>QUSF01000008.1:2311516-2335248 GCA_003676055.1 Chloebia gouldiae
AATGATCTATTTAATGATATCATAAGGTTAAAAGTTAAACAGCACTGTATTTTCTCTGCCTTTTAGAAAGGCAGGTTTGCCTATCTCCGAGGGGCGATCGGTCGGGGTTGTTTTCTGAAGAAGCCTATAGGTAAAGAGGCATCCATACGTTCACACAGGAGGATTCATAAAGGCAAGGACGAGAAGATAAAGGCATTATTCTGACATGATGACCCCTGGAAAATGTCTTTGACTCATCCCAAGTAAGCGTCTTTCTTTCCTTCTTCCACCCTCTCCCCCTCCCCTCAAAATACGGGGCTAATTTAAAACATTTTCTAGATATGCTACTTATACATATTGAAAACATATTTTAGTGACTGTGTTTGTTTTGGCAATATATAAACCAAAAAAAAAAAAAAACCAACAAACCCAATTAAATTAAAAAGAGTGACTTTTAAAAGTTAAAGATTGCCTTTTAAAAGCTTATTAAAATCAGCATGTTAGATGTCTGTCTTTGAATTAGCTCCGAGGCTTGATTGCTTTCATTAAAGCTGCCTCTTTGGGTGCTGCTTGGTGAATGTTCAAATCTGGATTTTTTCCCCTCTTCTCCACCCCCCAGCCCCGAGCTGCTTCTTACTACTTCGATTTTCCCTCCAAATTTGAAAGCAAAACTTGGATTATTATTTTTTCTTTTTTGAGTAGCAACAGCCATCCCCACCCCGCCTTCCCCCTTGCAAAATACCATGACTAAAATCACCAGCAACCCGAGTCAGAGACAGACCAACAGGTAATATATACACTAAAAAATATATATTAAAAAATAGCTTAAAAAAAGACGTACCCAAAACACCCCACCATGACCAAACCGACACCCCCAAAAAACCCACCCCAAGCCACCAAAAAACTCTGAGCAATCACACTGCTCATAGCCCATGAATGCCTTAAAAACAAATGTTTAAACAGGTTTTCTTTTTTTTTTTGAAGCGGCAGAAAACCTCTGCATGCTCCAATGGGTTACAATAACAATGCTCTATTGCAATGTAAAACAAGCTGGAGGAGAAAAAGGTGCTTTTTGTTACCATTTTATCAAAGCTGTTCATCTTCTAGCTGCAGGCAGCATTTTGCTGGAATTGCAGATATTTCTCTGTCCGGGCTCCTTTGTTTGTGCATCTCATTTGCATATATTTATCTCCAGCTGAGGGTGCTTTCATCTCATTAAGGCCTCCCCTCGCATTATTTCATAAGCCAGCTGCTAGGAGGGATTTCACCTGTGGTGACTGAGAAAAGAGGGGTGAAAAAACCAAATTCTTCATTAAAAAAAAAAAAAAAAGGAAAACAAAAAAAAACCAACAACCAAGGAAATCTTCTGACTCTCTTCCCCTATAAATGGGCACCATTTGTGTTAAACAGCCTCTTGTCATGATAGATGCCTCCTGGGGTCAGGGGGGAAAGTTGATTTGAAGGTCAGCAGTAAAACAACAGACAAACCAGACGCCAAACTGGTTCTTTAGCTGTCGGTGGGAGCAGTGGTACAACCAGGTCTTGAACCTTTTTCAACCTCTAATAAAACAGGGGAAGAATCTGAAGTGGAGCAACCAGGCCCCAGAGGGGAAAAAAAAAAAATAACCCACAAATAATATCAATATCGAGCAGCAACGGGAAACAACGGGGCAGCTCTCAGCGTTACAGGCACTCTGCTATTGTTTCAAGAGCTGGGAATTAATTCCACTTATTTATTTAAGGCGTGTCAACTCGCTGCCTAAACCTGTTTCGGTGTCAAGATGAATAAAACTTTTATGGCTCATAAAATAGAGCCATTCATCTCCATGGTCTTTGTGGTGCCTGGGTTGTTGGGGTTTTTTTTTCCCCCCTTTCCTCCTGGTAGGCTGAGCTGGGCCAAAATCTCTGTGCCCCATTGCTACCAACTCACTCACAGGAGAAAAGAAAATTTGGATGGGGTATCTCAAGCTAAACTTCTGGGTTTGATTAGAAACTGTAAATGTTAATTCATCATAGTCATGTGCAAAAACCCCCATCTCCTCTATTTCCCCAGCCTAAAACCTACAATGAATTTACATCATCTATATGGAGCTTTGGACCAACAGGTAATAAAATACAATAAAGCTTGCTTTTTATCAGGACACGCACACAAAAAAATCCCATTAATTATGGTTCATGACTACTCTAAACCAAATGTTCAAATAGTAGTTGGAAATGATGCATAAAATCTCAGCATGTTCTGATAGGTTATAGAGTCAGTGGTTTATTGCAATGTAAAACAAGCCACAGGAAGAGAGGGTGGTTTTGTTTACCATTTTCATCAAAGCTGTTCATCATGTTGATATACTTATGCTATATTGTGACCCTTACATACGTTGCATTTCATATATTTATTTTCCAGGTTGTTGCCACTTTTGCTGCCTTTGCCTCTGAGAAGTTGAGTAAATCCTCTGGCCCCTTTCAAATATTTTCTCATCTGCACTGAATTTCTACTGACAAACCAACTGATAGATACAGACCTTAGAAATATTTATAGCCACTGAGTAAGGTTTTCTTTTCTTTTTTTTTTTTTACTTAATCTGAGGCAATTAGTTCCTGAATAAACACAGACTAAGTAATCTACCTCCTCGAAAGGTAATCAGACTTGAAAAGCACTGTTTGGTCCTACCCAAGAAAAGCACAACTTGATTAAAATGCTTTGGAGATTAGCTTTCATTTCTTCCTTTCTGCCCTGAAAAACATTTTCTAACATCCCAATAACTTTTATTTTCTCCCCATGCCAAACCTGGGGCCTCTGTTGGTTGTTGCTGTCCTTTCCCCCACCTTTCCTAAATCTTTAACCCTGCTTCTCATTTTTCTTTGCCTCTAATCTAATCACTAATTCCTTGGCTTGGCCAAATAGTTAAAAATGTTAAGTGCTGCTCACAATTCCTGCTGCCTCCCCCACGTATCTGTCTCTGTTTATGGAACAGGCCCTGGTTTCCTCCTGCTCTTGTTCAGCTGTAGGTCTGCAGGTCAGGAGACTGTAAATACACACAGTGCTGCCCCAACCCATAAATCTGAGCAAAGGGCAGCCTTATATATTCAGATAAGGGATGTAAGGGGAAGGCGGGGGGGTGGGGGGTGTGCAGGAATAAAAAAAAATGCAAGAAGAGATCCAGGAGGTTCTGTGGTGAATGAGGTTCTTTGCCAGACCCCGAACCCAAGCTGCATGCCCTGCTACCTTGCAGGATGCTCCAGCCAGAGATGAATCTGAAATATTCACCCTTCTTCCCACCCTGCCTTGTTTATGTACAAATCGTTACAAAAAGCATTTCATTACCTTTGGGGTAAAGAAATTAAACACGGGATTTCAATGGCCTTCTCTCCTCCAGGTCATTTTTGGTCTATTTCCCGTCCTTCTCTCCCTGCCCCCCCCCATTTTATTTCCTGCACCTATGAAGCTTTCAAGGGAACAGTCCCCCTGTTATTACTTCTCAGTTCCAAGGTCTTAGAATAAATAACATTGTTATTACTCACTTCACCAATTTCCAAGAAGAAATATTGCTGCAGCAAATGCAAGCAGCACTAATATTTGCAAAGTGATAAATGGATTGTTACATACCTTCCCGTCTGTGTGGCCTCCAGCCATCCTCCGGCCGGCTACATCCCTCCTCGGGGTGGGAGGGAGGCTGCCTTTGAACTTAGCAGGGTCCAGACACTTCGTGCCTTGCACCAGAGCCTGCCCCAAGCCCCCTCCCTCACTCTCTGATGGAGAGATAATTTTTAATGGACCATGAGAGATGGTACCGGGACTGGGGGAGAGCAGGAGCCACGTACCAGGGCCAAGCAGCCAAGTGAAGATGCTTTTGGCACACAGTCAGTGTCTGGTGGGTTTTGTCAGTGTTGGGTGCTGCATGCAGGGAGAGGGGTGAGAGATTTGGGATGTCCCCAGGATTTGGGATGTCCCCAGGATTTGGGATGTCCCCAGGAGTGCTGCTCTGCTGCCCTCCGCAGCTCCTGCACACGGCTGCTCTGGTGTGGGCACCACATCCCAGGTGCCACAACGTGAGCCACCAGTTCTTCTCCAGCTTCCGGCGATGTGAAAAGCAGACAGAAAAAGCCTGCAGAGGAGAAAAATTATTTTTCACGTTCCCCCCACTCTGCCCCCAAAAATGTCTCCAGTACCTGAATGGGAACTGCCGTGGATACCTGAGATACCAGGGATACAGATGCTCAGTGGGATGAAAACTGGAAAGAAATATTTCCAAACACCACCATCCTCACTGCTCCTAAAATTTCATTAATTCACATGAAATTTTCAGCAAGCTTTCTTAACCAAAGCTGAAGTTAGGGAGGTACTAAGGCAGGGAGCACTCTCCTGGCCTCCCCATCCCAAGTCTGGTTGTTTACCATGTAACTTCTGAGCTTAAAAAGAGATGGCAATTAGAAAATTCACATGGAATAATTAAAAACCAATATAATTTTGGATTTTTTTTAAAGCAGCAATTTATATCTCGCTCTGAGACATGATTTGGGCTCCTTGATTTTATTAAAAAAAATCTCCAAATCAAATTATTCCTGGGCCGCAAGTCATGCTGAAAAAAAGCTCCACTCTGAATTCACAGGAATCAGAAAAAAGCCAGCACATTTTCCTTCAGACCCACAAAGAGTAAGTTGCTGACATTTCTTAGGCTGAGTCTGTTGCATTTCCATGCTGAGGCTCTCAGGATAGGGGCTGGGAGGGTTTGGTTGGATGATTTGAATTCCTTGGTGTGATAAACACCCCCACATTAGGTTATTCAGGCACCAAAGGCGACAGAAAAGATTATTTTTCACGGGCAGAGCAAAACTAAGCTGCCCCAGAAGCACCATCCCCAGTCCACCACTGCTGGTGTGGCATTGCCTCCGTGGCTGGGGCACCAGCAGGAGAAGGGGTGTGAGCACCCTTCCTCACGTGCCCTCCCTGGCCTTTTGTCCCTTCCCTTCTGGAGAGGTCATCAGAAGCCTGAGGAGATGCTGGCTGGTGTGAGCAGGTCTCATGTGGAGGTTAAACACAGCAGTACCAGCACCTTCGTGGTGCCAGCTTGAGGTGTGAGGAGGTGAAGAGGGAGTGCAAAGCTTCCAGCAGCCCGGGCTGGGGGTGTTGGCGTGGTCTGGCAGTGTTAGCATGTGAGCACTGTGCCCACAGGGATGGGGAAGGTGGGAGGTGGAAAGACTGGAGCTGTTTATTAGGTTGTTTTTTCCTAAGGGATACCGTGATCCATAAAAGAACGAGCAGAATTTAAGGATTGCAGGAAGAAAATTATTCAGAAACTGTGAGCAGAGGTATGAAAGGGCCAATAAGAAAGGAGGACAAAAATATATCTGACATGTTTTCTTCCTGACCAAGGTAAATACCATCTCCTTTTTTTCCTTTTTTTTTTTTTTGTGTAAAATGAGAAATATTGAAAGGAAGGTCACCAGTTAGAGGAAAGACTAGAAATTCCTTTGGGACAGGCTCTCATGCAAAAGATATACAGTTCACTAGTAAGAAAAAACAGATAATCTGCACTGGTTTTAATAAAAAAAAATTAATGGAATAATGGAATTAAAGAATCATTAAGGTTGGAAAAGACCTCCAAGATCATTGATAAAAACCATCCAGAATACTCTCCCATAAACATACATGTGTGTGTGTTTATGCAGCTGTAAATAGGCATGTGATTGTGTACATATATGTGGGTATGCATATATACCTATAACAAAAACTTGACAAGCATCAAATGAAAAATAAAATGAGCTACAAGATTATTTAAGGGAAAAAGTGATGAAAGTGAGTGAGTGCTGGGGCAGCAGTATGCTGAGGAGCCATTCTACTGCTTGGAAACATCCAGAAACCTTCTTAAACATTTATCAACACCTTTCCTAACTTTAGAAGGGCTGTGAGTGCCCCAAAAACATTATTCTTCAGGATATTCCAGTCAGGCAGGAAACCTTGTGAGAGCAGCATTGCTGGTTCTCTGTTCTGCTTCCAGTCTCAGAAAGCACACAGATAAGAAGAAAATCAAAATAATTGAATATATACGAGACATCCACATTTGTATAAACAATGCGCTTTGAAAAGGGAAAAAAGAATCGTGTCTTAATTTTTTATGATTTCTTTTTCTCAAAAAGAAAAAGAAAAAGAAAAAGAAAAAAAGAAAAAAGAAAAAAGAAAAAGAAAAAGAAAAAGAAAAAGAAAAAGAAAAAGAAAAAGAAAAAGTCAGGCAGTTCTTATTTTATCCAGACCAGTTCATAAATCCCAAGTCATAAATCCACATGATATCCCGGGCTGCTGGATTTTGCATTTGGAGCTCTGAAAGACTGATAGCTGAAAGATTTATAAAATCCCAGGTAGCCAGAGTGCTCCCTATTGGCTCCACATCTGAGAGGTCCCTGCATCCTGCTTAGCCCAGAAAGCTGGATGTATGGGATATATTGTGTTCAAGAAGCAGCACACCCCCACCCTGCTATTTTCAGATGTGATGAAGGCTAAAAATTTGACCATGTGAGGTGGATGGGCCCTGTTTAGGGACTTTTCTGCACAAATGTGGGGACAACCACAAACTGGGGGTTGCCCAAAAACTGCTGTCACCTTCAAAATGCAAAATTACACCATGGTTTGTGTCATAGATGTATGATTTACCTTGTGTGGTAGACCTGACCATAAACAGCAGAATTGTTTTGGCTGCTTTGAATAGAGGCTTAACTTTGTGTCTTGTAATATCCTTGAATAGGAGTGACTGCTCAGTAAGAACAGATGATCACCACTAGGCCAGAAGATGAAGATATTTAGAGGTGAACATGACCAGCCCCTCAACAAAAAAAATGGTACCTGAGATGCCTGAGAAAAAGTACAGGTTGCAAGCAATTCAGCTGTCAAAGCAGCCAGCTCACGTTTCCCAAAGAGCCCTGAAAGATGACAATGTGAGGTTTTTCTCATCACTTCAGTGATTGTCACACCTGACCATGTGTATTGGGGTGAAGGGTCCCCAAAACAGACACTCTGAAGGCTGATTTGTGTTATTTGTCTGTATACACAGGATGCTGAAAAGGTGCTTAAGCCTTCCCTCCCTCACTTTCTTCTATCCTTCCTCAATGACCTTATTCGAACCTAATACTTTTCTCCAGACTTGTAATGACAGACATTTTTAATATGCTTCTGTTGAATTAATAAAAAGATTTTAAAAAATCCCTCTTCTGCAGTTACAGAATTTGTTTTATAGCTGTAACTAACATCGTTGTTACTGAGAAATTAAATGATTTGCTTTATGTTTCATATATTTTTATTCATGAATCTGAATATATTGAAGCCCATGAGGAAAATCCTCCTTCACCCTCCTGGAGAAACAAGATGGAATCAACCTGAGCTCTGCCTGTTTGGCGTTTTATTAGAAGCACATTGCTCAGATAAATGCAGATAATTTTTGTTGTTGTTTTTGTTTTGTCTGACTCTATTAGTGGAAATAAAGCATTGCAATGGTTTATGCTCCCTGTGGAGCATATGCAATGGTTTATGTAATGGTTTATGCATCTCTGCCTTTGATCAGCCACCTGAAATGAGCACTTTGAGTGGCTTGGCTAGCACACCACGGAGATTCCTGCCTCCAGCATGCTTCTTCCCCATCCAAATCCCTGCCTTCACCAGGAGCAGTACTCATTTCAGAGACCAAACTAAACCAGACCAAAGCATTTTTACAAGGACTAAGTCAAACTCAGGTTTGGAGAGGTTTTTCTTGGTTATTCTTGAAATCCAATGTTTCCCTGAGGCTGTTGGTGTCTCTCACGAGGTGTCCTCCCCTTCCCAAGCAGAACATATTTCATTCTAAACCTTGAACTCCTGTAGATTGTATTTATGCCATAAGTCACTATTTCTTCCTCCTTCCTTCCCTTCATCTCTCTTTCAGCTGGGTTTGAGATATCCTGAGCTCACAGATATTGAGAGCAACACCATGGCCAGGGATGGGGCTGCCTTCTCTATCACCAGGGCTGTGGGTGCACCCTTATTTAATCCTTCCTGCCTCTACATGTCAGGTGGCCCTGTCCTCCTTCAGGAGGATGAATTTTCTATGTTTTGCCTCTTTGGCATTTCTAGCACCTTTGACAATGGCATTTGGTGCTCCACAGCCACTGATTTTGGGAGCTTTTCTTCTGTGATTATGCCCTAGGCCCCTGATTTTATCATCTTGAAATGCTCAGAGGGGCTTTGCTCACTGCTCTTCAAGAGGACTGGGCAGAAATGAATTCCCTGGTGGAGAAGAACTACCAGAGCAGGGTGAAGGGCAAACACTCACTTGTGTCTATTGATTGTCCCTTTCAGTCTGCATTACACTCATGGTGCCTTTGGAAGCAGGAGATTTCTTTCTCTTTCCAAACAGAGAATTGGGATGTTGAACTTGATCAAATATTATGTTTTGAAGTTTCAAATGTGCAAGCCATCTTAAAGTTTCCTTTTATTAAAAGCATCTACAGAAGCTCTTTTCTTTTAATTCTTGTAACCACTTCACTAATTAAAAATGCTATACAAGGACTAGTATTGAGCTATAGAAATGAAAGGTCAATACATGAACAACACTTCATTTGTAAATAATACAGCTCTGTAATCAATTATCTCATTTTCACAGAAGACATATTAATCTACAAGTAAAGAATGGAGACATTTAGAGGATGTACAGAGGGGATCTTTAAATGTTAAATGTTCTCTAGCATGTGCTAAATACAGAGTTTGGTAGAGTGAAAATGTAGCACACAGCACTGACACCCCAGGGAGTGTCTTTAGGTCAAGTGATTTGTACCTTCAAAATAGTTCTCCATAGCACTGTAAAGGCTCTCTGTTTGTAGCAGGGAGGTGAGTTAGTGTTATTTAGGATGTTAGCTGTAGCAGAGAAAATACTGCAAAAATTAGAAAAAAAGGTGATCTGCAAGGAAAAAGGTGCCTATTTTAATAGATGAATCAGCCCTCTTTGCACTGCTATTTGCTTTCTGTCAGCACTGTGAAGTGAGCTTTCTTACCCCTAATTTTCCATAAAATCAGGCTGCTGGACAGCAGGTTGGAGAGGAGTCACACTTCAGGAAGAAGCTGTGGCCAAGTGCCCTCAATACCCCAGGCAGGAGCTGGGAAATGCTGCTCCAGGTAATGCAGCATCCACTGAGATCCATGCAGGGTTGTTTCCTCTCCCATGGGTTACAGTGGGAATCCACACAAGGTTTTAAAAATGTAACAGTTCCTTGGAGATCCTCTGCATGACTTCTAAATATCATTAGGGAAAATTAGAGATCCATTCCCTGATGTAAAAACAGTTTAGACTTTCTATCAAATGGAAAGGAAAGGCTCTTGCCACCTCTGTTGGGAGCTGGGTCACCCTGTATGCTTGTGAACTGAATTTGACTACACAGAGGTGGTACAAAAGCAGGGATTTAATGTAATTTCATTTTCACTTTGCCTGTTTCATTTGTCTGTTTGCATTGGATTTGCAGTACATCCATCCAACACTTGCAGCTTTAAAGTTTCTATTAAATATATGCTGGAACTTAAAGGGGACCTTTAAGGTGGTGGGACTAAAACCTCACCACCCCCAACTCTCCCCACACCCAGCTCTCATCACTCCGCTGATTTCATCCCATCCCCTGTCTTATCCTCCTCTATCCATGGCTGGGTGGGAGGAGTGAGGAGTGGGGCGATGGGAGCAGCCCCACCAATGTGAGCTCTTGCATGAGGGGAGGATCTCCCTCCCATCCCCTTTGCCACAGTCCCCTCTTCCCTCCTCCCACACTGCCTAGGCCAGGAGGAAGCTAAAAACAAAACAAAACAAAACAAAACAACAAAAAAAGAAAAAAAACCAAAACAAACAAACAAAAAAAAAACAAAACAAGCAAACAAAAAAACCCCCCACCAAATCAAAAACAACAACAACAACAACAACAACAACAAAAGAAAATTAAAGGAAAAGAAAGAAGGAGAAAATTGCTTTCAGCAGGCTTCACAATGACCAGGGAGGGACCAGAGCAAAGAGCCAAGACCACCAACACCACTGGAGTGAAGGAGCAGAGGGCAAGCCAGGGATTTAGGGAGGTTTGAATCACCAGCAACAGCAAAGCCCTCATGAAAGCCTTTCTGGTTTGTGCAGCAGGAAAGCTGGTTATGGAATTGGCACTGCCAAAGAACTGGCACATAGAGAGGTGGCAAGGCAGGAGCCCTGTCTGCCTCATAATGGATATTGGAGTGAGGTGTGAAGAGATCCCCTTTTTCTTTAAGATAGAAACTTAGGATGGAAAAAAACAAAAATCCAACCAAAAAACCCCTAAGCCTAAATATTTCCAGGTTTTCTCACCCCCGTGGGTTTGGTGCACTCTGTAGCTGCTTGACCTTCAGGGCCTTTCAAAGCTCTCTGCGAGTCTCTGTGCCAAAATAAATGTTACTTTACCATCAAGTAGGCAGAAGAATGAAAACCCTGAGATGTGTGAGTGAGAAAAAAAGAGCCCAAGCAGGAAAACCCCTTTCTTCTCTTTTAAAAGTCCTGGATGATCAAGGCTGTTCTGTTCACTCTGATTTAATCAGTTTGCAGATACCCAAATACGCATCCAGCCATGGAAAGTGCTCTCCCTTTGATTCCAGCAAAATCCTTTCTAATTCTCTTTAAATGTTCCAGTGCTTTTTGAAATGATTGCTATCAATGCCAACCAAATGCTTCAGATCTTTTTTTTTTTTTTCAGTTTGCCTGTCTTTAAGTACTTGCTTTATTTCTATGCAGCCCAGTTACAGCTGTACATGGAAAAAGTATCTAGAAAAGAGATCTGGTTTGCTTTAGCCTTTATGCCATATAGAGTTAGACACTTTAACCTTCTTTACATTTACTTAGTTGCTTTAATGTGATTTCTGTAACCCCTATATTTTCTTTTTCCCATATAACTTATTAAATATTTATAATACAGTAGCCCATACACATCACATAGTTTGGACTTTTATTACATTATATTCAGCATAGCAATCTAGTAAATCATAAGTCATACTCTTCCTGAAAGTTAAAAACCAGGATTTTTCAGCTGAGCTTGGACTGAATTTATGAGGGAACGGCCAAAAAATGCTAAGACAATTAAAACAATAGATAGACTTGTTTAACCAGAAAATAATAGATTTCCTAAGGTGCTGGATTTGCAGTGGGTGGGAGCACCAGGACATGAGCAATGTGCTTGGGAGTCCAGTGCAGCAGCTATGGGTTCTGGTGATTGTTTATGCTAAGGCAATGGTCAACAGCTCTTGTAGCCACCATGAGGATGCTGCTGCTTCTTCCATCTCTGCTTCTCCATTCCCTCCCTCCCTTTGCCAAGCCATGGCTGTATGTGATTTCTCCCCTGAGCCTGCCTCCCTTGCTACTGCCCTGATGCCTCATGCACCCCATCCCAGCATGATGTGGGGTGCCCAGCTCTGAGAAAAAACCCTCCCTGACTAAGTCCACTCCTCCTCAGAGGTGGTGCCTCAAGCGAGGCTAAGATCTCTGTCACCTGAACTCTCCAGTCCTCAGGCAGGTTTGGACTGGATTCCCAAGTTTAGACAGAAATCCTCTTCCAGGCTTCCTTCCCAAAGGGATCATTTTTGCAGCTAATATTCCTTCATGCACTGTCTGTTATGTCATTATTAAAGCTTTCCAAAAACTGGGGGAGAAATACACTCCCCACTCTGCCACACTTCCTTCGCCCAGCTCGGAAGCAGGAACCGGGCGGCTGGGTCTGAGGGTGGCTGCCTCCCACCTGCCTTCCTCCAGATAAACTTTCTCTGTGGAAAGAAAAATGGACATTTGTGTTTCAGCAGACCATAAAAATGCCATCTGAAAACTTTTCAAGAGTTTTCCAAGTTGGAGCTGTCTTGAAAGGCTTCAGACCACATTGCCATATGGATTGGTGGCATATGGTTTAATGCACGCAGCGCTGCTGTTCCTGCGTCACCACCCTCCCCTTCCATGATGGGGCCAGCCTTTCTGCAGGAATGAATTCACTTTAGGATGGTTCTTCACATGTTTCTGCACTTTCTCCAGTCACTCACACCATTTATGCTCCCAACCAGCCATTTACAGGCAACAAAATATACACAGAAACAAGTGGCCTCATCCCCACCTCGTGCATTTTGGTTTTTTCCTCCTCATTCAAAAGCTTCCAGTGGAAGCATTTAGAAGCAAACAAAAATGTGCATTCTGATTCAGCTGGAAAGTTTTATTTATTTGTTGAAAAGATTTTTAGTGTGTTTGATGTTTCTGCTCTTCTCACATTCCACGTCATTTGGAGTGCTAGGATGACAGACATTCATGATGCTGCTGCTTTTTCTATTGCCATTCCTCCACTTAGTCCATCCCCTTGCTGGGCCATAGGCATGTGAGCTTTCTGCCCAACATGAGCTTGCATCCCTTGCTGCTGCTCTGATTCCTCACTCACCCCATCCCAGTACAAAGCTGGAGACACAGCTCTGAATAAAACCTCTCCAGAGGTAAACTTTTTTAAACTTTATTTTTTAAACTCTCCTTCCTTTTCCCTAGCTTCCTTAATTTTACCTTGCCTTTTCCACTTTGAAAAACCATATATGAAACTGTATGAAACAGTATACTTGCTTCTTTTTGTAGTTTCAAAAATAAAACCAGGACTAATTGAAAAAGATGATGGAACACTTTATTTGGGAGGAAGATAGGAGGAATTCTTCTTTTTCTCATCTTGAAAATTCTTTCTTGGCTGTTTCATTTCACTTACACTACATAACATAAGGAAATTGCAGACCATGGTCCAGCTCCCCACATTTTTGCTTTGAACTGCCCAAACACTGCCCACAAACAGACCACAGAAGTACAAGATATTTATGCCCAAGAGATTTAACATAATATTGATCTGAAACCTGTTTTTTGCAGGTGGAGTTGTTCAGGTAAGCCCCATATGCAGTTGCAAAAAAGAGGAGATAGCCAGACTGTGGGGGAAAAGATAAATTATTATCTTTACCACCACCACCACCAAGAAACAACCAAGAGCACTCATCAACAGGACACCAAGGTGAAATGATGCCCGACAAGTCTAGTCTGCAGGAAGGCTGTCTGCAGGAATCTTTCAGGCAAGATTTCTGTTTAAGTTAAGGCTGAAATCTGCCTGCTTTTTCCAAGTCATATCCCATTTTTACAAAGGAAGTTGCCTCTGAGTGTGCCTCACTGACCACTGTGGGTGTCAGTGAGACATCAGTGGTTTTCAGGGAACAGGCTCTGGGGCTGGGATGTGCCATGGGGGAGGTAGGTGGGAAACAGGAGCAAGGGGCATGAAGCCCTTGGAAGAGCAGGCAAGACCTTCTGCTGACTTCAGCACACTTGCTCCAGCCATGGATAGTGCTGCTTCAGGTAGTCAGCAGTGGGACAATAAGACAGAAATAAATATCTTTGTTGAAAGGCAAGCAGCACATTTTGATTGCCCCCACTTCCCCCTGCTGAGCATGAGCAAGTGCTACCCAGGCACCTATTTCTCAGACCTCTCTTTCTTCACTCATAACAAATACACTTTTTAAAAAATTCATTTAAAACCAATACTTCAACAGACAAATCACAAGCTGAAGTTAAAACTAATAAGAGAATAAAAAACCAGCCCTTTCCAGTCTTACAGGTTAAGAAGGACTTGTTAATACACTCGTGCCCCACACATGAACCTTGCTGCTCGTGTTTTGCACCATCTAAATGCCATATGTGAAGTTCTACTGACTGTTTTCCTCTCTCTTTCCCCCTTCCCCTGCTTCTTTAAAATAATTTTGTTTCATTTGAGGAAGAGAGAAGATGGGCAATTTTCCACTGAAATCTGCATTGACCATCTTGCCAGTAGATTTTCCTGCCACAGACTCATGACCCATCATATCCCGTGGGATTGAGACCAATGTGAATTTTTGGACTATATTTATCTCCAGTTTTTGCTGCTACAGGTCATCCGTGTGTTACTCCTCTCAGAGATAATATATGGCATATGCTTGGACCTGACTGGAGAACACATTTCCATGGCATAATACACAAAGGATAAACAGGCACTCTCTGTTTTCCAAACCTTCAGGAGAGGCAGCTCCTGTGGGCTGAATATTTAATTCCACATAGCAATCTCCCCTTGCTTTCACTCTGCCAAACTTTTCTATCTCACACACCCACATCCCCTGCAAAAAAAAGGTTAATGAGAGAGGCAGTGTAGGGTAAGGCATAAGTCCTTTAAAATTTATCATATTTGGGGTTAAAATAATAAAAGATCCTTTTCCCCCCCTTCTAAAAGGGGTTTTTATATCCAAAGATACAAAGGTAATACTCTTTGCATTGTAGCTTCAATATTTTTCTCTTTTTTTACCCAACAATGG
This sequence comes from Chloebia gouldiae, assembly GCA_003676055.1. NCBI lineage: Eukaryota > Metazoa > Chordata > Aves > Passeriformes > Passeridae > Chloebia > Chloebia gouldiae. The sequence goes on from QUSF01000008.1 coordinate 2,325,846, forward strand.
TGAAAAGATGTGATTTTTACATGCAAATAGGAAGAAAAAGCCTGAACACACCATGGGAACATGTTTAAGAAGTTGATTTATGTTTCATACTGAGCCTTACACCTGCAGTTCAAGCAAAACTCAACTTTGCCGCCCCACAGAGTCTAGTTTATTAGGTATCAAGGAGTCACAAGAAGCCATGTAATTAAAACTGTAATTAACTGGAAAAGGAAAGTGCCACCTGAGTTTTGAGAGGCTGTCAATTTTCTTTCCATTACAGCTTTCCTTCTGCTTCTTTTGTCTACAGGGTGCGTTTTCCCCTCATCTTGATAAAGAAAAACAAATTTTTTTTCCCCTCTTTTTATTAACTAGAGAAGCCACCAAATTCTCTTACGTTTTTACTATGGGGAAAAACTTGAGCCACTCAGTTTTGGGCTCGGATGCAGGTTTCTCTCAGCAGCATTTGCAGCTGTGTTTGCCAACAGGTGTCAAGTGTGGTCCTGGCAGAAAAAAAAGCCCTGAAACATCCTACCAGCAAAAGGGTTAGCTGAGTTCAAAGCCCGTTTTAACAAAAACAAAATCAATGCCCTTTAAAAAGGGGATTGGCTGTGCCTTGTTAAAATGCATGACCTCACTGCAGCGGGCAAGCCAAGCGCCAGGCGTCCCTGGGTCCAGCACGTCCCTGGATCCAGCACATTCCTGGAACCAGCACATCCCTGGATCCAGCACGTGCCCGGAGCCAGCAAATCCCTGGATCCAGCAGATCCCTGGATCCCCCATGTCCCTGGATCCCACGTCCCTGGATCCCCCACATCCCTGGATCCACCATGTCCCTGGATCCCCCACGTCCCTGGATCCAGCACATTCCTGGAACCAGCACATACCTGGACCCAGCAAGTGCCCAGATCCAGCACATCCCTGGGTCCAGCACATCTCTGGGTCCAGCATGTCCTTGGGTCCAGCACATTCCTGGATCCAGCACATCCCTGGATCCCCCACGTCCCTGGATCCAGTACATTCCTGGATCCAGCACGTCCCTGGGTCCAGCACGTCCCTGGATCCAGCACGTCCCTGGATCCCCCACGTCCCTGGATCCAGTACATTCCTGGGTCCACCACGTCCCTGGATCCAGCACGTCCCTGGATCCCCCACGTCCCTGGATCCAGCACGTCCTTGGGTCCAGCACGTCCCTGGGTCCAGCACATCCCCAGATCCAGCACATCCCTCCCAAGGCTGCTGGATCCCGACGGAGACCACCGCGGTGTTTCTGCAAGCAGGACCAGGCCACACGCAGCAGGACAAAAACACATCCAGAAGAAATAGGAGGTGGCTTTGAACTTTGTCAAGCAGAGAATTTGAAAGTGAAAAGGAGCCCAATCCCCGGCCAAAATGAGTAAATCTCCCAAAGATTTGGGTGCGATGTTCAGCCAGTGCTGTCGTCATGCACCCACCAGGAGCAAAGTTTTGAGGAATGAGAAAGAAGTGTGGGAATGAACAGATAGTTATTTGATAAGATTTAAAGAAGAAAAGGCTTAGGTAAACTTGAAAGAAAATCATAGTAAAACATAGTTGAAGAGTAATTACCTAAAAGGGTAAGATGATAAGAACAAAGACATGATCAATCCTAAGGTTCATTTCAAGGGATATTTATGAATATACAGAAAATTTTGAAGAGGAGATGTTTGTCTTAGACTGGTGCATGAAGGGGGTGACTGACTTTCTTCATTTTCCATTTAACAGGTGACACATCCCATCAAGTGAAGTAACAGCCTTGAAAAGGGAAGTTATTATTGTAAAAAGCAATTTTTCTTTGGTGCCATTCTGATAGGCTTAGGGTTTTTTCCCCCAGCCTTAATTATTTGTATTGTTTCCTCTCCTGAAACAGCCCCAGCTTGCAAGGCAAAGGTCTTGGGACCCTCTGGGTTTGAAGGCAGATCTTGATCAGATCTAATCTGGGGAAGTGGGCCGGAGGTACCTGCAGCAGATGACACACAGGGCTCAGCTTCTTATTCAGCTACAAGTCAGCAGGGGCACCCCTGACCATCTGTGGTCTATAAATTACAGTAACACCGGCACACACTGCTTGTAAATCACCAAAGAACAGGCTTTACCTTATGACACATTACATGAACCCTGTTGGATATTCCAATAAACTCCCATAAACAATCTGATATAAACTCTGTATTGTGTTTCTTTGGGGGGGGCAGCAGAAAAACCTGGGCTTTTCTGCACTTGCACAAACTTGTTATAGGTGAAATGAAGATGTGGCCTGAGCTATGTTGTATGTTTATGCACCATGTTTTCTTACAAAACTGATTTCCTCCTCTCTGCCATTACTATTACCATAAATATTTCAGCCTTGAGGTGACCAGGGTTGCCGTTCTTCTGAGGAAAAGAGGCCACTACTTATCTGAAAAATGCAATTTTATGTGAGCCCTCATGACTTATCCTCCATCCTTGCTGCACCAAGCACAGGTAGATTAGCAGGAGAGGCTCACCCATGTGCTTTCCTTTTGGAGGAGCAAGAAGATCCAACACATGACCTCAGGCCTTTGGATATCTGATATGATGGAGCCCATGTCTGCAGGGAGATAGTGTGAGCAGGTGTTTTGGCACATGGCTGTGTGCTCCTGCAGTACATGGCTGGTTGGGACCACAGACATTCTGCTGAGGAACCTGGCACCTGACTTCCAGCTTTGTTCCAAGACCTGACTGCTTTTGAGAATTATATCAGTAAGCCCTGCATTTAGCCTGTTGTCTGGGGAAAAAGATAATCTGTGAAATAAGTTATTCACAACGTGGGGCATAGGCCAAGTGATAAATGCCAGGCCCTGTGGTAAATGTTATTTGACCACCTTTTTTTTGCTGACCATGGACAACCACAGGCTGCAGTGTGGATGGCCTACAATGGCTGTGTCACAACTTCTTGGCGAGTTCCTTAGTTGAAGCTGAAATCCCAGCCCCTCTCAGGAGGCAGTGGGAGCCCTGCAGACATCCCACTCACGCACAGCAAGGTCTCCTAAGGTGACACTATTTTTATCTGGGTTTCTAAAGGCAGTTGGAGCTGGGTGCTCATCACGATCCACGTGGGTGCGTGGGCGCACACCTGCATCAACACACATTTAAATCCATTGGGTGGCTGCAGTCAGACTGGTCAGATGTTCCCCCCTCATGGAGACAGGCAACCAAGGCAACCATGTTTGCCTCCCCCAGTGGCAATGGGATGAACTCAACTGACTGTAGATGTCAGAGAATCTGCATCTGCAAGAGCAATCCAAGGGATTGGAAAAATGACCATCCCCTGCTCCCTCCACTTGTGAGCATAAAGTTAATTAATGCTTATGCCAGGACCACCAGCATTGCATGATCCCAGCGTTACCCAGCATTTTGAACACTCTCAGGAGCAATTTTCAACTCAGCAGAAGTGTAAATTTGTAGCATTTATTGAATCTAGGTTGGACCTGTCTAGTTAGTTTAATTTCAGAGAAATTGGTGAATAAAATAAAGTTGACTTTTAAATCTATTTTACTCAGAAGAAAACCCACTTCCATTTGAATGTTGCATTAAATTTTCCTGGAGGAAAAAAAGAGACAGTTTAATAGAGAAATATAATTAATCTTTATCAGCACAGAAAAATACTCTGTGATTTTCAGTCGGGGAATTTTTTACTTTGGAAACTTTTAAATGTAGAGGTTATGCATAAGGAGCAGTTTTGCAGCACTTTTCCATCTAGCAAGTGAACCAAAACCCCACAGTGAGGCAGTGGAAAGCCCTAAATCAGGTCTGGGTATCACAGCACCAGGACTTTACTGGGCTCATCCATGAAGACTCCCCGGGAACTGGGGGTTCCCAACCTTTCAGCCTCTTCCTTTACCTTCCCACTGCCTCCTCCATCAGCCCCTTTCTGTGCACTCCGACAAGAAGAAGTGATAGTGCTGTTGCTGGTTTTTAACAAGATTTGGAAAGCGTTCAAGTGCCTGACTAAGTGGTTGGAAACAAGGAAGCAGAAGGATGTTTTGGCATCCCGCGATGTGTGCATGAAGAGCACAGACACAAACACATTGAATGCACATACTGTAAAACAAGATAACAAGGAAAGTACAAACTAATAAAAGCCTATTAAAACATCGTGGAGGCTATTGCTGCTCGCCTGCATGCCTACGTATTTTAAAAACAAATATTTCACGTGAACGTGCAATTCAAACATGACTGGTCACAGATATAACTTTCAGCAACCTTTAAATGCATAATGCCAGCCTGTAATTAATGTAGCCTATCCTGAAATTTGAGGGATTTATTGATACTGGCAGAAGCATTTACAAATAACTTTGGGAAGTTCATGACATACCTTTTGTCTCAAGGGATTTCATTCATTTTTTTTTCCCTTTTTTTTCCCCTCAGTTACCATCAATAATTTCATTCAGAGCCCTTACCATGTGACGACAAATACTGTTGGAAATCCTCAGCAGAAAGTTTGAAGAAAGTACCAGCATAGAGAAAGAGCCTCATTGTGTTTTTATTTGTTTTGTTCTCTTTCACTTACAGCAAAATATATATAACCATGTCCAAGGGAATTGCTTTTGAGGTCTGCAAGGAAAAAAAAAATGGCAAAAGCAGGCTATAGGCATAGAAAGCTGCAAAAGGATTTAATCAAAGTTTTCCAGGAAAACCTATGGCCATCCTGTTAGGTCCTGCCTGAGCACAAGGTAGGCCCCAGCACTGGAATGTTCCCTATTGGTGTGATCAGACACACTTGTATGGAGGTAATACAACCTTTATAAGGCAAACTAACATAGTTGGGTGGAAAAATATTTGCATAAATCCCTTTCCTGGAGGAATGTAGGTGTCAGTGCTCTCATCATTGTAAAGGTGCTGGTTTGAGGGTTTGACAAGGAATAAGAGACAAATCCCAGCATTGTGGCTCATGTTCCTCAGGTTCTACAATCACTGCAACTGCAAAACTTGGCCACAACCCTGCAGACATGTATTTAAAATTTCTGCAACAGCAAGGATAAGAAATATCCCATCCTTTTCCTGGAGAGGGTTTCAATACCTGAGGTCTGCTCAGTGCCAGCATACAGTCACAGCATCCAAGGCATCAGATGGATGGCTATTCTGCTGTCACCAAGCTGCATCTAAGTAGGTTAGTGGAGCGAGCTGGCACGTGATCTTCACATTTCTCCATGGTTTCAATATTGTAAAGAATTTCTTATGTGGGACTATTTTATCACCAGGTGGTATTTTTGCCTGTGAATGTTTGTATACACACGCATAGGGTTAAACACGGAAAGGCAAAAGAATAATAAGTAATTTAGGAAATTGTTCAGGATTTTTTTTTTGTTGCTGTTTGTTTTGGTCGGCTTTGATTTAAAAAAAAAACTTATTTTCTTCTTATATTTTTTTTTCATAGGGCCTAAATTTGAGGTCCTCCTGTCACATGACATACAAACCAGTCATTTGCACAAAAAAGAAGGCAGCAGTACCTGGGCAGGTACACCAAAATGTGCTTCCCTATTCCTTGTTTCATTGATTTGAATGCACTGGGTACATTTCAAACAGCAAGCAGAGACATGCTGTGGTGGGAATGGCTCCACTTCAAATACTGGGGGGAGCCCAAGCTTTCTCAATGGCTTCTCCAGCCCTTCCACCTTCTTCCCACTGTACTTCCTTGAATGGCCTGGTTTCCTCACACTTTGCCACATCCTCAAACATTTCCAAAAATCAGTGTCTCCAGCTCAGTGCCCACAAGCCCCCACTCCACCAAACTGGGGCATTGTTTTTATGGGGGAAAAAAGCACCATTTTGTGCTTTCTGCTATGTTTAGGGAGAGAGGAGGTAGGTGTTGGACGAATGGAATATGGCACTTTCACCCTCCAAGACTGAGGAGGAAGAATTTGTGAATCAGGAACATAAGAGCTTCTTATGAACTCCTGTCTGGCTCTGGTGGGGGTGGGCTGACCAACCAAAATGAGCATCCCTCTTCCTGTGAGTGGCAGGAGGGTTCCTCTCTGCCCTGAGAGATGACAGAGCTGTGCTGACACTGAGGTTGGGAAGGATTTATCCCACCAGCAATGAGTTTCCCCCAAAAATGGACTTGGGAAGCCACCAGGAGAAGAATCACGTGTTGATATTTTCCACCTCTCAAGGGAAAATCAACTTAAAATAGGAATTAAAAATGGGATTTAGCTTCTCACCTTCTCCCACTCTTTTCATTTGGGTTTTATATATTTCAGTGTATCTACAGATAATGGTTAAAAATATTTATGGTGTGATAAGCCATCTCTCCAGCATGTTGAGGCACCTGATTTCACCTTCAGGGTGAAGCTGAGTACCAGGGAGTGAAATGAAGTCACCATGCAAGGTGCCTGCAGAAAGCAAACAGCAAGTGGGATCCACTGATCAGTGCCTTCTCTTCCTACCACTTTTACATGAGAAATTTTTTTTTCTTTTGGCTTTTCTTCTGGCAGGGCCATGGATAAAACTGATGCTGTTTCAGGCAATTGAAAAGAAAAAGTCAGCTAAACAAACTCATCCTCTGTCCCCACAGCACCAGGAGAGCCCCACTGAGGCCCCCAAACCCCCAGGAGCAGCAGAGAGGGGCCTGATGTGGCACCATCAGAGGGCTGAAGCTGTCAGCTGCAGGGATGAAGAATTTGAGGTTGGCTGTGGGAGCACTCTGAGCTCGGGAGGGGTTTGGAGAAATGCAAGCTGGGGTTACATAAAACACTGACTCATGCTGAGAAATCACGAGTTTTGAGTGTTTCGGCTGAGGAATGAGCAAAACCTCAAGCTGCATGTTGCTTACAAATCAACAGGAACTGGGGGATGCTGGAGACCTCTGAAAATCTGGCCTTGGTGTGTCTTGGTTTTTTTTTTAAGTTCTGCCACTACTCCTAGGAGGAACCAAGAGCCATGTACACCTGTCATGGGGAAAATATAGCCCTTTGTTATTGCAAGGGAAATCAGTGTGGGCATTTCAGCTTCATCCATTGGAAAGAATTCCCTAAGACAGAGTAAACAGAAGTTAATTTTTTTTCCCTCTGTTTTTTTTTTTTTTTCATGCCACTGTGTATGATATTGAAAAGCACATCATCCAGAATATTTACTTTTTGTCGGGGTATCTAAGCATGCAAATGTTTGTGGTTTCATTTACCAGGCAAAAACAGTTGTGGACTTTGGCAGTCTGTGCTGGTCTATGGTTTCTGTGAATGCCTGGATGTGGTTCTTCCTGGGGCATTATGGGTTACTCAAATTGTGTCCCATTATACAGGTAATTTGTGTGCCACAAAGATGGTGTGTACATATGCAAAAGAAGTACAAGACTGAGACTTCCTGCCATGTGTTAGAAATACTGGCCAAAATCATTTGCACTGTGATATTTAAATCAGACTTTTAAAATCCCTGGTTGGAGACATATGCAAGCAGTTGATTTTTGGATTCTTTACAATTTTCTCTCTCTCTCTTCTTATTTACAGTAGGTACTGGAGATCTCTCTCTCTCACTCATACACACGCACACACACACACACACACATATATTCACATAAAGTCAGTAAAAATTACTCAGGGGCACCAATAAAGCACTGGTTGCCTGATTGCATTTGTCCAAATTTGAAAAAAATGTTGTTGCCTGATATCAAGCCTTATTTCTGTTTTCTCTTGGTCACAGTCTCTCCCCTCAAACACACTTGATGGAAAAAAGGAAGATGTGCAGATGGGCTGTTCATTTTCAAGCAGGTTGGTGTTTAGATATAGCATCAAGAAAATAAGTGTTGGAAACACAGTGGTGCATGAGGCATCCCAACCACCGTGCTTGGGATGCCTCTACATCACTGAAGTGTTGATTATCCATCCTAAGCAGAGCCAGATGAGGCCAGAGGAAATGTAGTTAATGGAGAAAAAACTATTGGCAAATTGCACGCCTTTCAACCTCGCACAATGGGATAAAAGAAATATGGATTAGTGCTGGGGTCAAAGTTTTTATTCTGTGAAGTACTAGATGTGTGAATGCCCAAGTTTCTGATGTAAAAAAAAAGGTGCCAAGTGTATAAACACACACATACAGATGCATATATATATGTATATATATACAAAATATTTATATAAATATTTATTCAGGCCTTTTTGTTTTGCAAAGCTCCCTTCAACACACTCCCAGCTAATTTCTCAGCCTGCATTGCAATTACTAACAATTTAATCACCTTATAAACTTTCATAGTGACTAACACCACATTTATGCTTTTGGCACTCCATGGTCAGAAGTTGTTTTAGCAACAGCGGTATGTAAAGCAGACACATTATTTGTGAGGCTCAGAGCCCTTGAAAATCATTCCTTTCTCTCTGGGCTATCGACATTCCTGAGCACTCACGATGCAGCTGCCGAGCCTCTGGACAGCCCACATATGGCCGTGTGTGCTGAACAATAGCAACTCCTTGTTGTTCTTGTTATAGGCATCCCCATATGTGTTTATTAGAAACAGCAATAAAATGGTGACGGGCTGCTTCAGCTATCCCTGCTGCTTGGGGAAAAGAAAAGCAAGGGGGAGATACAATCAGAGAGTCCTCCTCAGCTTTGGGGAGCTGGACAGTGGGGTGGTGAAGCCCCACTCTTTAGGTTTATTTATTGGTAATATTGCCAAGTTACTACTGGTCCTATAAATGGACTCTGACCCTACATTCTGTTTCATTCCCGTTTATTAGAGAGCTGCTGGTAACTTGGCAAAATTGAATTCTGAAATTGTTGTCATCTGAAGTCCTGTTCCAGCAGGGTCCACCTGTAAACAACTTGCCAAGTCATGCAGGAGAAACATCCCAGCCCTTTCAAGAGCTTTGGATGAGCACCACCCTTGTCATGTACTTCCATCACAGGTAGTGTGGGGTCACCCTCTTTGTTGGGGTGTCTTGAAAGTACTTTCAAATTACAGTAATTTGTGCCGGGGATTTGATGTTTCTCAGATGGAGGGGTTGAGGAGGGCATCAGGAGCCCACAAAAACCCACAGAAATGGTTCATGGCTGTTTTGACATCACTGTAAAGACAAGGGAGTCCTAGGGAAGGGGTGTTCAAAGTTGGAAGTGGAGATTAACTAAGACATTCAAACCAAACATCTGAATCCTCACATACTTCAGGTTCTGTATTATTTCTTTATACTTCCAATATTTGCTATACTTTAAAGCAAGAAGAGAAGAAAAAAGAAGTTTGTGAGCAAAACCAGCAGAGTTAGTAATAAGACGTATTTCAGTATGTAGCCCAACAAAACTTTGATATCCCTAATTGTTATAAGCTGTATTCAGACACATATAAATCAATGGGATTGAGTGCTTACACCCAAAGGGAGAATGTGAATCTCTGCATGCATGATCCATATTTTTCATGTGCAAATCTTGATATTTTATTGATAATTAGTAGTTGCCTACTTGCTGTCTT
>QUSF01000008.1:2335648-2354088 GCA_003676055.1 Chloebia gouldiae
TGTAGTTAACTTAAACCTCAGCAAAGTCTTTCCCTTATTCTTCATTTGCTGATAAGTTACTTTTTACAGGCTATTGTCTTCTCAAAAATTCAAACTAATTTTTCTTTTGAATGAACCCATCTACTACATCTCCACTTATCAGTTTGGAAATATTGCTGTATTGGTTTCAAACAGTCTGATAACTTTGTCTTGAATGGCTCGTTGTCTTGCTTATTTTCTCAGAAGAAAATTTTGGTTTTCAGCAAGCACCTCCAATTCTGCTACCTTTCAGTCTCCTGAAATATCAGCATGTGCATTAAAAATAACCTGTTTATAGCTGTTGAAGGGCAACAGTGGATCAACAGCTGATTGTACTTCTTATTTATTAGCAGTAATCCCTATTCTGCACCTACAAAAGACAATCAGGGCTTTGCCACTCAGTGAAATAAAAGCAGGATGAGACCATATGGTTCTTGTTAAGCAAACCTCATCTTCCTATTGTTGATACTTATCTCCAAAATAAAGTATTTCTGCAGAAAGCATATTCCCATAGTATATTCTCTTTCCAATGACCAGCTGGTTGCCAGTTTGTTATTTGCACTGCAGTAGACCACTTTCATCTATTTCTATTTCGGTCCAAGAACACCATTTGTACATTGTCCAACTTGGAAATGTTAATCTGACACCATTGGTCACGGGCCTTTTAACTTCAAGTGGCAAACTTCCAACTAGCTGCCAGTTGAGTATTTACATTGGAATGTTTCTTAGCCCAGAAATAAACTATTTGTTCGCCATAAGCATCAGCAACACGCCAATAATTTCTACAACACATATGTAGAAAGGTGCAACCCACTCCACTTTGCTGTTGTCTCCTCAATAACCTCCTAAGTAGCTCCCTGGGGAGATGCTGCTTGTCTTGAGCCAAGATAAATGCATCTATTTCCCTCTCTAGGCATGTACATAATTTTAATTTACAGTCATGGAAGTTACACATGCATATTAAACAGCGAGAAGCAGGACCAAAGTTAGGATGGTTGGGCAGGACTCTCCCAGCTTCTCCCAAGACCCCAAACTGACATAAAGGCTGAATTACCTGAAAGATCCCAGTGAAAAATATCCAGCTGCTTTGGCATCATCCAAAGCGTCCCGAACACTGAGCTCCCTGCACACAGCCATGAGAGCAGTGCTCAGGAAAGAGGCAACACTGCATGTGCTTGAATGCAGCTTTCCAGAAAGCAGAGTGGCATGAGTCCCATAGGATTTTGCTTAGGAGATTGCTATTACTTCCAGTAATACAATTGAGGCTTCCTGAAAGAATATTATACTTTAAGCTCTTTTTAACGAAGTAAAAAACGGAGGCAGGAAGAAAATGTTCTGCTTGGTTCTGTGATTTAACTTCAGGACTGTTATGCAGTGGCAAGTGTGTGTTTCATGTACTTTGTTTGACTCTGTTAAAATAAAACATTTCCTTCTTACTTATTCCTGTGATGACCAGCGGATGGGAGAGCCTAAGAAAGACTTTAATGAGTTCGAAATATAAACTTCATGAATAGAAACCTCCTCCCTTAAAGAAAAAAGAATAGTGACAGTAATGCCCTGTTCTCTCCTTTCTTTTTCCTATTTAGTCAGATAATACACCTATCAACTTTTGTATTAATTTTGTTGTTCCAAGTAAAAAAAAAATAGAGTATGAGTTTACAGGAGAATTACCAACTTACCCTACAGAAGCACTTTAACAAAACCTCAGAGGCTGAGATGTACAACTTATATTATTTTTTAGCACCTAAAATGCACCTAGTGCATTTAGCTCAACATCCCCATCCACCTGCACCTCATAAGCATAAGGAAAATGAAGGTTCAAATGAAAATATTGGCCAGCATGAAGAGCAGGATCCTAAAAATGCTTGTCACATGAGCTAAGAGAAGGTGTCCACCCTGCATCAGGCTGGACTCCATCTGAGGCTCCCAGACTCTCCTCCAGAATTCAGAATGGAGCAGGGGGAATTTTCAGTGTTAGGGACATGACTTACAAAGTGATTTTGTATCTTAAAAACTCAGATGCTAAAAAAATTCCCTCTGCCATAGAAGCCATGTGTAAGAAGTGCATTTCCTACCCACCTACAGGGCTGGACAGAAGAGAGGTAAGAGAAACTCACTGTTGTAAGAAACTGCAACACCTTAGGTAAAACACAGCTGTAGTGTGAAACCAAGGACTTCTGTTTGCAGTGCTGCAGCCTACTTGCTCCTGCTGCAATGTGATTTCTATGTAAGACATAGCAGTTTCAATTCTGACCTTTGCTAGATTCCTACAGCTTGATTTTTTTGTACCCTCAGCATTCCTTTGGGTGGATGAAACATATACAACCATGTAGCCATCTATTGTGCATCAACATTTTGATAAACATATATTTTTCTTACCTCACCTAAGGATCTTCTTACCATCAAATGAAGGCGAACAAAATATTTTGACGTCTCGAAATACATTCTCTTTTCCAGGACAGCAAATAAATAGACCTGACAAAAAATAATGTCATAACAATCAGCAACTACAACTTGATCCTTGCTGCTGTAACTTGAAACTTGTAAGAGAAGGTTAAAGTAATCAAAGTCTGAATTCCTGGCTACTATAAAAGCATCTATTCCTTTTGTGTTGGGTTTTTCTCTATGGCTAATCCTATTTGGGGCAATCCCTGAGCTCAGTACAATAGCAAAGTTCTTCCCCAAAATGATGATGAAAATCTGACCATTGGAACTTATTCTTGTTGACTCTAGTCAAGCAATGAGAAACAGGAGCAGGCAGAACTGCAGACCAGGGAAGGGTGCTAGGACTCTGAGGGAGGAAGGAAATCAAACCCCTCTCAGAAGAAATGCCATCAAGGAAAAAGAAGACTCTGCAAAAAGGTAACAGGCCTGAGAAGAATGATGAGGAGACAGCCCCAGGACATCAGAGAAAAGAGGTTGAGCTGTTGAAGTAAGACTCAGAGAACTTAAAAAGAGAGGCCTGGGGCTAATATTTCTGCTGGTTTATTTTTTTCCCCTGTTTGTTTATTTGCTACAATTTCGATTTTAGAGCAATTAGTAAAATATCATGCAAATATTCCCTGTGTGACTGCACATGAATAACTTCAATTTTGCTAAACATTTGTTTCGTTCCAAAATACATCTGCTGTTTGCATTGAAATAATCTGCTGAAATATTGGGAAGTAAATTACAGTTTTTATAAGATATTTATGAAACATCTTCTTATTTGTATACTAAATATCTTTGACTATCTCGGCCTGGTTTTTTGGCTGACGTTTGCCTTCCCCAGGAGCATCCATGCCCTGTTTCAATTACAGACTGGGCTAAGTACCATCTTGTGGAAAAGCTCCAATTGGCTGGGAATGGCTCAGTGTACACTCATAACAGGCTGAGGGAGTAGCATTTTATCTGCCAGCAGCCTATGACAGAAAATAAAAAAAAATCCAACCCAGAAACAAAATACAAGGTTGCACACATGCACAAATTACACGGTTTTGTTGAAATTCTGACATGACACCACAGGAGTATGTGTCCCTCCACTCAGATGCTTCTATAAATGACCTTATGGAGAAACAACAATTAGGCTTGGAGGCTGATCCCAGTCCTTGCTTGGTGAACACACAGCATACAGGGAAGTAAATTAAAACCATTTTTGACTCTTTCATTCTCTCAGGGTTGTCCCAGTCTCTTCATACAGAGCAGTCCTAAGGGGTTGGTTAGTATTGCTGCAGCCCAGCTGTGTGTAGCTCTGTTTCCAAGTTTTCAAAGGAGATGTGAAAAATCAGGTAATTTCTTATCTTCCAGCACTGACTTTTGAGGTGGAACCAGTAATCATAACTCCAAGGGCTGCCCCCACGAGGACACAGGTTGGTTGAAGAAGGTGGAGGATAACAAACAACCAGATCTGTGTGCTGCTGGAATTGGAGAATGTTGCTGCTGTACAGAGACACACCTGCAGTAACTTCAAGCCTGGGTAAGCAGAGCTGTTGGAGCTCAGGGCATGCAATGAAACCCTCCGGAGATGCAGATGAATCCTAGATCTTTGCCATAGCTTGTTCTGTGCACAATCTGCATTGCTGGCAGTCCCCAAAACTTAAAATGAAAATTAGCTCATGTAGCTGCATGAGCTGTGCCCATGTGAGCATGAACACATCTGTAAAACTCAAAGTTATGCCTACATATCCCTGAAAGCCCAGCCTAGACCTCTTAGGAGCTGCCATGGCCCCACAGCCAATGTGTAGCTGTTCTGTGTGCTCTCTAGAAAGCCACCAAGGAGCTTTTGACCTTCCAAAATTCTCTGACTATCTGAGACTTTGTGCCTATTCATGGATAATGACTTAGTGTGGATTCCTTGTCCACACACATGGTGTTTCTGGCTTGGAGGGTTTTGAAGGTTCAGTTCAGAGGTGCTAGCAGTGGAATTTGGATGTGCAAATCAGATTAGCACTGAGTCTCTTTCATTCCATTCAAAGCTGCTCCATCCCTACTCGACAGATTAAAATTGGATGTCCATTTTAATAGAAAATTAACTGAAAGAAGAAGAGGAAGCCAGAGGCACATGGGTTTGCATTTAGCTGATCTAAATTTCCGATGAAGTCTGGGAAAGAGATAAGGAGCTTGAAACACTTCAACACCACTTGTCATTTTTACTCACAAATCCCACTTTGATTTGCTATTAACATTACCTACATGGAGTCCAGATTTAAAAATAATAAAAGGATTGGATGACCTGACTCACCCTTCTCTTGCTTGGACCCCACACAGTAGCTACAGCATCGCTTGTTTGGTCACACATTTGATTGGCCCGAGGACTCCCAAATCAATGTAAGAGGGCAGGGAAGCAAGTAGGAGGGCGTGTATCAGTATCCTCTGATTCTCACAGCAAAATTCTGACAGCCTGTGGCTGCGTGGCCAGGTTCAGGCTGCCCCACCAAGGCACCCACGGTACCCACACGCCGTGCTGAGCCCTGCCTGCTGGCCCAGCTCTGTGGAGCCAAGGACTTTGGCAGGGACCACGCTGGCAATTGTGCAACCCTGCTCAGCCACAGATGTCCTGTGGCACCAGCAGCACAATAGTGGGCCTGTTGGTGAACGGGAATTGTTTCCCTGCCACAATAGGGCTCTGGATGAAATCATTCCCTGATACCAGGCAGCCTCGACGTGCCTCCTCTGCTCCCCACCCTGGTTTAGTTGGTAGCGCCTTCCTGCTCCCTGTGGGCTACAAGTCCCTCATAAAATGACAAGACAATAAAACAAAATAATAATGGAATCCATATAAGGCTTGATGTCTTCATTGCTTCTAAGAAAAAGCGCCAAGGGAGCTTCACCTGAACAGAGGCAGCAGATTCCCAGCACTGGCAAAGATTTTTTTGAGGAGGAAAGAACATTTTTCAAGCCCTGGATGCCAGCATCTGTCTCACACATCCTCAGATGTACACCTAGAGAGGCAAAAAGCAGGTAGCTACAGGAAATTAATCCCTGGGTCTGGCAGGTATATGTGGAGCTAAACCCACCTTAACATCTCAGGGCTGTCTGAGAAGGGAGATGTCTGCTGCCAGCCCCGACGCAAGGCTTTGGCAAGGCTGGCCTTCTCCCAGTATCTCCCTTCCTGGTGGCATTGGGGACCATCAGGCTCTAGCAGAACATTTTGTGGTCAGAGTAATTGCATTGTGTTGTCTTAAAACTGCCGAGGCGTGGCCCTAAACAAAACCAGAGCCCCGGTCTCACTGCAGGCACAGCAGCCCCCAGCTCCCTGTGCACGCACTCTGATGCGTGGCCCAGTCCAGCCCTGCTGCCCTGCTTTTATTTTAGACATATGGTTATTAATGAACTTTTAATTGCATAGAGGGCAAAAAAAGACAAACATATGATTTGGGACAAATACATACATGTCACTCTCTCTCATATCCCTCTGTATTTTGGTGTCCTAGAACCTAAATGCACCATTTAATTATTTGTGCTGGCAGTGCCAGAGAAACCTACTGTTTATTTATATGGTTAAATCAGCTACAGATGTGACTGTGCTTTTTCCTTCCTTCTTTCTTCCCTTCACTGTTGGCATTTCTGACATCTCCAGGATGTTCCCCCACCCCCTCGTTCAATGAGGGCATCTGAAAAGCATTGGGAAATGGCCTACTGATCCCTCTCCAGTCCTGTCCACAGGGATGGGCATCCCACACCACTCCCAAAGGACTGTGCTATTCTCCTGCTCAAAAGCAAGGCTTGACAAATTAAGACCTCAAACACCAGGAACTGAGGAGAAAAGGAAAATTTCCTGTACCCAGGAGAGCTCCTCTGATGAAGGAATTCCCACAGCTGAGACCTCACGGCTCACAGCGCCTGTGGGCAGGGCACGTGCTGGAGGAACTGAGTACCACAGGGAAGGAGAATCATGCTGCCTCCTGAGAAGGATTTTTGATTTTTTGTCTTACTAACAAGCAGCTCCTTTTTTTTTCTTTTTTTTTTTTTTTTTTTTTTTTTAACCAGTAAGATATTGAAGTGATTTCTGCTTTTCATTTTTTTTTGAGGGCAAGGACTGTATGGAGCATCTGTCTAAGCTGGGCTTTGGCAAAAACTGCTGCTTGGCTATCACTGTGACTTGCTTGTATCAGCCATATCTTGTGGTTTGGGTTTAACCCTGTGAAAATCAGGATCAGCATTAGCTTTCAGCATTAGCCAGGTGACACAGTGAAGTCAGAGATGCTTGTTTGACTTTCAAAAACTCTATCAGTTTTCGCACTATTATTTTTCCACCTGGTATCATGTTTCTTTTCTTGAATAGAATTTGCACAAGCTGGGTACCAGCCCCTCCAAGCAGTGTGCCAACAATTGCCATCTGAAATCAGGGCAAATATTGCTCTACCCCTTTTTGGCAGGAGAAGGCAGTCTCTTTCTGCTTTACCTGGAAGACAAGACATAAAGACGAAGTATCCCTAGGAAGAAATTTACTGCTGCACCCAGAAAATGCACTTCAGATTCTTTTGGCCAGAGGCTGGTGTTTCCTGGTACCATTCTAGGATGCTTAAATGATGTGATAATAGGTGGAGTAGAAGCATTTAGGAAGTAGGACTGTTGGGAAGAGATGATTCGTTTTTGAACTTCTGAACAGTCTAACAGCTGATGTTCATGTGTTGAAACCACATTTGCTGTTGGAGAGCTGCAATGTGAGTGGTGCTGGGGGTGTCAGGTGCTGGCTGCACCACCCCACCAAGGCAGCCCAGACACTTTTCAAAGACAAACACCATCTCTCTAAGGGCATTTCCAAGTATCATTTGTAGAACTCCTCTTGGGGAGGCTGGTCACAACATGAGTGACACACTCTCTTTATATTGACCATATATTAGGAGGATAACTTGGTTTCTCTGATTTGTTTTGTAGCAATTATCCACTATGAAAAGTCTGTAATATGGTTCATCCTATATCATGTGAAAAGGTAATATATCCATGAAATTGTTTCACCTGTACATTTGTATATGTGCAAAGGCCCAAGATGTATTTAAATATGTATATTTATTGTGTTTTGTTAGTTATCTGCATTTAGTTGTTTTCTTTTTTATATTTTGTTTTTCTCATAAAAATGCATAGAAGCCTAGGCATATATACATATGTATGCATGTATACAAAGGTATAGCATGTATATTCAATAATGTGCAGTGTGTCCATAAAAATATATATATACATATATGCATATATGTATATACAGATTTACACAGACATATATAAATGTATGTACATGTCTCTGCCTATCCATATGTATGGGCACATGCTGGGTGTATAAAATGACAGACTACTCAAGCACTGTTCCAAGGCACACTGAGTCCCCATGGTGCAGACCATGAGCCTTCACAACAGCTCCCAGGCTAGACATGCAAGCAAGTCCACTGTGACATAACAGCATTCTCGCTCTTACACATTGTGAGCTACCTATTAAAATTCAACAATTTTTAAAATATTTTTTTCTTTTTTTGCAGCCACTATTTACAAGCCTTACTCTTCTGCTCTTGGTAAAGCCATCGTCCTCTCTGCCTGGCTGCCAACTTCTTCTTTGGCAAGAGCAGCATAACCAAACCAGATTTGGTTATTTGGTACAAAGCACTGCTGCTGGCTTTATTGCCACTGATCTGGCATACCCAGAGAACCTAAAGTATTTTAAAATTATCTGTAAAATGACTTTCTATGTCTTATTCCATAGCAGGCGCATTGCAAACAGCATGCAGGTTCACTGAGACCACTGAACTATGTGGAATTTTGGTGAGTTTTGGGTGCATGAAGCAGCCTCTCTGCTGGCTGATGCTGGCCTTGCTCTGCAGTGTTTTGGCACCTCCCTGGTGTGGCTGTGCCCACTGAAGGTTGCACGCCTCGCTGCCAGGAAAAGTTCCAGAGGCTGCTGGGGACAGGGTCCCGGCCAGCAGCCTGCAGTGCCATTTTGAATTAAAATATTTATTCCTGACATCTTGCAAGAGGGGAAAGGGAAAAAAAAAAAAAAAGAAGCAAAATCTGGCCATAATTCAAAGTCTCTGCAAAGTCACTGGGAATCTTCCAAAAGGCTTCAGTGAGAGCAGCGTTAACTCTCCCTCATATATACATAAAATTTTTTGTCTTTTGCATATCAAAGTGGTGAAGCCTCTGTTCTCTTCAGCTATTGCTTTTAAGTGTGCTACGAACAGAGCATAATCTATCCAAATGAAAAAAAAGTCATAGACAAGGAAGATTTGTTCAAATGCTGAAACAAACTTGGCACGTTCTTGCAGAGAGAGCAGCACCAATAAAAATGTGGGCTGGTCTCTAGATGTTGTCGATAATGTGATTTGGACGCTTGTTCAAAAACTCTTGCTATGTCTCCCTTGTTGTTTATTTTGCTAAACCCTTCCTCATCCTCTCCTCACCCTCCTTGCCCTCCCTCCCACACGTGCAAGGATGCCATATCGCAGCCAGGCTGCAAAGGGGTGGGACACCTCTAGATTTCTCCCAGCTGCAGTAGCAGACACTAAAGAATCCACAAAAGCAGGAAAAATTAAAATGGCAAAAGGAAAACTTCCCAAGCTGTGGTGCTTGTTGAACTGAGGAGCTTCACACAGCTCAGTTTCTCAAATTCCAGTTTCACTGCCCTTCTATTCTCCATATAGTCAGTCAAGTCCCTACAGATCAGATATAACTTTACCTAATATGCAATTCCTGTGGATTTTTCTAAATCAGTCTTCTCCTCTGGGGAGTTGTTCACTGATGCCTGTGTAATCCATTGATACATCAAGTCTGGAAATCTGGTTAATAATTAGGCTGATGAGACAACCTATTAAAAGGACCTGAATGCAGCCAGATCACCCACTGCCCCATGAGCTTCTCATGACCAAAAGGAAGGAGCAGTGACAAAAAAGTGACAAAAAAACATTGACCACCACACCCTGAATCCCCTTTCCTCAGCAATTTGACCACGTTGTCTCAGCTACATGCAAGAAACTTGTGTGCTGTTCCAGAAAAGGCACATTCATTAAATGGGGGTTTACAACAGGATTGAACCAAAGAGTCAGTGCTGGAGAGGGGTGAGTCTGCAGAGCTTTCACTGCTCTGGCCACATCCAGGCTGTGTGGTGGTATCCAAGAGACAGATATCCAACAGACATTGGAGCAGAAGATACACTCACATATACATGAATGCATGTGTACACATAAAATCCCACTGTGAATCTATGAAAACCCTGAGGATGAGCACAGGCTGGTCTTCATTAGTATTTGGACAGAAAAAATCTGCTTCCTTGTCTTATTTCTGGACACTGAAAAACATCAGCAACTTCTTGAAATATTTTCAGCATGTGCCTGGCCCAGCTTTTCTGTGCACCCAGGGAATTATGGAAATACAGAAGACTGATGGAGCTGCTGGAGAGAGCAGTGGCATGGTTATGCCCAGACCAGCAAACAGAAGAGCATTTCCAGTACATGCTGAAAATTCAGATTCTATCCAAGTCTTTGGAGAGCAGATGTCAATTATGAATCACATGATTACTCTGCCATATTTTTCTGGGTTATGCTCATTGACTTAGATAAGGTATCATTTTTCACCTACAAAATATGCTGCATATACAATAAATAATATGCACAGTACCATAATAAATATTCAGTATATATGGCATGTGCATTATAGTGGTCCTGGTAGAGTTATAGCAGAATAGTCAAGGCTGAATTGGCATTTTCATTATAAAGGCTGATAATTCAAGATCAGTAGCAAAAGACAATGAAATACCATCTGCTCTCACACAAACAGCTTTTACAGAGGGGTTTTAAGGTCTTGATGCAAGCACTTCTGCAGAGAGGACAAAAATGAGAGAGCTCCTGAGACGCTGTCTCTCACTGTCAAAACCTTTCATCTGATTTTGTTCCCACTTAGATGGAAGCTGATGCTTTTCCCAAATCTCCGACTTCTGGAGCTGGAAGATATTGTGAGCACTAGTGTTCTCATAGGAGACATAAAGAAGTGTTTCCTAGACTTACTGCCACAATAAAAAAGCTTGTAAATGCAAACTCTGCAGCTCACAAACCAATACAAAGAGGGGGTTAAATAGTCCTCTCTGCCGTGCCTGGACTTCTCGACACAGGAGCAGCAGCACTCCCCCAACACTTGCTGAAGGCCAGGACGGTGTGGGCTGGGGCTGGTGATGACCTCTTCCAGCAGTACCAAGTTCAGTAACTGAACCATTGTAACCATTTTACAATGTCACATATTTCCAAAGACCTGGCCTCTTTGAACTGAGAATTACTACCTCTCTTTAATGCCATTTCTGTGGTAGCTTGTATGTGATGGCATGACAAGAACTCAATTAAATGCTGCTGACCCAACCATATCACTGACTTATACAAAGCCATTTTGGTGGCCTCAAGGCAACTCTTTTATGCCCTTTCAACTTCTTTGTGATGGCTGCAGCCCTTCAGGTGGAGGTTGCACAGGAATAGCTTCATCTGAGCTGAAGTTTTTGGAGCATTGCCTGGAGGTGTTCAAAATGGGTCTGGATGGACCCAGGTGAGCAGCTTTGCTGGTGGGGAGGGAGAGGCAGTGTTTTCCTGCAGAGGGTGTTAAAGAAGAAGTGGGAGGCCTGGTGGTGGGTGACAACCTCTTCTTTTAGCACATCTGCTGGCAGAGGCCACGTCTGTTTACACCTTGAACTAATCACAGTGACAACCAGCAGTGAAAACCTGGATGCGGGAAAATCCACGGGAATTTTGCCCAGACTTTTCCCTTGAGCTGTTAGACTGACAGTTCAAATGTGTTTCTTCCAGTGTATGGTGCTTTTCCCTCCAACAACCAAATTTATGCTGACTTTTTAGCTGAAACTCAGGAGGCACCTAAGCATTGTCCCCCCAGTTCCTAGGGCAATAAAATGATGTTGATACTGCAGGGTGCAAATACAGGTAAGTGGAAGAAGCCACCTGTGACCATGTTGACCATGTAACAGCTCCCTGCCCATCCTGACATGTCTAACAGGTGAGTCTGACCATTTTGTAATTCCCTGCTTTGCTGGCTGGCTCTGTATTGATGATAAGTATTATTCACACATCATCACAGCCTCAGTTCGGCAGCCCTTGAGCCTGTTTCCAAAAGAAGCTGTCACAGACAATAAACACCAAAGTAACCCTACTTCCAATTTAATTGTTTTCTCAAAATATCACTAGCAATTAGACTATATTAGCAACAGATTGTTTGCAGTAGCTCATTCTCTCAGTCAAAACTGGTTTCTTTCTCTTTTACAATCACACAAAACATCTGAAACTAGAAAGTACCTAGAGTGCTGGTTTGTTTTTTTTTCCTTTGAGTCAGAATCAAGTAAACAACTGACATTACTTCTACAAAAGCCAAAATATCTGGAAAACACAGGATAAAAATACGGGATGGCTGGGATTTTTTTAATGTTTACAAATTTATTGTGAAAGTTTTAAGAAAATACAGTGACAGCACTGCCTGCAGTACAGTAGTAAATGACAGTCAATAAATAAAACTAAAGGACTGTGCAATAAATAAATACAAGACTAATATAATATGTTTGCAGCAGGCTGATCAGTTTTAAATCCTTTGCCTAAGGCTGACTTTTACAATAAACAAACCACGCCTGTATGCTTTTCTCTATTGGTGCTGGATGAGCCCAGTTATTTATGGTTGGGCTCACCTTATTCCCATGAGATTTTTGCCCATCTCAGTCTTTTTCCCCTTTAAAAAAAACCCAAAATAAAACCCCAAGCAGAGAGTAATCTCACCCAGAGGTAAGGTGCACCTACTCTCTTACTGATGCAGCATTTAGGC
The DNA here is from genome assembly GCA_003676055.1 of Chloebia gouldiae. Classification (NCBI taxonomy): domain Eukaryota; kingdom Metazoa; phylum Chordata; class Aves; order Passeriformes; family Passeridae; genus Chloebia; species Chloebia gouldiae. Next base: position 2,347,934 of record QUSF01000008.1, read on the forward strand.
TTCACGGGGATGCTCTGGGTCCATGGAGCCATAGTGTGTGTACCCCCACACTGAGGGCAGCCAGAGCCTTCATTATTTCCCAGACATGCCCTTTGCTGTGCTGTGTGTGTCAAACTGTGTCCCACGGTGTCTCTGGGGATTTCTTTCCGAAGCCAGCTTAGCCAAGTGACCGCAATCTTTTTTATTACCTTTGGTGGAAAACATTAGCCCTTCCTTTTAAGCAGAGCTGCACGGTCGAGGGGGCTTGGAGGGCTCCAGACAAACGTCTGCAAAACCATCTCTGGCTCAGTGGCTGTGATCACGGGCTAGGTAATTTGTTTGATTAGAGCATCCGTCTAAGACAAAGAAAGTGTAGTGGAGTGAGTCAGGCTCTGGTCTCATTTACAGGTCTGGAGATGCATGGAGGAGCTATTACAAGTGACCTGTGACCTGGCCCACCCTCAGGTGGAACGGCTTTGCCCAGTCACCTCCTGTTAGCCTCAGCCAAATGATAGGCTTCAGGGAGCCAGGACGCGCCCACGGTTCATCAGACAGACAATATCAGACCCACCGGCCCAGCCCCGAGCTATGCAGATGCAAAAGCAGATGAATTTTTAAAAAAATAATGGGCTTTCAAACTTAATATGGCGGTAGTGTTACTTACAACAAATCTGTCTGCAGTTTTGGGGCTGCGGAGATGAAAGCCCTTAGGAAAAATGTCAGTGGCTTGAGTTTATTTATATGTAAGGTAACCATGAAAAATGCCGGCATACCACTAATTGTAGGGCATATTTATTCTGCACAAGTTGTTTTCCACATTAGCACAGTTGTTAAAATGCAGTTTTGCCTCAGGAATATTATAACTTTATCTTCTGTAATTATAAATGTGGATGTTGCTGGGGTACTATGTACATTGAAGAAGAAACGTAAGAAATGGGTAGTGCAAGGAAGAAAACAAACATAATTAAAAATGCAATGTAGCAATTATATGTAACATACTTGGGAAGTGGGGACCCATGGATAAGCTAGAAAAGCAGCTAATGTTGTGTTAGATCCTGGCTTTAGATTTTTATGCCTTCTAACTTCAAATCTCTCCCATGGTTTTCCACTCAAACCAACTAACTAGGACCAGTTGGCGAGGCAAATGTTTATGTGCAGCAGCACATTCATCTGCCCCGTGCAGTCATATTAGTGCAAAAGCAATTTTACTATGAGGAACTAAACACAGGAAGCTGGAATGCAATGGCACAACGGAGTTATCATGCAGCAAATGTTTAATGAATGACTATGTAAGAGCATCTTTTGACAGGGTAGGGGACACTGCCATGAGAAACGCCTGGCAAATAAAATTGGGAGTTTTCCTCGCGGTGTGAAGAAGCAAAATTTAGACCTGATTTTCCCATGTAGAGCAAATTCCTAGCTTGCCTGGGAGTCAAAGTTTTCTCAAGGAAGTTATCACTGAGAGTGGGACTGTGGTGGTGACAGCAGAGCTGTGGGCATGTGGGCTCATCCCACTGCTTCCACCTCTTCCTTCACCTTACATGCACCCCGGGTGTGGTGCTTGCACAATGCAGAAATGTGGATGAACACATACCAGGACCAGGAATCAGTTTCTTTCCTCAGGGAGGAACCATTTAATGGTGCAGGAAAGCACTTGGTAGCATTTCAAGGCTTTTGGGTTTCATTTGTTTTACTGACTCCTTATAGTGATACCAAAAAAGCAGATCACACCATCCTGAGTTTAAAAGACAGATAACACCAAATTTCCACCAATATCCTGGCAAGGGCCAAGTAGAAATGTATTTGTCATACCACTACTATTCACCTGAGCTTATCAGCAAAGCTCTGTTCATGGGCATTATTAGAAACCAGCCAGGTATAAAAAATACCTGGGCAGTTCAGTGTGGTTGGAAGGTTTGTCAACCAAAATTCTGGAATATTTCCTTTCAGCTCCCCCTGTAACACCCTGTTCCACCTCTCATCTACTACAGCCTTCTTTTTTCCCCTTATTTTTCCCCTTCAAGGATTCTTACTGCCCTCTAAAGGCTCCTGGTACTTTAATTTCCTTTCTCCTTCCACTGCCTTTCCCCCCACGCCCATTCATTTTTCCCCTCTCAAGGTTTTGGCAATATCCTGTTTTGCTGAATGGTGCAAATGAAACCCTCCAACTCCTCTGCTTTTTCATTCAGGGATATCTGTGCCCAACAAGAAAGCTGGACAGTGATGTACCCTGAGAGTGAATGAGAAAAACAAGGAGAGGGTCCATTGAAAGGCTTGGACTTCATGGTACCCAATTTGCCTAAATTGCTTTTCCCCTAAACCAGGCATGCTAAAGTGCTCCTTCTCATTTCCTCCAAACACACTTATCATTCTTTAGACCTCCTCAGACTTAGCAATGTGGAGGCTCTATCATAGATGAAAATCTCTAACAGACATAACTCTGCCAGAGCTTCACATCTCAGGCCATCCCAAAGTGCATAACCCTGAGAAGTCATCACCTCAAAGGGCTAGAGGGGATTTCCAGAGGTAAATAGTGCTGTGGCACCTGTGTCATTCCTGACAGAATGCTTATCTTTGGGGTTTTAAGGCCTTCAGTGCTGGAAATGCTGCCACCTCCCCAGGCAGTGTCTCGCAGTGCATGGCTGTTCTTATCACACGAGGGTTTTAACCTGAACCGTTCTTACTGCAATTTAAGCTCATTACTTCTCGTCCTATCTTCAAGTGACTTGGAGATCTGATTATTCCCTTCCTCTTTGCAGCAGTCCTTTACATTTTTGAGGATTGTTTTGTTGACACAGACACTTCTCTGCACCAAAAGCACCATCTGAAGAGAGGTTTATCTCTTCGTTGCTGAAGCCAGAATACTTTTGGTTATAATGTCCATTGGCAGCACTTCTATTGTATATTCACATTACAAAATGAACTGAAAACTGAAATGTAACCTCATTGAAAAGCTCACATTATGGGAATTTATACTCCCTCTTTGCTGTGCCTTAAAATACAAACAAGAATATTTTTGACTTATGTGTAATTGAAATAAAAATAAGCAGACACAGCTTTGCCAAATGCCAGTGCTGATTACTCATCATTTAGGACCCCAGGAATTATCAACTGGACGTAAAAATAATAAAATTTCAATGATACATATGAAGGTCTTTGTAATTGCCAGCTGGGCTAGATTCTTTCAGAGCTTGACTTGGGCTTCTATTCACTTCAGTCAACTATTCATGCACCAGAAAATTAGATGTCTTGCCATTTGCTGTGGGCTAATGGGTATGGAAAAGCCAGCACATCTATTTAAGGTGGCATAAATGACTCCCTGGAAATGCCCCCTTTTTTTTTTCTCCTAAGAGAGTGCCTAAGCATTAAAGGCTTCCAGAACAAAAAAAACCACAGTGGAGCAGGGTATATTTCCACAGACTTTCTCCCCAGTGAAGCAGCATCTACCCTGTTGGTGCACTTGCTTGACTCAGACAAAAGCTGGGATCCTCACATCATCTCACATCTCCAAGGTCTTTAATAAAAATGACAAACATTAAAATACCCCTGACAAATTCACCAGGAGGTCAATAGCTTCTACTGCATTTCTTATTGTTTTAAAGTAATTCAGATTACAAAAAGCTGTGTTCACTTCAGTGCTCCCCTACCACTGAGTGTCATTGACTCAGGCATGTGTTCCTGTTGAGGAGAAGCCTGATGGGTAATTTTAGCTTCTACAGGCACTTTCTTCTTATGGCACAGTTTTAGGAGCTACAAACTTTATAACATGAAGCTGCCTACATTTCAGAAGAGGCTATACATCTGCTTTATTGATGCCCAAATTCTGAACAAATTCAGCACACTTTCAAAGGTGTCTCTTTCAGGGGGTCTTGAAATAGAGATAATTTTGAGGCCACAGGTTTGACCTAAAGTTCTTGCCTTGGGAAAAAAGTAAAAAGCTGCCTGGAGAAAAAGGAGATAAAATTCTCACATACCATCACTGGTGGGAGTGAGGAAATAATGAACTAATTAGCTCAGTAATTAGGACTTTGAGAATGGTTAAGTATTGAAAACAGTCCACATCATACGGAAAATCTCATCCCTGTTAATCTGTTTTGGAAAACAGCAACCTACTTCTTCCAAGGTTGTAGCTGGGTGGTTGTTTTCACTAATCATGAATGAACATACCTGCATGAACTTGTCTGCTTGTTTTTTGAGAAAATTTATATAATCTTTTCTGATGTGTACAGGCCCCCAATGGTGCCCTGTTAAGTCCAACCTCAAGTGCAAAAATGCCCAATATTGACCAAAATAGCTTTCATCAGCTCAAGGAGGTTGTCCCTGTCCTGTCAATGGAGTTAAAATGTTAACAAGAGACTCTTACAGCAAAGTGACAGAGCTCTGGCACTTGCTGTTAGTGAAATGTTCTTAAAATATGTGTAGTCATTTCAAACTAAAATCATGTTTGAACTCAGCAATCTGCTCTTAGGTTTTCCACAATGGTAAAATTAGTCAGATAAACTTTCTTCCCAACAGATTTTCTAGCTGCAAAAGCAAGCCAGAAAGTTGTATTTCATATATATGTGAAATATAAATAAATTTCATGTTTGCCATATTTCTTTATATTGTGATATCATGATGCAAGACGAAAAAGTGGACATGGTTCAAAGGATCCTGCTTGAATTCCAGCCCTCTGGGTTTTTTTTAGGAAAAATCCACTGGGGAAGATACTGGAACAAGAGGATAAAAAGGTAACAACAGTTGTGCTAAACTGTGGGTGTAGCAAGGCCATAAGAGCTCCTTGGCCATGGGGTTATTGAGGCAGGGCTGATAATTTGCTGCATCTTGTAGGAATAAAACAAGCAGCTTTGATTTTCTTGCCCAATGCATGCACCGCACCCTTTGAAACCAAATCCAACCAAATGAAAAGGTTTGGATATATTGCCATTTAATAATTGCCTCCTGCTCAGTGAGGAGTGAAGCTTTTTCTTCCCTTTCTTCCCTTTCTTCCACAACAAATTCTCACTAGGATTTTTTTTCCACTACAGACGGCAAACATAATTATACAACAGATCAGAACAGCTTACATAATGCCCTTTATAGAAACCTGCCTTACCTCAGAGGCATATTAGCATTTCTTATGGGTTTAAGGGGTGAGGGATTAATTACAGATTTTCAAAATATGCCTAATTACATATTTACTAGTGGAATAAATAATTCACATTTCATGACTCGCCATGAAATGACTACTTTCTTTTGAAGATTAAAAATTTGAGGCTTGAGGAATGTTAAAGTTCAAACTCTGAATAAAGACTCCTAATCCTTTATAGATCTGCATTTTATTCACATGAAAAACACAGCAGAAAGTCACTCTTTCACCTGAATGACTTGTAGACCCCTTGAAATTTCTCTCTTGGCAATCTATCAAACAAAATGAGCAAAACATTAAAAATGTGATTTGTTCATTTACTTTGGCACTTGAATAGATCGTGGAGGATTTCAGGAAGCAGATAAATGACTTGAAAGCCTGAGTTTCCCTGAGTCTTGGCTTTTGCACTGGGACCAGCAGCATCTCTCTGCGCAGGATGGTGTGGGCAGTGGATTGTGGCCTCCTCCCAAGGCCAGTGTGGGGCTGCTGCTGTGCTGTGCCTGCCAGTGGCAACTGAGGACTCCTCATATCCTTGCAAGCCAGTGTGCCTGTAAATTCTTCATGGCATTGCATCATTTGGAAGCATAAATCAACTTGCCCCTTTCCTGACCTGCTCTAACATACAGCCAGTGGTTTCCTTCCTTATATTTTATTTTTGACCAGAGTTAGCAAAAAGAATATCCCTATAGCATTTAGGGAATATACAAATTATTACAGAAGGGTAATTAACTGCCTTCAGAAAGGAAATAACTGGTTTTGAACATTTTATTAAAAAAAAACCAACTCAAAACCAACTGCCTTTAACAACAATGACAATGTTTAATAGCAAGTGATAACACATGAAAGAAAGAAAAAAGAAAGAAGGAAAGGAAGGAAAGAAGGAAAGGAAGGAAAGGAAGGAAAGGAAGGAAAGGAAGGAAGGAAAGGAAGGAAGGAAAGGAAGGAAGGAAAGGAAGGAAAGGAAGGAAGGAAGGAAAGGAAGGAAAGGAAGGAAGGAAGAAATGAAGGGAAGGAAGGAAGGAAGGAAGGAAGGAAGGAAGGAAGGAAG
>QUSF01000008.1:2354188-2380232 GCA_003676055.1 Chloebia gouldiae
AAGAAAGAAAGAAAGAAAGAAAGAAAGAAAGAAAGAAAGAAAGAAAGAAAGAAAGAAAGAAAGAAAGGCAGATCCCACTGTCAAATATGACTGGTCTTGATTAGGGTTTAATAGACTTACAAAGGAGGAAAATGGTCCAGTATTGCTTCTGTGTAGATATCCACAGCAGTCCTGGCATGTTGTGGAAAGTGGAAAGGTCAGAAGAAGCACTTAGATCAAAAAAAGCAGTTGGATATGGAGAGCAGGCGACCTGGCTAAGTTATCCCCTGTTCATCCCACCCCAGGGCAGCTGCCTAAGAGGCACATAGAGTTCTCCTGGCCAGCTCATGCTTTCCTCTGCTTAGCTCTCCATATTTGTGGAGATACTTATAATAAAGCCAAAATACCTTTTAGAAGGAAAGATATACAGGGAATAATCATAGTATGTAGCAATGGAGACTACCTATCCCAACTGTGAAGATTCCAGGAATCAAGGAAATAAACACTGGTTTATAGTATGGAGATACTTTTGATTAATTTGTAAACATAAGTGTTTTGGACGTGTATATGAAAATAGCATATCAGCAATACTTAAGTGTAAATACTTAATTTAAGGTCTAAATTATTCAAGGTTGAATACTCAACATCATCAAACTGGAGAAGGCAGTCAGTGGTATGTGGTGGAAGATGAGGGGCAGATGAGCATCCTTAGCCATAACTACAAGCAGTGAACACCATAGAGCAGATTTATGAATATAATGCAAGCCATTTAAAAACTGTTCTCCCTCTCTCGCCCACACAATATTAATTACCTGTGCCAGCTTTTGCTAATTCATTTTCCTTTCATCTCAATAAAGGAACACGGTGTTCAAAACAAGCAGTGCGAAGATACGGCAATAAGTAGCCATGGATACTCCAAAACTGCTTTTTTTGGGGGGGCAGGGGGGCTGGTAGAGGGGAGAGAAAGAATAACACCTATAAGTTATGCTTCCAACTCAGTTTCATTCACTGAGTCATGTAAATAAATATCCAGCCAGTTTGGTCTCCATCCCACAGCAGCTCTAATTACTCATCTATAAACAATGCAGACAAGCCATCGCTCACCGCCGCGCTACGCCTCGTGGCCACACGCTTTGTATCCTACCTGGGTAAATATTAAAATGCATATAATCGCCTGTATTTTAAGGGTAAAGTTATCTGCAAAGCCCAGTGATTCATGAGCTCCCCGAATGTACATCAAGTGCTTTAGTGAAAGCATTTCCTAAGGGCCTGATCCAGTCATGTTTCTCAAACCCTCCGCAGCTGCCTAGACTGGAACAGAAAGGTCATTCAGCCACTGAAGGCCAATCCATCACTCCTATTAAAAAAGAAAATACCTAAACTGCTCCACAGGTTCAATTTGTGGATCTGATGGGGAGATACTGAAAGAACTGCCAAGGTCCCCTTCCCCAGGGGGATGAGGGCCAACACAAAGCCTGTACCCTTCCTGGGCTCATATGAGCAGGGAGGCAGGGGATCCCAGGAAAATTCCTGCCTTGAAGTATGTCACTTGTCATCCTCTTGTTTTCAACGTGCCTGTGCTGCATTGCAAAGATCTGTTCTGCTCCTCCTGTGCCATGACTTTCCTCTCTGCTTGCCTCCTGTCAGAGTCAGGGGGTTTGCATGTGCAAAATGCCGAGCTTAGGTCAGTCCCATGGTAAGAAAAACCACTGCTCATCCCAAAGGACTACAACTTTAGGATGGAGGATCTCCCTGTCTCCAGCCTATTTATGGCCCCTCCACTACTCTAACCATGCTGATACGCATGCCTCAGGAGAGTCCCACGGTCATACTGGGGATGGTGCTGCTTTTGCCCCTGTGGAGATTTCCAGGCCACAGTTGGGCTGCTGGGAATTGTTCACCCACCAGGGAAACATGCACCCCTCTATCATCCCTTTAGCAATGGTACACAATAGGATAAAATATCCCTATTCCTTGGGGATTCCATGCACACTTCAGACTCTGTGGGCAACTTCAGCCTCATTAAATCTGGGCAGTCAAGGCTGGGGGAACTTCTGCAGGGCCCAGTTGTGAAAAGCCAATGGGACATTGCTCAGCCCATGAGTGGGGCATTTTTCCACCCTGAGCACCAGCAGCTTGCTGAAGTGCCACGGGTCAGCAGCGAAAGGGGCTGGATATCATCGCCCCCGTGAGTTCCCCTCCCTCCCCAAAGCACAGGGGAGCCAGAGCAGGGACTGACAGTGCTGCTTGAAAAATGTATTCCAGCTGGTCTCCTTAAACTGCAAGCTATGAACCAGTTGTTTGTGATCACAAATGCTCCTAAACAGACATTTCTGGGGTTTGATAGGACCTGCCTCCTCCAGACATGGAGGGTTTGGCAAAAAAAGGGAGGGAAGGAGAAAAAAAAAAGCAACCTTCTCCTGGATCTCATCTTTTCCATTCAGATTTCTAGCATCAGAATCATTACCAAATAAAATGTCAACTTTTTTTCCCTTGTTCATTAACCTTTGGTGCTTATTGTACAGCCAGTTTCAGTGCTCACAGGGGACTTGGGAGGCTCAAATCACAGGGCTTTTACTCAGGGCTTATGCTCAACTTGAACCACAGTCCAGAAAGGAGGGAGGGAAAGGGAGGGAAAAGGCTATTAGCCCAATCCTGCCTCTTCAGCGCTTTACATGTTTAATAAAGATTGAATTCAGAGAGAGGGGGAACCCCCAACTTAGTAATAATTCCCTTCACAACTTCTACTATAATTAAAAAATAGAGGCAAGGTCATGATGAGTGCTATTGAAAATAACAGACAGACCTGTAATTATAGCAGGGCCAACTAAACCAAGGGTTAAAGGTCTCTTAATACTCTGTCAGCATTTCCACTATAACCCCTCAGTTTCAGGGGTTTACAGCTCACACATAAATATTTGCTACAGGCCAAAAATGGCCCTTCAAGGGGTCAGCAAAAGAAGGTAAATTTTATTTACATATTTATAAAAAATGTCCTGGCTCTGCAGAAGTGGCGCGTCCCTTACCAGCACCACCAGTGCAATCCATGAAGATGAGGAAGAGACAATAATCATGACCATGAGAGCATAATAAAAGGGTGGGTGGAGGAGCTGGAAATACATTTTACCCAGAAAAAGTGGCTCCAAACCCACAAAAACCCCGTGCAGAAGCAACAATCTGCAAATATAGAGTATATTGTAAAGCTGAATCCTTAAATAATAGTGCTGTATTTATACCATGAATTATACAGATAATCACTCTCACTGTTCAGCCAAGCATGCACATAAGTCTTCAGAAGATGAAGAGCTAAGGCCTTGCTAGCATATTGGTTTAACTTAAAATCTGTACTTTAATTGATACATTTAAGCCAGTGCCAAACCCGGTGTGACTCCTTGAGTACTGATGAAGAGTTGCTTCTTTCAGTTTAGTTTAAAAAAACCCATCTCTCAAATTTTTTTCCCCCTAAAGCATTCCTTCCTCCCCTTTTTCTATCTGTATTTATGTGACCCAGAGTTGACATTAGTTCGATGCTTAAGGATTAGAAATGGCAAACTGGCTATGACCTTTTCCAGGGCTCCTTTCCTTCAGGGACTGAGTTGCTGCCCGTAGTACATAGCAGAGCAACCACTTGCACCCCATATATACAGTTGTTTACTGGTTGGGGAGCCTAAACGGCTGATGCCATCTCTGAAAATCCTATTTTCTTTAAAAGTCTTCTAAAAAGTTTCTGATGCTCAAGGAAAAAAAAAAAAGAGATGATCACAAGCCCAATGTAACATCATCCAGAAATCTCAGAAAAACCACACTGACAAAGAAAAAAAGAGTCCCAAATTAGGCAAAAAACCAGGGCACAACCCCTTCTTTTATATTGGCATAATATATAAGCCAGCCTCTTATTTTTTTGAAATTATCACATGATTTTCCAATGTCTCCCACTAGCAATCAAAATTCAGGCAGTTTGATTTGCAGAGGGAGTTTTTCCTTTGCCTGCTGGTTTAACTGGACTGTCCTTCTCATGTGCCTGCTCTTTAGTCCTGGCTTCAGTCTCAGTTAAAGGGAATAGAAGCAGAGCAGCAAGAGCACTAAATGTTCTTGGATCTAGTGAAATTTATTTACTGGAGCTTTTTGATGGTCCAGAAGTGAAGAGAGGAAAACCTAAAATTATTAACTAAGCAAACTCTTCCAGTATTATTTTCACCTGCACCTAAAAATACATTTCTTTTCTTCTCTAACTTCAGTGTATTTTTCAATGTGATTCTAGAGGGTCTCTTTTTTATTTTTTTTTAAGTGAAATTATATGGAAAATATATAACGATTTTTTTTTTTAAGTTTCTAACAAAATATTTATTGCGCAGGACCCAGAAGATAAAAAAGATGCAACTGTTTTTCTTGGTTTGTTTTGAGGTTATTTACTTAGGACTAAGCACCTCATTTTTCTTGTGTAGAAAAAGTAATTATGCAGTCAAAAGAATTATGACCCACATACTTCAAAACATATGAAAAATGTAAAACTTTATTACATACATTAATTTCTAACAAAAGATGTCTCCAGCATCAGTGTAACTGGTATAAGGCAGATAACTGATGTATGGTATATTTGTTGATGTTCCTCCCAAATGGGTTTTATAAAGGCAAACAAACAAATAAACAATTTCTTTCGTTATGTCTCTCTTTCTCGTATAAATTTCAAAATCTTAGAGGACTGAGTTGTCTGCGGATTTTTTATTTTTTTTTTTTTTATTAAGCTAAAATATTCTGCTCAAGCAATCTGTTCCCCACGCTTTCCTTTTATTATCTTCCCATCTCCTGTATTTCTCCTGCCAGGCAACGCCAGCTCCTGCCCATAGCACTGCTCAGGCTCAGCCTCCCCGCCCTGGGCAGCTCCCCCAGGCCCCTGGTTCAGGGGAGGCTGCAGAGCCAGGGCTGCTCTCGACATTCCGGTCAAGCAGTTTCCTACGTGCATTTGGAGCAGAGCTCTGTGGAGAACTGTTATTTCCCCCCACCTCCTTTTCCCCCCAGGCTGAATTTCTGTGAGCTGGGCAAGCTCATTCCTCCTAAATCAGCTGGGCTGGGAGGCCAAGGCAGGAGTTGTAAAGCAGAAGTTCACAGCATCCTTATCTTTAGCTGAGCCACTTTAACTTTCTAACTATACATCTGGGTACCATATCCAAGAGGAAAAGGATGGCCATTTAAAATGTCAAGAATAACTGCAATCAGTTTTCCTCAGTGCCTCTTCAAGAAACAAAACAAAATTGAAGTGTGAAAGACAGATTCAAGGTAGTCTTATCATTTTAAATGAATGAAAAATTTAATTCCGATTTTTTTTAATTGAAACAATGATCTAATCAAGGAGAGACCCTAATCTCCTTCTAACATGTATGTTTATTTGTCCTTGCCATTTTCAACACAATATTTAAATATAAATATGTAAATTTACCATTTTTAGGCAAAGCTTCTATTCTGTTGATAGATGTGAATAGTACTAGAAGTCCAGAGGAAAAAGGATTCATGGCATCCAACAAATAACACATAGAGGCAATTTCTCTTTCAGCCATGCAGTTATCACAGTGGTTCAGCCAAATACAACCTCCTGCATCCTGATTTAAGTACAATCCTCCTCCAGAAAAGATCATTTCAGTATTTCGCAGTGCCTTGTCAGGGTTTAAGGACGTTACGGAGACGCTTGGCAGCTTCTCTCAGAGAAAAGGGCTCCGCTCATGTCTCCTTGTGGTCTGCTCTTGGCATGTCTGGACACCAAATGGGAAAGCTGCAGGAATGGCATAACTAAGGCTTAAGATCCTACATTAATAATGATGATGCAGTTCATTTGTGTCTTGGTCCTCTTTTATATGGCCTTGGCTCAGCCAGGTGTACGGAAGTCTTCAAAAAGCATAGAAATCCCCAAATAAAGTTCTGGGTTTGACCTCACTAAAATCGGCGGAAGTCTGAACTTGGTGTAACCTTGAGGCCCATCTCTAATTGAAGTGTAGTATTTTGGGAACTCAGGACAAAGGGGAGGGAAAGACCTATTTTAAGTTATACCTAACACAGGAGAATCAAAGCAACCCTGATGGTTCACAGCTTTAGTTCCAGCGAGCCTCCCCCAGCCCCTGAGATTTCCTCGGGTACTTGCTACCTTTAAAATCTGAAGCCACAAGTCTCTCTGCTCTTTTTCACCCTCTATAGTCCTCTCTCTTTCTCTTCCCACTAACCATGAAAAAAAGCTTTCAGTGTTTCAAACATGCTCATCACAGGTATCAGGAGAAGAGTGGACTAGTGCCAGGTCTCAATGGCTTGTTTGTTTGGGGGTTGAAATCTATCCACTCCCATTTCAGGCGTCCATCGGCTGAGCCACCATTTGACATGCCCAGCCCCAACAATCACAGGGGCTTGGTGGGTTAAAAATGCTAGGATTTCATTTTATTGCAGGGATATTATTCATTCTTGGGAAGGTTCAAAAGTACATGCGTCAACTTATGTCATCAGGGTCAAACAAAGTGGCATGCAGAATCCTAGCCAGATTGCATCGGCGGAGGCGTCTGGAGGCAGAACCAAGAGCAAGGAGAAAGAAAAATGTTTTTTAGGATGTACTCTGGATCACTTCTTCCTTTGGAAAGGGAAGCAGGGCAGGAGGGAAAGGATCCCCTCTGAGCACATTGCCCTGAGCAGCGTGAATTGAAATCAAGTTGTGCAGATTTCACTCTGAATTTCCACTGCTGCTTGCCCAGTGACATGTCTTTGGGTAAGACTATCAAACAACAATGCCTCCTCAATTGCCAAAACGTGCCTCCAACATACACCAGCAAGCCCACAAGTACACACAGACTTTCACAATAATAGCATTAGATGCCATTAACAGGCTTTAGCCTTGTTTCTTTTCAGTGGAAAAACTATTTGACATCTCTCAAGCCCAGGCTCAGCACTGCTTGACCCTTTCCCTTCCCTGCCTACATTAAAAGAACAGCTAAATAGCTGCGGCAGTGCGAGCCAGCCCCTCCTCGCTCCAGGTGTCTGTATTTTACTTAGGGCCCCAAGCTTGATTCAGCTCATACAGTTTCTGACAAGCTTCAGCTGGCCCTCGTCACCAGACAGGCAGATCAATTAACAGAGGGATTTTTCTTCCCTAGCTCTCTTCCTGGACCTTTAACCCCTTGTGTGTCCTAGCACTCTGTGAAAGGGCAGAAAGCAAGTGCTAAAAAAAAAAAGAATTTCCATTTACAGCTTTTCTCTCTCCTCCAGAATTCCTTCTGCTTTTGCTTTTTTCTAACCATCTGAGAACCTCACGTTTCTGCAAATGTGCTTCTGTTTGTTCAAAACTTCAATTTTTTTTCCATCAGAACTGAAAGTTTTAAAATTTCCTTTCCCACTTTCTCTCCTTTTTTTTTTAATATTCCCTTCATATTTTGCAACCAAAAATATTGTTTTATTTGGGGTGGAAAATCCTTTTCCTCTTGTTCATTTCACCTTCTCTTTTTCACTGCACCCATTTTTTTTCAAATTGCCACATGAGAATAACAAATTTTGGCTAAAGAGGCAAAGGAAAACTCTGGATGTTTTGCAAGATTTCTTGAAAAGTTGTCAGAATACAAATGACAATATGTGGATGGGAATAAATTTAAAAAAAAAAGAGGGGGTAGAGGACACAAAGGCAAAAAAAAGTATGTTCAAAAACTACAAAATAGAAAAGAAATGAAATAAATTTTAAACTGGACAAAATCAGAGATGGTTACAAATTGCCCCATGAAAAAGAAACAATGTCAACATCGACAGTTTTTTTGGAATTTAATTATACCTCCATTCATCTTTGGTGAGAGTGTATAAGAAAGCATGTCAAAGGCATGAGGAGCTCCTTCAGCAAAACATAATAAATAAATTTAATTACCAATGATAATAATTAGACATTTCTGTGAAAAACATTTCCCAGAACTACTGAAAACTATTGAGAAAAATAAATGTTATGGCTAGTACAGGGAAATCCATTTAAATACATTGATAGCAATAAATAATTTAAAACTAGTGAGGATTTTTTTCTTTTTTTTTTTACTTTTTAAAAAATCCTTCCTACAGTTCCTTAGGACAAACCTATACTTTTACTCATACAAATGGATTCTGCGCATCATTTTAGTACCAAAATAGTACCACAGCAATAACGACATGATAATTAACAATAAATTAATGTTAATAATTAGCGATAAACACCAAGCAACCTGTCAATCTCAGAAAGCTGCAGCAACCCTTTACAAAACAGCAAATCTAAATGTGAAGAAGCAAGTATTGCTCTGCCTATAAATGGCTTTTGCTTGGTGAATTCCATTTTGGCTTTAGCACACATCCTTTTATCAGGCAGACAAGAGTTTTAACTCTTCCTTGGTAGAGGTGACAGTTTCCCACTCTCTTGTCTCTGAATGAGGTATATGTTCTTTCTCAGGACAGGAAAGAAAAAAAAAAGAATGAAAAATCCCACACCAAAGTGGGCATGACACGTGAGGTGCCAGGCAGAGATAAGAGATAAGGGTGCTGCCTCTTCTCTGGGCTTTGTAGTGCACAAGTTTCTTAGCAAGGCAGGAGCAGGAGGGCAGCTGGTATTCTTTCACTCTATATGGGAAATCTTCACTGAGAATTTGGGAATGAAGCATTATTTCTTGGGTGGATGGGTGCTGTTCAACATTTTCAACAGCTGTTAGCAAACGTGAAGTCGTCGCTGACATAGACTGGGGAAGCCGTAAGTAGCGACGACAGGACACTGATGCACAAAGACAACAACGAGCCAGGGGAAGTGTAAAATGATAACTCTGGGTAAACAGAGTCCAGGGGACAGTTACAGAAGGGGATGCCTCTCTTCTGGAATGGAATGGCTCCAGAAGGAGCATGGCAGGATGGTGGCTGGAGAGCTACATGTTAGCTCTGTAGCTGGGAGGGCAAATTCAATCCTTAGGCTATGTAAGCAAGGGGAAGCCTGAGTTATATTATCTTTTTTTGTGGCACTGTTGTGACCACTAATGGAATCATTCTGGAGCCTATGTTTAAAGAGGTTTTTGATAAATTAGAGAGAGGAGCCAAGGGAATGGCTAAAGGACTTGAAAACACTGCGAGGATTAGAAAACAATTGTGAGAGGCTCAAGAAGCTCAGACTGTTTAGCTTAATAGAGAAAAGGTTAAGGATTGACTTGACCACAGTATATAAGAACCTTCAGAAGAAACAGAATTTGATGGAGAGCTCTTCAGTTTAACAAAGACGTGCGTAAAACAAGATCTAACATCTAGAGGTCAAAGCCAGATGAATGCATGCCAGAAATTAAGGGGAATTTTTTTAACTATGAGAGTGCTTAGCAGTTTACTGATTATTGTGGTGGCTTTGCCATCAGGATAGTTAGAAGGTCTGCTGAGATATATAGAATCATAAAAAACCTTCAAGGAGTCCTGTGGCCTTTACTAGACAGAGAGGCAAAACTAGGTAATGGCCTTGCTTCTTTCTGCCTTCAGCATCCACAAATCAAACACCTATACATTACGTCTAAACACATCATTGATGTGAACACTGTGCCTGTAATTAAAAAATCCCAACTTTTGGTCTGTTCATGTTTTTAAACTGTTGCCAGGAAAAATGGGGAATACAGAACATGGCTCTCACATGGCACACAATGGTGAAAACTTTCTAATAAATATGTTGATCTTTTCAGATCATTGCCAATGATAAAAACCAGTCACCTTAAGGTTTTAGTACTTTACGGTGTAAGCTCAGAAGCCCAGAGAAAATCTTCCACTTCTACCTTTTAGTCAGATGATGCCCAAGTTTCACTTCTTAAATCTGAGCACAGAGCTTGCCAACAATTAATAATGCTGTCCTCAGATGGCCCCAGAGGAAGCTCAATGAGTATAAAATAGCAGGGTGTTTTTGAAAGGAGTTGTTAAATGCATCAGCACAAACTTTAAAAGTGAAATCTCCAAAATGAAGAACTGAATTATCAGTGCTGACCTGCTCTCAATCCTGCCCATCACAGGATTCATTAAATATGAGTCTAATGAGCAAAATGCATGCATTCTTCTGCCAAGGCTTTGATAAATCCAAAGAGTATGCCTGTCCCATCCCTGTAATACTCAGCATACAGAGTCATTTACTGTGGATTGGTTTCTTGTTGAATCAACACGGTTTGAAGATAGTGCCCCTTTGAAAGTTGAAACTAGGATGAGCAGTGCAATGGGCTGATCAATCCTATGGTCCCAAACATTTGTCAAATAGGATTTAATGAAAGAGGAGTGGCCTTGCTAACATCCTAAATCCAGCCTGTAATCCCCAGTGTAACAAGAAAACAAAGACATTTCCATCCCCTCTTATATCAGGAATAGACGTAGGATGATGGAATGATGTGAACGTAAAATAATTGTACACACAGAAGCTTATGCAAAAAGGCTTTGTTTGGAAGTGCTGGAAAGCCACTCACCCTGAAACAATGGGGCAAATTAGCATGCATCCAGCCCAAGGGTGCAAGCAGCACACACACGCACTCCCGGTGACGGATGCTTAGCTCTTGCTGGGAGGTCACCACTACGAATCTTTCTTGAGGAGGCAGCATGTCAGATTTCAGACACTTTTGCTACAAATGGGCTTTTGCAGCTCAAAGGAGGAGAGGGGGGGGAGCTTTTCGATCCAGATAATAAAGTCCATTTACATGAAAAGATGCCGCCTTCAATGACATGATTAATTTCGGAAATACCTGGCATCTGAATGAAGAAAAGACTTCAAGAGATGACTGATGATGAGAAAAGATAATTAGGCAAATGTCAAGAGTCAGTGTTTTGATTGGTGACTGAGAGGCTGGTCTGACTAGGTTATCGTATACTCATTCCAGATGGAAATGAAAGGTCTTTGTAGAGAGAGGAGGGTGATCCCTTCATGGTTAAACATAAACTCTGCTTAAGTCTAGACCTTTCCAGGTTTTCCTCCTGGGAAGCCCTTCTAGCCCAGCAAGTGCTCTACCTGCATGGCACTGAACTAGGCTTGCCCTCTCTGAATCTAAAGATATTTTAACCACCAACAATGTATCTTGCATTTTATTACTGCAAGGCTAGAGATGTCAGCCTTTCCAAAACATCCTGGACTGGCTTCTCCCCAGCCCTCCAAAGACAGAAGAAAATACAGCCATTTTGCAGGGAGGCCAAAAGATAGTTCCTTTCCCAGACATCCTTCCTCAGCTCCTCATCAAATGCCCAGGGTAGCAAATGCCATTGAATGCTGGTGCCCTCCTCAGGACAGATAAAAAACCAAAGAGGACGCCTGGGATTCCAGCGTGGTATAGTCTGACAGGATTGCCCTGTTGAGATTGACGGATTATCTCCCCTCCACAAAGAGGGAGCATTCACAAGGCCCTTTCCCTAATCCATCATGGTGCTCTGGACTGCGCTTCCCATCGCTTGCCCGTTCTCCGTGCCCGCTGCTTTTGATTTGTGGGATATCCCGGCTTTGTGCAGGCACATTTAATCCTCAGCAGGAAAACCGCCGGCACTCAGAGAACCTCGCTGGCTTTCCGAGCTGGCTGGGTGTGCAGAGGAGCTCAGAGCACCGTTTGCTTGATCTCTCTATTGTCACAGTGCAGACCTGGCTCATCATCCATCGAAAGACCCTCTCCGCAAAGGCCGGCTCTAAAGAGCAGCCCATGAAGCGCCTGTCTGATAAGTCACACCTAATTTGGCCAGCCATCCAATGCTGAGGCAGCTATTAGTTAATCTTCATTTAATTTGTTGAAGTAGGCTTTATGAAGTACTGGAAATAATTGTCTCCCTCCCCCTTCTGAACCCCGCGGCCGCGCACGGTTAGGGGTTTAATAACAGACTGTATCGCGCAGTCAGAGCTGGTGAAGGTTTTATAGCAGTGCATTAGCCAGAGGTGGATAACCTATCTCTAGGGGCTTGATTGACTGGAAACATATTCTTAGCCTGCCTAAAACTGCTTAGAGTGTGTCACGGAGGTCCCCCAAAATAAAACGTTCAGTGTATTTAGTGAAACCCTACACCCTAAGTACATGTAAGGGCACTGTAAGATACTAATTAGGTTGTAACATAAAACACCGTAAAAAGCAAAGCTTGACATGCTAAAATAAAAAAGTTTAAGCTCTGGCCAGCACTTTCATGTTAGAGAAATACATTGAAAATATATTCAAAGCAAATATACTGGGGTTTTGAATAAATCTGTTTCTCATAGTAGCCCATAGCCAGAAAGGATAGGCATTGCTCATTGTGGAGAAATTTCTGCATAAAATTGTCCTCAAATATTAGAAGCTATGCTTATTTATTTTTCCTATGAAAAAATATAAAATCTCCAAGCACTAAAATCAGCAAACAATCATTATGATGATACTGGTTAAAATATGTCTGGTGAGCTCCCCCCCGCTGCCCCCTCTCAATCTTTTCTCTAGGAAAAATGAGGGGAAGAATGATACCAGATGAAAATATTGATGCTGCATGATGGCATATAAAACTGCTATAATAATAATAATTTCAGAAGGTTAACACACCCCAGAATTCTTCCCTTGAAATTTAAAATTAAAAGCACTGGTCAAACACCTTTCAATGAAGCACTGGCACAAAGTTAGGTTTTTTGAGGTGAAAGTCTTTGGCTCTGTCTCAAGAAATAACTTATTACCTATAAAAGCAATGTTCTGTGTCCTTTTCTAGCACCTCTAAATTCTGCAATTCTTAGTATTTTATGTTTCAAGCATTCGTTTGTCAGTCAAAAGATTTTCTCCACCTTTGTGGAGGCTTCTTCTTTCATCTAGTGCCACTCAGCTCCATTACATTGCATAAATTGCAAACACTATCTCCTTAATAATGTTGGAATAAGTGTAATTTTTAAACATTTAAGTAAATGTTACTTAAATTTAATTACTAAACAAGTAATTATTTACTTGCATAATAAATATTAACTATTAACATATACCATGTGTGAAGTACTGAGAGAAGTAGAACTCAGCATTGTCAAACATGATACATTTCAATGTATCAAACAAAATTAAAGCTATTTTTAGTTATCTAGAAAGAAAATCTGGGTGAACTTGATCCCAATGCCTTTATTAACATCTCTAATAGTACATATATACATATATATATGTGTGTTTGTGTGTGTATATAATTTGCATTGTGCCAAAATAACTGTAGTTTCAAAGATTACCTTACCACTACTAAAAGCTACCTTTTCCAAAAGCCCTGCTCTTTTTGCACATTACTGAAAGGAATGAAGTGCTAATTTAATAAATATGTCACTAGCTGTGTTTAAACTAAACACCATTAATGCATGTTTGTTGTTGTATGTGCATAAGGTTACAGATTGCAAACCCCTTACTAGGAAACAAGCTGCATTTTATCAATGAATATATTCTTTTTGGGTTTTATGGCTTTGCTTTCATGTGGACGGTCACTTTCCTTCCTTTGTTTTGAAAGGTACAGTTTATATTTCTTCCCAGATTTAGTATTTCCCTTGAAGGTTTTTGTGATTAACAATATAATATTTTTATTGAGTTATTTCACACACAAATGATGGGGCCCGAAGGGTATTCTAGGTTTACAAGATTTTGCTAATAACTATGCTCCCCTTTGTATTAAAGCTGCTAATTAGTGCTTTTAAACAGCTCAACATTTAATTCTTTGAAGGCACCATATAAAGGGCTGATATAAAACTGTTTATGTAGAAGGATATATAAAATAAGAAGGTGTTAAACCCAACACAAATTGAGTGGTAGGGGGTTCCCTAAAGTGCTAATTTTATGTTTGTTTTCGTCTCATTTAAAGTTAAGATGTCTACATTGTAACAGTGCCGTGTAACATGCTTTACATACAGATTAAGCAAAATGTGTCAATTTATGAGCCTTATTTGCATGGAGAGGTAGCCACCAGCAGCTCCATCAGTGATTTTATGCATGTGTAAATGCACATGTGCATGCTTGTGTGTTTTCACATGTAGGGATCCAGAAGTGTGTGCTGCGTGTGCAAAGACATGTGAGTGCCCATGCACACACACAGTTTGAGGTCAATAGTATCTAGCCTCTGTATGTCCCTGTATTTCAGTTTTTATGCAGAATTTCAAGCTAATTAATTGTGTGAGATCGCTCATTAAAAAAATTAAATATTTCATTTCATTTAAATATATTTTGAGGCTTTAAAACTACAGTTTGTTTAATTGGTATTTCTAAACTGAACTGAATTATACACACAGAGGTTATGAGATGGCTGTAATCAAGAAATAAATGACTTATGAGTTGTATTTTATTGTTCTTCTCTCCAAGTTAATCTACAAAATGTTTCAGAAATTAATTTTTAAAAGTGGGAACTTTCATTAAAACATGCTGAATGAATACTGGAAAACTGCTTCTAAGGAAACTAAACATGAAAATCCCCATTTTTCATCAAAGCCATTGTTCATACAAATACAGTTTTGAAAAACATTTAAAAAATAATCTCATGAAGTAAATTTCTGAGTTTTACAAGGAAAAACTAATTGAGTCAAAGCCCCAAGTGTCCATCTTCAGCTGACCCACTTCTCTTCCTGAGAGTACCAGCACTGAGCTCCACCCTCTGCCACCACTTTAGCTTTTCTGACATCTCTCTGCACACTGTAGGATGTCACCGTGCTGTGCAGATGTGACTGACCAGGTTTCTGCAAGTGGGAGAGCTCAGTGTAAAATCCCACCTGAGCTAAGTGGTCCTGCTGCAATTAATCAGTTTCCAGGAGTTGAGCTAGTACAGGTGTACTCATTTCAGGGTTGACATGCAAAATTGATGAAAATTTATTTATGCAACCCTGCGGCTGTGCATAATTATGTACTCAATGTAATTTACATACTACCAAAAGTGTCTGATGCAAACATTAAGATGGAGAATGTTAGTCAGGTAAAACTGCAAGAGGAGGTGAAAAAAAAATGCAAGACTATCAGGCAGGATAACAAATACATCACTGTAATCTCTTTAATGCTATATTTTATTGCAAAGAAATGGAGGTTAAGGACTAAATATGCACCCTCTGCATGGTATAGTAAACTTTTTTGAGAGTTCCCTTCTTAAACTACAGTAAGTTCTGCCTTTTCACTTTCAATAGGCAAGTATTAGGCATCAGCATCTGGCTATGCTGGCCAATGTACAAACACATGCTAAAAATAGATTTTCCCCATAGATAGCAGTCTAAGTAAACTGTTCATGGAAAGATGCTAATGTAAGAACATAAGCAATAGCATCTTTGTGGGTTGTTGCTTCAAGAATGGTGTTTCACTACCATGTTATGTTTATTTGGGCAAGTGTTTTTACTTTTGCAGCATCAGCCACTTATTTTGCAACCAATAGTACATATGTTTTGGTCTGTTTATTTTACATGTTTGTACAAAGGCGAGGGGTGGAAATGAAATAGGGCTGAACTCTAGATATTCTTAGAATGATCCTGAGTAAAATCCAGTGTACCTTTTAGAAATTCTGTTTCAAAAGGCCTGTTAATGCCTCACATCATTCCCAAAGTATATGATCAGAAGCAGAAGTAGTAATGATGTCACTAGTATTTGCATCTGATTTATGCCCCTGCACTACACCATACCAAAGTATTTAGAAAGGCACCTTTATTGTTTTGTGTTCAAAATCTGTCAAATTACATATATGATGCCTTATAGTTGCCACAGCATTAGACCCTGCACCAATCTCATTTTCATGGTCTTTGTTTCTCTGTTCCTAAACTTAGCTTCCCCTGGAGAGCCTCTGGGAGCAAGAAAAATTGGAAAGTTGCCCTGACTCTCATTCTGCCCTGACATATGTGTTGGTATGCTTCAGAGCAGCCTAGAGGCAGCTTCGACAAATAACATCTGGCAGATTGCCTCAAAGACTTGCATTTATCCTGCTGAACTTTAGGCACACACACTGACGCATCTTTGGTAGGAGCCCATCACTTTGTTTCTTCTCTAGGCAAGAAGGAAAGGCAGCCACATCCAAAATGGACATCCTCGAGGCACGAGGGATTTGGTTTCCTTTCTAAATTAATCTCATGAAAGAGAAGAGAAACACAGTTATGATGTGAACTCTGGATCAAATAGAAATGGGAGAGCAGCCCTACCATTTCTCCTTTTTTGTAACTTAGCTGTTAGGAAACATAGCCATTAACCCACTGGCATCAGCATTTTTACAGCAGATTGATGGGTGCTGCTGGATTTTACTGCACAGTGTCAAAGAGATGTTCATAGACCAACATTTGCAAAAGTCAAAACCAGTTTGTCTCTGTTTTGTATTTCTCTTTTGCTGGTCTGTGAAGTAACTGCACTGAAGAGTTGCCTCACACTACTGCATGACAGTACAATTCTTAATAAATCCCACCTGACTGAAATGAATTAGGTCTGGGAATATGTGTTCCAGATTATTAACCAGCACCTTTGCAAGTAACTTACCATCCACATTTATTAAAGATATTGGGTGATAATTTGTGCAGTGTTCTGGATCTCTCTCTGGTCTAAGAATTATGGTAATTAGTGCTCTGAGAGAAGATGTCACTCGTATGTTTCTCAGGGTGCAGAGAATAGCATATCATTACACTCCTTTTAGATTTGAGATGGATAACTCCCAGACTATTCCTATTTTTTAACCTTGGCCAGCTGCAAATGGATGGAGGCTCAGAGCAGGCCAGGAGACCTGTGCTCCATCTCCAGCTTTGCCAGCACAAGACACTGCACTGCTTGCTTTCACCTGGCCCCTCACTTCAAATTGCAAATAAGAATAAAGGTCTGTTAAAATTTGCTTTCAATTTCAGTAGGCACTTGCCCAAGAGGAAACACTAGGTGCCACAAACTCATGGAATAAGAGGTACCTGCATCTTCAAGGCGTGGTGCCAGGTGAGGGTGTGATGATGATTCAGGGGTCACTCCAAAAGGAAGGTTCACTGAGGAATTCTGTCTGAGAATGGTACAAGTAAAAATGCTGCTGTCACAGAGTGACCCTTCTAAAAAGTCCTTTAAGACCTTCTTAAAAGATGAAGAAAAGGGCAGAAGACAGTAAACCACCATCTGAATTTGGAGTCATCACAGAGCAGGTCTTCAAATTCTAGGAGATAATTTAGGAAAGAAGAAAATTATTAACTCCTCCAGGAACTTAACCAGTAAATTAAATTATTTAAATGGACTTTTGCTTCCCAAAGTCCTCAGAATTGTGCCTGCGGCAGTCCCAAGTAATCAGTCTGCCAGAATTAACCAAAATAAAATGCCTAATAATAATAATAATAACAATAATAATCATATTACTCAAATCTCTGAGTTTCAAGAGGCTTTGGAGACCTGAGCCACATGGATCCTGCAAGTTTATCTGAAAATCTCTTGCCATTAGATTCCTCTGCTGGGACATGATGTCTTCATACCACTTTCCTGAAAGAAAAAGTAACCTACGTTGCCATGTCTTTATTGCTGTGTGTACTCAAGCAGACACATAAAGGACTGTGATAACAGTCAACAGTTTCCTTCACCCCTCTGTGAAACTCCTCCTTGACTTATTTGAAAGCTATTTGTTAAACAGTGCAATCATTTCCACAGTGCTATTTTCGGGGCATGAAAAAAAACCCCAGCTTTTCCCTTCAACATCATATTCCTGCTTGACTTTCATCAAAGAGTTAAACAGCCAAGGGCTTTTAGCATCTCATTTCACTTACACACACAGGCCATTATAACCTGCATAAACAAGGATGACAAGTTGAGATTAATGAAGGTCCCAAAGTGACAGAACAATTTAATTGTCAGAAATCATAGGAGGTGAACTTTGCCAGTGTATTTATATAAGACTGCCATAGTCTAAAAACTTCCCTAATTGATTATGACCAATAAGTTATAACACTGGGAGCAGTTTTCTGGGGTACAAATATGAAATGACCCAAACCAGTTAATAGTGGTTGTAAGATTCATAATATAAGAATATTATATTGATAAAATAAATTATCAATAACACTATGAAAATAATTGCAGCGTTTACACTTAAAAGTATAGCAGAGAAAACTGCAGCTCTGACAAAAATCAAATTAAGTGGGCTGGCTTTCAAAAAATGAATTGCAAGTCAGTTAGGGAGTGATACAAGTACAGCAGAGGCAAGCAGGATCCCTATAGATGTGAAGTGCAATGCTGTTTGCTCTCTCTCTCCTTTAAAAACTTTAATTTTTGAAAGAACACTAAAATTATTGTGTCTTTTTTTCCAGGAGGAATAAAACCAGTGCTGTGTAAGCAAACACACACACAAACACACACACACACACACACAAATCTCTGATAGTAATTAAAGGGGGGCAAGCCTTTCACTACTAACCTTTGAAAGAGTCACCAAGTAATTCAAAGCTCAAAGATACAACCCACAGCTCTTTTTATTTTTGAATTCCACATGCTTCCTCAGTTGTTGCCTGAATATTGCCTTTGGAGCTCACCAGCTCAACTGGAAGCCTGTTCAACCTGTTCCTTTGCCTTTCTATGATCATATCTCATTTTTTGCCTCCACATAGCCTGTCTTACATTTCACTTATCTCTTCTAGTCAGGCTTCTCCAATGATCCCAAGCAAATCATCCAAGCTAATTTGAATGATAACTCTTAGGGAGCTGCAATAACCTCTCTTTTATGTTTTTTTTTTCCCCCTTTTTTTTTTTTTTCCAAAAGGTAAGAAACTCACTGTGCTGGCAGTATTACCCCTTCTAAATATAAAGAATATCTCTTCATTCCAGTAATATTTTACTTAAATGGCTGCCAGGTATGGCTGTATAATTGATCTTGCCTTTGAGCAGGAGAAGAGAATATATGGCCTATGGAGTTTGCTTCCAGTCTTACATTTCAGTGATTCTCTGATGATAAAGGCAAAAGGCAGCACTTCATGCATTTCACTCACATCACCTTGTAGCTGTCCCTCCACGTGCCTAAATCAGGCTCCTTGCACCATCTTACCCTCTCAGTTACAGCAGCATGTGTCAGCCTGGCTATTCCAAACTCCTTCCCATACACAGAAATGAACAGGATACGGCAGCCCAAGCTCTGTCTCAGTATCCATGCACTGTTCCCATTAGATCAAAGGGAAAGGTAAATATAGCTGAGGCAGAAATTGTCTCCATATGTCATTTGCAGCCTAACTGGAGCTTTATACAATGTTACTTACTGTCACCAGCAATCTCTGAGAACAATCCCAATTTCCACAGGATCTTCCCCTTGTCATCCTTTTCAAAATCTTAGGAAATGGTTTTATATTTTTTTTCCCCAGGAATTTTTGTAAGCATGAAGTCTACATTTGCTTTTCAACAAGAGTTTGAAACCTTCTGTCCCAAATGTATTGCACACATTTTGAGTTCAGAAGGAAAATACCCACATTTCAATTTAGATTAGTTAGACACCCCTAGATAAAAGCTGAGGTCTGACTAACTTTCCTTACAGCTGCTTTGAGCAAGGCATACACAGCACTATGGGCAAACTCTTCCGGCTCCAGTTCAGCCTCTCCTTGACAAACACATTATCTACAAGCAGTAAAAACTCCCCCAAAACTCTTGTTTCAGAAAATGGCCAGAAAAAAATACCTTGTGTAAGCCTCTTTCAGAGTAGATAACTTCTAATTGCTGCCTGGCTGATGGATTATGAGAAATGAATATTCAAAATTCACGAGGTCTTGGCTGATCCCTGGTGTATCTAATTCTTTGATCAGATAAATAGAATTGCTTCAAAAAAAGAAGTATGTGTCTTGAAGGACTGGGAAAATGAATTCAAAATGTGCTTTCACAACCAGTTAAGATTATTACCAGAAAGGCTGAGCTTCTGCAACCTTTTCCCCTGTAAAATTTGTTGTGTTTTTATTTACACAATAAGAAGGAAAAGGAGCACAAATCTAGCAGTAGAGTGTTAACAAACTGTAGGTTTTGGGGAAGGCCCATATCAAACTCTTCTTGAGCTTTGAGCTTCTTGAGCAAACTCTTCTTTTATGCTTTCAAGACTTTTATAATCATTAAAATCCTCACCGATAGCAAAAGCAGAGCTCCTGAACCCTCTGACATCATATCCTGTTGGAAGGTTGGAGCCCAGCTTGCACAGGGCTTAGGAAGGACAAGCTACAAACATCAAGCCTTGGCTTCATCACTTTTACTTGGTAAGTCCAAAACAGTGCACTTTGACAGGCCCTTTATATGCAAGCTTGAAAAATAACCTATTTAGCATTCCCCAGCCCTAGCACATGATTTCACTGGGAAACTATGCAAAAGATACTTTGGAAATAAATATGCACAAGAAATTACAACTCTGTCTGAATGACCCCCTACCTTGGAATGTCTAGAACTGTGAGAATTATAAGGTCAGGAAATATGTACAGGCCTAGTGCCTCGAAAAGTTACTATTCCTTATTAGGAATCTGCACAGACATGGAAGAAGGAGTTGTATAAACTAAAAGGAAGATTTTTTTCCTGTCCCTTACATGCCTAGTCCTTGACCTATCCCATTTATAGTTTCCTTTAAGATACTATGCATTGCAAGTTCATTTGTTTCCTAGTAGTCCTCCAGCAGTGAGATTCAGCTGCAGCCAATACTGCAGACAGAGTGGAGCTATGTAAGCAGAAGCTTGAGATTTATATGCCTGTAAAATCACAGGTATTCATTTATCACTGCTAACAATTCTGAGCTCTGACTCTACAATTTCCAGGTAAAAGGTATCCTTACTCTCTGTCTGAAAATCTTAAATGCAGACATATAGAACTGTTTAGTCTGCTTTACTATAAATAGGAGGTAATATGTTATTTCAAACAAAAAGCATACCATAAACTACATGCTTAATTTTGACAGATTGTGCTTTCCTATATATGGTATGGTCCCGCTGTGCTTTCATGGATCAAGCTCCCATTGACTTCAGCTGTCTCTCCTAACAGTGCAATTCCAAACATTGCCTTTTGTTGCATTTCACACCTTTGGGGTATTTTCATAATCCTTTTCTCTGCATAAAAGCACTGTATTCTGCAATATCCAATTGTAGGCTTGCACAGGCAGCACAAAAGCCTCTTAAGAACTGAAAAGTGCTTGCAAGAAGAAATTCTCTCAATTTCTTTTCCTCTCCCTCTACCAGTCAAATGGTTAGACAAACTGTTCTCAAAATTAAGGAGAATCCTAGTGCTACAGATCACCCCCAAAATCTGCAGAAGAAAAGAACAGCTTTTACATAGTAGATAACCTTTCAGCCAACATTCCTCTCGGCATCCCCCCCAGTTTGCAGTTAAATTGCACTGTGTGTTTATTCTTCTAGTGAACAGGCTCATTATATGATTTAAAAGTGTTAGTGTACACAGCACTGACATGTCCATTACATCCATGCACACTGACACGCAGATTAGAGAGAAGTTCAGGTTACCCAATTAAGAATTTGAGCTGCATTTTGGAAATGGAGAAGTGGGAGGGAGCTCTGGCTGGAGTAATTCAGTCTACACACTGACAAAAACACTGTTTGCAGAATATTGGTCCACCAGGCCCAAACAGAGGCAAAGGGAAGGAGCATGGGACTGAGGAGAAACCCTCTAGCACAAATATAAATAAAAAAAATTCCATCTCCTAGTTTAGCCTCTGAGAATCAAAAAAATGGGACTGAAAAGATGGAGCTTGTTCTCCTGCCAGTGCAGAAGTGTGGTCAGCAGGATAAGTGCAGCCTGCCTTGTCCCTGCATTTCACAGCCACTTTACATCCTGACTCCTTGCTTGCAGCAGGACTCCTGCTTTAGGCCAAACAGGCAATTGACACAAATATAAATTTAAAATTAAAAACCCCCAAACAGCTAGGCATATGGCCTAGCCAGTGTTTACTTTCTCAGTGCTTCATAGCTGTGGGGTTGGGGCAGGTTTTGCCACATAAACCCTTTTAATTTGGTAGCCTAACAGTGATTATCAGAGATTGTCGGCTTTAATTAAAAAACCCTAAAAATAGTGTAAGATGTTTTCTGAGCCTTTAGTTAAGCTGAAAACCTACATGTTATAGCTGTCAAAGATGTCCAGTGACTTAGAACACAAAGATTAAAAAAAAAAAATCTCCTGAGGAGAGATTAAGGCTTTTGTCTTTGACATGGCCCTTGCAAGAGGCTGAAAGCACAATTATGAATTCTGTGGGCTGGCAGTGCTCTCAGCACAGGTATAAATAACTCACATGCTGGGGGACAGCAGCACACTTCTCCTGGCGCTTCAAGACTTCCCTTTTTTCCCTGGTCAGGTCTGTGTCATGAATCATTTCAGGTTACCAGGAGATTCTTCCCTGACTTCCACAGGAACAGAGTGGAACCTTAAGCAGTTGTCAGAGGAGGACACAGATAGGGGCAGCTCTGGCTGCTTCCATTTTATTTAAAGATGTTGTTACGTGCTTTGACACTTCAGCCCTGCACATTTAAACATTTGGTTACTGTAGCTTTAGTGAAAGTGATTCTCTCTAGCAATACAAATCTCTGGTTACCAAACATTTACTTTATGCTCTCAAAAAGATAATCTAACAACATCCAGAGGTTTCTGTTTCCAAATAAAATGAATTCACAGTATTCCCTCATGCTATTGTTAAAGACTGTACAGCTAAATTTAACTCCTTTATCTCTTGCTGATCTTTCAAGTAAAGTTCATTATTGTATCAGGTATGTTCATGGTTAGCAATGATTGTTTAATATCAAACACCCTTTGCCAATAAAGCTCCATACATAATTGACTGTTAAAATCTTGGTTACAGTTGCTCCAATAATAAAAGCTATAATTAAAATCACATTCAGATTTTCAAGATAACCACATTGGCCCCACTCACACAGAAAGCAGGACTTTGTCACTGTCGTAAGGACCAGAGCAAGACCATTTCTGAGTGAAAGACTTCATCTGTTTTAATTGCTTTCTCCTTTGGGAGGAAGGGGACTGGAATTTCTGTGCTTTCAGGCCTATTTCTAGCTGATCAAATTCTTTCCAAATCCAGATGAGCTTCTGAATAGAGAGATTAAACTGAAAAATATATTCCATGATTTATTTTAAATTCCTGCAGTGTTTCATAACAATATTTTTTCTAATATTTTTACTAATATCAACAGTTATGCCTTATATATTTGAATTGAAATTTGGAGAGCATAACACATGTACATTATATATATATATGTATATAATAGCAACCTTCTCTAGTAGGAGGTATCTCTGCACATCAGGGGAGTTGAAACTGGGTATGTTCAAGGTCCATTCCAACCCCTTAATATTGTATTATCATATAATAATATTTAAATTATATAATACTATTTTATTATTAATAAGCCACAATGATTTCATGAATTGTAAAACTTTCTCTAGTCTGATGTCCTTTTTTCTTCTTATTTCCCATCTATCCCAAACTTGACAAAAAATTTGGTAAAATCTATTCATACATATTTGAGTTTGGAGCAGATGATGGTGTTCTTTTCCTAAGAAAAAAGTGATAAAATTTTCTCTTCCTGTGACTCTAGCAGATTGCCAACCAAAGACATCACCCTGCTTGCACATAATGTGGCACAGTGAAGACTTAATGAGTCATTAGTAAGAACATTGGGGTTTGATGTTAAAAATTGCAGTGGTTTAAAAAAGCAAATCAGTGAATTTAAGAAGTTAACTCTGTGGCATGCTTTTTTTTTTTTTTTTTTTTTTTTTTAACCACATAAGAAGCAAATGATACCTTGAGCTGTAGACCAGCTACACATTCCCAGGGTACTGCTTAAAGACACACTTTCTTACCCATCAGAGCAAATCAAGTCCTAAATATCTGTGCCCAGATACTTCATTAGAAACCTGGACCTAAACCTGTACCTAAAACCTGGAACTGTAATCCTGCAGACCACAGGACACACTCCTTCCCTGGAATGGAAAGAAGTCCAAACTATGATTGTTCTCACAGCTGATTCAGGTGCAACTCCATCTGTTTCACTTTTATGTAAAGTACATCATAATATCTCTCCTTACTCTAAGGAACTGCATAAGTATGTACTAATAATAGCTAAAAATTTGCCTCATGGCAGAGCAGCCAGCCTCTTGTGGCCCATTAGGGGCAGTTCTGTAAGCAGTGACACAGAATTGACCTTGCTCTGGATCTTTCACCATGTTAACCAAATATACATGCCTCACAAAAAATATGCACCCCAGAAAAAAATATACACCCCACAAAAAATAATATTCAAGTTAACCACAAACTGCATTAAGAAATCTAACATAGTAGCTCCCGTCCTCTATTTACCTTCCTCCTCCAAATATTCTTCTTCAAGCTACCAACAGGAACAGGCGATTATCACAGCACAAATGGAGAAATTTTCCCTGGTCATTTAACCTTACAATAAACCATTCCAACCAAACCTTGGCAGAATGAGATCCATGGAATAGACTCTTGTCTTGACTCAGTCCCTGAAGCATCATCCAATTTTCTTAATATTACAGAGGACTAGAGGTTGAACTCTTCTTTCTTTAAATAAAGAACGCACATAGGGAAACTAAACACACTACATGCTCAAAGGAATAGAAATAAACATAATTAAGTAAGAAGGGTGAATGAATAAAGTTCCTACCAAAAGACCAGTTCACTGTCACCAGGACTTCAGCTGCTGGCCAATATTTCAGCCAGTGTCCACCAGTGTTATTCCAGGCACTTCTACCACACTGCCCCAGTTCACACCCTCCTGGAACTTTGCACTGGAGCCTGCAATTATGGCTGGGCAGTTTTGATGGCTGGAGGGTTTCCTACTCATCACAACGACCACTGGGTCATCCTGAAATATTCCAGGAAAGCATTTCTGTCACCTGAGATCCCCTCTTTTCTCCTCCTTGTCCGGTGTTGATCCCACTGTGGCTGTCTGGAACTTTGTTTCCTCTTCATTCACCTGTTGAGGCCCTGCCTTGGGGGTTAACTGGGGTGGCTGTGTCACTGCCACTCAGCAAAAAAGGGATAATGCCAGTTTTTTAATTGCACCATGCTGGGTGCAGTGAATTTAGACAAGACTTGATGATATGCAGTTATTTCGCAACTGCAGCATTATGTTCATCTCTTCTGTTCAAGTGAGTGAACACCACCGTGTTGATTCTGAGCTTCCTTGCATTTTAAATTTATGCCCAAAATCTTCATTGATATTTGGTGTTTCCATACAGAAATAAAACCCATTTGTTTTTATGAGGGTGATGTACCAGGCTAAATAAAAATAAGATTATGTGGCACTTCAGAGTGAAAATGAACTTGGGGCAGTTGAAAACAGAGTAACCTACAGAGTGCTGACCTACAGAGGACCTGCCCTTCCCCTGCACCTTGGTACATGAAATAAATAGGACAGTACTGGGTTTGGTAGCATCCATCTCATTGCATCACGACCAAGTCACCTCTGCTATCATGTCAGGTTCATCATTTCTCTTGTTGCACATTCCTTGCTGAATATGCACGAGGAAAGGTGGGAATCCTTGTGTATCCTGGGACGCCAAAAGAGAAGTAAATTTCACACCAGGTTTCCCTCACATGTCTGTGGTGAGACTTTAACTTCATCTGAGAGCCTGACAAATCATCTTTATTCAGTGGCAGGTCTGAGCCTCTCATCGTAATAACTGACCCACTTCTCCCCTCCCCATCGAAGAAGTGAACACATGATGTATGTTTTAATGTAATTCAGGGCTCCCCTCATTGCTTCTCCTTCATTCAACAGCCTCTCCTATCTGGCACCAAAGCATGATTAAATATTAACATGGGGTGGGTCCTATTATTTCCTGACTTCCAAGAATCCATTGGTAAATTGAGATCTAGCTGCTAAAAATTTCTGACAAAACATAATTTGTATTGAACCCCCTTTCCCTGCCAGAGTGCCAGTGTTAATAAATCAGGCTGTTCACATTGAATAAATCTATTTAAATACTTATAAAATATTAAAGATGCATTTGGGAAAAGCCTCTAAGGTGATTGTTGCACCCATGCACCTCACGGTAACTAATTTATTAAAGAGTTTGCAAACCTGGGGAGGAAGGGAAAGAAAAATGGTTTCATAAACCAAGAGCAGAAGCCAATTTTTCAGCTCAGATGATGAAAGGAAGCATGCATTTCTAATCAAAAAGACAGATACGCC
>QUSF01000008.1:2380242-2473944 GCA_003676055.1 Chloebia gouldiae
TACACACAGCATCCCTTTGAAACAAGAGCCCATTAGCCGTGGCAGACTACCTTTTTACATGAAGTCCTTCCGTTGGTAGTCATCAGCAGAGTGCTAAATCATCCCAACTGGGCATGCTCACATCATGGCAGAGGGATAAACACATATTTAGAGCCACAGGATGAAAATTGCTTTTCTACCTTTCCTGAAAAATAGGGGTTCTTTTTGGTTTATTTATTTATTTTTTTTTGGAAAGGTCATAAACTACACAGGGAACATCTAGGTCTCTCCTCTCACCTCCTTCCCCCCTCCCTTAAATACAGATTTTTTAACAAATCCACTTTTGCTTACACACAGGTCATCTGTAATTTTAGACCTTCAACTACCAGCCAGTCCCCTTTAAAGATTACATAGTAAATGTGACCATAAATTTGCCCCACAATAAGAAACAAGTTGCAGCATGCCCTGCGAGAGGGATTTATGTGATTGTTTTCCTTCCAGTGGGTGTGGTGAAGGGATATAGAAACTGTCAGCAAGAGCAGCAAGCAGGGTGATACTTCACAATAGCTACCTGAGTAATGCAAGAGAGATTAAGCCTAAATTGAGGACTGCCATTTCAGAGGACAATTAATTTTCAGGCTGTTGTAAAAGCTCTGTTGACATTTCTCAACAGAGATTTTGCTTCTCAGTAAGGGTTTAAAGAGCTTTATTCAGTCGAGGCTGTGGTGCTGCTGCCTTTCTTTGGACTAAGAAAAGCTCATTTCTCTGACATGCAAGCAAGCTTCTGTGCATTTTGTCAATGCTGACTTCTAAATCTTCACCTGAGAGCCCCTCTCAGACTCTTGAGAGCTGATTTTCCATAAGCATCTGATTTGGTATCCTGATGTAGCTGGGGAGACCAAAAATGAAGCAACCAAATGATAAGCAGCAGTCTCCAACCCTATTTGGGCAAGGGTCTGCTTGTATGACCCTTTTTCTAGACTTTTTCTTTTTAACCCTAGCAAGCATCAAGGAGCACAATGGGTTATACCTAGGCATGGGAATTCTGTTAAATTCCAGCTATGCCATGTGTGGGCAAAATGCTTTTCTGCATGCTCAAGCCAGCCTCCAAGCCAGTAACGAATTTTACCACAAACCATGAGAGATGATGGTTTCAGATCCACAAAGAGAAACTCTGCTTATCAAAAATGCCAGTATTCCTTTTTGTTTTGGTGACAATAATATCCCATTCAAGCTCTATGACAACAGGAAAACAGACTAAGATCCCCTAAAACTATTTGCCCAGCATGGCCTGAGGCATGTTCTTTCAAGAAGGTGCCTAAAAGGAGCTGCCTAAGCAAGCTGCTGGGCATCTCAGTGAATCCAGAGATAAAAAAATGAGGGAGCTAAACTTTGGAAGGAGTTTTCTGCTACAGTGAGGCCAATAGGAAATTCCAGCTCATGGTACCTGGCAGTACGCATCCCCATTGAAAGTGGTTTGCCTTGACGCTGGGTTCAATTTATTACCAATGACAAATTGCCTGTCAAAACACAGCTGCTTTGTAGGAATATACAATTGTTTGTGTACAGAGACCAAAGGATGAAAGGGTTAATTATCCAACAAACTCAGGCAGAAAGAGAAAAAAAGTTTAAAGCCCAGGGAGGTTATCATTGCCTTTTGCACAGGCTGGTTTTAATCACTTTCTTGTACCTCTCCCTGACTTCATTTATCAAACCTTCACATAAAAGTTGCAAAGTGAGGTTATTCAGCGGATACCTCCATTCATCTCACATGATTGACCAGCGTGGTTTGCAGTACAAGCCAACCTGGATGATGGCATTCCTCTTGTTTTCATTGCACAGCCTGCTTTCATTTTATGCTGTAATTCCGTTTTCACAAAACCATAACCAAGCAGGCTGCAGATCCCAGGTTCCAGATTTATTTACAAACAGCCCTGACCAGCCCCCTCTGCCTTCTCCTGTTATCTGCTTCATGCAGCTTTGGATCTTGCTGCCAGGAGTCTGGGGTGGATTAGCACAAGATAGGAACTAGATTTGATCTAACCAGGGGATGTAATCAACCCGGGCTTCCACCCCCGCTCCTCATCCTCCATGTAAATCCAGGTCCTGCTTGCACACAAACATTTCATGGGAAATGCTGTTTGATACTTGGTGACTTTGCAGGAGTTGACCTCAGGCAGGTAACAACAGAAGTGCTGGTCTCATTTGACAAAAGTAGGGCAATTTGGGAGAGGAATGAAGAGGGCATGTGTTTTTTGAGGCTTTTCAGGAACTGAGGATCACCATTTCTCTGCATCTCCACCAGATGGGCTATTAAGGTGAATGAGGCAAATTATAGATACTCATTAGTCAAGGAGAGTATGTATGAGTGAAGAGCAGGAAGAGAGCAACTGGTGTAACCCTCTCTGAATTAAGGCAAATAAGGCCACGTTGGAATTTCGTCCACTGGTAAGGCTTCAACACTGAGCACTAGGCAAAATATGATAAAAAACTTTTCCTTGCCTTTTGTGGGAGTAAAACTACAAGAATCTGGATCCTGCTGCTTACTAAACACCTGATTCACATATAATATTAAAGGCTGGGGTTTTTTTGTGCAGCTCAGGAACTTCAGCTGGGGTAAATCAGCATATTGATGGCACCAGTCAGTTCACACCACTCCATTTCAAAGCTTGAAACAAATATTGCAGTGTACTTCCTTTGGAAAACGTACATCTAGTGAGAAAAACCCAGCCAGTGATTATGTAGAGTTCCTGTCAGTATGGTTCATCTGTAGTCACTTTCTAGGTGAAAAGACTTTCAGATTAATGCAGCATTTCCTTCCAAACAATCTGGACCATTTGGGTGAAAAAGAGGAAGAGTTATAGCTGACCAGGTCTTTGTTCTATTTAAAACATTCCAGTAAGTTTTCAACCACAGAATATGGCAACAGAACTGATCACAGGGGAAAATGCAATTAAAATACCTTCCTGCATTTTGCAGACACAAAGTCATTGGCAAATCACCATAATCTGGTTTTTCTGAAGTGGAGGGCATGAGCCAATGCACCAGGAAAGAGTTTCAGCTAAGTACTTTTCAAACTAATAACTTTGTTCAGGGACAGCCCAGAGGTTTTTATATCTTCCCTCACTGACACTGGGATCCATGAGTGACTTCTCTTGCTATTCTTTGCTTCTGCTGTGGTGCTGAAACCCTGAAGAGACTCAGATCAGTGACTCTGTATGTTGGTCCAGGTGCAGCAGACAAAACTTGAAACTTCAGGTTGATAGAGATTCTACCATCTTGTTTTTACCTTTAAGAGTTTTTTTTTTTTTTTTGTGTGTCTCTTAATAGAAGAATGGCTTTGTAGATTAGAAATTAACTTTGAAAAAGAACAGCAAGCAAATCCATCCAGCCTGAAGCAAGCAGAGCCTTCAGGTGGGTGTTTGTGGGCTTTCTTTAGAAGGGCTCCCTGGACACAGAGAGGGAGTTCATTAGTGGTGATCTGTGGATCACTGCTGCTATCCTGTTGATAGCACGCTTGTCTTCTATCTTTGAGTCCAGTTCCAACTGGAATTCAGACAGAAGTAATAACCACAGAGGGATTCTCATTCATTTTTTCATCTCCTTCCAAATTCCTTGCTTGCAAAGGTAGTTCTTAGATCACACCTTTGACAAAAGTCTTCACTATTGCTTGTGCCTGGACTGAGATCAGTCTTCCTGAGAATATTTATTCTTTTTTGTGTCTTTGTCTGTGTGTGTGTATTGAAATTGAATATTAAGATAAAAAGGAGCTTTTGGTTCTTTCCCATCAAAGAGCTGAACCTTTTGTGAACCCTCTGTGACCCTTTAGGTGATGCTTTGGAGAGTCTAAAATCTCTGACCAAGCAAAGGCTCAAGACAATGGACATTAGTAGCATTAGATGCTGAGAAAGCCCTTGATGGGGTGCAGTGTAATTACTGAAAAGCGTTCTAATACAATTATGAATAGGAGCAACCTCTGCAGGCAGATTTCTTTCTCCATCTGACCTATACCAGATGTCAGGATTAATGCAGACAAGTGCAAAGTTTTGTTCTTTTCTGGAAATATTTATAACACAGACATATTTTATCTAAAAGCTAAAACCCCACATTTTCAGCAGGAAGATTGCTAAGGTTGCCATCCTGCTGACATGATCATACCTCGTTATTAGAAATGTAAATTGAAACTTTACCTTCCTGAATAGCTGAGGAAAAGGTTTTGCTGAATAGTGTTTGAGAAAATAGATGTTGGGACAGAACAGTAATGAAGAAATGGACGAATAAAACTAAAACTTGGAAAGAAAGAAAAAAAAATATTCCCTCTAAATTTTTGAAAGGCACATTCTCCACATGTAAGGAAATTAATCATCAGAGAGTAAACCTGACATTATCCCTGCATTGAATCTGAGGAATGAAGCAGGATTCATTCAGGGCTGCTTTTTCTTTGAGGATGGCAAAAATTAGCTGATTTATGTGAGAAATTTTAAGAGATTTTTGTTCCCTTAAGATTTCACGGATTCCCTTTCTTCAGGATAAATCTTAAGTTTTGTGGGCTTTTACTTTGGTTTTCTTTTCTTTTTCCATTAAGTGGTATTATAAATCAAAACTTCTAGAAGATATTTCAAAAATTCAGAAGCATGTCAGTTCATCATTATTATCACTGTAACCTTTTTGCTACGTATTTCAGTGTATTAGCCCATTTTATATCTCTATTTTTTTAAACCAAAAAGGAAAATAAAAAGAGCCCCATTTGAACTTTACCTCATGATGTAATATTTCTTTGTTTGTAATCCAAATTTTTATAGGACTTCCGTGCTATTGTGCTTTATTGAAAACTCATGCTTTATTTGCTGTTCATTATTATCTTTTCAATATTTCTGCTTCTTAAGATTCCTCATCCCCTGCAACATTTGTTTCAAATGATTTACTTTCTGCAAAGGTATGGACTTGCATAGATGCCTTTTTGAAGGCAACCAGCATAGCACAATTATCTATCAATTTCTGTCATTCTGGTCTCGCTCACGAGCTGTGTGTCATCCAAGAGAGATGTTTGCAAAGTGCATGTGTTGAGAGTCTGTACGTCTCAAATACCTGGCATGCATGGATGATGCAAACAGGCTCAAAGGCGGGAGAAGGTGGGCTTGAACTTTCATTTACTTGTGAAACAAGGAAAAATTTAAAAATGGGTGAGGAAGACAGTCTGTTCTAAACACATATGATACTCTGCTAAAGTATACCCCTAAAACACAACGCTGCTGTATTTTTAATGCACTTGCAAAGTTTCATCTGCAAATTTCATTAATATACTCCTGTAGATCCAGGATGGCTTCTCCTCAGGAGCCTCTACTTTCTGGATCATAAAGTTGTCTTCACTATAATTTAGGAACCTCTGCGATGATGCATGTTCAGCTGTATTTGTTACTCAACAGATGTCAGGGTAGTTAAATTCCTTCATGAGCCTTTATCAGTACTTCTATTCTGGGATTCCCAACTGGTTCAAGATGTATCTCTGCTAGCCGGCAGCACTGCTCAGAGATCAACATGTACAGCTTGGTCAGGCCGCTTCAGTGTGGAGCTGCAGTGGCTGCTTGCCCTGACCACCACCAGTCTTGCTCCTCAGCTTGCCTCTGTAGGTCCTGGAGTCAACACCTCGTTGGTTCCTGCTGGAGAAGGACCAAGTTATAGGGGCAGCTGGGGACAGGTCCCACATCCATAATTCTTGAGACCATCTGCTGCAGTAACTGTCGCTGCTCCTCCTGTGGGGCTGCCGCCTGGGCTTGCTGCTTGCACATAAATTTCAACAACACCTGCTGCTCTCGCTATTCCTCCATCCGTTATATGGAAAACACGAGCGCCAAAGCAGGCGCGGCTGGCGCTCCGCTTTTACAGCCGCCTCCCCATTCCAAAGCTGCCCCTTGGAGCTGTTTGGTTTCCATAAACCAGGAGTGATAATGAGTCAGCTGCTGAGGCTGAACGTCTTTTCAGGCCTACCCCAGGTTCTTCAGCCATCCCAGCTACTCTTCCCACTCCCCAGGTCATCCGTTTGGCTTGGAGAACCACTCGCTCCTGCCTTGGCCACTGGTTCCAAGGACTCAGCAGGATGCATTTAAGCTTCTGCCAGAGGGATCAACACCCAACAGCAGTGTGGGCAAGTTTCAGATAAATTATACCATCCTGCTCTGTTTGCTTAGGCTACTTCCTCTCACTACATACCAAGGAGCTTTACCTAGAGCTGTTTAAAGAATAAGATAATAATTTGATTTGCAACTAGAAGTTCCTAATCTGTATCACAATGATTCATAATATTAGTTATTAATGAATATTCAGCCTACTGCTGGGTATTTGTAAGATCAAACTATCAAAATTTGCTATCAAACCCTCAGAGTTTAAAGAACTTTAGCCTCAGTGATATTCACCAAGGAATTTGCATGTTGCCATTCTGCCATCCAGAAGTATTTGTCATTCAAAGATCAGGAAAAATCCCAGCCATTTTTTAGTTTTCTGGGCAATCTGAAATTAACATACATAGTCAAAATACATGCTTTATTTTGAGGAAGGAAAAGTAATAGTTCTCCTTCTGGTCACCTAAGTATTAAATTTACAGGTGTCAGAATTGGTTTGCAAAATGTTACTTATTAAAATGAGGATTATATTTCCACCTCTCACCAAAGGCATAGATAAACTCTGCTGTAATTTCAACTCATCCTGTTCTGCATGGTACTAACTGGTAAAGTTGCTCCTCTGGCACAGGAAGCTTTGACTGTGTTATAAGCAGTTTTTACTTTGTCTGAAGCCAAAGTGTTTGGCTCATCTCTTCTTCCTCATCTCTTTTCTTTCTTGCCCATTTTCTCTGGATAAAAATGGGCAAGAAAGAAGAGAGATGAGATGAGATAGTATCATTTGAGTGCCATCTTGGGGGTTTTTGCTCGTCTGTTACTTTTCTTCTCAGTCACTTAGATTATACTGATAAAGGCAGGATGAGTTTCAGATCACCACTTGCAATTTTAAAATAAAATAAAATGCAACCAAAAAAGCACTGCTTCTTCCTTTTCAACAACTGAATTGATCTTCTTTGCCTACATCCCTCACCAAGAATCTGGCTTCTTATGGCTAGCTAGCAAACATAAAGCAAAACACCTGTTTACCAGACACAGAGCTGTGTGTCTGCCATTGCCAATCCATCTGTGGAACATAAACATAACTTTCACCAGCTGCTTCTTTTAGCATGGGCTGGTAATGGAAGCCATTATAGAGCATATCAACAACATACTTTCCTAATAATCATGGGCCAGAGCATCACAGGGTGTAAATTGGCAGAGCCTCACAGAAGGTGATACTGATTTACACCATCAGAGAATATCACCCCACTGTGTTTGTTTTTTTCACACTCTCCTCCTTTTAGCACCCTTATTTTCCTAGTTTCCAGTTTGTTTCTGGGTTTTTTTTCCATTATATTTTACTAATGAGGCAACATGTTGTGAAACAATTCCTGGGCCAGGCTCAAACAGTAATGGGTAATTACCTTGGGTACATACAGCCTCAATATTAATGACTCTAAGCAAACCTCTGAAGATTCAGAGGTGTTATATGGCAAAGACTCCAACTGGATATGGGCCAAATGCCCCATTCACATAACCATGCTCAACTCTATTGACTTCAGGAGAATTATACCTTCTTTTGTTTGTGCAAATATGCTGGAGGTGATTCACAAAATCATGCCCAACCACGTCCACTCTCTTTAGATGTAAATTGAGCTTGAAATCTCACGGTGCAAACAGCAGATTCCTTTTTGTCTCTCATGAAGGCTAGCGTGCTACAGCTATAATTAAATTGCTGATAGATCCCCTTATCTCTCAGGCTACTCCAGGATGCAGTAATGAGGCTCTGCTCTTGACAAACATCATCATACCTCTTTCCTTGTGTCACATCATTTAGGCAGGTCAGGATCTTGATGGTGACCCAAGACAACATTCATCCTATGACCAGGCTGTTCATTTTCCTTCCAGTCAGAAGGGCAGAAAAGCCTCAGGACTTTTTGACTCTTCATTTTCCTAGAAGGCAACTTGAAACTCAGAAATGAAATTCCATTAGTATGTGAAGCTCTAAAATGGAAAAACTTGTCTTTAGAGATGCCAAATATGGAGGACACCCATCCTGTTGAGTTCAGCCCAGAAATGGTAGCAGTCTCTGAGAACTGGGACTTTGGAATCCATTGGAATTCATTTTTCTCTTGGTAATTTTGTAACACACTGAGCAGTGCTTTCCAGGACTGCTGCAACTGCAAAAAATCAATGCTTATGTCTAATATGTTCCGACTTAAAGTGTGCAACCTTATTTAAAATGCACTGCTAGAGCATATATTTTCATGTATCGTTATGTCTAAATGCATGATAACCAGGTTGAAAATCAAATTAGCTCTGTTAAGGTGACTATTACAATGTGACTACTACCTGCTGTGACATGAATGAATCCTGTAAACACAATCAAATCTCTTTCCTTCTCTGTCTCACACACAGAGACACATGCGTGCCCTTGCACAAGAAAGGAGATTCTTCACCTTCTGCCATCATATTGTCACAGCAGCTCATGTTTATTGTGAATGACATCTTCAGCTACAACTCAGCATGAGCTCTGGTATGCTGGAGTTGAACATCCTTCCAGGAAAATCAGCAGTGACATTAAAGTTGCTTCATGAATAATGAAAAAATAAATATCGCATTTACTGTAGGTACACAAAATGCTTTGTTTAACTAAAAGTGTTTGCAGACAAATTCCAGGTCTCTGAGGGTAG
Source organism: Chloebia gouldiae (assembly GCA_003676055.1). NCBI lineage: Eukaryota > Metazoa > Chordata > Aves > Passeriformes > Passeridae > Chloebia > Chloebia gouldiae. The sequence continues at coordinate 2,389,010 of QUSF01000008.1, forward strand.
ATACTATTTTATTAACTGTGGATAGAGAACTTATTTAGACAGAGCTGTTTTCATTATATTTGTAATTTTCTCAATTATACAAATGAGAGAGCATGTGATGAGTACTATTAGCAGGATACAGACTTCTCTTTAGAAAACGAAACTCTTAGAAAATCACAAAACAGCCAATTCTCCGTGCTGGCAGCTGTGAGTCTTTCAGCCACTTACATTCTGTATAAGGAGGTTTACATGTGTCTCCCAAGTCCAAATTTGTGTAAGAACAGTTTTAATCATTTATAGGGGCAAAAAGGCTTCAGAGACAGCAATGCAATTTCATAAGTGCATAATGCAAAAGAGAATTCAATTTTCTCAATGCCATACAAGGCAAACTTATTCCTGGACCCCAGCACTGAGAAAATGACTGCACCGTGTCCAGAGTTTTGCTGGCTGAACCCGTGTTTCCTCCTGCCAGCCCTCAGAAAGTTCATAATCACAAAATTCAGGGAGAAGAAACAAGCCTACTTTGAATTATGGGGTTATGGTGACCAGAGTTTTATATAAAAGTTATTTGCAGTAGAAATGCTATATTTTGTCCTATTAAGGACTGAACAAACACACATTTTACACAGAATTAATGTGTCAGGCAAAAGGGAAAACTTTCAATGATTTCAGGCTTTTTGCTAGACTGAAACTTGTGATCTTAAAATGTAACAGCTGTTAATGAAACACAAATATACTTGGTTCCAGAAGTGGAAAAGAGTCTCACTAACAACCCTTAAAAAAAAAAAAGTGCTGTTATTCCCCATTCTTTGGAATGTTTTATCCATATTCATAGCAAGAACCCTGAGAAATGTTCCCAAGTGCCAAAAAGTATGGAAAATAATACCAAACACATTGTCAATATGCTAACTAACTATTAGTTATGAACATATCTGCATGGAAATACTTATTCTCAGTAGAACTTTCTGAATGGCAATATGGCAATCATAAATAATCACCTTCGTAAGTGGTGCAACTTTAGGCACAGACTTAAAATTAATGATTTAAAAGACCCATCCTCTCTCTCAAAGAGGGTGAATAGATTTGGTTTCTACCTCTCACTAAGGTGAAAGGCACAAAACTGGTCTTTTCCATAAACCTAGGTCATCAATTTTTATATAGAGTAGTATATTTTATGACTTCTTTCTTGTGAGTTCAAGTTGCCTGCATTTCCTATTCATAGAGAAGTGCTCATTTCCTGTTTAAAAACACACATGTATTTACTCTTATTCATTTAACAACATTCTAAATGACAGTAACAAGAAACAATAAACAGAAATAATCCACCTAATTAGTACCTGTATGCAAAGCCTTTACTCATTTTATTCTTTGTCTTTAAGCCAGACAGCAAAATATGAGCATTTTATTTTTATTTTTGCCATGTGCCAATGCTTCAAAAAAAAAAAAAAAATCCAACAAAAGAAAAGGAGATAACTCCAAGGTATGTTAGCTCTTTAGACTCCCATTACTCTCAGGTGGGCTTAGGCAGGTGCTCCTTACCAGCTGCTCCTTACCAGCTGCAAGGATAAATCATGACCTGAGAGAGGGCCAACATTTAGATTTGATGTGTGACAAGAGGTGCATCCCCTGACATACTGGCAAAAGAATTAAAAATAATCAAATGTATGAGCAAGTAAACCCCATGAACTAATGAGGAATGTGCCAGTCAATAGCGATGCAAGCTGTATTTCTATTATACAAGAAAGGTAAAAGTATTCTAGTAGGTCACTTAGTTACTTCAACCAGATGGAATCCAAAATGTTCAGAAAATTAAAAATCCATTTATTCCTCCAAAGTTGCATTCCATCTGTTTTCAGACATTTATGGAATCTTTTTGCATACAGGATATGGCAACCACTGGTGCCTTGGAAATATTTCTCCTTCGTGCAGCTCACGGAAAGCCAGGCTGGATACAGACAACCCTGAAGAAAGCCCTTTTATTCAGGTTCTCCAGCTTATCTTCAAAATCTAGGAAACTGTACTTTTGTTTGAAACAAAAATAAAATTTAGTGTATTATTATCTGCAAAAATGCAACAGGAACTTTTCATCTTAAAAATAAAAAAGAACCAAATCAAAACCAAATCAGGCTATTCCTCGCTCTTTCCACCTTGAAAATTTTAACTTTCCTGCCAGTCTGTTTCTCATTTTCAGCTTGTGGAGACAATAAGAATGATTCAGATGCTATGAAGGAATGCAGCCTGCCATGTAGTGATCTCCACCCTGAAGATAAAAGTGACAAAATTACTGCAGGGGTTATGAGCTCTAGCCTTCATCAATCATTTTTCAAAAAATATTTTAATTCCTTCAACTACACATTGTACCTAGATCTGAATAGGGTATGGTCCCCTTCCTCCTCTCCTTGTTCTCAGCATCTTCAGCTTCACCAGATGGAAGGATATCATCTGGCATGCAGGCCGGGCCAAATTTTCTGTATATGACACAAACATTCACATTTCCTGTTTCCATAGGACCTTCTCCTCTCTGCAGTCAGTGGCTCATAGCTCACTACCAGCCAGCTTTTTCGTGCTTGGTGTTTTACCCCCTGGTGAATCTCACCCATGAGTACAGAGCTATATCTCTACTGTCAGGCAGTTGTGTTTCCCTTTCTCTCCTGATTATCCACACCTCACTTTAAATCAGGCCCAACTTCTGTGTTGGAGCTGCATCCCTTTGAGGTGAAAGACATTCAGCAGGTAGCTCTGTCCCAGGACTGTTTCTTATAGGGCAAAACCACAGCAGATTTTGTGCCTTAAGGAGTGCTCCCATGTTACATCAACAGACCCTTGCACCATAAACACTCTTCATGACCAAGGCCCAGAATACTTCAGACTGTTGTGAACAGGGGCAGGAACATGTCTTACATTATCTACATCTGCATTTTGTTCACCTCCCCAAATCATCACTGGCAGGTGACTTTCACATGGAAAGACAAAGCACTCAAAAATCCCAAGGCAGCAGATCAAAGAGCAGAGAACTGGCTTTTAAGCGTAAGACTGCATTTAAAAATAAAATGCCAAAACAGTAAATCACAAATGGTGGATTATTTGTTTCAGTCTTTGCATTTGTTTTTAATGTCACATCATGTCTCCACATTTTCTTCTACAACCCAAAGGAAGGAAAAAAAAGGTTAATATTCATACTTATTCTCATCCCGTCTAAAGCTGACACTTAAATAAACCCCAAAACTACCAAAATAACCACACAAATTCAGTGAGAGTACAGCAAGACTCTCATTGAAGACTAGTACGAGTGACATCAAATTCTGATACAACAAGCCTTTACTTCTCACCACTCCAGATTTGGAATCCACAGGTTTGACTTTGGGGTTGAGGACCAAATGCTAAAATATCATATTCAATCAGCAGCAGAAGTGGAGACAGGTTTTCCTCCTTTTTTTGTCAAATTTCACTCTCTGGGAAAGATGATACTGAGCAAAAGTGCTGCCCAAGATGGACAAAACACAGGTGACAAAACAGCAGAGTTGGAGAAAACCTAACTGGTGCACAAAGGGCTGTGAGGAGCATCCCAAGAAGTGCATCCACCCACGAGGCAGCACACACCTCTCTTTCTGTCCACACAGAATTAAGCCCCTCTCTCTCAAGAGTTCCAGCTTATTAAAGGTTTCCTTTGATTACACAGAGGGACTTGGACCCTCAGCTCCTTATCAGCTGAAGTGCCTGCCCTGCTTTTCTTTAGTTTCACCCATCCCCTGCTAAGTTTAGAAGAAAAGGCAACAGCTGTGGCTACTGACAGAGGAAGGTTGGCAGCTGCAAAACGGGGATGCCACATTTCAGTCTATAATTTTCTTTCCACACTGTCTCTCCCTAACTTTCCTCTTTAAGAGGCACTTAAAATCCATGTGTCTGACTCAATTATTGTTATTGCAGCTATGGAACAGAATGTGATGCTGATGAGGGCCTACCTGTCTGGTTAACTTCCCTTTCTGGATGCTTTCTTTCTTTCATTCATCATTGCTTGTGACACATGTATTGTCTAAACTATGTTCAAGAACAAAACTCTAATATATTCAGAGGAAGAAGGTGAAAAAAATCAGAAAAAGGTGTATCAGTTGCAAGTATAAATTTACATCCTAACTTTAAATGTTCTGATTCTGAGAAACATCTTAAATAGAGAGGATGGTTTCACCAAAAATTAAGTGTAACATTTGCGGTAATATTAAGAAAAAAGTTAATTTTTCTTCCTTTGATTAGTACCAACAATGCAGAAATGCTTTGTCTTTATGAACTCATCTACAGATTCTCCATTCTTCCAGCATTCGTTACATTATCAAATCATATCTGAAGCACTGTGAATTCATACCCCAGAGGGCAGGAACCCAAATTTAAAGTCATCATCATTCTGTGTATTTTCTGCTCGGCTGAAGGTTTTGTGATACAGGCTGAATGTCTTTTCAGGACAATCCTAAAAATAAGCTCATGCAGTGGGGACAGGATTTATTGGCTATGTACACTCACCTTCAGCTGATGTTCTCCCCAGGTCAGTTCTCATGTGATTGGCAAGGGATCGTGACAGCTTGTATCTTCCTATGAGAAACCTGTGCAGACACTGGTAATTAGAACTGCCATTCAGTCCTCCCTGACAACTGCTGCTGCAGTGGCTCTGGGCCTCTGAACTAGCTACTGCCTCTGGAAAATCCTGTTTCCCAGTGTTTTCTCCTCCATAGGCACATACCTAATTGCATGTAAACATCCTGTAATTTATTACGTGACACAAAAACATTGGTACCTTCATGCTTAAAATGCAGTGGTTGATAAATACTGAAAAACTGCAATTCTAAAATGTCACTTACAATATTGTTCTCCGATTGCCTTCCCTGGTTGCTGGTTGCTGAACCAAGGGTACTTCCTAGGTGATGGAAAATCTGAAAAGGGTCTCAGTCTGTCTTTTAAGGAGCTCAATTCTTAGTCAAAGTTTTGAGGGTTGAAGCTTATAGTCAGCACAGATCTGGGAAAAATTTCTCCATTCCAAACTGAAAATACCAATGCATTATCCCTGTACTATGCTATCTCAATCAGAACAAAAAATAAAAAGGCTCAATTACCTATTAGTATATTTTTATCCATACTATTATGGGTATGGTATATGGTAACTAAATGGTATACTATTATGGTAATATGGTATATTTTTTACCCATAATTACTATATTTTTATCCGTAACTCACAAAATATTAATAACTGCAACTAACAAAGAAAATTTAAAAAAACCCAACCAAACAAACAAAAAAAAAAAAACAGCAATGCAAAAGTTGACAGCTATATCTGGAAGAGACTGTGTGTAAAAGAAAATGTTTCGAAATTAAAATGAAGCTGAAAATTTTTCCTTATGGTAGGATATCTCCAGAATGAAAGCTGGATCTGTTCTTGGGCTTGCTGCAATTTGGAGGTATGATTTCAGATGCAGCTGCCTTGTCTGTGAAATGGGGCTGACAATAGAGCTGCAGTTTCCATGCACAGTGCCCAGTTATTTAGATCTTGTCATGTTAAATAGCATCTTTTTATCCCACAGTGTGGGATAAAATACCCAGAGTGAGGTAGTAAGGACTTGTTGGGATTCAGAGTTGAAAAGGCAGTGAAATCTAATCTCCAGACCATGGAAATCAGTGGAAATTGACTTCAAAACACTGTTGATTTTGGTGGTTTTGGATCAAGGAGAGCAAACTTGCTGCACAAAGACAAGGCTGTTTTCCAGAGCAATGTTTCTTGATAGGAGCAGCCTGTCAGACAGGAGCAGACTGTACCTTTGGGGCAGACCCCTGCTGAAGGCTCTACATAGCTCTAGGGTGTCCAGGAGCATCCCAGGGAAGTTCCCCCTCTGTCTCCCCACAGCCCCTTCAAAACACAAGGAGGAGGTTCTGCCTTACCCCTGTGGTTGAGCAGAAAGCATTTTAGCCCCATCCACAGGGGCAGATCCCCAGGGAGAAAGGAAGCCAGCCTGTGTGGGAAGGGTTAGGCACAGGGACCTGCTGCTATTTCCTACCCATTTCCACCCCATTAACATCCAGCCTGTAACCTATGGGAATTTCAGATGTGCAGAATCACATCCAGAGCACTGAGCTGGCCAGACCTTGAAGGCACTGCAACCACTGCAATGCTAAGTTTATTTTCCCAGTAACAATCCAGCCCAAGAAGAGCGTGGCACAGTGAATTAAGCAGCTTGATAAAGTTTTGTGCAACCACTCTTTAAAAACCGACCCAGAAATGGCAGTGCTGTATTTTTAGACAGATAATTGCATGGGTATTTCCATATATGTGCTTCAAAATTAATCCAGTAGTGTAGTCATGCAACAGGTCAGAAATTACTGAGTGAATAGCACCGTTTCCTTTTTAGACCTTGATTATAGCATGATATTTTGGTAATATTTTGGCACAGAGCACAGAGAAGTAAGTATGGACATCTAGAGTTTTTCTCAGTCTCTTCCCCTTAAAGTGTCTGCCCACCACTAACACAACATAATCTTCACTTCTATCGTTGCTAAAATATCTGTTCCCTGCATTTATAAGTCCCACTAAATTCAACACCAAACCCACAGAATTCTGCTCCATTGAGTACACCCAGTTTCCAGAGGATGCAAACCCAGAGTGCTGGTACTGCCAAGTTTATCCAAAATAATGTGTCACCCTCTTCTCAGAGGTGGCATGGGAGAACAGTGTTAGGATGTAAGGAACAAAGTATGCACTGGTGGTCTGTGGAAAAATGCATTTTAGAAACGCAATATAAAGCAATCTTCAATGCCAGGCAACACAGGTGGAAGATGAACTCTAAAGAAAAGCACATTTTAAGCACTGAAGTACAGTTACAGCAGCCAAGTAATTAGAACTCTGCTCTTTTAGACAGCATGCAGTATCATTGCTCTTAAAAGCTCACAGTGTCCATGGTACTTCAGTTTTGAAACAAAAAAGCTTTTGTTTATTCCTCTCTGGTCCCACTCTTCACTACTGTGTACTAATCTCTACACCCATTTTCCACATCCTAGCAGAACTAGTACATTTTGAGAAAATATTCTGGATTATTAATGGCTGGATTTTTTTTTAATGTAACTGCTTTGTTATTAACAGAGGCAAAAGAAGTTCTCTTTTAGAGAAAATTTGTGAGCTGTTCCTTCTCAGAGCTGTTCCTGTCTGCCACTCCTTCCAGTGACCACTCTGTCAAGCTGTAGACTTTCCTGCTCTCTGTCAATGTGGCAAAGAAATGAGTGTGTGCCCAAGAGGTACTAGTAGCCAATCCCTGATTACATTGGAGCCCCTTTCAGTTCAGTTTTGAGTCTAGAAATCTTGCTAACTTTGAGAAGTACCTCATTTCTCCTGGTGCAGCTGGGAAGATCAGCATCTCTTCCAGCAGGAGAAGGTCAAAACCATTCTGAAGGTCTACAAGGCCCAAAGGACAATCCAGCTGGTACCCTGGGAATGTTCTCAGTTTACATAACATAGAAAGACAGCTAGAAAATTATTTTTGCTGAACCTGATTAAAAATATGTGTGCAACATCATTAATGGATTCTATTTCCTCTCACTGAAAGGCAATTTAACAAATCATCCTTTGCCATAGAGCCACTAATTGCAGCGGATTCTGAAAAAAAATCCCAAATGATTTTTTTTAGAAAAGTCACACATCCTGAAGGTACACTGCTGGCAAGCCCTCAAGTGTTTATATTACAAGCCAAGCAATTTAAATAATCCCCATGTTCATTATGTTCAGCTAGATTCTCAGGAAAGGTCCTCTCTTCCATTGGTTTCCAAGAATAAACCAACACAGAGCATCCTATTTTTCACAACTCATAGGTTTTGTGTGGCTAGGACTAAACTACAGTAGCAAGATTTTAACAACTGCAGAAAAGACTATAAAACTTTCTGCCCCTTATTAACTACTGTGTGACTATTAGGTTTATGGGCAATGTTAACTTTGCAGCATAGGAATAAAAACATTGTAAATGGTCTCCAAAATGTTGGAAGCAATTTTCCCCAAGAGAGGCAGGCAGCCCTTCCAATCCCAATAAGGCATGGAAAGGGTCATGTGGCACACATGTAAAACTAGATTAGACTCCCTGTTGCTATGTAATTAAACCTAATTGTAAACCTGGGCAAGTGCTGAATTTAAAACTGAGCTCCCTGTTCAGAGCTCCAAAACCTCTGTTGAAAATCCATGGAAAATGAAAACTACCTCTTTAAAAGAAATCAGCTTGCAGCTTCCCAGAGCGGAGCCCCTGGGCAAGTGGTTCAAAATATGATTTTTATAAACAAATCTGACATAGCAAACTTAATGCAAAACCCTATGCATATAACATCACTTATGTGTGCAACTCATTTAAATTATAGCTGTAGAGAGAAGGAAATAAAACTGGCATATTAACCTTTGGCACAGCAATACTCACATACTAGCAATGTTCAGCAGCAGATGATATTATTGTGACTCCCACTAGTATTGTCATAGTGAAGGGTCTGTCAGAATTCATGTTTGAAACCTCCACAGTCAGAGTTTATTAATTCAGCCATGAGCATCCATTCCAGACCCATGCTGGCATGTACAGTTTTAAGAGCAGAATTTTTTTTTTTTTACTCTTTTTTACTTCCTTTTCCCCATCACAGTTGTATTTAAAGTCACTGAAAGCAAAAATAAAATAAATGAAACATAAATTAATGAAATGCATCTCCTCAGCATCATCATATTTAAAAAGACTGAATAAAAAAAAAAGTCAGAAATTAATGAATATAACATTCCAGAGCTTCTTGCCACAAACTCATTGGATGCCATGCTTCCCAAATGTTACTTCTAGAGAATGGTCTGCTCATTCTTCCTAAAGAAAAAGAACCCATTCCAGCAATCTGAAAGGATAAGATAAGTGCATAAGAAAGACAGACTTAAAAAACCAAATTATAAACTAAATTTAAAGTATTTTCTGATTTTTTTTTTGTTGAATTCTCCACATCATTGAATACATTCCTTTACAACAAACAAAAACATCATGCAAAAAGAGCCTTCCTGGTGAAATGATGTCTTTAAAAATGTGTTGTTTTCGATAGCTTTGGCAACAATATTCAAGCCTTTATATAAATTATTTTCCTGTTTATATGCTCGAACACATTTTGGTCATAAGTTCCAGATATAGGACTTCACAGCCACCAAGATGAAAATGGAACAAGTGCAGACCTGCTGCTGAGCTGGAGAATTCAATGGTTTTAAAAGAATCATCTGGTTATTTGCAATATTACTAAATTGGAGAAAAGTTACTTTGTCAAAATATCACAGGGCTATAGGAAGACACTTTTATATTCTATTTATTTAAATGACATCTGGATGTACTGTTTTGAGCAATTCTCACCTCCTTATTTTGTGGAAGAATCCTGAGAACCAGCTCCATTTCCCTGACTCCCTCCTACCAGCAGTCCCATGTGCCAAGCTGTGAAATGGGCAGGGCTGAGCAAAGGAACACATGATGTAATTTTAGTATTGCAGGATTAAGAATGTGAGGAGTTCTTATCCTCTTTGATAAGTTCTTATCTTCTTTGATAAAACTGGGACAAAACAAGACTACAGAAGCTGCTCTCCAAGCTGTACCTTGCACAAGACCAAAGACGAATGCATGTGAAGCAGAAGGAAAAAAAAAGACAGATTCCAAATACCAAAAATAAACTGCGAAGAAACTTAATCCTCAAAAGGTCAGAGGTACATCTGAAAGGCCCTGGCCATGCCTTTGTATCAGAATGTTACAACATTAGCCCTAATGACTTAATAGTTTTGCCCTTGAATTGTGTCAACAGGAACCTATCTTATTACATGGTAAATTAGTTGCTTCCAGCCTGCTCCAGGCTCTCAAGTGATGGGAAGCCAGAGGTTCTTCTGGCAAAGTCAGAAATGCAACCTCGTACCTAAACGGTGCTGCTGAGCAGTATTTAGCATCATTTTAATTTTTGTACTTGTGTTTGAGTAAAAGTAGGCTGGGTACAGCATGGGGAAGAGGTGCCTGCATTTGGCATTCAGGAGCCAAAATTAAAAGGAAGGTTTCTCTTTGGAGCCCTGTTGTGCCGTGTCATCAAAGGTCATCGTCTGCTGCAGATACCAGGGCATAATGAGATAGGGTCAGAAGTAATGATGGCAGCCTCTAGGTAACAGAGGATGCTTTCTTTGGCTACTTCCCTTCTCTCAGAGAAGTTTGCATCCTTTACAGGCTTTCTTCACATCCACGCAAAAACAACTTCCAAACCTGGCACAGCAAAAGCCACCAGGTGCCCAAGGTGCATCAGCACAGCCTGTCCCTGAATAAAACAAGAACAGTAAATTCTAAGAGTTACAGTTACCAGGCAATTGTCTGATTCTATTTAAATTTGAAAATTCCATATTTTGTGACTTATCTGGGAGCCTTTGCTTTACATCTGTCCTAAAATCCTGTCTCCTGTCAGCTAGACAAAAGGTTACCTTTCACAATAAATGCACAAGAGAGGAGAGACTTGCTTATACCATTCTCTAAGTCTTCCTTAAGGAGTTTTACTTTAAGGCAAGTAAGATGCAGCTGCAGACAGTAGACTTCTAAATCATTTAAAGCTGACATAAGCTGATCTTAGGCATGGTTCATAATCATGTTTTTACTTTTCAGCTCTGACAATTACAAATTGTTTGTATTAGCTGCACAAGTATTCCAATCCAGCAGTATTGTCAAAGGCCATCCACACCAATCCTTTGCTTTGCCAGCCTCCACCCACAGCCCTCCTCTAACTGCTGCCAACCAAGCAGGAAAGGGCAGGAGAGATCTACAGCCTGTGAGGAAAAACCCCTCATCTGCAATCTGTGGTAGCTGCAGTTTCCCCAAGTTTCAATGTGGTTTTCAGACCATCTCAGCGTGACAGGAAGGAGCCTGGCATCCTCCAAGCATGTTGCACTTGTAACCTTTGAAGATGTTCAAAAGGAAAGAGAAGAAATAATAAATGAAAGATCTTCACCATTTTGCATGAAGTTTCATGAAAAGTCTTGGGGCCTAACTTGACTGGAAGTGTTTTAAGTGCTCCTCCACTACAGCAGCGGTGTGTCATATGAAAGGCTTTGTTTGGCTTCTATCCACAGCTATAAATAAAAAACATATTTATCTTTGGTCATGCACATAATTCAAAAGCTGGACAAAAGAAATCTTTTTTCTCCTTTTAAATCTGTAGCAAGCCCAAGATAAATTTTTATAAATTATTTCTCTTAAAAGGAGGAAAAGAAAAAAAATACAAATAACAAAATAGCTTGGCTATTGGGAAATCTGGAAAACAGATTATTTCTTTGGATGGAACAAAGTGTGTGTGTGTCATCATGACTTTAAACTGTTCCATGGTTCCCTATGGAAATACTTAATTGAAGCTAATAAGATGTGGAGTTATCAGTGGTTTTCCATGATAGATTTCATATGGTCTCTCCAAGATATTTTACCTCCTTTAAAATGTACTGACCTAATGTCAGTACTGATTTTAACTGGTTATCTGTGCAAACACCACTACTAACACTAAATATGAGTGAAACCCCCCTTAGAGAGGGGCAGGAGTTTGGACATATCCCTTATAACTCCAACATCTACTCACTAAAATCACTTCAATTCTAATTTGTAGCATATGTGACAATAGAAATACCACAGAAATCTTCAAATCAAAGACTTACTTGCCTCTTAACAATTGCAGCACGGGTCAGAAGTCCTTTCTTTTGAAGAAATTAACTAATTACCAGCAGACTACAGACATCAACACAAATCTTCCCTCAAATCCTATGTTTCATAAGGTGATCCTGATAACCTCATTCCCCTGGTACCAGAGAGGATCAGGCCCACCTTCTTCCATTAAGCAGATTAGTTGCTCATGAGTACATGATACACAGTTTTTGATTAGTTAAAATCTTGTGCCTTTCTTACGTCTCAGTTTAGAAAAGCAAATCCCTGCTGGATTTGAGAAGGAGATATGGTGTCCATACACAAGACTCCATTTTTAACCATAACCATAAGCATCTCCATCCTAATGGAGAGCCAGTAAAGCCTACTTTAAGTGCAAAAACTGGTTATTTGCTATCTGCCAAGTGCAGTTGCTTTCTAAGCATCTGTACATATCCATTTCTGATAACACCTCAAAACAAATTTGGCTTGAGCCAATGTATCTGTGCCACTATACATGATTAAACCATTCTGAGATTTATGGGAGAAGAAGACTTTTTCCTTCATTCATAGCAGCTGAATTTATAAAGGACTTTGAGCAGAGGTAACTTGTGTAAGTTTGGCAATAATTTCACGCCTGCATTTTAGGTAATAAACTGAACTATCTTCCTAAAACTGGCCAAACTCAAGTGGCTTATTATTATTTTCCTTCAGGATGAGAAATTTACAGACTTTTTTTGGCATAACCACCTTTTGCCTCCAGCAATTTTTTTCCTGAAAACATACTCCCTGTGCCTGTAAATGAATCCAGGGCATATGTTTCTTTTTAGTGTTAGTATTCCTTTTGGATAGACTATCTCCACTGATAAAGTCAAGTACATATTTGGGGGCTGAAGGGTCAAGTTCTGTGTACCACCTATCAGTAATTACATCAGTCAGCAGCAAGAACAGTGCATTCATTAACCTAAAACCAACCTTGGTATTTAACTAACACTGACCAATATTACATTCAGATTAAAAAAAAAACCTGCATGCAAATACCATGACACAGGAAATACAAGGATACAATTAAAGCCAGGGGATAATACTGTATTTGAACAGAGTTGAAGTCAACACAGACTGAATTTTAAGATGAAGCAACTACTTTGCAGCTGCTTGCCAACAGTCAGGATTATTACAACATTCTTTAGGTGGTGAACAAGCTGAGTAGGAACTCTTCATTCATTTTCCATCCAGCAAAGAGTAGAAGTTGCCTCCTGAAAGCAATTCCCAACTTAGGCATCCAAACTGTGTGCCACCTCTTGACTTTTCATGGGCTATACAGGGAAGCAAAGACAACTGAGCTCCTAAGCCAGGTGTCTTGTGTCATTAACAAGAAAAGAAAACAAGAAAACAAGGCTGAATTTTTGGGCATACTTCTGTTAGGAGATTTCCTGTAAGGCATCCTGTGAGTTTATGTGTGTTCCTAAAATGCAAAAGTGCCTGAGATTTACAAGGTTAGCAATGCACACTGCTGTAAGCAGCACACAAACTCAGATGCTGTGGGATTCTTTACCAGTGCAAGTTTTCAGCCACCTCAGCATATGGATGAACTGAGCAGAGGAGAAGCAAGCCTGATTGTAATTACATTAAGCACTTTGGCAATAAGGAAAAGTTTGTACTTGTACACAGATGGCTTTATGTTACAATGCTATAAATGTGCCAAGTTTCATGGCTTCACCACATGATACAAAGAAGGAGCTTGATCTGAAGTCTGTGCAAGCCTGCTGGAAAGCTCTCTCTGGTTTCAGGGTATTGCTATTAGGTTTTTGGTAAGTCCACTGAACACACCCTTTTGTGCTAAAATGCAATTATTCTTTTACCATTGTAACACAGTTTGCCTATTTTAGCTCAAGTCTTTGTGCTTTGGTGACTGTTTTCTTTAAAGGATAAACAGTAAAGTCTGATTCAGGTGGATTAAAATGACTTGGACTGCCCCCTTACACTCATCTATGCTAGAAAACTGAAACTTTACAAAATTCATAGAAACTATCTGGGGAAAAAAAAAACAATTAAATTTTTCTTCTGAGTCCTGGTGTTTCTGATTCAAGTCCTCCTATCTGTCACCTTCCTAACTCTATTACTTCATGAAGGTAAGAGATTTTAAAACTTACTTTAAAAATCCTTAATTGAGAAAAATAAGCACAAATTCTCTCAACCCATTCCTCAGGGTCTCATCATAACTTATTTTAGGGTAATAAATCTTCACCCTGACAGCTCTCTGATGATGCATTGTGTTAATACATCATAATGACAATACTTGTAATATATGATGAATATATTTTCTGAAAGGGATATCACATATATTTTCCATCTTCCCAGCACAGAAGAAGGTTTGGGAAAAGGGGGAGAAGGGGAGATAAAAGATTCTCTTTACCCAGAAGGGAAAATCTCACAAGAAAATGTGGAAATAGATTGATTGAATGTAAAAAGAATAAAACAAAAAAGGCTGTCCAGCACAAGCAACTTGGATCAGTAAAATTACTGTTTGTTCCTTTAATACTGGTATTCAGGCTGTATTTTAAAAGGGAAATCTTTTAAAGTACTTGTCTCAGTCATGCTAATACAGACATAACAGGCACTAGGAAATAATCATGATGACTTTGATAGGGCTGGAAGATTGCAATAATGAGAGGTGCAATATTTAAAAAGGTAACCAAGGTGGTCTGCAAACAGAAATAACTGGCAGAACAGAAATAAATTGTTGAATAATCTGGTGAGAGTTGTGGACACTCCTAAGAGTCACCTGTGACTGACACAAACCAAAATCCTGAGCATGGACAAGGTGATGACAGGGGTTTTCAGCAGGAAATAGTTAATTTTTGATATGGATATCTAGCCTTCCACACCACCATTGTACATTAGAACCAGATCATGGGTTGTTGTTTGCTGGGCTGGGCTCTGCACAAACAGAACAAAGACAATTTAACCAATTTAAACTCAATTTCAAAGGCTTAGGACGTAAAATCAGCCCCTGGCTCAGCAGAGCCTGTTGCCTGAGCAAAGGCAGAAGTAGCATTTCCAAAGAGAGACCTTCCATGTGTGACTGTGTGAGTTGAGCAGCGTGAGGCTGGACAATAACAGGTTCAGAGTGGCCCTCCAGGTGCTCTTGGGTTGCACACAAGTAACTGACAACGACCTCAGTGCTCCTGTTCTCATGGCACAAAGATCACAAGGATGGTCAGAAATGACCTCGAGTTTAGCAGCAGCACTGCTTTTTCAGAAATATGGTCTTTCCATCCACTAGCAGGTTGCTGAAATCTTAGTGTGCAGTTTAGGTGCAGAGAAAAAAAAATGAAACAAACAGTTGAATGAGCTTCTGACTTTTTAGGAGTTCTGAGACTGATTCAAAGTGGAAAATGTGATTTTTGGAAAACACTTACCCACAAGTTCTCACTGTGCCACTGAAATGGAATCTGATGATAAATGTTCTGGTCTGACAAATAATGACTTGTGTATCTGCACAGGACTAATTTTTGTTTCTGCTTGCTCTTGCTAAAGCTGCAGTGGAGAGGTGGATCTGACACTGAAACAACTCAGAGGCCTGAGATATTTTTTTAGCTGAAGAATTAGAAAACAAAATTCCTGTGAGACATTTAATGGAAGAAAAAGGTGTGATTAAGATACACAGGAAAGGATTAAAATACTACAGTAAGAGTGAAACAATAAAAACAAAGAAACACCTGATCATGTATTTTGGTGTGAAACCATCCAAACTGACAAGCAAGTTGTGTTTGACCATAGTGGCAATAATTTCAACTCCAGTGTAAAGTTCTGCATAAAGAGAGTCCTTGGACATTGCTGTTTTGACTCTGCTAGAAACATTTAAGGAAAGGGCCCCAAATTCCTGATAGGGACTGGCAGATTCCACTCAGAAATGCTAAAGATGGAAACATCAACAGTGCAAGCAAAGTGATGGGAGTGTCAGGATTTCTCTGCTGAGCACGTGAAAACAAGCAGGGATACCCAATGCAAGGCAGTGCAGCAGTCACAGTCTCTGAGTGGGATTGGAACATTTCTGCAAGGTGCTTCTTGACCTCTGAATCTTCAACCTGCAGGAGAGATATGAGCAATAATGAATATTAGAAGGCACTGTGTGATAGCCAGTGGGGTCTTGCTAGCAAGCCTATCTCCCAAGGCACAATTACAAGTTAAATAAAAAGGTTCTAATGGAAATCAGCTGATAGAATCAACCCTACTAAATCCACTGTCACTGTTATTTTGCATTGCAAGCATTTGTCCTTTAGCTGTTGAAGTGAGACAAGCAGCTCATTTTGTAGATGAGCCGTCCTTTTGGATATTGCTGTTCTGAGTCAAGTAAACTACAGTACCAAACAATCCCAACAATGTTAGGGCATGCCAGATGTCCTCTCAATTACAGAAAGAAAAGAAAAAAGGAAAAAAAGAAAAAAAAAAAAGTGAAAATTGAGAAGTGTCACAACTGTACTGCCTTCCATGCAGGGATAGAGTCACTTTCAGGTTTTAAACCCAGTGATATGGGTTTAAAATAAACAATTAAAAATACAAACCAGAACATATTTATTAATAAGGCCAGCTGATTCAAATTATTTTATTTGAATGTTCCTTGTGATTTTTTTCTTCTATATTAGGTGAGAAGCACATATAGAAAGTCCCATTAACTGCCATTCAATACACAGATCTGCATTACTGTAAAAAATTGCTCAGCTAAAGTTCACAAAAAACAAAGTGAAATTACCCCAAAGGAATCTCTGTGTTTCAAGACAATTTTCTTGCTGAGTTTCAAATATTAAAACTCTCCCAGTTGTTAAATAAAGAGTGATGAGAAAATGCATGCAATTTTAATTTCCACTGGGATTCTGCCTGGTGTGAGACAATCATGTTGTTAGATATTTTTCTAAAGAGTAAAATAACGTTATAGCATCTGTGAAGGATATTATGAAGAACACGGTACTGAAATAAAAAACATTTTTATCCCAGATTAACTACTTGTTATGCTTTTTGATGAAATTGCTTGAATTAGAATTTACGCAAGGCTTTATTATCTAAGACACTTCAGCTCAACTTGGTTTAACTGATGTATCTATTAGCCCATCTGTCTTGTAGTTAATGAAGGCTTGATATATCAGCTAAGGAGAATCCAGGCAAGTACAATGGATATATATATATATATATATATATATATAATGACATAATATTCACTTGTTTCCCCCCCTCCAGCACTGTCAAAGCAACAGCATATTTTCAAATCAAAACTGGTGCTCACTGGTGCTCCCTGTAAAGCTGCAGGTTAGCAGAATGGCTGGGTATTCACAACAGCTGAACCCCTGCCTTTGTTCTTCTTTTGGTGTCTGGTGGAATTTCAGGTGCTCTTGAAAGATCTTTGTAGGAAGACTAAAAGATGAGGAATAACAAAGAGGTTTTTTTGTTTGTTTGTTTGTGTTTTAAACAAACAACAAACCAAAACAAATTAGAGTCTTAAATATAACTAGTTCATAATCCCTGGTTCATAATCAGGCTCTGAGAAACAGATATGCCAGCAATGAATTATCACATAGTAAGGAGGACTTTGCTTTGGTGATTTGACTCTGGCTGAAGAAGAACTCAAAGGGGCTTACTAAACAACTCCATTGTGAGAAAAATTAAAAATGTCACCCATGACTAGGAAAGCATCCTGCTGGTAAAGTAATCACCTTGTCTGAGTTTATTGCTTTGCTTGTCAGATCTGTAAACCTTATCTAAAATATTTCACATTGGAGGAAGGAAATAACACTAATGAAAATGCTACCTAAAAATGTTTCTGTTTTGTAATTGAGAACAAATACAGAAATATTGACGAAACTGGCATTAAATACTGACAATAATGTATGTTTCCGTTCTTGCACTGCTTTAAATGTTTAAATAACAAGACTGGGGATCTGACTTCTCAATTTCTTTATGGAAACCTACAAAGTCCTTTTCTCCTGTTCTATTAGTAATGCTATTGAGTAACATAAATTGGGACAAGGATGAAACTTAATTTAAGTTCACTCCGCTTTCAGATAGTTTTCACAAAGGAAACTGGTTTCTACTAAATCCAGCCACAGTTTAGGGGAAACTAATTTCTTCCCAATACACTTGTGTTTGTTTGTTTTGATGGAGGTGTTTGTCCAAGGGAGATGTTCTAGAGGAATTCTCCAGGCCAGAGGGGAGCTTGTGTGCTTTGTGTCTTCTCCTCTTAAATGAGAGACTCTTTCATGGAATGGGTAAAATCCAGGCAAGCAAATCACATTTGTGGATCTTGGCCTAATGCTGGTCTGAGTGTAAGGAGTAGGTAGTGGTAGGAATTTTACCATGTATTCCTTGACAGGCAGCTGTGAGAGTGACAAGGAGTTTATGTATCCTGGAGATACGGGGAAGAACAAAGGGAAATAGGAAGAAGGGGGAGAAAATTAAGTGGTAAAATCAGCAGTTCCTATAGTGAAACTATAGTGCTGGTTCATTTTCTTTGGATGGGATTTAGAAAGAAAAATAATAGGCACATTTTTTCCAGATTTATTATATTTGGAGGTAGTATATTTAAGTAGAATAGACAGAGTGGGTGATGTAAGTGAGAATCTAATGACAGTACTAATTAAGGGGAATTTCAAGGCCAACCAAAGTCAAGGAGACAAACTCTCTATCCCCTGCATGTTTGACAAAGTGGTGCCCCTTTCACTTCTGGACATTCCCAAAGATAAACTGAGACAAAACAACATAAGTGAAGACAAAGCAATGCCAAAATCTAGGATCTAGGCGACAGCTCCAGCAGAAGCTGTTCCAAAATAAAGACAACAGCAGCAGCAAATCCAAAAGCAGCAGTGAGGGCTCTAGGAGGCACTGCAGCTTCCTCCTCTCCTCAGGGCTCTA
Organism: Chloebia gouldiae; assembly: GCA_003676055.1. NCBI lineage: Eukaryota > Metazoa > Chordata > Aves > Passeriformes > Passeridae > Chloebia > Chloebia gouldiae. Next base: position 2,407,564 of record QUSF01000008.1, read on the forward strand.
ACCAGAGCCACCTGCAGGGTGCTAGTCCTCTTGGAGGCTGACATGCAAGGTCTTTATGAATAGATTCCTCAGAACCTACATAATTCCTGCCCATGAGCTAGAGAGCCCATCAAGCCATCCCCACAGCCAGTAACCTTGGCATTCTCCAGGTGGCTTTCTGCAGGGCTGGCCTGTGGTGTGGTGGCCCTCTGCTCCAGCTCTGTGGCTTCTCCAAAGCAATGCCAGCCCTTGACAGCTCTCATAAGTGACATTAAGTGTTGTAATAACAGAGCCAGACCTGTGTGGGGTCATCACCACACACCAGGGAACCCATTTGCCCACAAAGCAGCTACAGCTGGGCCATGGCTAGCTAAGCAAGTAGCAAAGGAGATCCGAATCTGGCTCATTTTTTCGTAAGTGGCCAACATGAGGTTTTCAGAGCTGCAGGATCAGAAGGTTTCTTTCTTCACTGTATTTCAGAAACTCAATGCCACTTGAATGGGTTCTTGTATTAACTTTATCTGAAGCCCTCGAAACGACACTCTTAAAAAATATATAATTTTGCATATGCAAGGTCATCAGCAGGTTACTTAAAAAAATTAGATAAGATCATTGGGGAATAGTTCACAGTTTACTTTACAGCACCACAGCTGTCAAAATGTTAAACCATAGAAACAAAAGTTGAAATTAGAGATAAAACGTAAAATTAAATGTCTTTGATGATTTCTGTGTTATAAGGGGGGTTTTGGAGCTCATGCTGATGTAAACAAGAAGGAAAGAAAAGTCACCCCCTGAAACTGGCAATAGGGCTAAGAAAAAATCAGATCCATTCCTCTTCAATGGACTATTTATGTAAACAGTGGGCATATTTAAACTCAAGTCTCAAACACTGAGGATGGGTGATGAATACTCTGCCCCTGTCCTGCCTCATGAGTTTGTAAACTCTCTCATTCATTGTTCCAGTTCCAGCAGAGCTGAGACCAGGTCTCCTTTGGGGTCCCACTACTTTATGATGCACTTAATGCACACAGCCCCGTGCAATCTGTAGCTCTGGAACCCTGACATGTCATGGGTGCCAGGATCAGGGTGTTTTGGGACCAGCAGTGTCTCCCTGGCAGCAGTGAGATCTTTTGCCTCTGTCTGTTCTTCTGTGTCATAACCCCTCTAATCTCCTGGCAGCTGGAGCTGATGGAAGAACATCCTTTTATGGGAGGCCAGAGTGAAACAGGGATGACCAGGTAACTACTCACATATATCCAGTGGCCCATCTAGCCCCTACTTTACTTACAAAAGAAGGTTAAGTAGAAAGAATGGCAAAACTCCCACTGATATCAATTGGGCCAGCATTTCTCTCTCTAATGTAAGTGACATTATTTGTCAGTGCATGGATGTTTTTGCTCAGCCTTTCTGTCTCACCACACCTTTTCCAAGTAATTTCTATGTCTCCACTGAAGATATTTCCAACCACCAGTCTTTCAGTCATCAGATAAATTGCTTTTTTTTGTCCCAGAAGGATTTCATTCTGCGTGTTTACTTCTTTACTGTGAGTACCCCCACAAACTAACATCTTCTTTGCATTTAGTTGGCAGTAGAGGGGCATGCAAAATCAAAACCCTGTTCTGCTGAAACTGCAAGATGAAACACAAGAAAACTCTTAACTTCAGGGAGTACTGTAGAGAGAGAATGGGAAGTGGAACAACTTTTAAAAAATGTACACTTTTCTAATGCATTAAAGCCTTTGCTGCTTTTGCCAAAACTTTACTTTTAAGAAAAAACAGCTGTGGATTTGAATTTCTATGTTTCTCAGCCATTAGTGAATAGAGGATTCAGTTTTAAAGCACAAGACCTATAACATGCAGAGTGAATCATTTCTTGTCTTCATATAAGAGAGCACAGATAGATAACATGCTTAGTGAAAGCTTTATCACCAAGGAAACACATTTATAAGCATTGAATCTAGCACCTTAACATTTACAACTCACTTTAAAAAAAATGCCAGCTGTAAATAAGGCCATACTCATAACTAGAATTATGTGGTATCTATCACTCATGCCTATTTTAAGAATTACTCATTGCCTTAGAGTGGCAACGGGCAAAGCCAATTTGTGAAATTTCAAAGTTTCTGGAGATTTGGGCTCTGATCTACCACAAGTTAATTGTTGCAGTGAGATATTAATTTTTTGGCAATTATGTCCAACCAATCCATAAGTAGCCCCTCACAGAATAGGTTTTATCTAGTGCCACTTGCTATTTCCTAAAGGTCAGGGAGTCTCTTTTTCTCACCTCTAACAGCTCACCTTTCCTGCGTGCACTATGGGGAAGCATAATTCCAGTAGAGTGGAAATTCAGTCAGCAAATGAGGCATCGACATAAATATTCATGGGGGAAAAAAACTTCTGAAAAAATGTTGAGAAAAGAGGGTAGGTAAATCATGGCATCCTCAGGAGACCTCTAAGATATGCACTGTCAATTTACATAGATTTGCTTAAAACTTTGTGTGTAATTTCAGAAGTGTTTTCATACTTACTGAATTATCACCTTCTTGCTGGAATTTGGGCATCTCTTGATCACTGGACACTTGATCCAGAGTATGGAGCAGTTGCCCAGATGCCATGTGGCACACATTTGTCATATCCTGGATTTACAGTCTGGCAGTTAGCAAGGGAAGTCTTTCTGGATTGTTCAGGGAAAAGTTTCTGCCCCAGAAAATGCACAACAGTTGTCCAGTGTTTTACAAAGTGAGTTTGACTTCTTGTCTAGGATTCTTTCCCCACTTTTCAAACCTTTGAAATCCAGACCAAGAACCTGATATAAAAGCAGGCCATGGGAGAAGCACATGAACTCACAGGGACCATCAGCAAGTACAAGGTTAAGTTTCTATACAGGCACTAGAAGATAAGTATTACCTCAGGACAGAGTCCCAGTGGAATTCAGCACAGCTCAACATGATAAAGATTCAGCTTCAAGAAAAAAAAGCAAATCTGGAAAAAATTTGAAAATGCTTGGTTATGGCTTATTCTGCTTGTGGTGTGGTCACTGATAACATTTATTGACCTTGGAAGAGAGTGAAGCTGATGCCATGTGCCTTCAGAAAGCCAGCTCTGAAAACATGATCTACTGACAGTATTTGACTCCTTGCAGTTAATCCTACAAAGACACACATTTGTAGAGACATTTGTTTAATTGGGAATTCTCTGAACTCAGTTCATGTCTGGCTCCTGTCTGGTTACATAAGCCTAGACAGACATGAATAAATGGAGTTGTTTGCCAACTCAGGACTCAGATCACCAACAGTCATAAAATCTTGTGTCCAGAAGAGTCTGAATACCAGCCTCCAGCACCAAAATTGGACCACTCCATGAAAAATAATATAAAAAGGATTACTTCAAAGCCACTGGCCATGAAGAAAAAGAACATTGACTATTGGGTAATGATGCAATCTTGAACTTTCACACCACATCTCAGGAAATATTACTGCACTATAATTGAGTTCATCAGACTCCGTGAGCATGCCTGTTGTTTTCTTCTCCATTTCTCAAAGATTTTCATTTGTATGATGCAAAGGATCTTCTATCTTCTGGGAGGTTTTCTGTGTTAATCTGAAGAAAGTTCATCTCAATTTTTATTTCACCATTGTTTGTAGTTCTTTAGCTTTCAGATCTTCCCTAATGAAGACAGTGGCCAAAGGAATATGACTTATGTACCTTTTATAAAGACAAAATGAGAGGCAGTGTTAAGGCTTCCTCAATTTTTTTTAGTTTTTCACTTTTCTAAAGAAAACCTTTTATTTAACCCTGATGCCATAAAAGAAGGTGATGTCATAATTTATGATATTAAACTTGTTACTAAAATGTCATTACACAAGTGATGTTTTAATTGATGATGCTAAACCTGTTAGCAGTAAAGTGTCAAGTGTCACTTTCATGACATAAACTGCCAGTTATGATTATATAATATCAATTATTCTTTGGAGAACTGCATTAGATCAATTACATCTGAACCAATGTAGTTGGGGCAGGTTCATATTTTTTTAAATGCTGTTCATCCAGTTCTCATTATTAGGAGTAAAATATACTTCAGACGCAGTTCAGGCTTTTATAACTCTCTCCTTGAAACATAATACCTGCCTTTCTCATTTGCCCTTTAAGATGCCATCAAATCAACATTGAACTAAAACAAAAGCAGTGAGACAAATTTTATAGCCCTTGTTCTGCAAACATAAAAAGCCAAAATTTGAGATTAAGGTAAGCAAAAATAACAAAACATAATTTTAATAGTAAGTTAAATATAGAGCATTAGGATTTGCTGACAGAATGTTGGTTACTGTGAGCCCTGCTTTGAATCTGGACCTCCTAAAGCTTTAGCATCCAGCTGCTCTCCAAATTCCTCTAAATCTTACTTAGGCACAGAACCAAGAGAATATATTAATATCTGAAATGCATGTAGCCAGATCTTAAAAACTTAATCCCTTTTAGGGATAGTTACAAGGAAAAACAACAAGTTTAGTTCACGTGTACTCTCTGGGTCCAGCAGGAGCAGACAGAGTCACTGCTGATGCTGATCTGATCAAGCCAGTTTTTATAACATTTCCCTGGGTTTAAGCTGCACTCTGCTCCTTGCTATCACATCTCTGGCTTAATGGCAAAGATGTTTGGAGATATCTGGATAACAAGTTAGATACAACATAACAGAATGAAGTTTTTATGGGAATTTCCAAGCTGAAATCTCATCTATTTTATGGAAGAATAGGTACAGTCCCTTTAATGAGGGACAACACAAAAGTCAGGGCTATCTCTTGGTCAAGACTGTTGAATCTGTCTGAGTTTAAATAAGAGGATCACCCACCCCCTAAATTTCACTGCTGTAAAATGACAAAAAATGGAAAGATAAATAATATACATTCATGCAACCACAATGACCCTGAGGAACAGTGGGGATTCCAAAGTCAGCAAAAATTGGCTGCTAAATAAGCCACACTTTTACTTTCCTGAACAGCTTTGTGCTCAGATCACAGGTGTTTTATGATGGAAGATGGATATAGACATAACTTAAAGATCACAATTCCTCTACTCTGTTACCTGTACAAACTCCAATCAGATCAGATCATATGTCTCATTTCTTGGGAAAAATCTTGGAGGTTTGATCAAAAGAGTTGCAGGAGGTGATAGGAGGAAGCTGCAAAGAGGTAAGAGAGAAGCACACTAAGAAATATTTGGAAACACAAGTGATTTTCATTAGGTTTAGTGGAAATTGATCTGCAAGGCAAGACACTGAAAACTTACCTCATTATTTCATCCATGCAAAAGGAATCTGTTGTCTCCTTTTAGGTCTCTTGTTCACTACATATTTTTGCAAGTAACGGATTTGGGTATTTTCCCATTCCCCACTTCTTTTTGACAAGCTTAATAGTGGTAATTGATCTGAGCTCACAAAAACAAACAAACAAAACCCCAAAAATTTAAAAGAAAAGCAGAAAAAAAAAAAAAAAGGGAAAAAGAGGTGTTAAGTCTTGATTGTCCATATGCGTCATGTGTTTTATTACCAACACATCTCTAGGTAAAATTTTACCCATCAGATTTTGGGGACATACAAATTTTATTAGATATCACATCTTTAGTGCAGATGGTGAATTAATACCAGAATTTTTAGCATTTATCCCCTCAGCCTGCTGTCACATATTCTTTATCCCACAGACATTCTCATTGGAGCCTGTGACTATTTTTCTTTTTTTCCTGATTGTTTGCAATTATTTAAAATAGACTTTCAAGGCAGACACAGCTTGCCTCAGCTGTCAAGCAATGCACCATCTCCCTCTGATTTACGCAAGTCAGACAAAACCTTAGCATCAAAGAATGAACACTTGTTGACATGACAGAAGGTTAAAATCTTGTGAGAAAAATGCCTTTTCCAAAAAATATTAGGATGGGAGATTGAGCCTGCCCATCCATGTAGCTGCTGCATCATGGAAACACGTTCACAGCCCATGGTAGTACTGATCAACCTGTGACAAAGCTCCATCTTACAAAGGCAAAATCCCTTCTAACATTTCCTTGTAACTGAAAGAAGGCATCCAGACATTAGTGGGTTTCATAAAAGTTATATCATAATTTCTAATTGGATGCTAATTAATGTCAGATCACAGTGGAATTCCTATGGAATTACAGAGTGGAGCCTCTTTAATTACCAGTTTATAATTATAAATCTCATTGGAATGAAAACACAAGAACTGTAATAAATTACGATGATCTTGGAAGATCATCTTTGACTGATAAAATCTTCATGTATGTCTCTTAAGGAATTAGAGAACAGTAGTCTTGACTTGGGGCAAAAACCATTTTCCATGATGTAGGGTTCCTCCTCCTACATTATGCAGAAACTTAAAGAGACAAATATCTTAGACATCATTTCACAACTAGACCAATTACATCTTGTGAAATTAAAAATATATCTCAGGCCTCTTAGTACTACATCCTGCAGTCCAAGTATCTGATAGATCACCAAGGCTGGACCTTTCCCACCATTACTCTGCAGTTTTGTCCTTTTCTTCTGCTCTGCCTGTGGAACTAAAAAAAAAAAAAAAAAAAAGCTGTGGAACTAAAGCTGGTGTGACACAACCTTGATGCAATTTTATAGCAGAGCCCTGAAGATTTCTGTCTTGCTCTTGTCCTGTACTTGAGCACAATCAAGGTGAGATAATTAGTCCTGTGCATGTTGACTGTTAATTAGGTGTACCCACAGCACTTTGTCCTATGTTCTGCTGCACACATTTGGGCCTCCCTAAACAGCTGTGGGTGGAGAATTACAGCTCTAACACCAGTACCCTACAGAACAAAAGCTGATGAGTATGGATGTTGCTATGAATGGATTGAACCATCTTTTCCTCCTTTCAGTTTGACTTTGGAGGAGCTGAACTGAAACAGAAGTCGGGGTGTCTGCTACGTGGGAGCAGCTCTGTAAGAGAAATTCAGAAGCACAGGACCTCAATTCTGCAATAAGTACAAGAGGCAGGAAGAGGAGGAGAAGGTCACTATCACCCTGTGTCCCCAGGGCCATCTCCCCATGGGAGCCCAGCACTGAGCCATGCCTTCATATCCTCACAGACATCTCAGCCACAATCATTACCTTCAGAACTTGCTTGGCACAAGGAAAAAGATACTGATTTGATTTCAGTGGTTGTATTCACGACTGGCTTGGCTGGTGAGCAGCAGGTTCTGAGCCTCACGAGCTTGTTTGTATAACCCAACAAGTTCAGACTCTTTCTCTCACTCTCTGAGCTGCTCAGCCATCTTCCTAAGATGTAATTTTCCTCCACGTGGAAATGAGCAGCTCATATGTTGAGGCCCTCCCTCCCTGCTTTTAACAAAATTGTTTTTCTCTGTTCCTTGCATTTTCACCCAGTCCTCTCAAAGTTCTATTTCTCTTTGAGGCTGCAGCCCTGTGCTTCTTCTCCCTGTGTCCCACATACAGCTGTGGGAATCTGTAAACCTGCCAATGAGTACTTTGTAAAAACTTGTTGTGGATCTGGTGGGTTTCACTTTGCAAGCCAAGAAACGAAGACTTATGACATAATTGATAGTAACAAATTGAGAGAGGCACTATGGCCCCTACCTAAAATAAAAGACAATCACGGGGAATTAAAGGTCATGATATGAAGAATTACAGAGAGAAACACTGGAAAATAAGAACAAACTTAATGCAGGCTACAGTGGAGTTAAACCAGAGATGAATTTGGCTAAATAAAACATAAGAAACCTATTTCCTGTACTAATTACTCCACTTCCAGAGAAGTGTAAAGTTGGCATCAGCCTTCAGACTAAATTGCACCACAAAACCCCAACATTTAACAGTGTTTTATCCCACACATTAGGAAGTTTACCAATTTTAATTTTCCCTAGCTGTTGTTTATTTCCTGACAAATTTTTCTTGCAGGTTTACTCGAGTGGAGAGGTGCTCCTTGAACATCAGAACTGCTATTCACAGGCTTTGAGAAGTAGGCACACAATATTATTTGTTTTTAATTCCACCTTGAAAAAATTGTCTCTTTAGTAAATCCAGACCATCACAATGAACAGGATGACTTCCCCACATGGACAGTGTTTCCCACAGAGCACATAGGTTGCAGTCACTAACACAGGCAGAAGGACAGCTTGTTTCTTCTCATTCATTTTGTTGGCAGAACAAAGACAACAGCACATTAGCAACAGACATTCATATGGACACTGGAATTAATCAGACTCAAGTTTGCCTTCCCTTAAATCAAAGGGTCATGTGAAGGTGGGGAGAAGAATTTGCAGAGGTATCTTTGTGGGACTGCATTCCTAATTTTGCCTGAGATAACAGAGCCCCAGTGCCTTGAATTTCTGATTATTACAATCACCAACAGACACACATACATATTCAGGGAAAGTGTTCAAACTCTCACATTTGTATTCATTTTACTTTGACTCGACTGGAATCATAAAAGGAATGTGTAAACTAGGAGAGCCTGTTGCTGAAATGAAGTTGAATTTTTTCCCCACAGAAACTTGGGTTCATGACAGCTTTTTGTTGGGCAGGACATTAGCCTTTTGTAATTTATTGCTTTTAGATTAAATCTTGGGAAACTCAATATTGCAGTTGAATGATTAGAGCAATACCCCTTGGAGTAATAAATTTTCTTTGGTGCTATGCATCTCCCGATCATGTTTCCCTTCTAATTACATTTACATAAATGATATTCTGCAAAATTAAATTAACATTCAAACCGTTCTGCTGGCAAGGAGAGACAAAAATTAGTTACAAACTTACATCCCTAAAAAAAATGAAATGACACCTCGTTCTTTCCACAAACTGAATCATATCTATCCCCCAAAGTGTCTCACACACAATTCATTATTCTAGTTGGTTAATCACTGACCTAAAAGGCTCTGCTCCCCCTCTTTCAGAAGTTTAATAGTGTAAGAAACTGCTTTCCACAGGGTCTCATTAAATAGAAGCAATGGTGACAATCCAAATTTGGTCAGCAAAGTGCTTTATTCAGACCTAGACTTGATTTCCATGGTTTTGGCCACAGCCCTTCTTCAGGGCTTCCCTCTCTTGGCTCCTGTGCACAATTCCTCCAGAACAGAGCCCGAAGGCACTTGGCAGGGCTCCCTGTGAACTTAGTGCTGCACTGACACAGCCCTGACCAGGCTGAAGAAAGATATTCACAGGATCCACAGAATTCCCAGAGTCACCAGGCTGGAAGAGATCTTCAAGATCATCAAGCCCAACCCATGCCCAACACCCCAGCTCAGCCCTGGCACATCCAGTCTTTTTTTTAAACACATCCAAGGATGGTGACCCCACCACCTCCCCAGGCAGCCATTCCAGGACTTTATCTCTCTTTCTATTAGGAAAAGTGAAAGACTTTTTCCTAATATCCAACCTATATTTCCCTATGTTCTTGCCCTTCATACGTCCACATCACTGTGCTGGCTGGTGAGCAGAGCCTTGATTTCCTGGACTGCCCTCCAAATGACACAGGATTGCACAGACTAGTCTTGCCAAGACTACTGTGAGATTATTATCCAGATGAGAAAAAAAAAGAGTGCCAACCTGCTGCTCGCTCCTGAAGTCAGTCTTCAAACATCTTTTCCAGGATCTGAAGTGGAAATTGATTGTGCTATGTAGCGTGAATTTGCCTAAAATTACTAATTTTCTGACTGTTCAAACTATTTTCTCAGTGCTGGATGAGAATCAGTAGCTTTTACAGAGAAAAATTGTTTCCCAAAACCTACTTGGAAGGGTATGATTTTTGTTGTCCCACAGAGGATTTGTGCCTTCAGATACCCACCTTCTGTAACAACAGGGTACATCCATCTCCCCTCTCCTCTCTTTTGTCTTTTGATGCAATTAACAAGTCATCAAAATACCTAGGCAAAGAACACATGGCCTATTCTATCACTGGGTATCAGTGAGGTATCTCTTGGTTTACTTGTTGCTCCTACACACACTGCATTGAAGATCATAGTATTCAGGAATTTGAATCCTAATTTTTATCCTGCCCACCCTCATAGTGAAGAGCAGATAGCATCAAGTCTCTAGTGGCATCAGTCCTTATTCAAGTATATTCAAACAATATTGAGACATTAGTAACAAAGTGGGAAAAAAGCATTATTTATTGTATGACACATGCATATATACATATATATTCACAACTGGAACTATGTCTATCAGCCCCAGTGCAAGTGTGCTCATTTCAGTGTGAGTACATTTTGTAATATGTTCATGTTTCAGTTGGGGAAGATACAGTGTTTGGAGAAGGGGATTAAAGCAGAAATGTCAAAGCTTCTGATTAAATAAAGTCTGTGTATATATGAGCATACTTTTAAGTTTGAAACCTAGATGATTTTAACATTTCAATTCTTTAAAGCAAGGTTTGAGTCAGTGACTGAATTTCCTTCTTAAAACACATCAACATTTGCATTTTAGCATATTTCACTTTACTTGGCAAAGAGATTGTTGGAGTTTTTTCAAAAAAAGGAACGCTGGGCAGCCTGGCATTTGTTTGAAAGCCTAATTTAATTTTCCCTAAACTTCACAGTTTTTGTATTTCTATAGGTCCTACAATAAATAAAGTTAATTAGTTGTAGACATAACATTTAGAGACCATATTTTCTCAAAGTGTTTGATTGCAGTGAGTCATCTGCATGACAGCTCCCTTTCCAGGACTGCATTTCATTCCTGTTCTCCTCACCCTGGTAAACATAACGTGGCAAACACTCCAGAATTTCTGCTAAACAAACTCAAGTCTCAGCACCATGGCCCAGGCCCATTCCAAGCCATAAGTGAATTCTTTGGCACACTCATGGCTAGGAAAGACCAGGCTGATTTCCATGTTTAGGACCATATGACAAACATCTGTTCCACTGCAAGGAATGCTGGGGTATAACCACAGGTACCAAACATAAATCACACAGGATATCCTGGGGTAAGTTCACTAACTGTGACTCCTGGTAAGGACCTGAGACCTGAATTTATGTTTGATGGAGCGGTTTGTGCAAGCCTAGGATGAACTTTCTGTGAAATCTATTAAAATTCAGAGCAGTCAAGGAGACTCCATCTTCTTGACATAATAGCACCAGACCAGCAGTACATTTAAAACAGCAATGTTCTACAATAAAATTCCATTAACATTTCCTTCTTCAAGGACTTAAAAAATCTAGAAGACAGAACAGTATAACTAAAATGTTAGTTTTAGCTGACTTCTACTGCTAGCATTACACTTTGATTTACTTCATTTCATCAGTCTGTTATATTATTCTCATTATCCCTGCCATGCTATTTTTAACCTGTATTTAAAAAGCAGCATAGCTTCAAGACACATGTCAGTGGAGCACAACAAATGTAAGTCTGACAGAGCCCTCAGTGAATCATGGGAGAATCCCTATGACTCAGAAAAAAAGTGAAGAGAATTTGTGATGTTCCAGCAAAGTTATCAAGAATTCATGAGTACACCGGGTTGGGACTCAGTTGGCTAAGGTTATCAGACTCCAGGAGTATTGGACACTTTTGTGACAAGCCAAGACTATCTGCCATTCAGAAAAAGAAAAAATGCATCTATCTAGAAGCATTTCTAGAAGCATCTATCCCAAGCTTTCTGAAAAACCTCCAAGGAGGGCATCCAAGCATTTGGAAAGGTTGTATAAAGCCCAGATACTTTTTTCAGCTCCTGATCCGGGAGACACCATAGCTCAGAACAGAGAAAGGAAAAGAAAAACAAATTTGTCAAGATGTGTCTCAATGACAAATGCAAAGAACACCTGAAGGTATGGCTGAGACTTTCTGTTCTTCAGGACAATTGGAAATCTGCAATCGTCTTTTAGCTCTCAAAAGTATCACAAAGAAGAGGAGATACACATTTGTATTTGGAGACTAGCAGGAGCAAACTGGAGTGATTATGAGCTAATTTTACCATAAAGTAATAAAATAGTCTCTTTTATATCAGTGAATATTTAATAAACACTCTTGACCACTTCAGTACCTCTCTCACTTACCACCCTTCCACCCCTGCATTGTGCTGGAACCAAAATGCCCAGAGGATGAGAGGGAGTGGCTGTATTTGGGCTGCTTTTCTCAGAAAGTTTTTTTTACTTTCTTTGTATAATCCTCAGGGTCTGCTGAGGGCAGGTTACTGTAGCTGGGAGGAGAACACCACTGTGTGCAAAAGGCATGGCAGCAGAGCAATCAAAGCTGCAGCCACAGCACCCATGTTTCTCCACTTCTGCCTTTCTGATTGCCTGATTCTTGTTTTTGATGGTGTTTGAAGATTAAATTCTCTGTGAAGCAACAGCTGTTAGTGATCTCACTCAGAGCTGAATATCTTTTTTACACATAGCTTGGTTGTGCACGAGGGGCCAAGAACTTTGGCTTCAGATAAGCAAAATCAAAAGCTGTTTTAACTGGCACATTGAGTCCATTGTCTATAAACATTCACGTTAAGATAATGAGAGCAAATCTGCCAAGGAACATTATCATGTCATGAAATATATTTGCCCATCACAGAGGAATGACTGGAAAAGAGGTGATTATGGAACAGTGGCCTAAATCTGCTTAAAAGCTCCACTAATTATGAGCACACACTGTCTTGGGGAATAGTCACAAGCGGATGTACAGAAAACGTCCAGGAAGGAGGAGACTGAATAAAGCAGAAAATTCTTCCAGGAATAAAGCAAGGAAATACTAGAACTTGGCAGCTTCTGCCCCATTCTGATCAGATGGGTGGCAGCAATTAAAGGGCAATGCCAAAAAAATTAGTGTTGGGTAGGATGGGTACTTTCCTAGGTAGATGAAAAACAACAGACCAGGAAATAGGAACACTGAGATACTAATCCACTTTTTCCAAGTAGTCACAGATTTTTATTGTCCATACCCATAAATCATATCAGAAGGAAACTACCAGAAAGATGTCCTAGGAGCTCTTACAAGGAATGCATTTGATGACCATTATTATTATTATTATTATTATTATTATTATTATTATTATTATTATTATTATTATTATTATTATTATTATTATTATTATTTATTATTATTATTATTATGTTTTAGTTATAGTCTTAGAAGCATGGGAGGTGCGTTCTCTTTGGAACATTGAGCAAAGAAGTTTGGGAAGGAAATGTAGAGTTTCAAGACATGAAGATGGAACTTTTGCATCAAACTGCTTTTGAAGGATGAAAAACTGGAATCAATTGATGAAACAGAAAGGCAGCAAGTATTTGACTTGTCTCAGGGGAATTCCTTGGGAATCTCCCACACCTTTTCAAACTGCATTCAGACTGTAAGAAAAATGCATTTCTCAAAGAAGCAAGGACAACAAGTAAGAATCTCGATGTTATTAGAAGGTATCATTGAAATAATCAAGGGTAAGCAGCATTAGACCTTCTAAATATTAACAGTGTTATTCTCAGAGTCAAAAACTGGTTCTTTGGCTAGAGTAAAAACATTTGATTGTGTTTTGCTGTGAAAACATTGTGATTTGCTGTACTGTTCATGATTAATGTTGGTCTTTCAAAAAGTTGTTTTCCTTTGTGCAATGTAAATAAAGCTTCTTTCCAGTGTTGCTGAAATCCTGGCTTTCATTATGCATGGTAAAGGAGAGGTTGATGATGCTTTATGATCTTTAGCAAGCACCACAGACATTTCTGGAACATGAAATCAAAAGTAAGAGCAAGTAGCATTAAAATGTTCTTTGAGCTACTTTCTCTAATCACAACATGAAAGTTCTTTTTCATTTAATGTATGTGAACTGCATTCAAAGGAAAATAGAAATAATTCTGAAACTGAGACTTTTTCTGGAATGGATTCAGTGCTGGAATAGAGTCAAAGTAAAACCTTCTTTTCATGACAACTGAATTTGAGTATTGTATTTCTTATTTGATGTGACATCTCATCACAAGATCCTCCAGGCAGTGTGCATGGAACACCTTTAAAATATAAACATCCTAATATTACACTTCTTCTGTTTCTCTGCAGTAGTAATAATTCACTTTCACATCAGCTTCTTGGAAGGAAAACCAGAAGAGTCCAAACTTTTTTATACCATGTAAATTTCTTGAATAAAGTCAATCATGAAGATTCTTTCCCTTCCACCAGTAACTGTGCCATCCATGTTGCAGTGGCAATCTCACTGCTGCTGCCTTTTACAGAAAGGGATTTTGAACAAGCCCAGGAGGAGGGACAGTTCTGCAGGCACAGTGGAGTTGTATGTCTGCATTGACTCCTGCCAGTCACACCATCAGCTGATGATATGTTTCTGACTCGTGAACTCCTTCAAACATGATTTAATAGCTGAATCAAAGCAAGAAAAATTCTCAAAATCAGATAAATCTTGGCAAACCTTTATATAAACCTGTGTATCAGTTTCAGGAGAGCAAAAGGTACAGTGCCTTCCAGAAAAGAAAAGTGTTTATATCAAAATCAAAGGGAGCACCCTCAAGTTTGTTATTAGCCTAAAGAGCTGGATTAAACATGGAGGTAGTTCTGCAGCAATGTTTATTTTAATAGGTGATTAAAGTTGAGATGCCTACACAGACTTGTTTGCTGTAGAAATGTGGTTACTTCTTAGAGATACACAAGTTATCACACAATCCAGGCATGAAAACATTGGAATTCAACTGTCATTCAACAAAGTTCTTCCTATTTTATGCCACTACAAGTCAACCATATTGTCCTGACCTGGTCCAGGACCTTTCCAGACCCAATTACTACTCTCTGATGCTCTATATATTGCCCTCTACCCTCTCCAAATCACAAACTATTCTCTTACAACATTTTGTTTCTTCTTTTCTTTCTTCCTACCTAGGAAAACATTTTCTGAATTGCTACCCCAGTTGTCTGTGCTGTCGTGTCTTCAAATCCCCACGAAGATTGTTTGGTTTTTTTTAATGAAGGCTGCACATTATTTGAAATGGAAGTAATTTGTGCATGCTCAGATGAAAACAAAAAAACAAACAAAGCCAGAATTCTGCACACTCTTCACAGTGGATCTCCCTGACTTTTCAAAAACTCATCATGAAGAACATTACCTGACTGCCTCGCTGTTTCACTCCCAGCAGTGAGTTGCTGATTAAGGCTGAGAATAAAGGACTGTAACTAATGTGAAATGAAGGAAAAGCATTTAACTTGCAGTCCCTCATATTCAGAACAAATAACTGTCTCTGTGTCCCTAGCACATGTTTGAGGGAGTCAGAAACAGGTTATTAATGAAGAAAAACTCCATAAAAATGAGCACACTCCAATCACTCTTCTGGCACTACAACATCAAGAGGAGATGCCAGTCAAACAGCTAATATTAAACCTGTAAATCTTTACCTATTTGGGATGCTTTAATCATTTCCTATGAATTAATACCATAAAATCTGATTTATAGCTGAAGGAGGAAGATCCTTATAACCATTAATACACAAATTCAATCAACAGACATTTGCAAATTACAGATTCACTGGAGCTCTGTGCTGCTCAACAGAAAACCAGTCCTGGCCCCTTCTCTGCAGAGGAAGCAGCACTTCAGATGATCACAGAGATGCAGTTTCATCAGTGCTGCTTTCCAGGAAACCTCCTTACACAGACTTTCTTCAACAGATGGTCTTCTTAATTTGGTACAAGATACAAGATTTATAGACAATCCTCAGCAACATGGAAAGTGCTTAAGGTGTCAGATGAAGCAATAAACAAACGGGAGAGCAATGGTCTCTTAGTAAACAAATTTTCTAACTTAGCAAGGATTGCTATGATCCTGCTGGTCCTGCACAAATATCTGAAAGAAAATTAAAAAAAATTGTTTAGGGTGGTTTTTTAACATGGAAAAGTTATTTTATTTTTGTCTGCTTTTGCTGCAAATTATTAATGACAGCGAGCGAGACAATTTAGGCATAAAATTCCTGATTTGTTAAGCTTCTCAGAAACAGAGGTTTGCATTTAGTCTATCTGCCCCAGTCTCCAGAACACCTAGAGATAATCTGGCTGTCTCCTCCCAAGCCATCCTAAAGCTTCTAACTTTGCCTTGTTACCACTTTGCACTGAACATAGTTAAAACCAGGGACATTTGCTCCACATCTCCTCCTCTCTACCACCACAGATGATTCTTTCAAGTGCCCATCACTCTCATCTGTTCCTGGTTACCATTGACTTCTGCCTTTCCTTTGCCCCATATGTACAACCTCATTCATGTACCAGTCCTTCCTTAGTGGTTCTAACATCCTATTTTCTCTCTCCAGATTCATACACACTGTAACCCCACAGTATATATAAAGGACTAATTTCATCCTATTCCAAATTTAAGCATTTTCTTGAAACGCCAAAAGTAGAAAATAAGTTGGCCTTTGCGTCCCTTATCATCAAAAAAGGGAGATTTTTTATGTGGACAGGCTGCCTCAGGTTTTAGCTGAGCAGAATTCCGTTTTGGAGATGCCTCTTGGTTTCTACAGAAAAGAAAAAGCTTAGGGTTACTGGCTTTCTAATGCATCACTAAAGTGCTTACAGGGGATAAGTCCAGGAAAAAATACAGAGTTTTTTCCAATCTTTGATTTGTGATCCTTCATCTCTCAACCTCTGATACTTTTTTTAAGATTCCAGTTGGTTTGCCTTGTCTGGTTTACATGGACAATCTTATTTTACCTAAAAAGGAAGCTTAAGCCAAGAGTTCACAAAGAGATTTTGTAACACTGCTCTCCAGTGTGGAGACAAGGCAGGTGACACGCTCTTTATATATTATTGTAAAGTTTTCCAAACAACTTTTTAACCTTTGTCTGTTCCAAAAGACAAACTACCTTACTAGACAGACTGATATTTATACTTCAATGGAGAGAAAGAAAAAAAAGTAGAAATTGGAATGGCAAGTACTCATTCAGTAGCTGAAAGCAAGAGGTTTTCAGAGAGTTAGAAACTACTGCAGAGGAGAGCTAAGCTTTTGCCTCAGGGCATTTAAAGTGCTCCTTTCTCCTACTCCATCCTTTCCCTTCTTTCCTGATCCCTCCTCCAGCATGTGTCTGCTAAAGATCTCAGCCTGAGGAACAGAACTGGGAGGAAGCCAATCTCCCAATCTCCAATTCATCCTGGGAGTTTGATTTAATTTTCCATACATCCCAACTGCTTCTTTAGCAATGATGTACATCCTGGCTGACCTGACAAAAGCAGTGCTGGTTTTCCTGTAGAGCACCAGCGTGATGGGGTTTCATAGGCAACCTGATACATTTACAGCTGGGCCAGGTGGAGCAGCACTTAGACAGCATCCTGCTTTGCTGTAGACATAGAAACTGCCAAAATGTCCATTAATTTCAGTGGTACCAGGAAAGGCCTATGGAAACGAGATGGAAAGGGGAAAAGTCAGGGAACGTGATACAAGTGGGAAGACAAAGCATCATCATGTCGTGAGAGAGGATGAAAAAGCAGATACACAGTAGGAAGAGCTTCTGGGTGCACAAAAAGAACAGTTGCTACACAAAGAGCAACAGACACCATTTGAAAAGGAATGCCAGGAAATTTTGCAATTATTGTTCAGAAGTATCTTCTCCTTACTACAAAGGTTATGACTGATGATTCACTTTTAAAACATGAAACATTTAGTTCAGAGTGGTTTTGGAGAGTTTGAGAGGAAAGAACAGCTGTCTGTGGCAGGAGGAGCTGGTTGGATGGTTCAAACTAAAAGTTCAGATGCTTTTTTACCAACACCTACAAAATCTTTTAAACAAAGAACCCTTATGACACAGAGAAATGTAAAAGAGGAGAAAAACACATACAAAGAAATGGAAAAAAGGAAATACATAATAAGGGTTTTGGCTGTTCTCTTTGTTTAATGTCATGGGACTATGAATTTTCCTCATTCTCCCTGAATGAAGTCTCTAACTATGCATCTTTGGCAGCTCACATAGCAGCAATAGCTCCAGTTTGATCACTGTGAACATTGCATTGGCTACACTTTCAAATCATCCCAGCACCCACTGGCTACTGATTTTGTTGCCAAAATTGGAGACACGCACTTTCCCACCTACATCCTAATAATAGACATTACACTGGAAAATGCCATTGAAACAAGAATGGTTTTACTTGGCAGAAACAAGATAAACTTATGCTGGTTGAGCACGTTTCACCTTCAGTCTGAATTGGCCAATCTATAATGAAGTTCTAACTTACAGTCTGTAGTGCACTTGAATGAGTCAGTCATTTAAATACAGTATTGCAGCCCAAATACCTTTTTACTGAATATTATTATAATTTAGGAGTTAGAGGACATGAGAACTCGAGGTAGGGCAGTGATTTCTAGAAAAAATACAACTGGCAGTGGGGTAAATATTCACCTCAATCCTGTTTAGAAGCAGCAAAACCTGCACTATTGAACTCCATCTTCCAGTGTTGCCCTTGGCACACGCATTTATACACCTTTGTTCTGTACTCTTCAAAAGTGGACAAGCACAATTTATGGGAGGAAATTGAAAATGTAAGTTCTTGGCTAATGTCAGCAACACAAAACAAAACAAAAGAAACCAATTTGCTTACTGTATCAAAAATACAGTACTGTATTTAATGGAGATCACGTAGCTGCAGTGGGAAACACACTATACTGGCTTAAGATCCAGTTCATTAAATATTCCCTATATTCTTGGTATAAGAAAGAACACGCCACATGTGTGGGGGAGCATGATTTCCTGGAGGCACCATTTTATCTTTAATTTCCATTAGGTCTTTCATGAACACACCACTCAATCCCCTCTGCCTAACTGCTCCTGCTGTGCCAGTGATCATACAGTATGTAATGTCAAGTCTGTCTTCATTGGGACTGGGATCAATTAAAAAGCCCAATATTCAAATTATGTGCGCAGCTCCCAAAGTGTTGCCACACTTTGAAAAGAACAGCAGAAGCATGTCAGACTGTTCCACAGCACATGGTTTTCAGACTGCATTTTGCATTATCTTTTCACATTATTGAAATTCACAGTACAAACCAAATTTGTACCCATTGCTTTGAATGCCCAGAAGAGCTTTAGGCAGGAGCACCCCAGGCCTGGATTGACCCTGATTTTACTGGTGGCAACTCAGTCAGAGGATGATTCACCCAGCCTGCATAATTAACAACGAGCTACAATCACTCAGGGAGATGATTCATCCTATAGGTGGGCTGAAAAACTGCCTAAATATGATAATTTCTCCCTGGTAGTTCTAAGAGATTGTCTTTGTTGACTGGGCTATTAATTTAGGGATGTGGGATTAACCTGGAACACAATTACAGGTTGTGTATGGACAAGTATGTGGAATCAGAGTGTGAAAATCCCATCACAGGGGCAGCCCATACCCCTAAAAATGGGATTGGAAAAAATAAATGGTGAGGGCACAAAGTTCACAAGCTGCTTCTGAAATCTTCAGCTTCAGGGAAGAAGACAGTAAAAGTTTGTGAATATAAATAGGGACTTTACAGGAACTTGACAAAACCCATACTTTTATAGTTATTTGCACATAATTGCCCGTCACATAATTCACTGCAGAAGAGAGATTCCCTTTGATTCCAGCCAGAGCTGGCATGAGCCCAGGCATTTCTGCACAGGAAAGGAACCAAACTGAGCCACTTTAATATGGTCTGGGGAGGGAAGGGGAGTCTGAGGAGTGCACTGCAAGTTGAATTTATCCAGCTCCTTGTAACTCTGCTTTAGCTATGATTGGTAATGGAGACTGACTTTATTCTTGTAAGTTCTCTCCAACAAATAAGCTTTCACTTTATGTCCCTTCACTGGCTCCCTCTGCCCTGAAACCAGTCTCCTGATTAACGAGATATGGAAAATTTTAGGAATAGGGCCAAACTGGGGGGAGATTTTTCTATTTTTTCTTTTTTGGCTCTTTTCAACTTGCATAGGGGTGTGCTATGGAAAGCTGTCCTGCTAGTCAGAGCAAGAAATCCTTGCAAACGTTACTGCAGAGTTTCATTGAAATGAAAAGACTGCAGAATTCTTTTGTTGTCTTGAAAATATGCATAGCTAACACAAATTCATTCACCCTGAACAAAATAGTTACAAACATTTGTTTTAACAATATAGAGGCCTTAAGAAATGTGTAATTTCACAGCAGCAACTGAACATTTATATTGCGAACGTTGACCCAACTTCTAAGGTCCTGTAGGAAACTCTAAAATTGTTTAGCAAGAAGGGCTTTCTAAGCTGAGAATCAAGCTGTGAGAAAGAATAAAAAAAAAAGAGCATTCATTTAAACATTTTCAGAAGCCCCTAAAAATGCCGTTTTCACACAGTAAATCCGCTGCACTTGAATGTCTGCTGGCTTTCTGAAAGGAATGCTCTTCACTGGGATGCAGCCTGCTGTGGTCAAGTATGATGGAAATAAAAGTGTTGCTAATGGTGATTGAAAAGGATTCCCACTGCTGCTGGCCAGTGTTGGTTTTAGATGGGCCAACTCTGTCGAACGGAGAGCAACGGGAGACAGTAAACTTTCTCTAAGACTCCCTAAACTTTCAGTCACCTCTTCTTCCCTTCCTTTTAATACCAGCCTGCCCCATTGTTCCTCTGCAGAGCTTTATATTAGCTCAGTCTGGACCAGACTGTCACTGGAAATGTAAAGATGCAGATTTTCACACAAGGGCAACGCACAAAAAAGAAATGAACCATGACAATGAGCGTTAGCACAGCAGCAAGTCAACAAGGCCAAAATACATCTACATTGTGGGTAAGTTCAAGAAACAAAGTTGTACTCAAGGGTAAGTATTCAGCCATCCTCTTTAACTGGGATGCTTCATATTGATGGCAACTTCAGGAGCACAGCTTGGTTGTGTCAGGCATTTTGGCTTTTTAAGGAAATTTGGCTTTGCACAGGCACACAGAAACTTTTGGCAATGCTAAGGGCAGGCAGCAAGGCTGAGGCAGGGAATCTGAGAAATCATGAACTTGGCTTCTGACTCCTGAATCTCTTTTCCATGCATTAAGCACAAGACATCCCTGTCCTCCTCAGCAGGACTGGACTTCTTTTGATGTCTGTCTCACATGCTGCAGAATCAGCGTGGTTCACTGTGAACTTTCAGTAGATGAAATTTTAACTGGGATTTGTCACTAATTGCATTGAGTTTTTAGAAGTATCCTGTACCCTTGAGCTCAGGGAGAACTGGGAAATCCAGGTCCTCCAGACACAGTAAAAGAAAGATCAATTAATGGCATTAAGGGGGAGAATAAATAAGAAATAACTGAGGAAAAAACAAATTTTCTGCAAGTCAACTTCAGCTGCTTGAGCACTGAAAGGGCAGGCATTGCCTGGGATTTGGGAAAGTGATGATGCTGAGCACCATGATGATGCTGTTGGGTGTCCCCCCACACCTCCTGTGTCTCTCCCTGCTGACCCCAGCCAGAGAGCTCGTGATGCTGCATGGCTGAAGAACTTCAGCCAGCTGAAAAGCAACCTGACAAAACACAATAATGGGATACTTGGCCTGGAGTGATGGTTGCCCAATAGCACAACTTCTGCTGTTTAAATAATTGCGTCAGAGGAAGAGCAGGGTGTAGAGTGGGGACAGTGGTAGGCCACACACTTTGTTTCAGATGCTCAACATGCTTTGTTTCACCAAGGTTCTCCTGACTGACCTAACCTAGCACAAACCATGGACCCCACTAGCATCTGAGAGGATTTCAGCTCTGCTGTGCTATTTTTACTCACTTGGTATGCCTCGACGGGAAGCATAAGGGAGAAGATGAGTCAAAACTTAAATGTACTCTTAAAGGATATTTTGATGGCTGGAAAATACTTTCAATTCAATGTATACAATCCCAGCAACAAGGCTGGCCCTTTTTATAAGCTACTGCCTGGATATTATGAACAAATCAAAGTGTAGAAACAATTTCACAGAGCACAATGCATGTAGTAGTTGGTCCCTCATCACAGTCTTAGTCTTTTTGACCAGTCTAGCTTAGTCTTCAGCAAAATGCCAAATGTTGTGGCTCAAAGGCTCTAGAGAATGCTCACTTTCAGGCCTGTAAAGACAAAGCAATTCTCCAGGTTTGGTTGCTTTTTTCTCCCCTATGCTCTCACAGGTGTCTACTGCAAGTGGTAATGATTTTGTTCAGCCTTTTAACATACACTTACCACTACATCAATGAAAAATCCAAATCCTGCACCTCATAGGTAGTCATTCACCTAATCCCAGGCTCTGGTAAGGTCCATTACACAGCTGAGCAGACATCCAGCCTTTAGTCATTCCGAGCTGCATGTGAGTGCACCCAGCCTGTTCTCCCTACCCATGGATGCTGGCTGGGTGACTCAAAGTGGAAGGTGCAAACAACTGGGTTGTTTGCCAAGGAAGATGTAGACTGGACAGAACACAGAAGGCTAGAAACTATGGTGAAACTCTCATTTTGGAAGTTGAGTTATGAGTGCAAGGCACTGTGCAAGGAAAGCACAAGTGAAGCCTTTTACTCCTGATCAAAAATCGTGGCACTGCTTCAGTTGTAGTGGTTCACAGTCCTCCCTTCTGCCTCCAGCCACCAACACACTTCCCAGCTTGCTCAAAGGAGTCCTGGCACTTAGCAAAGCACCTCATGAGTCACGAAAGCAAGGATGCACAGGGCATATATCCATTGACTGGAGAGAGCAGCCCTCACCCTGGCTTCCAGAGAGGCTCCCAGGTCGCAGAGACAACAGGCCTGTGGGCACAGCTCAACACACCCTCCAGAGCATGTTCAGATTTCAACTGTGAGCACTGCAGAAAACGATCATGACAGGGCCAACAATGCAGTTCTCCTGCTGAAGGCAGGGTCTGCCCCATCCTGGTAGCTCTTTGCCCCCAGTGCTGCTGGTCTGGGCAGGAGAACAGGGGAACATCAGTGACCCTGCTGATCGCTGGATCACAATGGCTATAAACCATTGGCCAAGATGTTCTTCTATTTTTTCCCTTCTGTAAATCACAGAAAATGAAATAAGATGAAAATAAAATCAAAAAAAGAAGGAAGAATGGCTGGAAAGAGCAGTTAAGAAGCTGTGGCATCAAAAGCCCTGCATTATCTGTTTTGTCACGTTTTCTCCTGACTTTTTAATATATTCATTACACTTAGCATACTACAGCCTCATCTTTATCCTGCAGATCTCACTGAGCATCCAAGATCTAACTCAAAATTGCCAAGTTGGCAGTGTCTAAAAAGAAGAAGTCTGCACATTTCCTATTTATTCTGTTCCTGTAACCAGACAGAGTTATTTTGCTCTTCTCCCTCTGATTGCCTCTTCCAGGTACACTCATCTTGGATCCATAAAAAAGTGAATTACCCGGATGCTGGTGTCAGCAACCTACTCTCAGATGTATGACTCTTTTGACAAGAAACTAAACATACAAAAATAAAATCTCTCTATGACTTCTTTCTTGGGCACAAAAGAATTTTAATAATTATTTGGTTTCCTGATGAACTGCAAAAATTATTTTAATGTTAAGGCATAGACTAGAACTTGACTTAGTGACTGTAACGACCTCCTTAGGCCTCCCTTTTTCCCTCATGAAAACAGGGTTGCTGAGCTACTCAGAAAGAGCTGTAAGTGAAAACATCTAGGTGAAAGACACCTTTGTGTTAGGAAAGTTCTCCTTATATAACATAAATAACCTTATCATGCTTTTAAGACACTGAAGGGGAGCAGCAGTTTCCTATTGGAGGTACCAGGAAAGATGAAGTCACACAGAAGAAATAGATAAAGATGGGTTGCTACTGAGTAAGAGCTATGCTATCCCTTATCTCATTTGGAGTTTGGTAAAGGGTTTTCCAGATTCCTGCTGTGAATTTGTCTCAGTGTTTTTTAAGGGCCCTTAAAAATGTCATTTGTCACAGAGTAAATCCTGGATGTCTGGTTACTTTCTGCAGGGAATGCTCTTTGCTGGGCTGCAGCTTGCCAGGGGTCAAATATGACAGAAATGAAGTGTTGCTAATAGTGATTGAAAAGGATTCCTACTGTTTGTGGCTGGTGCTGGTTATTAGAAAGGCCAAATTTGTGGGACAGAAAGCAGCAGGAGACAGTAAACTTTCCCTAAGACTTACTAAACTTTGAGTCACCTCTGCTACCAGTGCCATTCTGTCAGACCTATTTGGAGAAAACTGATATTATAATTACTAATCTCAGCAAGGGCCTAATGTGCAACCTGAGGCAGCCCTCTGCCAGCCATATAATTATGGATGGGCTGGAGAGCCCTGCAGGCCCTGCCTCTGCCCCCCAGCCCCAAAATTCATGGGATTAGGTTACTGCTCTGCCCGGGCTGCTGGGGACAGGTAAATGAGTGTCAGAGTTGCTGGGCTGCCATGAGAGAAAATTATTATTGTCAAAACTGCCTGCCCACTATTAAAGGTTTGAATGTCACCTCAAAAAAATTCCTTTTCAGACCCTTACATGGTCACACCTAGAGGGCTGTTTGAGGCAGGATTCATCCTCCTCTCAGGCAACAAATATTGATGGCTGAGAACATTTTTGTTTTGCCCTATTATTTCATCCACCTTTTCCACATCCTACAGTTTCTGCACCCCTAGGATTAAACTTGTGCATAAAATCAGTTTGGGCTGCACATAGTTTGACTTTATCCTCTACAGTCTCTTGTATACACTGTAACCACATTTTTTTACACCCTAGGCACCATTTATTATCAACAAGTTCTGTGCTTTGAAACTTTGTCCACCAAAATGAGATAAACCACCGATTTTAGGAAGAGAAATGGGTCCTTATTCATGTAGAGTGAAACAAGGAGTGTGCACTTGAGACAAGCAATGTGAAAAGTGAACCCAGATGAAGGCCACGATGTTGTAAACCTGTATATAGATATGCTGACTTAGACAAGAGAGAGGTCCTTCTGCAAAAGGTGATATATCCTTGCCCAAATTGAGTGTGGATAGAAGCAGTGTGCAGGATCAGGCCTGGAGGACTGGACTCTCAACAGCCTGATCACCTTTCTGGAGTGCTGAGCAGGCTCCTGCCCTATTGATTTCTATAGCAATAGAGGGGGCTTAGCACCTCAGAGCATCAAATTTCCAAGCCTGGAAGAGACCTGGGCTCTGGAATGGATTAAAGTCACATGTGATGTATTTAGAAAGGCCTGAATTCAGTTTCAGCACTCAGTAACAGCAACCACCATTTATTCTGGTTACTACAATTCATTTGGACAGTGTTTACAATATCATCCCCTTCCTCCATTATTAGACAAACAACTTTGATAGGTAGCCTTTTATTTTTTACAGCATTTCAGAGCAGAATAAACACACAGTCTAGGTTATTTATGGAGTGAGCTTTCTGTATGAGGTGCCTTTGCCAAGGAAGTGTGAATTCAATAGTGCACACGCTGTGTATATTCAACCAAACAGTGACCCAGCAGTCAGTGAGGAAGGGGAGAAAGGAAAAACACATGCAAGACACCATCTTCTATATGTCATGTCATCAGAAAACCCTCCCCATAAACATTAGGGAGCTGTGTGCCAAATTGTGTTTTACTGACTTAGAAAAGTGATCAGAACTGATTTGCAGGACTTTTCCTGTTGGTCGGGGAAGCAAGAGAAACACCTGAGGCTTCATTTCCCTGTTTGTGCTTGTTCCCTAGGAAATGCCATGTCATTTATTTTTTTGGACAATGTGGCCAGCATTTGGTGGACATGCACACTGAAGATGATTGCAGAAAGGCAGTCTCACTTGAAAGGGTTTTTCCTAAAAACTTAGGGTGAAGATGAGGTTTTTTTAATTTGAGGAGAAGACATTCAGAGGAAAGGAGAAAGAACAAGATAATCAGCTTTTTTCTCACATGCTTTGTCATTTGCTAATGCATAAAATCTTTTCTACAAGCAAGCTAACAGAGGACTTAATTCAAAATTGAAAAATTTTGATATCCTTCTGATATACAGCACATAAAGTATGGACCTTGTCACTTCAGGGTTCTTTTTCATTTTTGATCCTTCATCCCACCAATAATTTGGGACTTGTGGTGGTTTTGCAAACCAAAACCACTACAGGATTATACAGCAAATGGATGTCACCATAGGAAAATGGATCACACTCAGAAGCTTATGGAACATTTGAAAAGTTGCAGTAAGTTTAACTGCACATATATTTGTAAGTATTATCCATGAACTTGTTGTATGTCTTGATTTTGACTAAAACAAACCTAAAATTGACCAGTCAGCTCTTGCTGCCTCATCCACTAACTAGACTTCCAGCTGCAAATGCTGAGACCCCAGCTCACCCCCAGACTCCTATACATGCACATAGTGAGTTAACTCAGCACATCAATAAAGAGGCCAAACAGCTTGTCAGAAAAGAATCAAACAAACAAACACAGTAAAAAAATCAAATAAATAGCAGTGATTGCAAGTCAGACGTGTTTGCCTTTGGAATGAATGAAATTCAAGTGTTTACTCGTCCCATGTTTGAGATGGGAAGTTGATTTGAGGTCAGAAAATTTAAGTGAAACCTCAAAGGCTGCACTGTGTCAAAGACTGCAGCATATTATTGTCCTGCTCTGGGGACAGGTTTCTGAATAAGACTAGGAAGTTTTGAAAAACTTTCTTCTGGCTTCCATAAAAAATTGTGCTCCTAAACCCAGATGAACCAAAAACTACACTCTGCATTGTTAAAGAGCAGCCAGTCCTCCCATTTATTGCAAACTACTTTTGAAAAACATTCCCTCCATCTAGACAAGATCAAAAACGATGTTACTTGTTGCTGTAATGTAAAGTTAAATCATAATGCCAATTTCACATGTCATGTTACAGGAATGATTGATATAAATAAATCTGGAGCTGCTTGATAAGAAATATACAAACACGTCCCTTCTCTTTCAGAAAAGTTCATACAAGCCAAAGCCAAGCCTCTCATGTTTTTTATCAGATCATTCCTCATTTTGAATATTTTCCCACGACTTAGTGCATTTTTTAATAAAAAGATAAAGTCTTTTTATAGGATAGACTTCTCCTTGCACAGTTAATACTGGAGAAATCTCAGGTCTTCTTTCAAAATATTTGATATCAAATTTTATACATCAACAAATACTAAGTAGAGCAACAGAAAAAGATTAGCTTGTGTCAAACATCAATGTCTCTGCTTCTAAATTATTGTCATTTATAGCACAGCAGCATTTAAGAGCCTCCCACATGGCCCCTTGCACTAGACTCTCCTAGGAAGGTGCTGTCTGGATTATTTCAGGCTCAGAAACTCTGATCCCTGTATCTCCAGATCTATGAGGAACAGAATGTTCCAACTCAGAAATGAAGAAGACTGGCAGAAATCAATGTCTGTTTCTCTGGATGCCAAAAATTCCTGGAGTAGCAACACTTAGTGCTAACCAACATTTGGGTCAGCATGTAATGCCTGCAATTTTAGGTTCTAATGTCATCTTCACCTCTGGATGATTAGAGCAAGACTAACCTTCAAACCCTGGCCATTATTCTGTTGGAGGATGAGCTTCTCTCAGAGCTAGACACTGTCCAATTCAGAGGACAGAAAAAAATCAGCACAGAGAACCCTCTCAAAACTTGGCATCTTTTGTGAATACAGACAATTTTCAAATTAGTCCCTCAAAACTGAAACATGGTACTTTTCCTTAAGTGTTTCCCTTTGAAGCCGACTCTCCTTGCAGACAGCATGGTTAACAGCGTGCCGTTCTTCATCTGTGTTCTCACATGAAAGAGAAGCAGTAGAAGACATGCAAAGGCACAGGCAGGCATTCAGGAATGTATCTGCCCCAGGAGTCCAGCTTTACTGTTTCTCAGCTGGCCAGAGCATGCCCAGCTGTGCCAGAGTCTGAAATCACAAAGAGGTGTGCTTTCTTAAAATAAACACCAACCTCAGCTCCAAAGACTCTTTGGTGTTATTCACTGCAGCTGTGGTTGGCTATGGGAATGTTCCCTCCAGGGAGGAGAGGAACTCTCTGAGGGAATAAGGCTGCCTTGGCCAGCTTCATAACAGACCTGGCATAAAGAGCTTTTTAGGGGATGGACCACGTACAGCAGGAGCTATGACCTAAATAAGAGCATGCACCAGGAATTTGCAAGTGCTGTCTCCAAGGAGACAGTCACTGTCCTTGAGTAAAAGAAAACTTAAACATTATTTTGAGCTTCCTGCCATCTTTCCTCTACCATGTCATGACTGGAAGAGCATATAGTTTGAATCTCACTTTCCACATCCCATTTGTGCACCTACAGGTTTTGTCTTCCAGACCTGGGCAACTGTATCTTCTGATCTGACATGGAAGGGGAGGGACTTGTTTACAGAGGGAATTACTTCCTTCTTCGCTGAGTTGCTCAGTGCTGACTTGTTTTATTACTTTTAAATTACAATCAACTACGCTGTAATTTGTCCAAGCTTGACATCTGCTTTCACTAGCTCTCAATATTTGCAAAAGCTTTTCAAGAAATGCAAGGGAACCACTTCCGAAAAGCAAAGCTTTCACACCTCAGCATACATAATTAGAGCACAAAAGATTTAATGCTTTTTTGGGGTTTTCTCCCTATTCGACTCTCAGTTCAGGTTTCTTAACTAAGACAGGTCTATGAAGCAATGCATCCTTCTTGTACCATACAAAGGTACATTTGCTGCTGTGGCAGCCTAGATCACTATTTCAAACACACCATCATAGCCCTGTCCCACATGTCAGACAAAATCTGTAGTTTTAAAACATCACTTTGAGGAAAAGAGCAAAATAAAGCACACCTTGCTTCTCAAAATTCAAAACTGTTGTCTAAGTAAGCCTCTTTTCTGTACAGAGGTGCCATTCACGACTTTCCTAGTTTAGGAAGAGGCTATTCCCCTAAAAGAAGGGAAAAGGAGGACCTAGTATACATTTTTCCAAGTGCTAGGAGAGAGGTAAACTATTAATTCAGCTGTCACACCTTCAGCAAAAGAACCCATTGGGATGCAGTGGGTACACTGATTTATACCTGTCCGAGTGTGGTCGTTTACCCCTTGCTGTGCTGAGAGTTCTGAAGGGCTGTATTTTCCTTGGGTTTATTTCTCTGTGTGTGTGCCAACACACAGACATGCTGCTATGTGCACATGGAAAAATTAATGCTTTAGCAACATTGTCCCTTCTGAACCTACAATCAGAAGCACAGTGTAAGAAATTCATGGAGTTCAATCCTTGGAGTATTTTTGGATCAATAGTCCCTTTATTTATATTGTAGCTACATTCCAATTTATCACTTACAAATATCCTCCATAATAAATAAGGGAAGGGAATGGAAATACTACAGTGAAATTGTAATAATTCAATGCTAGCTCTGTACATAATAAAGGTGCAGAGGGAATCTGTGCTTTTTTGGTTGCCACTAAGCATCAGCAACAACTGATGGTCTTAAGTTAACAAGCTAATATTTCATCCATGGATACCAGAGTGATAATGGCTAAATATGCCAGTCGAGGGAATGAGCACATGTGCAGCTATTTGCCTGACACAACTTCTGCTGTCATGGCCTATTAAAACCAGTTTACATGTGCATGTCGAATTTGATGAATATGTATGTGACCTCTTTCATAGCTATCACTCATTGGACTCTAGCCCTCATGGCAGAAAAAAACAGCACCTCTCATTAAACACAGCTTGAGTTACAGGCATGTTATGTTAATATTCCTTCAGAACTTTAGGGGGTTTTCTTCTCCTTTTAATAAATCTTCAGACAAAAATAATTTAAAAGTATAATTAAAAAAGACCACAACGCTTTCTTATTTCTCTCCTCTTTCTCTTAGTGAATGTGCTTTGAAACTCTGTTTCTCTAGCAAAAGAGAAGGTACATGAGTTTATATTCAACTGACAGTAGCCAAATGCAATATCTCTTATATAGGGTCTTGAACAGAATTAGGTGTTTAAAAAATTAAAACAAAAACCACACTAAAACTAGATGAGATATTTCTAGGTAAAAATGGGATTATCTATACTAAACCTCATATCTGATGCAAATGTAAATGGTACTATGTATTGGAGTCTAAATCTATGCAGTGAATGTCCAAACTAACTTGCAGCTATCCCACTTTTTCTGCACTTAGGTAGAAGGAGAACTAGAATTCTCAACTACAGTCCTACAGAAAGTACTTTCACCAAATTTCCTATAGAAATTGTAAAACCCCAAGAGGCAAAGGAAAGCATCCAAGCTTTTGGTGTTTATGAGAATCCAAATGAACCTTTGAATCTTTTGAGGTTTCTTCATTGCTGTTTAAAAAGCATAAATTACAGAGTAAAAGCAAGGATGTAGCCAGATTGTGCAGTGCATATATGGCAAATATTTACTCACACGAACATTTCCAGTCCATCTGCTCTGCAGATAGAGTAAATATTTCACAAACTGACACTTAAGTTGGTAACACCAAACCAGAAAAGGCACATCCACACAGGAATTGTAACATCCATAACAAAAGCCACATCCTTCTCCCTGTTACGTGGATTTGATACACCCAAATGAAAGTAGTAAGGTTTGCATCAGGATACAAAAAAACCAGAAATTAGTGCACTAATTTTGTCATGCAACTGGAGGGGTCACTTCTCTTTGATTTGCAATGAGGCATCATTTCTTGTGGCTCATCTGCGTCCCTCACATCCAGAGAGTTTGGGAATCTTGATCCAGGAATTGAAAAAATGGCCAAAACACGTTTGCTTGACTGCTCAAATCCAACCCCTGACCCCAGCAGGGGCATGCCGTGAGTAAGGTGAGAAGAATTCAGTATGTGACTGAATTGCCCTAAATATAGCACTAAATTGATGTGTTGGCATTAGATACTTTCTTGGACTGAGTAGTGTATGAAAGAAAAACAGATTTTAAGTAGAACATTCCACTTTGGAAAAAAAAAAAAAAAGAAGAAGAAAATGATAGAAATTCCACCATGATAATTTCAACAGCATTTTAAAATGTTCTAAAATAAACCTTTATAAAGACAGTCTAATTCCTAGCTATGACACTTATGCCTAAATATTTATTTTGCAAATATCAAAACTTTTAATTAAAGAAAAAATATTTCACTTGATCCATTGGGGTTTTTCCTAAAATTATTTTAACTTTGATTTTTGTATTGATTTATTTAAATTTTATTGATTGTTTTCTTTTATTTCATGATGCCAGAAAAACAAAAATTTTCAATGCTCCCATATCAATTGGTAGCTGTTCTTTTGCAATTTGTACTCTGGAGCATATTTTGAAATTATTACACTTCTTTTAAAGTCATCCTGAACATAAACTTGGAATTCTTAGAATTTCCATTATCTATTTAAACAGAGAAGTATTTTCTGCAGCTGAAAGGCAGAATTTTGGAAATAGAAGAAAATCAACAAGAAAAAGCAGAGGAAAAAATCCAAGCCATTTCAATATTCAATTTAGATTTGATAGATAGATCTAATCTGACTCAGGAGGGACGTTTATATAGCTGAAGTTCTACCCAAAAACCTTGAATGAAGAAGAGGAACCCAATCAGTCCAGTTACATTTAGCAAATCTGATAATGGAGAGATAAAATTTCTCATGAGGATAGTGTTGCTGGTGCAGCCTCAGGGTGTGGATACAACATAATTTATAAAACTTGATGTTTTTATCTCCTAACAGGTATGATTTTCCATGAGAAAGAGTCAGCAGCTCTAGCAATATACACATTAATTTTCTGCTTCTTTTCAGTGGAGCAGAATTGCCAGTGCTGACAAAGGAACAGTGAGTTTGAGCAAACTCTTGCTAAGAAGAAACACACTGAGGTAGGGAGGCACTGCTGGCTCTGCTGCCTGCCATGGATGAGGCAGATTCCACTCTGGGGACTCCCATGCACCAGGAAATTCCTGTGCCTGAGTCAGGCTATGTGGTCTGGAGCATCTATGGTGTAGGTGCTTGTTTTGTTCTCATATTCTCCTATTTGTGCTCTTCCACAGAGGATTTGACCCAATCAGCCTGACACAACACATGGCCTGAGGATTGCAGGGCATCCTCCTAACTGAGCACAGGGATGGTACAGAGGAAACACAGATTTCCTATGTTTTGTTTTGGTTGTTGTTAGATTTGTTTTTGGTTTTTTTTTTCCTTTTTTTGTTGTTTTTTTTTTCTAATAAAGATATGGTGCTTTGGGTTTTTTTGTTTTGTTTTGTTTCCTTTTTTTGGGTTTTTTTTTTTTTTTTTGTTTGTTTTTTTTTAAATAAAAATATGGTGTTCCCCCACCACATCTGCGCAGCATGCAACTCCCACCACATCCCCAGCATCCTTTCCAGCCTTTTCTTACACATTTCTACCTGGCATATCTGAATTGTCAGTCTTTGCAACACAAGCGTGGCTTTGCCTCCTCTACCTGACGTAGAAAAACATAATAAAAACTAAAACCAAACAAAAAAAAAAATCCAGAATGGTTGAAACATATATTTTACCCATATGATCCTATAGTTTTCCAAGTTTCCTAAATTTTGGAAAATAGGCCTATTGTCCTGAGGGGCAGAGAGCTCCAGGTTTGTGAGACAGATCCTTTTTAACCCACCAGCCCTGAGCTGCACCAGGTAATTCCTGTGCCAGGCTTCCATTCACACCCACTTTCTGAAGGGAAACCATGAGCAATGCAAAAGCAGAACAAGGTAATTGCTTGTGCTCTTCCACTCTACTAAAATAGCTTTTGCAGCAGCATGTCCAAAACAGCCCTTAGAATGCTTGTCCAGACATAGTCCTGCAACACCTATTTTCACTTTCACATCCCTTTTGGAGTGTCTGTCCAGCTAAGATTGCTTACATGCTCCAAGTTCAATTAGTGAACATCAGACATGCAGGTATGGTTGTTGTATGCAAAGTGAGCTCATAAATTCCAATTTTTGCAGGTGCTAAGCATGCAAAAATGTCACACAAATTCCTCTAGAAATACAAATGCCAAGGATAGAAGTGACACTGTAAAACAGCTAATGTAAAAAAAAAACAAACCAAAAAAAAACCCAATCCCACAATCCTGACTGATTCAAAGAAAGAACAGAAATAGATATGACATAACTTATGAGTCTGATAAGGAAAAATACTGCCAGGACAACAGAAAAAGATGACAAAAAATATCCATTCTAGCTCACCCCAAGAACTGATATACATGGATATAGCTTTCCACAGTTTGTTGCAAAGGTTAGAAAATATCCATAAGAAATTACAGGGCACATCACACTTTCTGTATCAGGTCTTCCTTAATAAAGTAATACTGAAATAAAATGTTCCTGCCATATTCCCTCGTGGCCAAAGAGGAGTATAGAAGTATCCATTCTGAGTCTCTGAAATCAGATGCACATTTTCCTTTAAATGGACAATTTCGTGGTACACATCAAGATAATTTAAATAAAACTAAGTTTAATTCAATAGATATCATTCTCATGTAGAATAAAACAAAGAGTTTAAAAGATCCCCAGGGTAATCTTCTGGTACCCACAGTTATGGCTAAACATGCAATCTCTGCTAATAACTCTTATTTACATATATATTAAACAAGTATACTATTAGGAGATAAGTACATATTGATAGAGCCATGAAGTTTAGTGGTTTCTTTGAACCCATATTTCTAAAGTAAGTACCTTACCTATGGTTTAATAGAAATTCTGGTTAATTTAGAGATTATGAATGAGATATATAGTTCTTGGAGTTCCTAGGAGGTTAAATCTTGAAAAAAAACAGAAAGGTGCTACATGTGGGCATGGGAGAAAAAGATTCTGCTTTTCAAGAGATAGAAAAAAATTTGTGTTTTCAAACTAGAAATGTACTCAGCCACTCATTAGGAAAAGGTTAATGAAGAATAAATGTGAAACTTCCAAATAGACTTTGTCCATGTAACCAGAAAATAATGGAAAAACATTTCTTTGACCTCAGCCCCTTCCCCACTATTTGATATGAAGCGTAAAAAAACATTGAACTGGATTTTAGAAACCTGAGCTTTACACTGAAAGTGTAAATTAATGCTGAAAGGAGAAGCAAAATTAGAATTTTAGGATTAAATGTGGTCTGAGCTAAGACTTGAACTTGACAAGTGTGATTACATTTGCTGAAAGAGACAAAGAGAAATCTTCTTGGTTCAAGAAAGTTCTTCTAGAGGAAAATGTCTAAAAAGCATTTTTCAAAAAAGTTGAGACTTCCCTTAGAACTGCAGATTTTGAAAGTTGCTGTTTTCTGTAGGGCTTAGTAAGTGCTTTTAGAAATGAAGCCTCAAACAAAGGCGTTTTGAATTCAAAAACCCTTCCCTCTCAACCAAAGTACTTGGCACCACCAAGTGCACTCTAAAAAGGTTTCTAACTTATCATCTAGTGCATAGGCACAGGTCACAAGGAGCTCTGAGAAACCAGCAGGACACCCAGTGACATCCCCCAGGGCTCCTGCATCCATCACCCTGCCCTGGTGGTGCCCGAGCTTCCTGCACCCCAGGATAATCCATGCTGGCCATCAAACACTGTGCAGTGGAATTGGAATCATAGAATAATTAAGGCTGGAAAATTCCTTTAAGTTCATCAAGTCCTACTGCAGCTTGGCACCACTATTATGTTCACCATTAAATCATGTCCTCAAGCTTGTTTTATAAACATTTCCAGGGATGGTGACTTCACCTGGGAAGCCTGTTCCAAGGCTTTACAGCCCTGTGTGTGAAAAAGAATTCATAATAACCAGTCTAATGCTCCCTCAGCACAACTCGAGGCCGTTTCCTCTCATCCTGTTACTTGTTACCTAGGAGAAGAAATCAACACCCACCACACTACAGCACCTTTTCAAGGTGTTGTAAACAGCAAGAAGGTTTCCCCTGAGCCTCCTTTTCTCCAGGTTGAGTCTCCCCAGCTCCCTGTGCCTCTCCTCACAGGACTTGTGCTCCAGACCTTTCACCTGCTTCATTGCCCTTCTTTGGACTTGCTCCAGCACCTCAACCGCTTTCTTGTAATGAGGGCAACAAAAATCAGGCACCCTGGCCCCCCACTCCACAGGTCCTTGCACCATGGCCACGTCTCAGTGTTGGTGGCTCCCAGTGTCTCATTTTCTAAGAAAATTGCTACTCTGAGCCTTAGGAAACAGCGGCCAACTTGCCACGTTGGAGAGTTTGGCGTTAGCGGCTCTGCCTTCTCCTCCGCGGTAATTCAGAACGCGGTCCCCACGCTGCCCAAACCGTCTGCAGAATTGCTAAGCAACCCTTTGTGCACATTTTGCCAGCATATATATTTGTGCTCTTTCTTTTTAATTTTATTCTCGTTTCACTGGGACAGGGCTGTTCCCCTCTGCCCATGCTTCTCGCTGCACCACTTCAAATGAGATTGAGTTTAGGCAAAGATGGGAGTCCGTGCTTGTGGCAGGACCATTTTGCATTAAGTGAGTTTATTTTGGTAGTGCTGTGTTCTGTCTCTAGTCACTGTCTTTTTACACATAATCAAAACATGAAGATTTATTATAGGGAGCACTAAAAATATGGCTTGAAAAGAGCAAAAATAAAACCACAAACTTGCTTTACAGCTGTGGCCTTAGGAATGCAATTGGATTCAGTCTGCAACGGGGAGTGGCAATGCTGTCAGGTTTCAAATATGACCTATCTGCTCAGGCTTTCAGAAGGAAACTTTCTGGCTCCCAACATAACCCATAGGAAAGGGAGACTCAGAGGATGTTTCACATGTGAAACAATTGAGCAGAGTAATGTGATACAAAGGCCACCATATCTATAAGTTGGTCTCTAGCAGTAGGTCAGCAGTAATCACCTCTGCTGACAGACATCTCATTATAAGAATCAAGGTTCCATGTGTATTTCTTGAAAATCCAACATCTAGAATCAAGAAACTTCAGAAGAAAAAAAAAAACAAAACAACAAAAACCCCTAAGGCAACATTTTTGTTTTTTCGTTTTAAATATATTATATCCCTGAAGGTTGGGGGAAAAGAAAGCACCTTAAAAAAGGATGGCCCCCAGCCAGAACACACATGAAAAAGCAACCAGGAAAAAATGCTGTGTGAGTTATTCTTGTTAGCTAAAAAATGAATGCCTTCAAAGCCCGTTTCATGATATTTTGAGCAACTGAAACTGGGCAGCATGGCTGAGGCCCATCATCACTACACCTGGTACCACACACAATAAATCACTATCTCCATGAACAGGCAGGAGACCTGATATTCAAACACTTGAAGAATGATTTTCAAAACCAACTCAAAGACAACTACCTGTCTGTCAGCCAGACAACCTGTACAAAAGGATTATGGAAAAAATAAATATTTTTTATTTGTATAGTAATCAGTAATCAATAGTAATACAGTAATCTGGCCTGTGATGAGCACTCGAAGCTGACAGTAAGGGTGTCTTCTGTATTCAAGACTCAGTGACAACATACATCCCAGGGATGCACCCCTCCTTGTTTCCTTGCTGATCCAAATAAATCAGCTGGATGATATTCTAGCTCAGCTTGGAAATTTCAGTAAGCTGATCTTAAGGAAGAGAGAAGCACACATGCTCTTCTGTGGTCAGCAACTGAACATTTAATATCTATATTACACAGTGGAAATCACTGCAACCCTCTTGCAACCTCACAGTTAATCAGCATAAGCTGCACATCTAATTAATTTATCCTCAACTTCTAGCAACAGGAGGATCTGAAACAAGCTTTGCTGTGACTTTCAGCACGCAGTCAGTGATATGTGCTAAGCTGGAGCACTCTGTCTTGGATGGCTTTCCTAGATGAGCCTCTCCTTATTAGACAGCTTTAAACAGCAGTGATGAAAAATCAGAAAGAGGAAGGAGCTGAAACTCCTAAACACATTCCATGCACAATTACCTGACCATTTAGAAAGAGGCAGGTTTTCTCACTGACTGCAATTTAGAAGTTTGTGGATCTTGAATAAAAGAAAATAAGTTATTCTGAAACTTTTAGATTTATAAATGACAGTAGAATACAACTTCCAGAATTTAGTTTATTTTCTCTGTATATTGTAGTTAGTTGTATATTGTCTCTGTATATTGTTAGTGTAGTTGTTATCCTTTCAATATATGTAAATATGTTATCCTCTCAATGTCTGTAAAGCAAGTATAATGGATGAAGATGTGGATAAAGCAGGGATAAAATAGTCTTGGTCAGAATTACATAATAAGTCAGGCTTTATCTCTTGTTTTTTTAGTCTTGTGCTCTGCAACTGTGCCAAACCACTACACTCTAGAAAAACTTCCATTAAGATAGAAGTTGAAACCAAAGGGAAGCAAAATAAGGTCTGAGAGGTATTTGGAGCTTTTATTCACAGATGTGATAGCCTTATGTTGCAATGCATTTGTTCCCTTTGATAGAACATATGTGCTCCAAGAGACAGTTTTCAGATACATACAGCATACATTTCCATTTTTTAATAACTATTTCATAACTTTCAGAAAATGTTGGTCTGGCTTTTTATGGATGCTTCCCAAAGAAGATAATAAAATATTCATCAATTTGGCATGGGGAATTCCAATTGTGTCCACACATTCTGCTCTACATATGTAATACCAACAGCATCTTTCCTATCCTTAAACTCTGGAGGGAGACATAAGCTCCACAAAGCACAGAGACAATCCTGACTGTTTTGGATTATAGGTTTCAATCCTAATTTTCTCCTTCATTTTGTCATGGCAAGCAAGCTCATTGTGTAAGCTGGCCTTTCACATCTCGACAGCACAGCTGATTTCCTTCAGAGTTTTTTAAACTCACACAAAAGTTATTTGAAAGGTCCCAAACCAACTAGTGTAAAGGTCCCAAACCAACTGGATGAAGTTGTTAAAATATGGAGACCTGGGATTTGCACACAGTGATAACATATTAATGCCATTTTTTGTAAGGAGCTAACATTCATGGAAGACTAATGTATCTCCCTGTAAATGTGTATCCCCTTTTTCACAGAGAATGAAATGGGTGTAAGCAATGTCTTGGGCATCCAGCTTAGAAGATGCACAGTAAAGCCATCTCCAGTTTTTTGCTCCCCTTGAGACTGCTGAGTTGCCTTAACCATAGGACTGAAAATGGGAACTGCCTTCTCAGGTTGGGGTTTTTTGTATGTTAATAATAAGGCAGGCAGCACTGATGTAAAAAATAAGCTAATACTTCTGATGAATTTTCCCTGAACCTCATCATTACTGAGATGAAGAATTTGTCAGAATTAACATAAGCCAAGTATGAAGACAATCTAGTCTACCAGAACTCCTCAAAACAGAATCAGCTACATCAGGTTGCTCAGGACCAGGTACAGTCAGATTTTGAAAATTTTCATGGATGAAGATGCTATCATCTTAGGGAAAGGGGAAAACAAAAAACATTTCCTAGCTTTTTCTAACATTTAACAGAATGTTAGAATGTTAAATGTGTTTCAGTTTGTGCTCGTTACATCTTATCCCATCATTGGGCACCACTGAAAAGATCCTGGCTCTGGTTTCTTTACTTCCTCCCAGCTGGCATTAATACACATAGTTAAGATCCTCCCTGAGCCTTCTGTAGGATGAACAATCCCATATTTCTCAACTTCTCTTCGTATGAGGGACGTTCCAGTCCCCTCAATCATCTTTGTGGCCCTTCTCTGGACTTGTTCCAGTATGTCCCTGTATTTCTCATACAAAGGAGGCCAAGATTAGTGTACTATCATGAAAAGATACTGAGTGATGCCCTATTGTCCCTAAAGGCAAGCTTTCAAGCTTTATGGAATATACATGCATTAAACATTGTGTTTAAAAAGAATAAATAGAACAGAAGAGGTATTTGGAGAAGCAGAAACTCCCTGGTACTTGCTAAAATGTCTCCTTATTCTTTCAATCCACTCTTGAAATTATGATTATTTTTGGCCAGTTTTATTGTCTTAAATAACTCCTTTCACTTTATTTATTTAGTTAGTTTTTTACTAATGAAAAAAACCCAAAAAAACCATAAACCTCTTCCTTTTACCCTTCAGCGTGTTGCCCTGAAATTGTTACTGCTATAGAAGATCATCGGGTTTTAATTTAAATGTATATATTTCCACCACCATATATTCGCACAATATTTTCCTTCAGCTGCTGCAGAGCCTTAGTTCAGGCATTATAAAACCAAGTTCCAAAGAAATAATGAACCATTACTGAATAAATCTTTGCTGTTTGGGCAGTATTGTTTTGAATACACTTTTCTCTTTAATGCTCAGTTTTATTGAGTATTTTTAATTTTTTTCATTGAATGTTGTTTGAACTGCAAGCATTTCTGACAAAATAGAGGGGATGAGCATGTGGAGTTGACGTGTTTTAGCTTCCTCTGTTGCTGTGTTTTAACCCAGCAGACACCTAAACACCACACAGCCACGCTCCCATGGCAGGATGGGGAAAAGAATCACAAAGCAGTAAAACTCACAGACTGAGATAAAAACAAATTGGATATAAAAAGGCAGGGAAAATTAAGAATAAATAAAAATGCTAGATAAGATAATGATAAATGAATACACAAAACAAATGATGCACATGACAATTGCTCAG
The DNA here is from genome assembly GCA_003676055.1 of Chloebia gouldiae. Classification (NCBI taxonomy): domain Eukaryota; kingdom Metazoa; phylum Chordata; class Aves; order Passeriformes; family Passeridae; genus Chloebia; species Chloebia gouldiae. The sequence continues at coordinate 2,446,934 of QUSF01000008.1, forward strand.
TACTCATTCTGTCCCTGACAGCAGCCCAGGGACAAGTCCCCACACGTTTTTCTTCAGTGTGACATCATATGGCATCACTCAGCCCTTTGGCCATATAGGCACAGATGTCCCCACTGTGCCCCCTCCAAACTCCTTGTGCATCCCAGCCTCCTCACTGGCCAGGCAGTAGGATGAGCAGGAAAAGCCAAATTTAATGTAAGCATTGCTCAGTATCTATTAAACATCAGAGTGTTACCAAGATTCTGATCCTAAATCCAAAGCACAGCACTAGAGGAAAAGGAATATCTGTCCCAACAAAACCAGGACATCTATTCCATGAAAAACTATAAACTGTAACCTCAAAAAATTCCGTACTTAAGTACCTTACTTGATGAGATCTTAACCACAATCTTAATTTAAAAAAAAATTAATAGAACATTTCTGCCACAAAAGAAATATGGATCCAGAGAAAAAAGTATGTTTTTTAACTTCCTGCCCTGAATATTTCTTTTCAATCTACTTTGAATATTTTTGCAACAGATTTGCAGATAATTTTCAAGTAAAATAATAAGAGAGTTGATTTCTAAAGTTTAAGGTTCTTGCGAGAAAAAGAAAAAAATTATGCAAACTGTGTTTGAAGTATTCTGCTAACAGGAGAGTTTTATTTCAGTATCTTTGAAGGTTTACATTGTAATTCTAGATGCCTCAAAATGCCAATTCCATTTTTATATTTTTCATCAATACTTCCACTGTGTAGTTAAAGGATGTAGTCCACAATGTTAATAAGTTCACTAAAACAAAGCAAAAATAAAATGCATTGTCTATTCTCTCCTAAGAAGACCAGTGTTCTATGAAACAGGGATCAAACAATTTGTCATATGATTCTCAGAAGCACCAAATATACAATTCAGACTTGGACTGTTTGGTAATCTCTCTGCCTTGCTGAGCCCACAGTACAAATATCAAACTCATAAAATATCAGATCATATAGCCAGGAACAAAACGGAATTGATGGAAATTATTCTGTTCTTGTAACGGGTACTTAGAAGTCACAGAGATTAATCATTGCAGGAGACTTTGCTGGAAAAAAAAAATGATAGTTAATGTGGTCTGTGGCTAAACAAATAGGAATTGCAAGAAGGCATAGAGGAAAACAATGGAACTCCATCCCTGATTATGGTGGAGGACCTATTGCACATATATATTTGGTGCTTATACTTTGGAGGGATGTTGAAAAATCAGAGAGAATTCAGAGCTACACGAATGAACAAAAAAATGGAAAATATGCCTGGAAGTGAGAGACTCCTGGTGCTCAATCTATTAGCTTAATGAAGAAAAGGTTAAAGGATAATTTATTAGTCTATAAGTGTCTATTATCAAAGGGAATGAAAATTGATAATTGATGACTCTTCAATCTAGCTGACAAAGGCTTAACAAGATTCAATAGCTTGAAGTTCAAATTAGACAAATTAAGGTCCAGAATATGGAGCACTTCCTTTTTCTTTTTTTTTTTTCTTCCTTTACAGGGAAGACAACCAATTAAAGGTTGCAATTGATGCCCATCACTGAAAACTTATAAATCAAAATTGTGTCAACAAAGTCATAAAAGGTGTCTGAAGGTAAGTCACAAGTGTTGGGCTTCAAGGAAGCTTCAGGGAATGGCTTGAGCAATGTTACACAGGCCATTAGCTTGCAAAGGTCCTTTCTGTTTGTAAAATCCTAGTAATTGTTCTACCTCATCAAAATTACATGGACCACTTTTTTTTCTTTCCTATCTGAACATATAATCCTGTATCAGAGTGCAATAAATGTTTTGAGACCTCTTTCACCATCAGCCAAAAGAACAGTGGAGGAAAAAAAAAGGCAAGGAACTGTATTTCCCAAAACAGCAACTTGCAAGTGAAAGAGTGTGATACAAATCCCCAGAGCTGTTACATATTTTTATTGAATAGTTACGAAACTGAATAAATCAGAAGGCAAAATTTAGGCTCTTCTTGGAATAAGTAGCTGGTATAACCCTTCTGATGCTAGAGCAGGGTCTTTGCCTTGTCTTAAGAGTTAAATAATCATTACATTTCCCTACAGGCTACCTTTCCAAGGAAAACACACTCTCTGTGCACTGCAGTCTTTGACAATAGGATTAAGTATTACTGGCAGACAATACCACTTAAAATGTTAGCTGCATCAACCTCTATGATGACTGAAAGAGCTATTAGTCTGCAGTGCCTCTTTTAACAGGAGGCAAAAAAAAAATCCTTTATGACCCTTGATAGGGGAAAAAAATACCTAGAAGGCAATATACCTCATCTAGACAGAAAATGTACATGAAAAATGGTTACAACAAGATTATTTACATTCTTTAGTCATTAGGGATAAAGTGGATGCTTACTGACCCGTCTTTCTAAACAACAAATTGAAAATCCTCTGCGATAAAATCACTCTGCATTGTGATTTCCAGTTCTGTCAGATACTTCAGAAAAATGGCGTTCACTTAGCATATCTATCTACTCAGTAACTGATTTGTGGTCTTTGCAATTTAGATACTCAGCCTCTCTTTCAACTCCACACATCTATTACATTTGCTACAAATTGTATTAAGTGAGCATGTTCTCCTGGAGAGCGGAACTGCAGCCTGGAGGGCCGGGAAGTCCAGGCAGATTGTGTTTCTCCTCCACCCAAATGGTTCAAATGGTTCAAGGCTGGCTTGGTTGAACGTGGAGCTGCTCAGCCTGGGGGCTGCTGCTGTGGCAGAGGCTCTGAAGAGGCTGTGAAATGTACAGTAAATTCACATTTCAGGTTTACAGACTGCTATTCTGCCCCAGCCCTTCAGGAATGGAGGGTAAATTTTTTGGAAACGGTGAAAAGGAATATGAAATGTGTCCATTTTGATACAGAAGGATAAGAACAGCAAAGATTTGGGTGCTTGCACAGAAAGAACCTATGAACTAAACTAACACTAGAGTGAGCCTATCTTACACTGTTTACCCTGAATGCCACAGAAGACACATCCTCTGTAATGTGCCATATTCCAGTAGGGCCTCTGGCTAAAATAATCTTGCCCTGCTTTCTCCCTTTACCAACACAAGCATGATGCTTGTTTCTCAGAGCAAACACCTTAGACAGACAAAGCCATAAATCAAATCTGTACAGTTCTTCTGACTGATGCTTATGTTATTATGCCATCCTACCCAGAAACAACATAATTGTAGATAATGTGAAGCAGATCAACTTCTGTAATCTTCTATAAGGAAAAAAAAAAAAAGAAAGAAAAGGAAGAGGGCACAGTCTTCTGAATCTATCATGAAGAATTTAGCCATCTGTAACACAGGAGAACAAAATCAGTCTATATGCTGCCAACATTTATGCAGAGGTCACTTAGGATATGTAATGGTTAAAACACACGTGCTACCTGGTATCAGCTGATCAATCTGAGGGAATGAATACCGTGAAAAATATCAGTGCAGAGGCAGGGGGAAGAAGAGGGTCATTAGTGCAAGGTGCAACGAGCAGGACAGAGCTGCTGATGACAACACTCGGGGGATGCAGTATGAAGATCTCTGGACTGAACAAAGTGTCGTGGTCAGAGAAGGATAATAAAAAGACTGGAACATACACCATCTGGTATAACAGAAGGGAGGATGGGAAACATCAACAGGGAGTTATATTTGCTAGGGAAAGCCAGACGGTGAAAGCATTGATTAAGATTATTTTGTCGATTAGGTGGTACACTTTGATTTATGTGCTGGGGAAAGAGGAGCGTTTACTATGTGAAGGTTGTGCCACCCAGGCAGCTGAAGTGGGATTGGACCCAGGGATGTTGGAAGCTTTAGTGATCCCTGGAGAAGGGTGACATGGAAACAGGGCTCACTTGTGGATTTGGAAGGTTGTACATTCCAGTGTGAAAAAAAAGGAGATGTGAAGATTTTTGAGAGTGATGTGATTCGCCTCATCCTAAAGTAGGCAAGTGGCACGTAGAGGGAGAACAAGGCACTGGAAAAAAGAGCTGCAACAAGAGAAAGTAATTTGGAAAATAAGCATATATATATATCACCATTTATACGTATTCATACCCATCCAGGGAAAAATCAACAAGCCATGTAAAGCTTTTAAGCTACATTGAAACCAAATTATACAATTTTGTTTGCTCAGAGAGCTGGGCTGTTCCTGAGACAGAAAGATTAGGCTCAGATTAGAGTCACTCCCAGTTTCTAAAGTCCTCAATGACAAAGCACACCAGGGGCAGTGCAAAGGGCAGGCAATAATACAGCTTATCAGATAAATTTAGTACCCACCTCACTGAAAGGTGGCACTCTGTGTGGATAGCAAGCCAAGAAACAAGCCAAAGATTTAAGGGAGAGGTTTGCACATCACAGTATTATTGGTATCAATCAGTGGCTAGGATGGGAAGATCATGACATCAGCAGCAATGCACAGCCAGTGAATCTGCAGAGGGAAAGAGCAGCAGGTGGGCAGCACCAGAAAAGAACAGACAGGTTGCATGCAATAAGTCCCTGAAAATGTTTCTATGACACTGGCTCCAGAGGGATGAGCAGTACAGCAGGTTTTGCAAAACCCCAGTGGCACAGCACTGCTCATTTCCCCCACGCTGAAAGCACAGGGAAAAACCCTGGAATGTCTGAATGCTGGGAAGCCCTGGAGAAAAAGCAAATAATTCTTTAACTGTTGTTTAGGTATAAAGGAAAAAAAATAAAAAGACCATAACACTTTTCATGCTAAGCTCAGAGGGTTTTCTTCTCCCTCAGGACATAGGAAGTATTTTATACTACACCAGAAACACCATTTAAGGAAAATCCTGTTTTCCTGTAGGTGCAGTGTCACAAAGTGAAAAATGGCAAAGTCCCACAGATTTATCCACAAGTAAACACACACACATTTTTTCACAGCTCACAAATCTCATCAGCAAGTGTTGACCAACCTCCTGTTACTCTAGATAAGCTGCATGCAGGTTAAGCTAGACACAGGTAGGTTAAACAGAGTGCAAGAGGGAGGCAGATCCAGTAACACAGCAGCACAGACAGGTATAAATTCACTTCCTGTTCCCTTTGAACTATCTGAATGGGAGCAGCCCTAAATATTACAAGTATTACATTTCACTATTCAATAAAGTTGTGCTGAATAGAATTATCACCTTGAAATTACAGGGTAAAACTCCCTATACAAAAACAGATTAAAGACAAATTAGACTGTGGGCCAGGTCACTATGATTGTTAATTAGTGATAATGGAAATACAATTAGCATAATGAGTTCCAATTACTGTATATGGAGAAATATGAGCATACTGCTTTCATAAATCTTGGTTCCAGGAAAAATAAAATGCATCTGGTTTAACAAAGCATGCCCTTCTTCTTTGCAAAAAGCTTCCTGGTAAATATCTTTTTATGAAGCTAAACCTTTCTTTTGATGGGTTGTGATTTGGGAAAAAAAAAAAAAAGAAAGCAACAGAATGGATTTACCCTGTCTGATAGCTGAACAGTTTTGTATTAGCTTGGCTTCTGTTTTAAGCTTCCTAGAAAATCTTACCATCTGTTTCTTCAGTCCTGGGTTAAACAAAAAAAAAAAGACAAAAATCATAGACCATTACATCAACTGCACTTATTGTCTTTGAAATATCTAGAGTTTTCCCCCCTTCCCCTTTTCTCCTTCTGATAAGCTGTGAAATTGGAAAACCAATTATATTCTGATATTTACACAATTAGGAATGGCTTTTCAAAACCTCATTGAAAAACCAGTTCATGAAAGACAACAGCTTTACAAAAAACAACCACAGCATGTCCAATGGTTACTGCATGAAGAATTGTTTTATTTATTTCCATAGCAGTTTGACACCTTTGCAAGGGTAGGCAAAATCAGGCTGGATTTAGTGTATCACTCACTGGTAAGTTAAAAAAGTGGGGATTTAAATTATGAATTTACAGATGCTGTGGACTGAAGTGCTAATGGAAATAAAGGCTTAATGAAGCCCTACAGACATGCAAGCTTGACTCCATGCCTCTATTTAACAAGCTGGTGTTAACTATACTGTTGGATAGCCAATTATGAAGCTACTCACTGTTTCCATGTGTTAAAGTGGATTCTGGGCAAGAATTCAAGAACAGGAAAAATTCCAGCTGCATACAAGGATTAGATGTTAGCAATATTACATCTTGTCCCTTTGAAAAGATTCTCCAGCCTTCTTATTATAAGGCAATCAGGCAAAAAGCTGTGGAAGACCCAAAAGCCATGGACAGACAAAGCTGATGGGGCATGAGTTGTCCAGATAGTCACTCTGAAACTCTGAAATATTGGGGAACATTCATCAAGAAAACTACAAAAACATGTAAATGGTAAAGGATAGTGGAAGGAGAAAGGGAACTGCTTAAAGACAGCATCCCTGATATCTGCTAAGCTGCAGACAGAGCAGACTGCTTGCATTTCCATCATGTCAACAATGTGATAATTACCTGGAATCGTAGATGAATTCTATTCTATCACATCAGCCCTGACACTCTGCAGCTACAGGAGAGAGCCAACCCAAAACATGCCCATATTGACAATCTCATGTGAAAGCATGCCAGTATCCTGTAACTTCAGTGTTTTCTCTGTCCCCCAATGCTCAATGAGCCATGTTATTTTGGCACAACACACAAGGCAGAGGAGACAGTAGGTAAGAACCTGCCCTGGACACCTGCTGAGAATGCCTCAGCTCTGCAGAGCATGAAGCCTTATCCTGGTGATGAGAGCACTACCTGACAAGAACCTATTTTCTTCACAGAGTGTGCTCTGCACAGATAGCTCTAGGTAGGATTTGAATTTTTTGATTTGAGCCCTCTAAAAATAAACAGCAAACTTCAGAATGCTATGCACCCTGAGCTTCCCAAGGATACTGATGGCTTATATGAGTGTAGTCACCATCGCATTTCAGTGCCTTCAGGATGCTAGTTAAAAAAACCTAAAAAAGTACAGGGAGCAAGTGAGTTAGAAGAACAGGCTTACAGCTTAGGGAAGTGGCCTGTGGAAGAAATAATGAGTGAGCACATCACTAAAGATCGTATCTTGACACATATGCACAAGAAGGCTGAATTCAGTGTGTGCAGGCAATCATGAATCTCACATTACCTCACTTTGCAACCTTAGAAAAGGCGTTTAAGGGTTGTTGCGTGCTTGGTTATTTTCATCTGTGAAATGAAGATATCAAACAAGATCATTCTGATAGGCGCTGTATCTAGGCACAATAAAAGGCATTCTCAGCGATAACAAAGCTCACAAGACAAGAGGATGAGTCAGACCAAGGGAGAAAGAAGGAGGGAGACAGAGTTGCAAGACACAAAAAATACCTTTCCTATGAGCAAACACAGGTCCCAGCACATTACCTGACCACAGGCTTTTCTCACTGGCACATGATACCACTGAGTCAATGAAAAGGCTTTATCGGGAGCATATAAATGCAACCTTGCTGATTAGATAGGACATTATTCTGCACCTTTTCCTGATAATGATAACCCCTTGGTGGAAGGGGAAGGTTTAGAGGGACATCTGACCCTGTGCCAGCTGGAGCTGGCAGGCAGTCACCAGCAGAGCCCACTCACGCCCGTGTAAACGAAATGCATCTCCACGTTGTTTTGAATTTACAGCATCATCCCTCAGAGTGCAGGCAAGTGTTTCCACAAATGAATGATCTCAATCAGAAAACCAGTCCTGTGGCAAGGGATACATATGGCCATCACTCCCAAGAACAGCTGTCAAGCACTAGCCCTGCCCACTTCCCACTGGGTAACGTCCGTGGTTGCTCAGTCAAGCGAATGACCTTATAAGCCCACACAGGTCCAATCTGAACTGAAAATTATTAGCAAAAACTTGTTTTCCTTAAGCCTTCGCAGTCTAACAGGGACAAATTATACACTTGGACGACAAGTGAGTCTAAACAGCTTTTGTTACAGTCCTTTTGAGTATAAAATCTCTCTACATGGAAATAAAAAAGCTCATTGGAAAGATGAGTAGTAGACCCCCACTCTCTCTATCCAAAGCATGCTGTTCAATTTAGCCTGTGCTTCACTGAATAAATAGCACTCCCAGCCATGATGCTCCCCCTCCAATATGCTTAAGTATTGATAGATTGCATCGCTCTGTACTAAGTCTGTCTGGAGCTTGTGACATTTGCCCATTGAATTGGTAAATGAACTTGGAATATTTGACCCATGCAGATGAGATTACACCTTATACAGCCTGAATGGACAAGATCCTTTGTTGTACCCAAAAAACCTGACAGATAAGTCTAACCTTTTCATCCAGCTCTTCTGGGTATTTAGCTATGAGGAAAGCGACACTCCTTGATGATTATACTGAATTTCAAATCTCTTCTGCATATACATGTATGTACTCTGTGGGAATCTGTGATACAGGCAAGTTGGCAACTGAAGGACCTTCTCCCAGACTGCTTTCTGATTTATGTACACCTGTCACAGAGTGACTGATACAAGTGAAATAAATCTGTTGAGGACTTAAAAGACATGAAACTTGACAGACATTCAAAGTAAGTCAGATACAGCTATTTCATGTTTTATCTTTTCCTGTGCTATGTCTCTAAAATGAGATTAGCTGACATGGTCAAGGGGCAGAGTGAGGGATAAGTGGGCACTGGATTTGGAACAATCTCCAAGGAGGTGTCCCCTACTCCCCACCTCTGATTCTCTTCCCCAACAATACATTTTTCACTGTGATCACTATGTTTTGATCTTGGCTGACATTTTAAACTTGGTAACATTCTCCAAGACAATCTCAAGGCTTTAATATTACATTACTCAATACAAGAAATACTTCTTAGCAATTGTCCTACTTTGAGCTTTTGAGATATGTTTTTGTATTGCAACAGAGCAATTGTGATGTTGTTTATCAGGCCTAAATGTAAGCCTAGACATTGATGACCAGGCCCATCTTACATGGATGCTGAATGTAGAGGGTTTGCTGGAAAAATACTAAAAATATACTCACAAATTATTTGTGGGATCTTATACACTGATGTGGACTATCCAGTCAGTATCAGGGAGACACCTGCAGAAAATTTCTTCAGGACTTTCACAGTTTCCCAGTAACCCTCTTTTTTTTCTCTCTTCCACTTATACATGCATCATAGACCCAAACCTATCCTATCCCAAGCAAAAAAAAAAAAAAAAAAAAAAAGAGAAAAAGCATGTTCCATGTACTAAAAGACAACTTTTGCTATCTTTCATTGAGAATTTGTGGTACCTGTTTTTGTTTTTTTTTTTTTCTATTGAAGCTTAGAGTTAAGGGCTCTGAATTAGAAATCCCTCTTGCACGCTGAACTATTCTGCAAGAAAACATCTCCGTGCTCTTTGAGCTGGCAATACTGAACCTTCCCAGGCTGTGCCTTGCATGAGGGCTTGGGGAGGTGAAAGAGGCAGCCAGAAGAGCAGTGTGACAACAGGCTACAGCTGCACACTACAGTGAGTGAGTGTCAACACCTCTACCACGTCATTAACTTGGCTATAGCAATCATCAGCAGTATCTTTCATTTGTAATAATCCATCTGGGCTATAAATGATCCATAATGTGGTTCAATTAGCACCACATTGAGCAACCAACTTCCTGGGCTTTGTATGTTATATTTCAACATTAATGTTGTCCTCTGACTTCAGATTCTGTAGGTTCTTCTGGAGATTCTGTATCCATCAGACTTTGTTGGTACCAGGAATGGTCAAAGTGCTGCCATTTAGCACCATTCCCAATCAGTCTGTTGGTGTATAAAACTGAAGTCCAAGTGGAATTAAACACCCTGTAGCTACACAGGAAAGAATGTAAAAAGAAAAGTAATTATCCTTTTGTTTTTTCTTTTTTACTAGTTTGATTTACTTTGTACCTATTCCCCATGAATCAGAAATCCACTGAGGGAAAGAATATTTCCCAAAATAAACCAGGGAGTATAATAAATTAATCTTTCTATTCTTTTAAATATGATTTCATGTAAAAACCTCAGACTCATCACACAGATTTGTTGAGCATTTTTTCTTGAGGCCAGCATAGTGAAATACTGGTGCAGCATCTATGTGCACGTCTCTGTGTACACTTGATACATCCTGCCATGAAAGTTTCCTTGTAAATTTTCTGCCAATGAAAAGAGCACTAGAGTAAATAATCTTGAGAGTTAGTGGCCTTGAATGTAAGCCCCACAAAAATAACCACAGGTATGAAAAGGAAGTTGGCATGAACAAATTCACAAATGTGAAGCAATCTCTTAATGAAGTCTCAACTACAAGCCCAAGATGCGCTTTCTCCCATTTCTCAATCCTTCTTTCAAGCTTTATTCTCTCTTTTCCTTTCTCAGAAGGGGGAAGACATTGAAGGAAAAAACAGCTGCAGCAGCAAGAGTAACAACCTATCTATATTCTACCCAGAGCCAGCTTCCCTTGCAGTGAGGGCATCACTGCTTTTTGCAAAAAAGTGTAATTCTCTTTTTCAGGCACCAGAATTTTATCCCAGAACTCCTGTATTTGGCTTCAGATTCCTTTTTTCTTTTCTTTTTTTTTTTTTCAATAATAGGGCATATTTTTTATATCACATGTATTGTTTATGTCTGTGCAACAGTCTCTTTATGTTTTGTTTTTCTGATGCTGTGGTTTTACATCAAACAACATAATGAAAGAAGCCATCCATGAGGTGCACTGCACCATAGATAGATCATGTAAATATTTTTAACGATCTACCAAGCAAATACCCAATTTAAGATAAATATAATTATCTTTAAATCCTATGTATTGTAAATGTTTGCTTTTAATCTTTTATGTAACCTTATTAAAAATTTCAAGATGGATACATTCTCCCACCGAATCTGACAAACATCTGGTTTACAATAGAGTCATGTGATGAAATTCCATCCAGAATCACATTTGCTCTTCAGTATATTTTCTCCTACTATCATTCACAACACAGAACTTCTGTGTTCTGTCTGTGATATAAGACAGTACAAGGATATGTTTTTATTAGGAATAATGCACAGTCGTTTCCCTTATAGAATTTAAATCTGCCATCTATGCGTAGGTATAGTCAAATATATTGATAGCCTCCCTTGTGGGTTCTGCTGACACTTGGGTTTAATTGTAGTGAACTTTGAATTCCTATCTTAAGGTCAGTTATTAACTATTGATGGATTCTCCTTTTCTCCATTTAATGCTAAAGTATTCATACTAACCAAGATAGATGGGAATGCTGAAGAAATTTTTCAACGCCATGGCTGAGCAAGGTACCTTTACACTCTTCCTCTGTGGCAACGGAGAGCCCTTTTCTAAAAGTGGTGATCACTCATGCTCAGCTTAAAAAGAAAAACACAGCACAACAGTGCTCTGCTGACCCCTCGCCACTTTTTGCTCTGCTCTGTACTATCTTCCTAGAAATAAAAGGTCCTGTATGCTGCTATTAGGAGAAAAGAAAATAAAATTTCCTCAGGCACAACCTTGGATGCCAACCTTGAAACCAAATGGGGTCAGAATGCAAAGGAGCAACCACAGCACCACACACCACCCAGCCGGGCTGACAAACAACTCTGCTCCTCTGGGCTTCCCAGAAGGGAAAAGAGTGCCCCTCAGAGATTTATAAACACATACATAATAAATGGGAGGCTGAAGTTTAAACTGTTATGAAGCATTCTCTACTCCGCTTCCGAAGTCCTCTGTGATTTAAAGAGCTGACATTTACTGTGTGCAGGCCTATTATTCAGAATGACTGTTTGTGTATAGACAATATTTTAAACTGGCTTGCTATAGATGAAAAATTCTTATTAAGTCAGAAAAACAGTTTAAGTAGGTAACACTCTCCCAGTTTAGACTGCTATAAGTCTTGCAGGGAAGGCACGGGGGCAGGTGAGCCTGTCAGCAGCATCTGCCACGTTGGTGTGGGGAGATGCAGGTCCCAACCCCACGGGTGCTCTGCCAACACGCGCGTGGCACCGGCCGAGGCCACCGTCGCCCGTCTCTCCTGTCGAGCAAATGACACAAAGTGGTTTGGTGCTGCTGTCACACATTTAAACCTCCCTCCATCACACAAGCTTTGACAAGCTGGAGCTGTGGAATGTCTGCCTCCCCTGGAGCCAGTGACACAGCTCACACTGAGGTCCTCCACCGTCCTTAGAAGTGTTCAGGCTGCCAACGCTTGGCACCAGCCGGGCGAGCAAAGTCCTGAGACACCACCCTGGCCACACCCTTTTCTCTGACCAGGTTTTCCACACTCAGCCTTGGAAGGTTTTCCACACTCAGCCTTCTCCAACCTGTTTCCTTATGCCACAGTTCAGATGGAAGTCAAGCAGGATATATTTCTGAGGTATCCTCCCTGCACTGAGCCTAATGCTGCGAGGAGCAGAAATCTCTCAGGAACTTCAAGGCATTCCTGCAGCAAAACAAAATGACCAACCAGAATTAAAGCATGCACACAGGAGTTTGAGTCTCCATTATAATAATTCAAAATACTAGAAGACTTGATTCCTTGTCTTTGTACAGCATACCAGTGGAACTCAATCACTTTTCAAAGCATATTTATGAAGTTGAAGTTTTCTTCAGTCAGCTCACCACTTGCACATCACCCAAACCTGAAAGCAGAATATACTATTTTTATAAATATATTGCAGGTGTACTTAGAGCAGAGAAATTCACTCATAACTGAGGAACAACAAAAACAGTGATATCTCTATATCACTACTGACAAGACTGTCTGTGTCTATCCAGCAGGCAGATTACTCTGCACAAAAGACCCCATTGTACATTATTTTATTGTCTTTATATTTAATAATAATACAGTTTAAAGAATATTTTGTATGTAATACATAGATCTGGCTAAATACAACTGGACTCGGATTTTTCAGGTGGAATATATTGATCTGATAAAGAAAATCACCCAATTCAAAGTTTGTCCACTAAAATATACATTTTAATCTTGATGCTTTCCGTGAGCTATAAGAGTTGATTTTGACCCCCAAACTTTATATTCAGACTTCTACAACAAGATTTATAGAGACAGAAGTGTTACCATTATCAACTGACACCAACTGAGGTGTCACTCATCTGAAAAATCAGCGCACGAGGGTACAGAATGGACACAGTGAACATGGACCCAAGCACTGGAAGTAGAAAAATTCATCTCTGGACCAGCATTTGGCAGCAAGAGTGATACCAAGGACTTGTGTGCTTCACAAACAACACCTCCACCACCTCTGCTGTTTGACCATCAATGCTTGCATGCTTTGAACCAATCTATCCACCATTCCCTTGGCCAAATCCTTGTCAAGGATTGGGTATTTTCATGGATCAAGGACCATTCCCAACAGGCAATGGGTGCAACCATCTTATTGTTAAAGGTAAAAGTGTATAATAATATGCAAGTGAGTAGCATTGTGCCCAAGAGCCTTACTGCAACAGAATGGTCCCTGACATGTTTAATCTCCTAATATAAAGATATACATAGATGTGTTTTGCTGAAGACGTTGGTATGCCTTGGACAGAGCAGGAAAACCTATAGGAAAAGCAACTTTATAACAAATTGCAGCTCGTTTAATCCTCTTTAATTTCTTTTACTGCAGAACAAAAGGCCAAATTAAAACCCTAAGTTACCATTTTATAAAGCAACCACAGAAAAATGATTACCAATTAAATCTGGGAAAAAATGACTGCCATACTCCAACTCCTAATATCTGTGAAAAGGTTGAAATTACTAATCAGCAACAGCTGATCAAGAAGCAATTTAATCATAGCCAAGACCTTCAAAAAAATCATATGCAAAAAGTAAAGAAAAGAAGATAAATGTTACAAAATTTATCCTTTTATAGAAGAATTTCCAATTAGAAATGGAAAAATATTTGCTTTCTCCCCTTTATAAATGATATTTTGATATGTACCACTTTTAAAATACAGTGTATGATATTAGTACTTCAAAACAGATTTAGTAGGTTTTAGTAGTTTCTATTAAGTAGATAATTTATGAGATCTTTTGGCTTCTTTAGTTTTATTAAAAGTGTGGAATATAATACTATTTGTGCATCAAGAAATAGTGGATTATCCAAGTGTTGGCAGCAATTCCTGCAAAACACATAGCTCTCAATCATCTGTTTCAGGCATTTTTCCTATTTGCAAAGTCTGACTTTTTTTTTCCTTAGCTGAGGCAGTTTTATTTAAAGCATAATACTACACATGTACTTTGGACTTTCTTACCTTCTCTGTGAAGGCATTTTTTTAAAAGGTAGAAGACTGCACATAAAGAACTGTCCTTCAAGCAAAGATCTTCTAAAAACACATTTAAAAGATTCCAAATTAATATTCACTTAGCTTTTTTCTAGGCTCAAGGAGGCATATAAAAGTCCAATGAAACCAATGGAAAGATTGCTCATCAGTCCAAAGAAATCAGGATCAGACCTCAGCCTTTTTTGCAGCAATGAAGTGAGTAGCAAAGCTTCTAATGACTTCATCAGGACTTGGATTTAGTCCTGACAGGAAACACAGCCATAAAATCATAAATTCAGTAAGATGAAATTCCAAGTGAGTATATTTGGTCAAAGTAGGTGAGGACTTAAAATGCACAGAGAGAAAAAAGTACAAACCCAAGTGTCTACAGCTGCTAAAAAATGAGCTGGTGTCATGCTGGTAACCCTTTAAAATAATGGTCTAATCATTATTAATTCCTTCGATATTTAATGTAATAACATTAATCATGATGAACTCATTTGGTATTAATGTGAATGTCAGACGTACCTCTCCACGTACATGCACATCATTTTGGGATTAGCTCTTTGCTATATAATTCTTTTTGTATCCCTCAAAAAGTGCTGAGGATAGTTGTTTTGTGACTTTGACACAACTGAGCACAAGCCCTGCTTATACACAACCATTTCCACTCAGGTTTGAGAGCATCTCCAAGTGCCTGGTAAGCAGTGCCAGCACCTAGAGGTGGGAGGCAGATTATGAAAGAGAAGATGTTCATATGGTTTACGTGAAACCTCAGGCTGGTGCTCTTATTTGCCACATGCTACAAATACTGATGACTGTTCTGAGCTGGACCTGCTGGATTTGAGCTGATATTTTAATCATGAAGATGAATGTTAATGAGGATCAGGGCCACCAAAAAGATTTCTTGGTCATGAGAGGACCACTGCCACTGAAGCTTGGTGGTTTGTAATAATCAGATAGAGAATGTCTGAGGGCATCATCCAGAGGATGCTTCCAGAGAAAGGGCTTTCTAGGCTGCCTACTGGCAATGCTCAAGTTCTACAAAACCCATTAGATTCCCAGTGACTTTCCTTGCAGACATAGAGAAAAACAGCAATTTCAAATAGCAGGGTATGAGAGGGCTATCCTATGGAAGCTAACTGTGATCAAATAGATTGCACCCAAAATTCCCAGGACTAAGAAAATGTCATCAAACCTTCATTATTTATAATAAATATTCATTTTTAAGTGTATTGAAATTCCTAGTGTTTTATGTCAGTGCAAATCATATAAATGCCTCGGTACAGCCTTCCCAATAAATAGATAAGAAATTTATCTATTTACTG
Source organism: Chloebia gouldiae (assembly GCA_003676055.1). Classification (NCBI taxonomy): domain Eukaryota; kingdom Metazoa; phylum Chordata; class Aves; order Passeriformes; family Passeridae; genus Chloebia; species Chloebia gouldiae. The sequence goes on from QUSF01000008.1 coordinate 2,462,458, forward strand.
TCTTTCACTCGTTTCTGAATAGCTTGGCACACTATTAGTTAAAAATCATTTTTTTTTAGAGTACAATATCCATTTAGCTTCTATCCTCTGAACTTTTATTCATTCATTATTAACACTGAAAGCCAAAGTGCACGAGGGAAGTTCAGTTCTCTCGGCATTTCAGATGAAAGTGATGTCTCGGTGTATTAGCAGTACACCACACTATCTTACATAAAATGCTGCCCAGTCCTCCAACAAAGCAGCCGTATCCCAGTGCCTAATAGGATCACTTACTTCAAATGTGACACCACCTTCTTTGAAATATTTGTTTAGATTTCAAAAACATATGAAGGTTCTCAAACTCGAACAAAACCTCCAGCCTCCAGCCCAGGCTCTGATTCTAAAGAGCTTTCCATTCGATAAATCAGAGCCTGAATCCAGGATTTTTTTTTTTTTTACTTGTGGCTTGGCTTTTTTTTTTTTTATTTTTGGGATAAAAATAAATGTCATCTGGTTTTGACTGCAGATAATGAATCATATTAAGAATTTTAAAAGCACTATTCTCTTTTTTGAGACCTAATTTCAGACCTATTAACACTTTAATATGAAACAGAAGCCCATCATTTCATTAGAAAAAGAATAAGGCCTCTCTTGCACCATATGTTTCTTCCTTTATAAAAAATCCTTTTGAAATCCTAGATTGGGCACCATCAGAGCAGAATGTAGATCTGGCACAAAGACAACATATAGGTGAGCAGATCTTGCATCATGAAGATTAACTATTTCAAGCGAAATTACAGGTTTCTGGCAAACTGTCATTCTCATTTCTTACAGTAATAAATGATTCAATTTATAAAAATGAATTATTAAAACACACACACAAAAAAATTCCTGGTAGGAGCAACCAAAAACACATGAAATGATGGCATGTCACCTCCACAAAATTACCTATGATTACCTGAAGGACAAACAGCTGCTTCTTACAAGTGCTTTTTGGTACTGTAACATTCACATTTAGATATTTATTAAACAAGGGAAAGAAAATTATAGCTGTCCCTTTTCAATATTTAGATTTTTAAAATGGAAATGTCTTTAAGACACAGAGAACATGAATGCAAGAGCTGGTGTGATAGCAGAGAACCTTATTGCACATAATTAACAGACACATAATGTCTGGTTACTAGTAATTTCCTTCTAGCTGAGTAAGGAAATAATTTAATCATGTTGATCAAATGAATCCCATGAGCCCAGTGCAACATTATGCTTTTTTTCCCCTTCTCTAAATCTGCATTAACTGATGAGAGTCTACTTGGTAAAATCATGGAACCCAACCTTGTTTAGGCATCCTTAATTTTACCAAAAATATTGGCATGATTTTAGTAATTTTGTTAATCAAGCATTTCAGTAAAACATTTTCTAATTCCTGGTGCTGACCTCAAAGGAAAAACAGCAGGGAGAATGAAGAAAGAAATAACTCAGAGTGTTCTTTATTTGGAATGGAAGCAAATTATTTTTAAAATTGCATGTTCTATGTTGCTCTGTAATAACAGAAGAAAGGTATTTCTATAAAGACATGTAAAAAAAACCCAACAAGTAAGTCCCTTAAATACTTAGGTGTTAAGCAGCTAAGTGTAAATTACTATTATTCACCTCCTCTTACTCCCAAAATATCGCCAGGTGTAACTCAGAAATAGGCCAGTGGAATTTTCTTTTTCCCCTGTAAACTATCATTTTATGTGGTAATACATCATTTGCCTTGCCATTCCAGGGTTTCATAGTAAAATCTTTTCTGGGATTCTGCTATTGTTCTCTTTGAACTACTTAGAAAGAGCACTGAACTACCTTCTGTGCTATCTCAGGTAGTTTTCTGTAATGTGGTGATATAATTTAACACTTACCATAATACATTTTATCCATGTATTGTTTGCTAAATAATTCCTGCAATAACACTTTTATTCTTTCCATAATTCTTTAGGGTAATGCTGGAGGAATAATATTTTTACTGCAGTGATTGATGTCGGATTCTCCAGCGTGAATAGACCCCACGAACACAGGTTATTGATAAGCATAAAAAAAAAAAAAGCTGTATGAAAAGAATATCAGGGATCAAAGGGTTAATACCATTTTATGAGGCTGTAAAAATCTACCTCAAGAATCTTGTGTTAGCAATATTCTTTGTGTAAGATGTATGTTATTAAAACAAGTAGCAGCATCTGAATTAAAGTGACAGTATGATGGATGACTAGTGAAGTGGAATCAGAGTCGTTTGCAGCATTTTGGGCTGGATGTGGGAATTCTGCCTCCGAGGTAGGACGCTTGGCAGACGCATCGATTCCAGGCTGACGCATGTTCATAAATATGCCCCCAGAGAGGTGTGGCCTAGCAGAATTTACAAAATTATGTTCATGAATTATTTAACATTTATTTATGGATGCTATATTTAAACAGCCTTTGCAAAGGCAAAAGGACCACAGCATACATAGTGGGCTTTAGATAATGCAAATGCTGCAGAAGACAGAGACAGTTTGCATACTTCACCGAGAGGGTAAGTCTAGCAGAACTAGGTAAGTGATATGTCAGTGCTGTGGCTTTATACACCACAGCCTGCTGCACCCCAGAGAGACTGACAGTTCTGGGAAATACCTGACAAGCTGGCAGTTCTGACCTCTGCAAGAGAGATCTCTTCAGGAAGAAATACCAAAGTGCTGATGGAGGCTTCTGTGAGCTACAGACTCCAAGCCTGCCTCTGCAAAAGCTCTGAGAGCCTGCTCACAGACCAGGCAGTGAATTACCTGCCCTTGATTGCTGTAGGGCCCCAGTGACCTTGCCATCAGACCACTTGATATTATTTCCAAAACACTGGTGCTTGTAGGCCTGAAATGCCAAAAGTTAGAAAAATCCCAACCTCTCCCATGGTGCTTGTCTGTATCTCACAAACATTTATTACACAATCGAGTTCTCTCTTTCAATTAACAATTTTTCTCTGCTCAGCACTTTTGGAAAGCACACTATGAATTCATACTGCACACAGTGAAATAAAGCTATAACAAAAACTAAAGCTAGAATGCCATGAAATAAAACAGAATCTCAAGGTAAAGCAGTATATCTCACCCTGGAAGGGAATATGCTTGAAGGAAGGGAAGTCCTCCATTTATACACTTTACCTTCTATTTACACTTGATTATAATTCTTCCATTGTGTCATTTCTCAGTCTTCAAAAGACATGATTTTACATTTAATTTTCACTATAGAGCATGTGAACAACACTGGCTTGTGGAAACACTCTATTTTGGTTTGTTTTCTTTTTTTCTAGTTCTAAGTAGTCAGTTTTCAATGTTAGATTCCTGCAAACAATAAGGAGAGGCATCCATAGCACCCCTGAAAGTGCTTTGGGTATGTACACAGCTATAAATGGTCCCTCTAAGAGGGCTGATAATGGGGTTATTTCTTTGGAAAACTTTCTTTACTATTATTTTCCTGAAAAAAAAGGGCTCTAAGAATACAGTTTTCACTATTTAACTTCAAACTTAAGGCCTTATGACAGTCATCCTGTCAATGGAATGGCTCTGTAGAAGGATCATCTTTACACACATTTAGCAAAACTTCTTGGAGCCTTCAATTCCTCTACGTCCTGAGTCCATAAAGTCCATATTGACAGAATATGCTCCTCATCATCTAATAATCTTATTTTCTGTAGTTCAGTCCCACTGTTTTTAGTTCTGTGTCAAGGGGACACAAAGGAAAAATTATTCCCTTTCTCTGTGCAGCCACCCTTTATAGATTTGATGCCTGTAATCATGCTCCCTTAGCCTTTTTAACTCTACACATCCCTGGTTCAGTGTGTCCTCAATTTGGAAAAACTCCAAGAAATCTTTTCTCCCTTTGCAGCCTCTCCCACTAGTGCTCATTTTTCTCCTTATCACACCCAAAAGTGAGCACACCACCTCAGAAATCTCACCAGTGCTTCACAAGGGAGATGATGACTGCCCTTCCTCATCTCCACATGCACACCATCTTCCCTGCCTTGCACATAATTGCTTTTTCCCCAGAAGAATGTTTGTGCTCACCTACTGACCTACTAAGGTTCTATTTGATCCCCTCTCACAAATCAGGTGTTTCCTGGGTTGTCTTTGTCGGAGTATTCATGTCCACACATGCTCAGAGCCTGGCATTTGGTCTCACCAAATGCACTCTCCTTCTCCAGGCTGTTTCTCCTGTTTACCAATACAATTTTGAAATTTAGTCCCATTCATCAACTTTCTCAGACTCCCTCAGCCTGGTGTCACCTGTGAATTTAATAATTTCAGTATCCACATCCTCCCAGGCACTGGTAGCTGGTGTGAGGGGCTATTTTTCTAACTCACTTTGCATCCACGTGAAAGTGGTTTCCCTTAAACTAGATTACTTATGGGAATAGTTCCCAATAATGTTATTTTAAATCTGCTTCTTAAATTTCAGGATAAAGGTTGAACAAAAATTCAGGTGGTTGAGTTAATAGGCTTCTTACCTTACTTTGGGAGTTTATTTATCAAATGCACACAACTTTCCCACCTGAGAGCTTGGAAAATACAGATTTTCACTCTATCCATTAAGGTTTTATTTTAAACTCTATAATACTGTATAATTTTACAGATGCCAAAGGTGGTGTTAAAACCCTCAAGCCATAGAGCAAACACTGTTCTGCATTTAACTTTCATGTGTCAACACAAAGGACTCATCAACCATAATCATGATACTTGTAAGAGAGTGCACTATCAAATTGCAGGTTTGGCAGCAGGCATGAAGTTAAAATTTGGGGTTGGACTTTAGGTTTTCAAATTTGGGTTAAAGTGTATTAATTTATGATTTAATTATTTAAAATATGATAAAACGATTGCTCTGTTCTATATATCAATTTCTTTAATTAAGTGCAATACTCTCTGATGATTCTGTTCTAGCAGACAGCTCCAAATCTCAACTTTCACAAAGTTTAGGGATGTCTCAATGTGGCCAACCCAAGCTTGGAACACTATCCAGAAGTTATTAGAGGCAATCAATTTTGATTTTCCAGCATATTTTCCCTCTGCTGCATCCCCTTTTCATCTGGAAGCAACTCCTGTCTCTTTTCTAATTGATGAGGTGAACTGGTATGAGTGAGCTTATGATTTCTGCTCTTTGCTTGAGTGGCAGGGAAGTAAATGGAAAAATTGCCTCAAAAGTTTAAATGAAGGATTTGGCTTTCGCAATAGTGGAATTACTAGAGATCAGTGGATTTTTCTTAACTGTTGCATGCCAAAGAAATAAACCATGAATGATTAGGGTAGTAGGATTTTTGTTATCAGATAAATCATCACTTAGGTTCTCTGACTTCCCTTCCTTTCCAGGGTTTGGAGTTTTCTTTCCATTTTTAGTTTACTGACAACAAGAAATATCTCTGAAGTGGAAAACCCTGACCTGACTTGAAAGCAGCATTTCAAATACTTCTCTCTCTCTTTAAAACCTCAGACTTTCTGCAAAGTTTGGAGCACTTCTTTCAGTTTTCAAGCACTTAACCCATTAAGTCTGGGCTCTTTCATAGGCTAGGAATGTTTCTCAAGGAACTCAGAGAAATGATCTTATTTTTTAAACACTGCATGCTTTAAAAGTAAGTATTAAAATATGACACTTTGATTTTTAATTCTTTTTACAAGTTTCTACTGTTCAATCAATGCTAGTACTTTTAAAGGAAGGTGGGTAATTTCCAGCAAAATAAACTCAGTAGAATTGGAGCAGGAATCTGCTCAGTTCCATTACTGAAAGGAAAAAAATCAAAGGAAATACTTCTACATGCTGATGATGGGTGGATTTCTGTCAATTTATTCTGTGAAGTACTAGGATCTCAAGAATACCAAAATATTAATAATTAATATAAGTCTTGACATCCCAACCCAAAAGATACTGAAGTACTTGGTACACTATCAGAGAAATCTATATTTCCAAATAATCTCTCTTGCTCCTATACAGACACCAGAGTTAAATCACTTTACAAACCTCTGGTGCAGCTTTGCCCCTACATAACTTTTGCACTTTTCTGATATTTCCTTTTCTGGGCTTTTGCAAGTAAAGACACCGAGCCAAATTGTTTCCTTATTGGAAACACAGGGAAAGTTAAACATGTCTTAAAAAGCAAAATGGGCTTCACCTTTAGGACACCCTGATTCAATCCTCAAATTCAGCACTAATAACACAAGAACTTCTTGTTGACTATACTGAATACTGTAGGCACATATATGCACTGAAATATCCTTGGTCCTTTTTCAAATGAAATTTGTAATAAAATATTTGGCATCAGCTTCATTTGTATCACAGAGGGGCTCAATAAACAAAAAAGAAATTGAATCACAAAGAAACTGGCTTGCAAAATAAATGCATTTGAGGGTCTGAAGCCTCTGTGGGGAAACAGGAAGATGAGGAAAAGCCATTCTCTCCTGTAATTTCAGTTTCCCCCCACAGCCCCCAAGGACTGGGCTACTTCATGTTGCAGCTAAAGGCTATTGGGAGCTAAAGCATGCATTAGAGCTACAAAACAAAGCTTATTATAAATGACACAGAAATACTATAGGTAATGGAAACATTCTGGTTGAATTCCAAGGTTTTTGAACCAGGTGTTACGAAAGAAATCCCAGCCTCAGTGCAGTCAGCAGCAAAGCACCTTTCAAGATTATAAAAACAAGAACTCACCCAATATATGCTATTTTCCTTTTTTCTGTCTTTCTGCCTTCTTAATTTATCACTTTATGTATTCTGTTGGATTTATTGTCTTCTGACCCTTCGCTTTACTTGGTGTCACAGTTTCTCCTAAACAGAATCCAAGCTCAATAATGGTCAAGACTGAGGTGAACTTTTGAACCCACAAGGGTTGAACAAGTTCAAAATTAAATAAGAACAAGAAAACAGTTCAGTTCAAGTTATTATCTTCCTACATTCACCACTTCTGATTTTATTCTCTAGGCAATTACACATGCAGATTTAACCATGTGCAAAAACATTTATCAGGATGGGATTGGAGCCATAATCTGTAAACATATATGTAATTGCCATTGACATCAAGTTTGCACTGAAAGGCCTTTCAACAAGTTTGATGAAAAAAAACCAACAAAAAACACCAAACTTCACTATTTGGGCCTTTGGCAACAAAACCCAGGCTGCTACTGTAGAGCCACAAAATACTTCCTGTAGTAAAGTACAGCTCCAGCAGAAAGAGAGGTGAATCTGACACTATGGCATGTTCTTGGATTTCATCACTGTTCATGAACATTTTGGATATCATTAAAAGAAAATTATGCTTCTAGTCTTGTTGCTACAGAGAATAGAAAGTGAACAGAGTGCCAAAGTTTTCTGAAAACATTCAATTCTGAAGCCAGGTTTGTTGCAGCTGGCTGCCTCCTCTCCCAAAGGTTTGCTCTGAGACAGGAGAAGTCCCTGGTGCTCTAGCAGAGAAAAGACCAATGTGGGAGACTCAGAAAAGCTCTGCTAAGAGGTAGAATGGAGAATTAATAATGCAGGTTTTATTCTGTCTTGCCTGTCCTGACCATCTCAGCACTGCACACCGTGCGATGTATTTGGGGACAGAAAGCTGTCCAATATTTACAACTGACAAATTCTATTCTAAATCAAGAATATTATAAGAAGAACTGTCTTTAACTTTCTTCCTCTCTGTCACCACAAACATTCAGGTGAGGTTATGCTTCTCTTGCATGCACAGAGAGAGGCAAACCCACCATCCCCTCTACTTCCTCCAGTCCCTGCCCACTGCCCAGGCACACTGGATGGTGCAGGCAGGCTGTGTAAAGGCTACAGGGACCACAAAACAGCCCAGCAAAGAAACCAAATTCCTTGCAACACAACCAAGAGCCATCCCAAAACACATCCCCCCAAAATCTCAACAGACAAATCACATTGGCCGTGCTGGCAAGAAGAGTTTCCCAAGGACGTGATGGAAAGAGGCAAGTCATGCTAGTGAAGGAGGATTTGTAAAACCCCCTGTGCAAAGAATTAGGCCTCTCTTGGTAAATTGTTGCTCCTGAGAGCAACCTTGGGTGGAATAACCCCCATGCAAGCGTAACCATGCTGAGAGCAAGCTGGAGGAGAATTTCAGTTATGGAGATGGAGCAAAGAGGATCCATAGAGAAGAGAAATTCAGTGTTTGCAAAGTCCTTCCCTGCTCCAAGAACAGAAATGTTGCCCAAAGAACCTGGTGACCAGGAGGAGCCCAAACTTCTGATGAACAGATTCTACTGAGGATTAGAGGTGCCCCATTGGTAAATAATGCTGATTTAAATCCAGTTAAAATTAAATCACTTCCCCTCCTTGTGAGTTTCCTAACTGGCACTGCACATGGAAGCCAAGTTCTACTGATTGCCTGAGAAAGGTGAGACTTTCCCTTTTTGGAGTCTTTATCCTGAAAAATCTGATAACATTTTGCATTAGGGGCCTCAGAAATACCCTTCTATTATCCACCAACACCTCAAATCTTTGTCAGTCTTGATTTACCTTTTCTCTCATGCCTCTGAAATTTACAGTGGTGCACCTAGCCCCACTTCTCTGGAATCTTCATGACAAACATCAACTTTTCAACTCACCTTATGAGCTTAATATTCCTCCAAATTTTTTTCCCTTACTCCATCAGTGAAAATGTACAGTATGTGAATACAACTTATGCTTAGAAACATAAAAAAGTAATTTAAGTCATCCTCCCAGATTGGACACACGGGTGTTATGGATAAGGCTGATAGGATGAGTTCACCAAAGACAAAATACCAGGACAGCTGTTGAGGCAAACAGGGACACTGAAACTGTACATCTGAAGCTTCCCTTGTCCTTTCCCAGAGTGCAAACTTTGCTGTCATCTATAAATCAAACAGTTTATGAGGCTGCAATATTTACACTCTAATTAAAAAATCATAAAGCCAGACCCCTTCGGTTTGTAAAAAGAAGAACTCAGGATCTGCTATTGAAACATGGCGTTAATCAGTAACTCCTAATGATCTGCTCCACAGCCTTAGAGGTTACATGCTTATTCAGCTACACATAGCAAACAAGATAATGAGGGAAAGTGGAAGAAATGAAGGGAGTGTGTTACAGCAAACACAGGGTTTTGCTACCACCAGGACCTGTTCCTAACCCCTCCAATTCTCAAGTCACAGTTTATATTCTGATTTTCAAAAGGCAACAGATTTATGAAGTAAAGCTTTGATAACATGCTACATATGGAGTGGTCTTCAGATGTTTTCTGTGTGTGTAACCTCTGAAGAAGCCAAACATAGCTCTGGAGAAATACCTGCTTTTACCTTTATATGGTCAAAACACCGATTCCCTCCACATTTATGAAAAATGAGTCTTAAGACTCAGTGTTTCCATTTGAGTTTCTCTGAATTCATTAGGGAAACAGTTGATTTTCTGAATCTGCCATTTGCTGTTTATGCAGTCAGAAAAGAGCTCTCTAGCAAAGGCTTGAGAAACCCAAGCGTTGTGCAATGTTGGAACTAAAAATTACAAAACAATGTCAGCTGTAATTAGTGCTCCTAATTCTACACTTAAAATAGCATTTGTCATTCAAAGTTTCTCATGAAAAAAATCAGGGCTTGGCACTCCCCCTTCAAGCTAAACAAGTCCCTGCCACATGCAAAGAAAGCTGTGCATTGAGTCCCACAAAGCTTCACTCTTTTCCAAAACCAGCCACCAAGAGATACCAGCTGGGAGAGCCAGCCTGTGCTCACAGATGCTTTTGGGACACTCTTTTTTGATTATTTCACAACCAAACAAATCCACACCAAGGCTTTACCTAAACTTCCCATCTCATATCCATGGTTTTGCAGCTCTCACTGGTTAAGGTGAAAAAGACAGAAGGCAGAGATTTTTCTCCCTAGTACACGCTGGGGTAAAGAAGAAAGCAACATCTGCAATCTATCGGTCACACCAAGATTTTAATTATTTTTTTTTCATTCTTTTCCCTTTTTTCCCCTTTAAGTTGAACATGGGTACAAAAATTGCAGGTGAAAAATTACAGACTTTATTTTTTAAATCCCTCCTTCTTATTCTTCTCCTCTAGTCTTGACCGTCTACAAAGAATCAAGGAATAGTTGTTCTAGGTGAATATGAGTTGGCTTATTTCTGTCACCAGTTATATGATGCTATCCAGAATGTATAATTAAAAAGACTTCAACTAAATTACAGTTTCAACTCAGGTATTCCCAGCTAATATATTTTTGTCAATATTTCAGACCGATAAGAATTAATGAGAGTCAGAAGTACATATTTATGTGACCACAGACACTTAAAACCAGTAATGATTTATCCTGGTTAATAGTGCAAATTAACAAAAATAGCATGAAAAAACAGAACCATTTAAGACTTTTTTTCCCCTTTTCATGCAGCTTCTGTGAAGGAACATATATTTCCTGCTGTAGCAAGCAATGTAACAGCATGTCAGAGGCAGGCCTAACTCCAACAGATTGGTCTCTAAAATTGGAGAATAAAAGTATTTGAACAAGAACCTTAGAGCTACAGGGGGTGTGACCACAGTAATGCCAACCAAGGAAAAAAATGCAATGTTAAAGGTGAAGAGAATGGAGAAGGTAACCACAGTGATACCAGGTGTGCATTTATTTTATGAGTCCTTTATGAGCCAAGAAAAGGGCCCAGCTTTCTATCCTGGCTACAAAAAGTCTGCACTGCTGACCTGTCCCTGTGGTGGGGGGAAAGATTGCATGGGGTAAGGGAGGCAGCTCAGTACCTCCCCACTGTCTCTGACAGGGCTGCAGCCATCCTGGCATAAGAACACGCCAAAAAATGTCAAAGGCAAGCTTGATGCTTCTCAAGCACAGAAATATCACTCGAGAAGCAAGCAAAAGCTACATAAACAAATCTATCCCTCTTTCAAATAATGTCCCCTCCAAAGACATCTCTCACCCCCAAAAGAAAAAAAAAAAAAAAGGGAGGTGAAATAGGGGTGTGGGAACAGAAGATACTCAGCCACAGTAAAAGGGGTTAAACTCACTTTTTGAGACAACAATATGCCAACACACAGATGACACTTCCTAGACATGCATCATTATGCCTTACAGATTTTCTTCCACTTGTGCACTTCCCAATCACTATCCTTTCTGGATTTTACAAAGTAAGCATGAAAGCTATTGTTCCAAGCCATTTCCAAAGAAAGCAGTTGAATGACATACCATAAAACATATGGGTCTCATTAACTTAAAATATTGCCTGTTTTAAACAGCCTCTTAGCAAATAGCCATACTTAAAAATTTAATTCCATTTCGCGACTCATGCTTTTACCATTTGGGCTACAGTTTATCTTAATGATTATATTACCATCACTTGTACTTTGTTTTGATGGCCAGGCTGCTGGTGCCAAATCCTTGGCGACCTCCTGAAGGAGACTTCCACCTCCAGATTCAGCGTGGCTCAGGAGAGTATCGCTGGAAATGACTTACAAAGTTGTCTTTTCAGTCTTTTCTTTCCTTTTCTTTTTTTCTTCTT
>QUSF01000008.1:2476544-2541720 GCA_003676055.1 Chloebia gouldiae
CCCTAGAGACAGACAAATTTCTCCTGGTCCACTGGGAAACCCTGAGCCCAGCAAACACTGCCTATCCTGCCCAGTCCATGCCTGAGCAGGGTGGGAAATATTCTTCGCCCTCTTCTTCCCCCAGTGCATTGTACAAGGCAGACCAGAATTTTATCCTTGCACTGTAAACTATAATACCTGGTTTAAAATTATATTACAAGACATTAATACAAACGGAGGGTTTGGGAGGATTTTATAACCCACAAGAGATGACACTCATAGGTTATGATGTCATTCAAACCACTTGATAATATACTGTACTAGCTTGCACTATTCCAAAAGCAGCTATTAAACTAAATATAGATGAGGAACATGTTGCTACAACAACACAGAATATCATGAAAAGCAGAATGCAGAAATATATGGCTGTAAACCTCATTTTTATCTATTTGTTTAGTCACCTTTTTTCCTGTGGGATAAAAACAACTGCTTCAGTCCTCTGAAGTTTCTCGCACTGTGGATTGAATTTAAAATCATCTTAAAAAAGAAAAATAAAAGGTCAATTAAACATTGAAGTAATTAAAAAAAATAGGTGTATGTAAACTACATTTCTAGACAGAAATAAATCAGTCGTGGCCATTTAAGGCAACTCAGTTGCATTACCTTTCCTTTTGCATGAAACTTAAAAGCAATAAAAAGAGAAAGTGTAAATACTAGTTCTTACACTTTTGTAAGTCACCATTATCAAACCAGAGTGCTTTAATTATATTTCGAGACTAGGGTGTGGGCTGGGTGACAAGATTTACTGGAGGTCAATGTCAGCAATAACCATTTTTCTTCCCAATGAAAAATAATACCATCAACAGCAGTTGTTAAGAACTATTACAATTGCTGAATTTAAATGCTCCTGTAGGATAATTAATCAGAGATGTTTCATCATTCTGGTTTGAGGTAAAGATATAAAACAACCGCCAGAGTTATGACGATGATGATTTTGATAATTTCTTAATGTTATTTATTTTTAAAACTACCGTGTTTTTCAGCCCTGTATGACAAAAGTGGTAAATACTCAGATACTATTCTCCTAAAGGGTGTAATGTCTTGGGGAAACAGCCCAAGAAAGCTTTCCTAGAAAGAGTTTACAGGAAAGGGAAACAAAACAAAACAAAGCAAGGTATTACAAGGAAGGATTTCTACCAAACAGAAGATGATTTCCCTGGAGTCAGGCGTGGGATGTACAGGGTGAGCAAAATGAGGAACCCTTCAGAGCTGGATACAAAACCCACGGTTTGAGTCAGGAGGGTGACTCCCACTTCCAAGGGCTTCCAGCAGGCACAAACCCTTTCCAACCCAGCAGAGCTCCTTCTCAGCCATGAGCCACACAGGGGATTTCAACAGCAGCATTTGACCCAGAGTCTCAGACAGGCATATTGCCCGAGAAAGACAAGAACAGGGAGTATTTAGTATGTTTAGTATGTTCCCTAAATCACCAGTTTGGTTTCTTGGATTTAGTGTGGAACACAACAAAATCTGCCTTCTCAGTTGAGTGTGGCAGCCTGACATGGACTGGCCAAAGCAGGGCACTGCAATGTATGCTTTTAACAGTTCAGCTGAATTTTCCTTCTTATAATTAAATATTGAATGTTTTAATACAAATGTAATGATTTTTTTTTCTCGTGAGCTTCTTTTTAAAGCCCAGCTTATAATAAATATTTGTAAGTATTTATAAATAAAATATTATTTGTTTAAAATGACCTTTTAATGGGGTGCTACATGTCCAAGAAATTCTGGGCTACATGATGTGATCTCAGATTCATGAACTCAGAGGCAGTAACAGCAAGCAGTGAGAGTGCTATGAATAATCCCTATGTTAAGAACCTTCCATATGAATTGAATAAAAGTATTAAGTAAAGAGGCTGCTCCAAGAGATAGTGCTCCCCTCTCAGTGAGGCTACAGAAATGAGTAATGACAGGGATATGGGGGGAGAAATGTACCTAGAGATTCCTGGTTTTATAGGTCTGTGGCTGGTAAAATTAGAAGCTGAGGCTCTGGTGACAAGGAGAAGAGAAAGAAAACTTTTAAAACAAGAGATCAGCTAACACCTTTCGTTTTCTATTCTGGACAGTGTGTTAACCTCTTTCAGGAGAAACAGAATAGTTCAAGAAAAAGAGTCTGAATAGAAGAGGCTCAGCAGCTTACTGCTGGCTTCCCATCAAGTCTAAGCTATATTTTGTCATGCTACGGAGTGGCAGACATGTCCCAACCCCAAAGCAGCAGCACAGTTTGAGCGAGGACTGAGTAAAACACTTGATACACTTCTTCAGAGGAAAAGGAATCTGCAAACATTATTACTACTTTGCTTAAATGGGGATATCATCAGCAGTGTTCTTCAAAAGCTGACCCATCATTTGGCTAAATCTGCTTTCTGTGTCATGAGAGCAGGCAGTATTTCAAAAGTAGTTATTAATTGAACCCTGTAAAATACACCTCTTTATCTAGGTAAAATCTTCATGTGCAGACAAGCACACCATATCTCAATACCTCTAGTTTTCATCAACAAAATATTCTAAAGGCCTTCACCTTACTGTTTCACCTCTGGGTTGCTTAAATGAACTAACCCTATGTACACTGTCTGCCAAAAAGAAACCAAAACCACATTTTCATTTCTTTTGTTCCATCTTAGTTGCAAGTGCTCAGCACAGAGCACTGAAAGAATTATGGCCACACAGCTCTCATGACAGCTGGAGGAAAGCATCATGTTTGGATACAAATGAAAAGTGTGGTAAGGTGCACAACACACCTTCAAAAGGTGCCAGTGTCAATTATCTCCGAGCATCTCCTGCTTCTAGCAGGACAGGGAGAAAGTACCAGATTTAATCTACTTAAAGCTAGACTGGACAAAGCACTGGAGAATATACTGCAGAGGGAAAGAGATCTCTGCTGGCAAGGACAGTGATGAGATGATCTAATGCAAAAGAACTTTTCTGTCTCTGATTTTTATGCTTCTCTGATAGACATGCACAAATAACATGTCACAGGAGCAACTGTGAACATTTCTTTGGATTTGTGATGAAGTTAGTTGCATAGAATGGGTACATAGAAACTGAAGTAAAGGCAAAACAATTCAAAGAAATTATTTTACTGCTCCTATTTGAGCACTGTGAGTGGCATTTCTGGAAAAAATTCTTCTTTTTGAATTATAATGCCTTTACATATGGCATTCTTGGTAGGATAAATAGGAAAGAACCACACAGAGATCCCAATATTTGGGATCATTATTTGGGGTCAGCTGGGCAGCAAAAACACAATCCATCACCATGACCCTTTTGCCTTTAATAACCACCTGGAACTGCAGACCAGCCACCCCAGCAGCCTGTTGGAGTGGAGGGGCCAGCCCGGAGGGCAGCTCGGGGGTGCTGCTCAGGGATGGGGGTCCTGAAGGCAGTGCAGTGACTCACATCTCTCTAAGCAGTTTGTTGAAGCAGCGGCTGTGTATGCAGGTATGGGATCTGTCAGAGTAAATGCTGAAGTTTATGAGATGATTTTGAGAATTTGACTTTTCAGTCTACTTTGTTCCACAGTGGAAGCCAGCCTTTGGCTCTGGTGGGCCTTATACCCGACCTGTTGTGGCAGCTGAAAGTTTTGCTAAACATTTCTTAAAGTCTGATGTGATTCTGGAAGGAGTGGTGATGTATACAAGCTGGCAATAAGCTTTTGGGGTAGCTAGGTCAGTCAAATGCCACTTACTGAGTAATAATACTTTGCACCACATATTGCTGCCTCAAATAACTATTATTAGTGACAAGAAACCACATCGTTACGTGTGGTCATCTGCAAACCTCAACTAAGATCTCTAGGAGGAGGAAGCTGCTGCTCAAAGAAGTATCAATGAACGCTCCTTTAATATACATCATGTCTGCTTTCTGCTGTCAAGAATTCTCTTATTTCTTTACAGTATGCAAAAAGGGGTTTGGTTAGTGGCTTGTGTTCACTGAAAGGATGCAATTAGCACACAACTGGTGGATATTCAGAGATATTCACATGTGATTGAAGTATCCACCATCTCCTCCTCTTGTACCATGAATGCAAGTACAATAAACCACTTCACACAATTAAAAGGGATAGACTGGAAAGACAGCATTAAACTAAGACAAAAATGGAAAAGCCTGTTAAGGCATCCTTCACAATTACTTTGTGAAGTAAAAGAGTATTGGAATTTCTGGAAATGTTGGTGCACTTTTTTTAAATCAAAATAACAAGTGACACAAAGACAAAAGTGGGAGTTCAAACTTTGTGCCCTTCCTGATTCTTCATTTTTCTTATGTACAGAATTTATCTTAAAGATGATTCAGCCTATACAGAAAAAAAAATATTTTTAAAATCCACGAGTTATAACCCTTAATTACTTGATGCTATATAATGTTATTTTAATGTCATGATAACTTTGTCAAGTTTTAGACGATAAGCTTCAAGGACCAACCCGTTTAGAAATTTCAAACAGGAATTTCCTTAGCTACCTCTACTTGATATATATTGTCTTTATGATCCTTCCCCTGAAACCCTGACTAGCTAAAGCAAACTCACACTGACAGAAGGATTTTTGAAGCTGTTATTTTAATCTTAAGGTTTACATAGCTGTCAGAGGGATGGGGCGTTCATAGCCTTTACTATTGTTCACAGGGTCTTTTTTTCCAAAGTCTACACATAGGTCTCAAGGGTTCTTGCTCCTCAAGGCAAATTACCTCTGAGTGTTTCGGTTCACCTCCAGCTCCCTATTTTTTTTTATTTTTCATATGCCTCTTCCTTTGTGGTTTTTCTTCCTCTCTTTTCCTTATTTTCAACTCCTGACCAGGACTCTTAAAGGAAAGAAGAAAGACTTAGATACCGTGGTGATGGGTGACCTTATAAAAACACAGATAAAGAGACAGGGAGGTTGTTATGTTTCCTTCACACCGTTTGACTGTGCTACAGTTGGATGAAAACATTTGTTCTACAAATAAAAGAAAACCTTTCAAACATTACTTTTGCCTCAGTCTTGCTCCCAGTCATGCAGCTGAGGATAGGAGCCGTGTCCTCATGGACCCTTCACCTCGCCAAGGACTGAGGACAAACTAGTTAATGACACCAATACATTGATTGATTCTGATTGATTGATTCCTCCACGCAATAGGTGATGCAGTGCAGATTAGGAGCTTTGGTCTAGGTAAATTATTGGGGGTTTCAAAACTTCAACTCCATTCTTTACTCTTCCCAGACCTTGAACGTAGACTTTTCATATTGTCATTACAATTCAAAGTATTTTTAGTTCTTTAGTTGGAGCTGTTTTGGGACAGCAAAAAGAAGAGTTTTCAGAAAACAATAGAAAACCAGCAAGAATTTGTTTAAAAGAAGAAAAACCGCATTTAAGTTTTATGTTATGTTTAAAATACATTTAAAAGTTTATCAATTTAAGCAATGTTAAGCTAAGATATTTAAATTGGATATTGATTGTAATGATACCATTATCTTCTGATTTGAGGCCCTAATGTAGCGCAAAGACCTCGAAGATTATATAACAACCTAAGGGTCCTTTCTCTCAATTCTCTCAAGATGTCTTTAAAAATCTTACATGTATAAATAACTTTTGTTCAAATGAAGATGATTTTTAGTATCTTTATGACTTTAGATCTTTATGACTTTAAAGACCCCTCTCAAATCAGCAAATGTGTAGAAATCATTATTTTTCTGAGGGAAAACCCAGACTACTGCAGTTCTTTGGGCAGCCATTCATTGGCTCTGCCCACTCAGAGCCCTGGAGAGGAAGGCAACAGAGAGGCCACAAAAAGGCATCAAGAGACACAGTTTGTGACAGCCTTGAGAGGCAAAAAGGAGGAAGAAGGGCAAAGGCTGTAAAGGACAGAGGAGAAGCAGAAGTAATGGGCCAAGCCTATACTCTTGGAGAAAATAATCCAGACAGTCCAAAGCAGAAGGAATGCAGCAGGGCCATTCTGCCATGTCTGGAGGTAAGAGATGAGCCAAGTAACAGCCTTGTGAAAACACAACTAGAAATTCAGCCACAGACAGCATTGATTTTTCTTTTCTCCACCCCCTATCCCCCCGGCACAGATGAAGATATATGTGTTTAGATCAACACATGCCCTTATTGAGTCTTGAGCAGAGAAGAGTCTGACTCAAGCATTTTCTGTGCAGTCCACAGGATTCCTGTGAGAAATCTGGGCAGATTACTAGGATAAACTCAGACCCAGCCTCTGCCCATGAGCTATAAGACAATTCAATCCCATTGTACTAGGAGGTTAAAAAAAATTAAAAAATGATCCAATAGACCTACAACAAATCTTTCTAACCGCTAGGTTAACACTGTGTGTGATGTTTGTATGACAGATCATGATGGGAGGTGACAGACTTTCAGACCCTGGCTGAGAAGTAAGATCAGCTGGAGGTAGATGATTTCTGTCAAAAGGTGAGCTTCATGCAGCCAAAAGAGTGATGACCTGAAGCTCTGGAAAGATTTTTATTCTATTATATCTCTGTGTGTACATGTTCAGGTATTTTTTTAATCCGAAGCAGTAGAAATACTTTTTAAAAGTGTGAATTACAATTGCCTCTGATTTGCTGGAAGAGATGAAGAAACTGATTCTGTGGAGTTTGGAGAGTGGGAAAGGCTATGGCTCAAGGTACAATGTTCTGCCTGACCTAGCCCTGTCCTCATATTTCATTTTATGCACACTACACCGACCCCTGCCTTTGCTCCACACGCAGTGCCAGCCTCCACAGCCCATTTGTCAAACCTTCCAGCAAGCTCCACCTGTGTCACACCAGCCCCTGGGCATGGGATGATTTCCCTTTAAAAATACACAAGGTCAGTGGCTATATTACCTTGCTTTACAGCCTTCAAATCAACCTATTATGTGACCTCTGGGCAGTGCAGGATGCTGGCAAAGCAGCTGGTGGGCTGAGGTGGCTGCTGAGGACACGAGCTGAGCTCTGCTGCCATCCCTGGGCTCTTCACCCTCCCTCAGATCTCACCAGTGCTCACTTTTGGGCACCTGCACTGCTTTGCAGGCAGCTGAGACTGGGTGCATGGGAGCTCTGCAGAGCTCTACATCTCCCTTTGCTGCAACAGGGCAACTCCTGATTTACACACTGGTGCAGTAGAAAAAAGGAGAGGCAGAGCCCTTACACCACTCCACTGACACCCTTACTCTCACAAGGACTTTTGCTCTGGAGCTGGTTGCTCCTATTCTTTCAGGCTGTAACAACCCTGCTTGTCTCACAACAGCTTTTCAGTCCAACAAATGCCATTCCAATCCAACGAGCAGAGTGCAGAAAGAAAGAGGCCTGTGCATAAGGTTCACTATAGACAAAAATTACCTTGTCCCCACAAATCTAGCAGATAGTGAAAGACTCATCTAGAAGACTTGGGCTCAACTGATGACACATGAAGACTAACTTGTATTAAGGTTAATGAACTTCAGGTTGATGATTTATACTTGACAGAATGTAGCACTTTATAGCAGCTGAGACAACATTCACTCCTTTTCATTCCTTTCCTGAGGACAACCAGCATTAAAAAAAAAAAGTCTGGCACAAAGAGCTGTTGACAGGCATACAAAATGAAGCATAAATACTACCTACTATCCATAGCTACACCCAGGAGACCCTCTCAGTGTGTTTGAATATCCCCTGCTCTTTATTCACTGTAATAAGTGAAACATGCTTTCTTAAACCAAAACTGCAACTGCACTTGTGGGAAGACAAACTGCTGCTGAAGCCAGCTTCTTCCACATGTTCAACATGCACCTTTGAACTGTTCAGAAATACTGTCAAATCTTAAAAATAAAGTGAGGGTTTAAACTCCTCTCTTATAGATGTAACATGTTCCAAGAGATAATTAATTGCTACAGCTAGTTATTGGAGGAAAGAGCCAAGAGCCATGTGTTTGTGTTATTCATGTCTGAAATAAACATCTGATTTTGTTGTTGTTGATGAGAAAATGCTTAGGAAAGGGCATCAGAGCACTTTGCAGCATGGCTGACAATATGGCTCCCTATTTGTCTGCTCTTTTACCTGCTACCTGCTGAAGCTCAGCATACTGTCTGCAAGGAGCCACACAAGCCCTGCCTGCCTCTACAGCAAATACCCTTTTCTAAAGATTATATTTTGACTGTGTTGTTTCACCCCCTTTTGTGAGTGTAAGAGAAGAGCAATGGAACAAAGATGTTTTCTTAAGGGAATATTTCTGCATTTACTGTGTTGAAGACTGCTGAGAAAAAAAAAAAAAAAAACAAAAAACAAACCACACAGACTTTACAGGCATAAAAATTAAGCATACCAAAATCTCATGCCAGCAGGCATTCCTGTCACATGCACATGGACACTGCCCTCAGACACCTGTTCTAACCATGGCCACTGTCCTCCAGCATCTCCACAACCTCCTTTTTCCTGGTTAGTGCTCAGGAACTACAGCACTAATTCCTCCTGGTTGTAGCACCAATGACTGCAAACTAATCCACCATATGAACTGAATCCTGTCTATTTTTTTTTTTTTTAAAGCATCAAAATCCTAACTTCCATCTTTCAAAATATCAGCCTGGATTTACAGAAGATGAATAGATATCCTCAGGCAGTGTTGAACCAGCAGAGTCTCTCTGACCTTTGGACTCAGTTCCCTCACAACAGGGACAACCAAAGGCAAACACTAAGGGCAGCAGCCAATGATTCAGGATGTCCTCTAGCAGAGATCTTGCACTCTGTAAACAAATGACATTATTAACATGCCCAGTAGAGGCTTGATTTTGGCTCGTTCTCTTTCTTATTTAAATTAATTTCCAAATAAGACCATTTATGACCTTTATCTGAAGCAGCATTATGCAAGCCAATACTTTGTGGGCCAGTGTCTGTATTGCAGGGTAGAAGACACCAGGAGCTAAAAGAAACAAAGTAGGTTTCTGCTCCAACAAAAGTAAAACCAGGAAATGTCTTTAGACAAATAAGTCAGAATTTCAAGTCAGCTGCAATATGGGAATGGTGGAGTTTCCACAACAGAGGAAGAGGTCTGCTGTGAAGTCAGAAAAATTCTAGATCTGGCTTACCCAGAGCAAGTTTCTGCCACTGCTTTTCCTGGTGACCCTGAGATGCAATGATGCAACAGTTATAAAAAAGTCCAGAAATACTCTAAAAAATTTACTCCAAACAGAAGTGAATGTAACAAAAGTGACTGTCAGCTTCAGCAAATCTTAAATCTGGTTTGGATTGTTTGCATTGCTGTGACTTCTGTTTCCTCTGTACGACAGACAACCAAGGCAGAGGGAGACTGGGAACAACATTCTGCACAGGAAATCCAACACCCTGGTTATCCCAAACTTAAAAAGAAAACCTTTGAATTTAATGGAAATACAGTACTGGACAAGGCAACAGTCATTCAAGCTTAGTTCCTGTGGCTAGAACCAAGCTCCAAAGTGTAACTCTGCTACCTGTAGTTATTGGCTACTTGTCCCTCCCAAGCCCAGCTAGCCAGATAGTGAAGTCTGGCTGCAGTGCATTGCTAATGACCTTGACATTGCTCTTCCTGCTGTATCATGGACTACTGCTATAAATTTGGTTATCTCTCTCTAAAATTTGATTTGTTCTCTGTTGAATAGAAGCACGAATTTCCCAGCTGAGTTACACATTACGGGAAAAAGTGTTCCCTTTTGGGTTTTTCAGCCTGCCATATTTCAGTTTGCTCGACTCTCCACTTCTTGTTTTGTGCTGCCTTCACATCCCCTCTTACTTGCTCCATTCTGAGGAAAAAACATTTCATCCTTTTCCATCAGCCATTAATTATTCTCCCTCCTCTGCCCAGAAACTATTGTAGCTCCCCAGTATCCTTGCAGAGCCACAGTGCTCTCAGTTACCAGCAGCAATGCAATCTGTGGCTCTGTGTAACTCTGATTTATGCATTTCTGTAGAACTTATTTCTTTCCTACTGAACAGACTCAGTCATACTCATCACTAACACATTCCTTTTCTCATTCCAGTATTTAGATGCTCAACTAGATTGAAAAGGTATGATTTTCATAGGGAAAAATATCTTCACTTTCTACAAGGCCTCAGTGATAAGCATTAACCCACTGACCAGCTATCTCAAAACAAAAACCACTTCAGTATTTCCAAACCTTTCAGAGATACCTGAGCTTTTAAATGCTATTGAACATATCCATAGGTGTTTTATTGGAACAGACACAGGATCTGGCAGGATCAAGCCCTGAATGGACGGAGAAGAAATAAATCCCACAGAAGGAAATATGGATTAATTACAAAACTTCAAATGAAAAATGTTTGGGTTTTTTTTTTCCCCATAAGGACTATTTTAGTCTTAAATATGAGAAAATGACATTATAAACACCTGACATCTAGTAATAAATAACACAAGTTAATTTTTCCCTACTTAATTCTGACTTTATTTGGATCTTTGCTGATAGAGTGTTTTGCTTCACAGGACAGAAAAGAAATGCCTAAAAGAAAATACTTAAATTACAGCCTGTGTGTGATACTTTCTGCCCACATGCCTGGGGAAAAAAACCCAGTCTATCAGGACAAAAGCAATGATAGACCCTCAAACACAGTGAATAGTAGTCAGAATAAAACAAATCCTTTGAGGTAGGACACTGAACATGGGAGGTGTGTTTGAAAATCGAGCAGATCTGTCCCCATGATTAAGAACAGGGAGAGCAAACCCCTGAAAGCCCCTGCTTGTGGTGTTTAGTCCATGCCACACTCTAGGTTTTTCTCAGAGTAGCTGTAGATGTTGCTGGCACTGGTGCTCAGAGTTTCCTAAAAGCAGACCAGAGGAGTTCACATGTGGCATCTGAATCAGTGTAATTTTTTTTATAATTATTTTTTAAAATGCTATTTTAAGTAAAAGAAGATGAATGGGTGAGGTATGTGTTTGTGGGAGGGAAGGGGGAGTTGGGGAGAGGAAAGAGAAAGGAAAAAATAACCCTTTTAACTAGAAGCCCTGTCTATATCCCCTCACTTACTGACTTAAATACACAGATTACTATAGCTGAGGGATATTAAATGTGAATCCTGCACAGTACATTTTTAGGAGATATAAAAATCCAATGTACTGTAAAATTTATAG
Source organism: Chloebia gouldiae (assembly GCA_003676055.1). NCBI lineage: Eukaryota > Metazoa > Chordata > Aves > Passeriformes > Passeridae > Chloebia > Chloebia gouldiae. The sequence continues at coordinate 2,487,650 of QUSF01000008.1, forward strand.
CTTCCTCTCCCACCCCAAAAAAAGAAAAAGAAAAAAATCTACTGGTAGAATATATAAATTTTGCTGAGGCTCTAAAACATGTCATAAAACCTCTCTGTCAGAGATACAGTTGGTGTTACAGTAGGTATTTCTGTAACGAAGATTTGTAATAATTTGGGTTTTGTACATTGGGTGGCAATACTGAGGTGCTTTAGGCAATATGCCTATAATGTCCAACACAACAGAATGCCTGTTGGGTCTCATTTCATGTATATAAATTATATATAATCTGAACAAACACCAATGGTGGGACCCATATATAAACAGTCTTAATATTTCAACACCTACCTTTCTTTATGAACCTGGGTGGTTAGAAAGGTGGTTGCAAATGATTATTTCTCTACTAAGTTCACATGGAGTAGTTTGCTCAGTTTAATAATAGTCTATCTTGTTCAGGCTGAACAAACTGGTCCCTGTGGGGGAAAAAAAAGCAGGGGGGGCAGTAATAAATCAATAGCCCAGATGTAATCTTAGGTGTCTAGAATGCAGAGAGGGATTTTGGAGCATAATGGCACTGGTTGTCTATTGTCATTCAGACACGAGCTGCATCAGAAAAGGGCTTGTGGGAGCCTGATAAGAGTTGGTCAAAAGTGGGCCATAAATCAAATGTAGGCAGCATTCTGCTGATTTCACACACACACTCACAGTGGAAAAAAAAAGATAGAAAAAAGAAGGTGATAGATCTGCAATTTACTGCTTATCACATCAGCTAGAAGTTTCATAATACAAAAGCCTGACCTTCAATGAATAAACACCCTAGTTGACTACCTGTTTCTGCCTGAAAATATGGCACTTCAATCTCCAAAAGCTTTGAAATGGAGCTACAAAAAACGATGTGACATCTTTGGGTTTAGCAAGCTTCTCTTGGTTGCTAGCAGTTGAGTAGCTGTCACTTCAGTTACTAGTAGCCACTTCAACTTCTGATGCACAGTGTTTATTGAAAAGAACTGGATCCTTATTCAAAGACACTAATAGCCTATGGGGGAAAAGTAGTTCAGAGCACAAGGATTATGGAAAGAGCAATGTGCTCTTTTACTTACGTTTACATTCTGCTTCTGCCTAAAGACAGAATAAAAAGTAGCAGTAACATTGATCAGAGAGATCATGCTGCAGCACAGGTACCCCTGCTGGGATTCCAGCCACATCAGCAGCCACAGGTAACTGGTGCTATTCATTCCTTCTGTCCTTTGTAAGGAGTTTTTTGATAATTTTATCCTTCATTCGGATTCATATTCAAAGCTCTGGGATTGTCATTAACTGTTTCATATTCAGTTTGAAGACCAAACACTTTAGACTGTTTTCCCAATTTTTGCATGGATTGCCAGATCAAGATAATTTGTATCTGACATTTAATCTATTTTAAGTTACACCTTACTGAGAACTTGCTGCAGATAATACCTATTGCTCAAGGTAAGCTCCTGTATTTTGAACAAATTGGGAGGGACTAAATTGCTGCGTTACAGGAAAGATCCCAATCATATGAATTGCAAGATATTCCTTAGCAAATCCACAAACCTCACAAATTTTAAGCCACAGAGTACAAATCCACTCTCTGCCTCAGTATCATACAATGGGAAAAGGAGTATGAGATTAAAGCCAAGCACCAAAATTAACAGAAGTTTTTCCCAAGGTGTTCACACCTCATCTTGCCTGCACTGGTCCATCAGAATCGTAGTCCATCGGATTAAAGGCTGCCTTGGAATTAGACAAGGGTCAATCATTGCTTGCAAAAATGAATTGAACACTAAAAAGGCAGGGAAAAAATAGTTTGGGATGTTTATTGTCTGGATTTTTGTTATGGAAACTTAGTGGTTCTCTGGAAGAAATCTGGCCTTGTAAGTTCAAGGTCCAACCAGTCAGTGCACGGGTAAACACAGAAAGGGAGGAAAAGTGGGACATCTGGTAGAACATTCATGTGGGGATCCTTTGCATGTTGAAATTCCCAGAGCAGCAGTTCCCCCCTCAGCAGAAGGGACTTCTCTGCCCCCTGACACCTCACAGGGACCAGCTTTACCTCCCCTTGCTCAGCTGCAGTGACTTTGGTATATTATCACGTCCAACAGCAGCTGGTAGTGAGAAAACAAGGAGGGTACCAACCTATTTAGAAACCATTCCTCACAACCTGGAAGTAGGAAAAATGAAAACATCTTGAATTTGGATCCTAGTACAAGTTCTCTGCATGGTCTACTTGCCTCTGCTGAGCAGCCTTCACAGTCAGAGAGGACAAGGGTTATCAATCATGTCAGAGAACTTTAACGAGGCAAGCAAGCTACAAACACCTCGCAGAATTTATGTCACTGGGGAAGAGCCATTAATTTGGATTTCCAGCTTCCTGCTCCAACAAAATTAAAAAACAAAATATTGAATATAGAGTCATTTGATTTAATGTGTACAAATAGGTAATTGAGTATATATCTGCTGACCTTCCCTAAAAGGGAGGGCATAAATATTCCAGCTTGGTTTTCCAAACCAAACAAACTCTTATAATAAGAAAAAAGCAATTTAATTATTTTGTATATGTATTTGTTCACCTTGATTTGCTAGGAGAGAGATTGATTCCTTTGTTAAAAATTATGTTGGAAGGAGAAAGGACTTTAATTTGTATAAAGTGCTTTCCAGGAATTAACATTCTCTCTGCTTGAAGGAGAAAAACTATGCCATTAGATTTCATTGATACTAAAGAAAAAGGTTTTTATTCTGTTCAGTTTTATTTCTTGTAGGGGAGAGAAGAGGGTGTTAATCAAGGTCTCTGTAAGGGGAGGGGGGGAGTGGTTAGATTTTGCAGTGCTTTACCATGCGTGGGTGCACCCCTTTTTTCTTTGTGTTCTGTGTATCCGTGGATGCACATGAACAGGGCTCCAGCCTCACTGATAGCCCAGAGGCACAAACAGAAAAGCTTTGCTGGTATCACTCTAGTGCTCCTAATTGCACACTAAAATTAGCAAACAAAATCATTCTTTTCCATGCACAGGTTGTAAATTCCTACCCTCCCCAAATAAAAAGTATCTACTTCCAAACCTCTTAAGGTCAATATTATGCTCAACACAGATCTTCCCCGTCTCCTGGTGTCCCCATTTTTTTCTGCCTCTGTTTCTGCTGAGGACAAACTCAGGATTTGTATCTCAGGACAAACTCCACAGATCTGTTTCTTTGTCCTTCTGACCCAGCTTCAGCTTTGGTCCAGCCTTCTTTTTCTACACACCCTGCCTTCAGATATTTACCCCACAGAAAAACACTTCTATACAGGACTACTCCAAACTTTATCCATTTTCAAGCCCTAGCAGTCAGATGGATGGGCTGAAAAATTCCTTTCCCAAAACGACCAGGATATGCTAATTTTGGCAATTCCCTGGCAACTTCAGCTGGAGTCCATTTTTCTCTAGAGCAAGATCTTGACTGCATTTTGCTATTCAGCAGCTTGCACTGAATTAAAAGAAAATAAAAATCTACAAACCATATGGAGGAAACACAGATTAATCGGTGTAGGAAGCTCACGTTATACGTACGTGCTTATTAGGAAAAAGGCTGAATTAGAAACACTGCTTAGCTGAAACAGCTGACTCATGTTGCTACAGATCAAATTGAGTCAAAAATACTTCGAGGCTAATGGAAATATGTCATTCTTCCAGTCCTAAGCCAAGAAATATTTATGCATTACCACAAACCCGTGTCCTGCGTAAAAACCTCAGCTGAAAGTTGGTTCCTCTGAATCTCACTGAGATTCAGATTTGTGCTGCTCTGGGAATCCTACCTTACAGGAATTCAGCAGCCATCCCTACACGGAGCTGCCTGGGTTTGTGTCCTCACATCCTACAGCACACTTCGAGGCAAAATAAGGAGAAAGAGTGATCAGGATGTGGAATGATTGTGAAACGCAGAGCAGCTCACAAAAGGGAGCTTAAAGAGAGCTCTTCCCAGGAGGAAGGAAAGGATAATTAGAGTTTAGTGAGAGTCACTCTCTTCCCTTTCAACACAACTCATAAGGGATATGTGTTGATTACCAAATGAAAGAGGATAATGCATTGCTGAGAGACTGTACTGTGCAAATATTCATTTGAAAATGTTTACACTACAAATTTAGCTCATTTCCTGCATATCTATGCACAGATGGTAATTTTCTCAGATTCAAGTCTGGTTGAGAAGAGGGGGGGAATGCTCACAGGAGAGCTAGCAAATTCAAAAGGATCTCTACCTAGCAGTAGCACAAGCATTTTGTTTTCTTGCTTTTTCTCCAGCTTTCATTCTGTAAAATATTAATCTCCTTTGCACACTCCAAGTTTTATAATGGCTATGGAAAACTACAGGCAACCACAAAATATTTTCTAGCTAGGGACTCTAAAGCAAATTTGACACATTATGAAATTATGAAAAATCAAACTTTGGTTTTAATACTAAAAATTAAAATCTGCTTCTAATTATACATTCTTTCAGTTAGTTACAAATTCAAAATAAAGCCATCCAGCAGTCTCAGTTACACCTAAGTTTTTCCTCTATCTCATCTTAAGCCCTAAATCAGTGCTGAGAAGTGCATGGGAAATATAAACTGTTGGATACTTTTCCTGGCAAAGTCAGACACACGGTGTAAACAGATTATTCTTACCCAATTACTAATTTAGGACTAATTTGTTTAAGTTTTAATTCTTGTGTAATTTGTTCTTCCTGTAGAACAAATTAGATCTCATCCTGTAGTTAAAAGCTATAGCCTAATACACATCAAAACAATGACAGAGAGGTCACCCTTCCTTCACCAACACCAAGCACTATTCCCCCTTCTCCATCCAAATTACTAGAGTAAAAGAAATACAAATCATTCTAAAATTTAGTGTAAATAATAGAGATATTTCATATCAGGAGAACTGCTTCCTAAAAGTGCAGGTGCAGGACATACTTTTAAGCTCTTCTGCATTGACAATAAGATTTTTGCAGAGGGTATTGCAGGTTATGACTACACAGAATGAGCACAACTCCAGAGGACAAGAATTTAGAGTGAACATCAGGGGAGCTGTCAACAACCTTGACAATAAAGCTCACTTCTGGTATATTTTAACTTTGATCATTCCAATTCCTTCCATGCCCATCATTAAAAAGTCAAGTGCACTGCAGAGAGCAGAGTAAGAATAAGTGTCAGTGTGGCAGACAAGGCACAGTCATAGTCAGGAAAGGGTCTTGTCCCTGAATAATGAACTAGAGTTTCCACTCTGCATTCCTTAGGTAGCCCATGCTCATTTTAGGTCCTCCAGTGAAAACACTAGAAGTGCTGGAAGGAAAAGATATTACTAAATTAGGATAAATAGCCTCATCATTGTGCTTTGGAGGTCCACACCACAATGCTTGGAAAGTCCTCTTGAAGACTTCAAGGAATCAAATCTGTGCAGAAAGACTTTTCTTGAGTAGCAGACCTCATTTCCACCATGTAAAACATTTCACAGCTTGTCTCATTACAGCATTTGTAAAAACACTGAGAGCAGTGGTGCATAAATGAATTATTTAAGTTTTGCAGCAAATCACACTGATCTTGTGTGCAGCTTCTTAATGCACTCTAAGTGAGCCCTAGGAGGCAAATCATAGCAGGCAAGGGGTGTAATGTAAACCAAGTTTTATTAGGCACAAAAAGCTACACTACAATATTTATTAAATATCAGAGACAGTGCATTTAAATACATTTGATTTGGTAAGTAATAGCCACCACTGTGTCCATCTTTCCTGGTGTCAAAGGTTGTTGATTAAAAAAAAACCAACAAAACAACAAATCCACCAAACAATATCAAAACCAAAAATAGCTCTTTATTTTCCTGACAGTTCTGTTACTATAACAGGTCCCTTCTATTTTGCAAATAGCGATTTCCAACAAATTACCATGTGTCACAAACAGTCTGGATCTCTCTAGCCTTCATACTTTGCCAAAAAATAAAAATACATTAGTATGTTAGCATCCACTTGTTATCAGCAACAGCCTGGGAAACACACACCACGCACAGCTGCCTGCCTTGCCCTCAATAAACAGCCCCCAAACACCCTCCTAATATTTTCTTATTTTAGGCAGCTGCCTCTTGTACTGCTAACACAGAGCAGACCTTCAAAAACCAAAACTATTTCTGACAGAGTTCCATTTTCAGTATGGTATGAAATTTAAAAGGCAGCTTAGCAAAGCCTTTTTCCATACCTCTGCCCTTTCCTTACCTCATTAATTGAATCTCAGGGAAAACCTAAGCCCCGCCTCACATGCTGTACATGCATGACACAAATCATCCTTTATCTTCGGCCAAAGAGATAAGTCCAAGTCCAGACAGACAGTAACAATAAAAAGAAATTAAATATACCAAAGTACACAATGGGCAGACACTCACTGGTAAATATTTAATGCTCTGATAGCACAATTTGGGTATTTGTAAAATGCATCTGGTTTTCCTTTGTGGGCGTATCTCTCTTGCATTCTCCAGCTTTGATCTGCTATAAAATAAAAAAATAACTGGTAACTTCTCCTTGTGTCCTGAATACTGACAGAAGAGGTAGTGCTTAAATCTATCCCTGCAAAGCCACATAGTCTTGTAGCAATCAAGTGCAAGTCTCCCATCCCATTCAGCACAGGAGGGAACATAGTTAATGTGTCAGGGCAGTGCATGGGATCTGATTGTGGTACAAAATAAAATAAAATATTATTTTTGAAAATTTACAGAAGCTTTCTACTGTTTCTCACTCTCAAGATCACTGAATCCTGGCTCCCTTTCTCAGAATTCACTTGTTTCCTTTTCTTTTCTTCTACCATGCTGAGAAATCAGCCAAATAAAAATCTGGTGCCTGAGGTGTGAAGGGAAAAAAAAGCAGAAAAATTAGCCCAAAATGTGGGCTGGTTCTTACTGGATCTTGTCCATGGAGGGACACAGAGCCTCCTCTAGGTGTGCAGAGCTGTGTTTGTGGAGACAAAAGGCTTTTCTTTCTCCTTGCTTTAGTTGAGTCTCTCACTGAGTAAGCTCCGAGCTCCAGAGGTGATGGAGAGGTGCCATCACTCCTTCTGCCCTCTCCAGGGTTTAACAGCAGAAACCACCAGGAGCCTGAAATTCTATAATTTATCCTTTCTTTCATTTTCCTCCCTCCTCTTACTAGAAAAATCTACATTACATTACTACCCTTTTTTGGTTTTTGTTTGTTTGGTGGTTTGGGTGGCTTTTTAAGGCCTTTCTATGAGCAGCTGCATAAACAGGATAACCAGATTGATACCTTTAAACTGAAGAAAAGAACAATCTTTTTTCCCAGATGGAAACTTCCTAACATTTTTCTCCTTAGATATTTACATAAGCTCTTTCTGTTTTTTTCACTGACTTGCCTTTTATCACCTTGCTTTTTAAAACAAAACAAAACACCCTAGTTGTAAAATAAGGTAACACTTTCTGCAAAAATATTAATTATTTCTGCATGATTTTGAATTGATTGTACCTGGAACAGAGGCCACTAGACAAAGATTTAATAAAATTATGGAATACACAGCAAAAAAATAACAGTAGGTCTTCACTGCAGCAGCACACAACAGATGTTTCAGAGGAATGAGCAAGTTTCCATTACAGTCCAGATGTGTAATATATACAGAAAACAGCAATGGGAACCCAAAGGAAAAATGATGCCACTTATAGCCATCCATGAAGAGATTATTTTCCTATAGAAGGAGCAATCAAACAGTTGTCCAACTACTTAAAACAAGAGATGTTCATCTTTCAGACATCCACATTTGACAAGATGCTGCTGAAACTGGCCTGGGAATCCAACAGCTTTACAGGCCACATTGGCTGGAACAGAATTTGCTTTTCATTACAAAAAAAAGTATTTCTTCATGTACCTCATCATCACCTGAAAAACTAAAGTGAAACAACCACACCACTGTTGATGCATGCACACTACACATAATCATTGAATATGCCATTTTATCATCTGGCTTTTCTTTTTATCTGCAGCTGTATTCCTACTCCATATATAAAGAACTTCTCCTATCATATACAAGGGGTACAATATTTAGTGCTCAAATATTAAATTTTTCAAATTTCTGAAGGTAAGTTCATTACTAAAGGAAAGTATAAACAAGGAGATGATAAAACAGTCATCATAAAATATGGTAATAATCCCTTCAATGGCATATCTTGCTGTTGTAATTAACTAGTAATACATTCCTCCCATGTTTCATAGGGAGTTTTACTGCCTTAATATATAACTGGAGCTCTTTAGCAGAATCAGCAGAAGTCAATCATTTCCCTTTTCCATCTACTATGGCCAAGATTCATTTCTACAGAGAAGTATTTTCAGCTCCTGGCTTATGAATCCATCATGCTTTGATCAAGAGACCATCCAAACTATGCCACAGCATTAAGTCTTGACTGCTGTGTCCTTGACAATGCAAGCCCAAATATGCCTTGAAATAAACTATAATATTCTCCAAGATGTGAAACACACAAGACAGAAGATGTCAAACCCAAAATTTTCACTAGTTAGACTGAAAAACATCAAGGCTGATAAAGGTAATCTCATTTTCTCATTAAAGAAGCTTCAAACTTCTTCAAGAATAGCCTTGATAGTGCACTGAGTCAAGTCTGGGAGTTAAGCCTGTGTTGTGTGTTCTGAGCAATTATTACACTGTACCAAAGCTGTCTTTCATATGCAATTCCACAAGTCTCTTCCTTTCTCCATTCTTCTTGTGTATTGACTGATTTTTTTTTTAAATGAGCATGAGTAATCAGTTCAGATTGAGTTTTCCCACTTTGAGAAAAACGTTCTTAAAATATTCTATTTTGCTGATTGTCTATCAAGGGAACAAGTTTGGTTTGTAAATGTAAGTTTCTGTAACACAAGCTGTTTCATCCACAACTTCATAGATCAAGGAGATCCTGAATATTCATGAATATTTGGATTTTTTTCCCTAAAAGAAGACAAATGCTACTTAACAATTTAGGCAAATTTCATTTCTTTAAGTGCAAATCAATTTCCAGTGAAATTCTTCCCATGGAGAAAGGAAAGTTGATTCTCCAACATGGAACTTTTTTCCTCACAGTGATTTTAGTAGTCCTGACTTTCCAGAACATATTCCCAAATTCCAGTGCTCAGTTGAAAGACATAAGACCAAGAAGCAATCACTCCAGAAAGCTTTCAAAAGTTTACATCTAAACCCCTACAACTCAAAAAGCAAAATTAACTAATCACAAGTGAAAATTACATGGGAATATTCTGAAACCTTGCTTAACTTTACCACAATCTGTGCTGGCTACGTGTTCCTAAGATCTGGACTTTGACTCAAAAGTGACTTTATTTTATCTTATAAATATCAAAGCTTCAAAATTAACTATTGGCATGCTGACATTGCACGGGACTTGCTAGTGAGGAACTACATCTCTTTGTGTTATCTAAATGAAATAATTTTTATATTTTTTGGTGTGTCCTTACACACACACCCAAAAATTAGAATTTTAGCTCTCTGCTGTCTCTGCAAGCACAAGAAATAGCCACAGCACCTATGAGGAAGATGAGCTGACACTTCCCATTTTAAAACTCTATTTTCAGACAAATGCAGTCAAAGAAATTGTTCAAATTGGTGGGTTTGTTTTACATTGAGATCTGGGGGAGCTGGTGTTTCGATTTTGGGGTTTGCTGATTTTATTTTGTATTCAGAGAAATACTGAGATGAAAGCTGGGAAGTATCATGTGAACAGGCTAGATCACCACACCAAGTAAAAATTCATGAGAACTGGGACTGCAGACATCTCAAAATAAATGCACAGCTCTTCACATTACTTTGCTTTTCTCATGCTTAAAAGTATTCTTCCAGCCACTTAACTGTTTCATGCTTTGAAATAAAAGCTTGAAATTTGTCAGCAGCTGCTCTGGCATTGGATAAGTGCTTTCTGATACTTCATAAAAAGTTACCTAAAGTGGGTCACTTTATAAGCTGTTAGGGAAAAATAATAAAATCAGTTCACACCTAATCAGAAAATATTTCTTTGACTTTAACAGCTAAATTCTCTCCTGCCTGCATCTCCAGTGGGTCGGCTTCTGTCTGAAGCTGCAGAGACAAAGCAGGCCTTTCCTTAAAATTTCTTCTTCGGGTGCCAGGCAGAGAAGTGAGAAAAGGAAAACATCTCCTGCAGTCTCAGGGGTCTCCTGCTCACTGTTCCCATCATATCAGCTACACACACTTCAACTTCTTCTCCAGTGAACAGTGGTCCCATAAATAACAGCCACTTGCTCTACATAATCCTGATTTATTCCCAGACAGTCTATGTTGTACCCTGAATCCAGCCAGTATGGAAGAAATATTATGACTTTAAGAGAGGATCACAGAGCAGACATGCTAGAGGGTAAATTAACTTCACCACATTGACAAAGGTACTGCATTTGATATAATTTTTGGCACATAGCTATCAAAATACTTTAAGAAAGTGTAAAATGGCTATGTAAATGTGAAATTGCACATCTTTAAGAATATTCATTAAGCTTTGTTAGACAGCACAATCTTCTATATTTGAAAAAAAAAATCATTAACCTGTATTCAACTTCACATTTCAAAAGTTCTCACTAGTTAAATTCTGCTCTTGTTTCAGCATCTAAAATTTCCACTTACTTTGGGGAGAGCAGACTTATGTCAATGATGCATATTTTGAAAATTCCACTGGCAACACAGTGAAGAGCTGCAGTGCTAGATGTATTACAAATGGAATATTTTACTAATGCTGGTAGTGCCAATACAATCTACTTCAACTTATATTGCCATGCCATAAATACATTGTGAGATAATGAAAACTGCCTGGTACAGGAAAATGCCATTAAACACTCTATTTTTGTCACTCAGTTTACCCAAAGTAAACAAGGGGATGCTCAGCTCAGCTTAGTGCTTTATAAACCACTGTGTTAATTAAAAAAAAAATCTATAAAAATCTGGTACTAAAAATATTTCTGAATGACAAAATTCTCAAATATTTTAAAGTATTTTTTATCTATATTCAAATAAGTTGTTTACATAAAAATACTCTAAAGTATTTTAATTAAATTTAATAATAGATATGAGAATGTTAATTTTTTTTTATATTTCATTCAGAAAAGGTCATTATTAACATAGGAATACATGCTAAGAAGTTAATCCCTATTGACATAGGGATACACTCTAAATCTTCAGTTTATATTCACCAGTGTGAGAAATTGCATAGACAAAAACTTAATAAATGCAACACAACTTATTCAGCAATAGCAGTATAGATTAACACAGAACAAAAAATTTTAAAAATATAATTTGTTCAGATTACTAAAAACTAAAGAATTTTAATATTAAAAAATACTTTATTAATATTCCTAAAAACTTCACAGAGACGTTCCTAGTTCTTCTGCAAGGCAGGAAAGAAGGAAAATATATATTCTATTCAACTAAGTAATTAACTAACTAAATCACGTCAATGAGTTCACCACATTTCTGAAAGATTTCACCTAATGATTCCAAGTTCTTTTTGCAGAAAAAGCATTTGCAGTTGTTAGTGAGTATTTCTGGCAAGAATTTCATGAAAATGAAAGGGAGCACACTTCTCCCATTATACGACTCTTATTGGTCTCAGTCTCTGTCCTTTCTTTATGTGTTGACTCCTTCCTTTTTTTTTTTTTTTTTATATAAAAGCAGTATTTCAAAGAATAATTTGAATAAGAGCTTTTTTACCTCCTACTTATAGGAGTTAGGTGGTTTTGAGTCTGGTTTGGTTTATTACACTTCTGTGATTTGTTTGTGGGAGCAGAGAGGTAGAGAAGATCTGAAGTGAAAATGTTTAAGAACGAATACAGAAAATTATTGTCAGACAGACTTTAAAAAATATTCTCAGCAATTTTCATCAAGGTTTCCATGTACTTTTTCATATATCCAATATTATTCTTCCTCAGAGAAATTGAAAGGAGGATTTTCTTTTACATCTGTTTTTCCTAGCAATACATTATTGGGCAACAAAAATTAAACCTCCTGTAGCTGCTCAAGGTGTTTTGATGCCTCTGTACCCTAAAACACAGGTGCAGAAACAAAAAATTATGAATCACTTTTTTTTTGGTGTGGCTTCACCTGGAATGAGGACAAAGCTGTTTTTGGACCAGGAAAAAAGTGTGTTGGGACCAAGAATTAGTTCCCTGGTGATGGGAACTGCTAGCCAGCCTCCTCTGTCAGACACACCTATGTCAACTCATGCAATTCAAATTAAGCAAATTGAGTTATTCCAGATTTAAATTACTCTAACTAAAAGGAGAAGTTGGACTTTCAGTGACTTTTACAGGTGTCATTGGAACATGGATTGGTCATGTTTACATAGCTAAAGAACAAAGGAATAAAAGGGAACAAAAGTTATGTTTCAGTATTCATATCTCTGTCATATTTACGCTTCAAATATTTGGACAGTTGTCTGGTTTTGGTTGGTTTTTTTTAAATCTTTAAGCTTATACTGCATAAAAAAGGAAAACCATGCAAGCCCCATTATACTCAAGTTCTGGCCCTGCAGAAAAGAGCCAAAAGTCCAAATATGCCTTGCAATAAACAGTGTTACTCTCCAAGATGTGAAACACACAAGACAGAAGATGTGAAACCCAAAATTTTCACTAGTTAGACTGCAAAAGATGGAGGCTGATAAAAGTGATCTTATTTTCTCTTAAAGAAGCTTCAAGCTTCTTCAAGAATGAATTTCAGATTTTCATATCCACTGGAAAGCAGACTTCTAAAAGTCTTAGGGACAGATAAAATGATTTAGTATCACAGGCTACAAGTCAATAACCTCTGTGACTCTTTAAAGAAAAGGAACAAGAAGAATTTTTCCCGAGAGGGATATCCCAAAATTATGCTTTTGGTAGACAAACCCAGACAAGAAGTGACATGCAAAAGTGACAAAGCCAAACTGAAAACACTCACAATACACAATGTTTTAGAAGAAACCTTCTCAAGAATTTCCCCTGTAGATTAAATTCAGCACTTGGGGGATTTTCAGCCTGTGTCTCAACCAAAATAATTTTCAACCTCCATTTGCCTTGTTTGCCATTAAGGAGTGCAGGATCTATCCTTACAAGAAGAAACAGCCTAAGAGAGAGGTTATGCTTACATTTAGCTTGCTAAAAAGGTTGGCTTGTTGAGAAGACCCACGGATTATACTGTGTAAATCCTTTGGAATTATTTAAGCAAGTTCCTCCCTGCATTGAGTACTGGAGCCATATCAAACACAATTAGCTTCACTGTAGCTCAGGAGAGCACATAACAACCAGGTATCACTGAAGCCAAGGTCTTGGCTAGACTCAAAGAATACTGGAGGATTTATATGGCTATGGAGACCATCTACAGTTACACTGAACAGGATTAAAAAACCCACACACATTCTAAAGAACATAAATCTCTGAGTTTTAAGGCATGAGCCAATTTTTCTATGAAAAGAGAAGAAACTTTCCTTCTAAGTTATTCCACAATGGAGCTGGGGAGAAGCACCATTTATAACCACAGGGAAGGGCCTCATCCAACCAATTCTGATCTCCTGATGTTTAACACTGATGCCTCAAGTATGGTACTTGCACAGCAGGGCAGTTTCTGTCTTACCTCAACCACACCTACAAAACTTCGAGGGTTCTCTTTTGGTACAGTAGTAAAAACAGATGAAATGATCACAGCAGTAATATGGGTCAGTGTTAATAGTGGAAACACATAAAAGTTACCTTCTTAATGTGAAGCTGAATGTAGACAAATCCAAAACAAAACAAGGCATTAATTGTTAAGCAGGAAAAATAAAAACTTCTGAAAGGTGTAGTAGGCCCTCATTAATTCCATTCCCATTGCTACTAGCTGCTGTTCTTAAAGTGAACTCTCAGCTCAATGCAAGTTGTTGGGAATGTCAAATTATTGACTGAGGCTGTTATATGCTGTGTATACAACCTCCGAGCTACCAGTACTCCAAACCCTTGAAGATGGTGAAATTCTCAATTTCTATCCCTGCTTCTTGCTCCCTCTCACACAATCCCAGAAGGATGTAAATGGCTCTGACCAACAGGGATGGAAGAAAGAGGGTAAGAAAAGGGAGCTACATACCCAGCTGGCATTTTGTTACGCTGTGCAACGGGTAGATGCAAATTCAAAGAGGACTGTGGGGATGCTGAAAGGAAAGAGAGAGACTCCATCTGGTCTCTTGGGTAAATCCATGCCTGAGTTTCACCACAGCAACTGTAGGGAGAACGTGGCCTAATTCTTTCCACAGTCAATTTGTGAGCAGGTGTGCTAAAGTGAGAGATTTCTGCTGCACAACACCAGTGACACAATCATAAAGGGGGAAAAAAAAAAAAGCGGAGATGAAAAATCAATAATAGCTGGACATTCATTTAAACAAATGCATCATCCCATAAACAGTGCAGCAGCTTTCAAATGTAAACAAGAAAAGGTGAACTTTGTTCACATTATGTCTCCAGCTGTTTTGTGTTTCAAGACTGTGCACCACAGCTGGCCTGATGAGCTCTGAATCCTGGGAAAAGGAGAAATATTTAACCTAACTTAAACAGAAAGAAGCAAGCCTCAATGGTGAGAGATAACAGGTGGGAGTTGTGCTCTGCTGCTGTGCCTGGAGGGTAAAATCTGGCATGCAGAGGTAGCTTCAGAACAAAAGTCGTCACAGCTGCTGTTTGCTGTTCTCCTGAAGTCCTTCCCTATTTATTCAGCATCACTGACAGCACCCTAGCAACATTAGTTTAAGTCACCATCAATTGTTATAAAATTAGCTTATGGTCCTGAAGCCAGGGCAAAATGTGGGTGACATTATCTGCACATCTGTGCTTCTCCACGTCTGTGTAGAGAATACATGGTAAAAATGTGAATTCAAGCCTCTCTCCCTCATAAAATACTGGATAATGGCAGTGAAACATGGCCATTTTCCTGTCCCTAAACCTAAAAACCACTTCCAGAATGAAAAAAAATCCTAAAAGCTCAGGACAAGTCTTGATCCATGTTTGCAGGACAATGGTGTTAATAATAAATCATTGATTTATCTTAGCAAAGGGGGAAGTCTGATGCAGACCCCCCCCTGAATCTGAGTTTTCTTGCTGATTTTTCTCTCTCTAACTGGCTTTAATGTCAGGCTCTCAAGACTGCAGTGGTCCTCTGGGTCCTGAACCTCTTTCTTAAGCAGTAAAGGCAATTCCAACATCAGCAGATTAACAATGTGTGTTAAAACTGAATGTTTGGGCCCTCTCTCATGCAGATGCAGCAGACTCAGCTCCTGTATCATCAGCACACTACATATAATGTGCCAGACCTTAAGCCACAAAGATTCCAAGGTGTTTGCTGTTATGTATTTGCAGCTACCAAATGGAATACGACAACCACTTGAAACAGAAAAACAGGTTTGAACCAGCATAGCTTCAAACTGATGCTGACATGTACCCTTCCTTTCCTAATTTTCATCATCATTAAAAAAAAACCCAAATAAATTTTAGACACAGTGTCTTGACTGAGAAAGAAAACGCAGCGGTCCAAATCCAGCCTCTTTCCAAGCCACTGGCAAAAATCCAAGAGGTTTTTTCTTAAAAAAAAAAAAAACAGAAAGAAAAAAACCAAACAAACAAAAAACAAACAAACAAAAAAAACAAAAACCCAAAACAACAAAACAAAACAAACAAAAACCCCCAAAACCAGGCAGCAAAGCGTGGGCTCTTTTTAGTATACAACATTCAACAGGATTCAGCACTCTTCCTAGGATCCTCTCAGGACCACCAATATGGATGCAGATGCCAGTTATTTAGCAACAAAGAGGTAAAAATATTAGTAATATTAGTAAGAGGTGTGCTTGATTGGCATATTAGAACTGCCTTGTTTGTCACTTCCATTGCCTACCAGATTCAAAGACTCAGATCAGTGCACCTACAAATGACATCATTAGGAGAGGGCTTTCAAAAGCAGATCTGCAGGGGCACTTCCTTACCCTGGGCACTGTTAGAGACTGCACAAGAGGCTGAACCTACATCCTGGACCAGAATTTAGCACAAATTGTGCTAAATTCTGTGATGACCCTTACAGGGCACAACCACACTGGCACTTTTCAGCAGAAGGGATAAGATTTTTAATACAAGCACTAAGAGAGCAAGGTATAAACCCACCTTCAAATACTTGTCTCGGTACCCTTTGATCAACCCAGAGCAGTGATTAAAGAGGGAGGTAAAAAGTACAGCCCAACTCACTCCCAAATGTTCCCAGCATAAATAGGGTGGGATCTTGAGTGTCTCTTTTCCTCTGCAGGCAGGAGAGCAGCCAGGATCTTGCACAGACAGAGTCATTACTCCTCCAGTCACCGGGGAAAAGAGCAGTGCCTGCTGAACACAGGCACTCCGTAATCTCCTTCATAAAGGTCTTCCCCTCAGAAATGTTGCTCAAGCTGCTGAAAACCCCAGCTGGGATATGAGCTTTACTGGACAAGATATTCATTGTTCAATTTATGGCTTGACTGTACTTGCAGAAATGTATTTCACTTCAGCATCAGATGAGCTGGATGAAGGGAAGCATCAGAGGGTTTCTTTCTTTATTTGATTTGTTGTGTGAATCACTGAAATGAAGATGTTTGTCTAGCTCACTGAAGGGTAAACATCTTTGCTTTTCCCTGTGTGTCATCTTTTCATTGGTAGGATTTACAAATTCTAACAGTTGCATTTCTGAAGGAGATAATAGAAGAACATACACACACAAAAGGAAGACAAAGGGAAGAAAGTTTTCTACCTGCTGGCAACCAAAATCAGAGTTGCACTCATGTAAGACTGCTGTAACCCAACATTTTCAACTGGGGTTAGTTGATGAAAACAAACACAAAATTCAATTTCACTCAGAGAAATAAATTTAAAAAGTAAAAAGAATCTGAAGCCTGAAATTCCAAGAGCAGAAGAAAACCTCTGGCTACGTTCACCACAACAAATCTCCATGATGGAGGAGAGACAGGGACCCACTCTTGGTGCAGTTTGGTCTGTATGTGTTTTATTTCACTACTGAGTACCAGGACTGTCACAAAACCAGGAGAGGATGGCTCTCCCTGTATGAGGGATGTCTCCAGTGAAGTTTGGTTACTGTGTCTGAAACAATCAACCTTCTCAACCTACAACACACAGCCAGCACACAATCTCATGTGTTATCATTCAGCTCACAGTACAGCTACACTTCCATACATGTGCTTGTAAGCATATTTTAAAAGCACAACAGGATTTACCATGGAGATGTAAAGAACTTACCATAAAAAGTTTACTTTTGAGAGTTTCTAAAGTATGTTCAAAGTATCCAGTCCCCTATATAATGTGAAATCAAAGAGTGAAAACCTGCCAGAAAGGATATTAAGACTCTCTTGATTGTGAGGGCTCATAAAATAAATGTGTTGGTTGTTATGGATTAAAGGGTGTACCAAAAAGATGAAGGAGGACCTAGCATCTGGAGTCTATATTGTAATCTCTAAAATTCCTAATAGGTCTGTGTCAAAAAAAAGATATACTGAGATTAATAGGCTAAAATGAAAATCCCTTCAAGATGAACACAAGAAAGTTTAGCCAGAAATAACACAATCCCCAGGATTTATGCACTTCCAAAATCACAACTGTCATTCCTCTATGCACTTCTTCAGTGTCTGACCTTAAGATTTATATAAAGATGAACAATACCTTAACTTCCATTTCATTGCAAATTCTGGATTAAAGGATATTAATAAAAATCAATGTTCTGTTTGCTTTCCTTGGCACTCATGACCTCTGCAGGAATTGGCTATGTCCTTGTTTAAATGTAAAATCTCTATGCTTTCCCTAGACAATCTCAGAAGAGACCACTATTAGTAGTTCAGTAGGTGAATCCTTCCAAATTTATTTAAAACCTCCTTAAAGGTTTCATGATACCTTTTAAAAGCACCAAGGTATCAGCAGAAATTAGCACCTGTGACAAAACCTGAAAATGTCTCCTTGTGCTCCTACTACAGCTGGAGGAAAATGAGATATTCTGTGTTCTGTGATTGGCAGCATCACCAAACACAGTTTCATAGCTGCTGCCCTTCACCAATAAATAAGTTCTTTGCATATGCAGTTATTTCACTTTATCACTGCTGGAGGTCTGATTGTCTCTTGCATTTCAGCTTTAGAGGATAGCAAGATCCAGAAGGGAGGCATAAAAAAATCTGTACATACCTTGGACCACATCTGTACAAAAGGGTCTTTTTTAACATCAGCCAGAATCATGTCTCCCTCTTCCTTTCACATGGATCTTACCATATGAATTAGGAGTAGGAGAGTCTTGTCCCATGCTTGGTGCTACCCAGCAGAAGTCATCCCAAGACAGAATAAACCTGTCCTGGCCAGAAAAGTTCCACATACCAAGGACTAGGGCAGCAGCCTCCCAGGAGGACAGCAGGGAAAAGGCACCTTCCTTGTGACACAGAGAGGCACAAAACAACAGCTAAGCAAAGCTGAGGCATACCTGGCTCCTGAGGGAGCTCCTCAGAGAGGGGCTTGGGGCAAGGGAAAAGCAGGAGGATGCAGAGAGCTGTGGTAGGTACACAGCTGCCTTCTCTTAACACCTTGGGGCTGGAGCTAATCAGGGACTTCATTAGAAGAGGAACCACTCCTGGTGAATTCTCAATACCAGCTCCACTTTTTATGAGGTTTCTGCTACTTTTTCAATAAACTTTTACTTGGTAAAAGAATTTTTTTCCTTTCTTTTCTCAAGATTGTGCTTCATAGCAATTTCTTTAAATACTGTGCGGGATCATGTTCTTGTTAAGAGTTGTGGTGCAGTAAATTTTGTTTTTATTTTTAATAATTATATACTGTATTTAACTACTGGATTGTAATTTCTTTTTCTTAGTTTCTCATCAAAATTCATTAAGAACCATAAAGTATGAGTATTTCTGTGTTTCCATCTACTATAAAGACAATATCTGGCAGAAACTGTATGTAATGATTGTAGTGCTGTTTAAGCCATTAACAAAATGACTTCTTTCTACTTTCAAAATAGCTCAAAGGCAACTATGAGTGCAATTAATTGGTCCCCTATGATACTGGCACACACAGATTGATAAACTCCACAAGAATAATTTCAGCGGGAATGACTGAATGGCTCAGAATTTCAAGTGCTTAAAATCTTTTTACATTTTCTCACAAAGAAGTTTTACTTTTGAAAATCATGTTTCTTTCTCTGTTCTGTCTTCCTGCAATACAACTTTCACACAACAACTGCTTAGTGCCGAAGATGGGTTTAATCACTGTACAAGATGCTAGAAACTTGCTTCTATTTATTTTCAAATCCATCCCAAATGTGCCAATAAGACAAAGAAACACAGTACATCTGGAGTACGTGTTGCAAAGACCATCCCATATCTGTGTGGATTTTCCATTTAACCCCAACTTGACAACTTTACTACAATTATTTTCCAAGGCAAGAAAGTGGGGGGCAAAGTCTTGGCATCATAAATTTCTCTTACAGTGCAGTGGCATGCTCTGGTAAGGTGCCTGCATTACTGAGGTGGATCTGGAATTTCTTTGGAGAGAAGAAAAACTGAATTTAGAACAGATTGCACTCCATGTACAACTTGTGGGAGAGTTACAACTTCAAGTACACAAGTATTATTAAAACTCTTTCCCTCTTGGATGTGTCTCCCATTTATTCATTTGCTTTTCTTGTCTTTTGCATAGTTCATCCCTTTCTGTTCTCACCAGGCACCTTTTACCTTATGAATGCCTTATGTCTAAGAGTGTATGAGTCATTGGACTTTGAGACCCCAGATTCTCAAGATTATGAAGCTTGATAAAAATATTCACACCTCTCTTGTTTTTGTAGAGGGCACAGCAGATTTCCCCATTAAAAATACATAAATAAATAACTAAATCCACTCAAACTGCGCCCCAGGAAACATTAAGTCAAGCACAGTTGAAAATAAACATTTTGGGAAGTCCAAAGAAATTCCATTATTTCTCTGAGAACAAGTCAGCAAATCTGCAGACCCTGAAGATCAGAGGATGGACTTAAATGTCTAACCAAGTCACCCACAGTACTCTTAATGTATTAACTGATCCCTTGAAATTTCTGAAATAAGGTGACACACCATATCAAGCTTTAATGCTGATAATGAAAACAAGGCTGCCATTTTGTATTTGGACTGATCAAGAAGGGGCCTGCATTATATATACAGCTGCTTATACCCACTATAAAGGATAATTTCGCTGTATTAACTCCATAAATTTGATAGAGCCAGCAAGGCTTCCACTGCATAATAGCTTAATTTTTCATTCTAATAATAACTGGCTGCCAGTTGAAATGAATGGGAGCAAAAACAAACATTTCTGTTCCATGACATGATCCATGACAGATGAACAGTTTAGGAGGCCCTAGGGCAGGGTATTCCAAGCCTCTCCTCCCTTCACCCAACAGCAGTAAAAGCATTAACACCAAGAAAAAAGGCTGAACTGTAAAGGAACTCCTCGGAAAATGACCCAGCTATCCTCTACTTAATCCACAATTGGCAACACGCCTGATTTAAGACTATGCTAAGCATCCAGGATTTTCTAAAGTGCTTGCAGACGGTGTGTACAGTATAACATACGCCTGTAAACTATGGAGCATGAAACATCCTTCTCTCAGTCACACACAAAGGTTCAGTGGAGCTTTTTGCTTTGAATTCTACTTTATTTATGTTTAGAAAAACCCCTTCCCTCAGACTATGCAGAGAAGATTAATAACTTGATTATTACTGTTTATTATTACTATTCATGTAATGCAACATGAAAACACATATTCCCCTTTAAAGAAATAAAAAAGCTCACATGGTTGAAGCTTGACAAATTCCAGTGAAAATGGGGCTGCATAGTTTAGTGCCAACAAGTTACTCAGGCTTTATGTGAGTATTGATTTATCTGGTAAATGAAAATGAATAGCCTCCATATCTACTGCATTGTTTTGCTGCCTCTGCAAGATACAGCACCTTTTTAAAGCAACCCTAAGTAGTTTTAAAAGGTGAGTTGACAATGCTGTCTTTGAGTGTGAAAAAATCCACTTTGAGGGCCAGATATTTGTACTGGTTTTGAACAAATGCCATCAGGGGCAGAACTGGGGTTTATGCCCAGTTAGGATAGATTTTTAGAGTGGGGTATTGGTTTGTTGAAGTGAAAACATGAATAACCACCCTGAGAAAATTGCAAAAGCAAGAGTTAATGCATAAACCAAGAAAGCTTTGTCTGAGTTAGGAGCAGATTCATGAGAGTGGTGGTCCCCTCACTAAATGTTTAGCATTTGAGGCCTGTCAAGGGGTCATTCCTTTGTATACTGCTGGGCTGGAAAATTTCCTAATGAGTTCCAGTAAAGTGGCCATTATAGGCCAATAATTATTGTAGTGTCTGAGAGGCTACCTACTAGAAATAGAAATAGAAATTAAAACAGCATACCATCAAACCCCTGGGAGCTCAGGAAAAGATGTTAAGAGAACTAAAAAACACCCCATGAAAGACATACTTGAGATCAAAAACTGCACACAATGGATGAAAACAGAACGATGAAAAGCAGCGTGGCCTTCTGAAATTTCCCAAACATAAGTTGTTGCAACTTAGCCCAGAAAGGGCAATCCACTTCAGATTCTGTTTTGTCACGTTTACTAGGGGGAAAAACCTCTTTCCTGAACAGGAGCTAATGGATGGGTGTTGCTGAACAGAGCTCAAGGGTGGTGGATACTGTCAGGGTATGATCAACCAGTGGAAGAACAGAAGTGAATGGAAAGACAAAATGAGAAACAAAAGCAAAGATTGTCAGAAATATGAGATTGCTGATGCTCTGGAAAACTAGGGCATGCTTCAGTCCTCTCTGGAAGCAAAAGGATTATTTCTCCACAGAGTGTTGGGAAAGCATGGAGATAGTTAATGAGATAAAAGCTTGGGTCCCAGATTTTCATGGTGAGAGTGCAAAATGTCTTCTTGATGGGAAATGCAAAACAAAGAGTATTTTATATGAAGACCTTCTCTTTCCATGGTTACACTCAGTGGTTGAGTGGGTTACCATTAAAAGTAGGATCACTTTAGAGCACACCTTGAAGGAGATGAATAAGACAACAGAAACAAAATGTGGCTTCACAAAGAAAAAACATCTTTCACATTTTGTCAGCAGTCATTATTAAACATATGATTAGAAGAAACTTACCCCAGCTTAGTGCCATGAAGTTAAAATACCCACAAGTGCTAAGTCAATTTTAGTAGTCTGCTCATCCCATGCAATGGCACTCTGTGTAGAGGTAGAATGTCTTTCATGTGAGGTGTTTATGCCAACAAAAAGCCACAGGAAGAACTGCTGTGGAAAATGGATATAACATGGCATGATTTTTACTGCTGAAGTCAGGTTTTAACTTAATGAATTCCTGACCCACAGTGAAATTCCCTGAATGTGAGGAAAATACGTGGCAGAGAGCAAGGAGGAAATCCCACCTTTCTTCTGCTACTGGACTGTTGAGAACAATATTACCAGCTCCTTTTCTTTTTTTTTTTTTCTGAAACTAGAATCAGAGACCACTGCTGGCCATGTCAAATTTGGATTAATACAGAACCCCCAAAACAAAATCCTACTCAAAGTGTGATTTAATGTTCAAGGAAAATGGATGCATTCAAACATCTCTCTCTATCAATCTTTTTGATTCCTCTAAAATAGACAAACAGGTTTGTTTCTGCATGAAGAGTCAAGAGAAAACTACTGGCCTCTTCACAAAGTCAGTCTTTGGGTTGTTTTATTGGAGTATTTTTCTGGTTTTGGGGTTTTTTAATATCCCCATCTACCTCCACAGTTTATGTGAAGGCTTTAGTCTGTCATCTGTTAAAAAAAAAAAAACAACTATGATACTAATATCACACATTCCCACTGGATATATTATGGAGGACCAGGACAACTTATTAAAGGAGAAATTCCACTAACGTTGGAATGGTCATCAAATCATTGTCTTGCAAAATGGAAGTATTTTCTCATTTTAATTTTATGCCTATTGTGCATGAATGCTGAAGTAACATTTACATGCTGCCAGGCAGTTCCATATGCCAGCTTTTTTCTTTCTGCATACATGCCAGTGTCAAGTAGCAAATGCTGTAAAGCCAAATTGCACATTACCTATGCTTGTACACGTGTCTGTGCTTTTCCCCAAGTCAGTCAGTCTGTCCTCCCATTGTTTATCTCTCTGCAGGAGGAAAACAAAACATGCACAGGTGTGCAAATCTCTTTGAAAACCATAGTTGTAATAAATAAAGCATGGTCACAGGGCTTTTTCCAGATCCTACCAGATCCTACTGACTCCTTGATGGTGTTGGTCATTCCTTCACTGCTTTATCATCCTACTCCACACAGTGGCAGTAAATGGGGGTGTTCTCTTGGTTTCTATTAGGAACCTCATTACCCCTCCTTTCTCTCTTTCTTGAATTAAAAATGTTTCAATTAGTTCAATATGCCTCATACCTCTTCAGCACACTACTGTCCGTCTGACTCACTTCCAAATTGAAGTGCATATATAAAAAAAAATTGAATCAGTTCAATGATTTTAAATCACTCTTCAATGTGCAAAGTAATTTAAAGTTACTGGAGTGCTTCCAATTTTTATTAGTCCTTGAATTTGGAAATGATCGAGGCTGTTCTGGGCATGTGCAATACACTGTGACTTAAAATTATTATGTCCATACTTACTTTAAATAAATAAATAAATCAGACTTTACTTAACAGCAAAAAACAATGAGGAGTATCATGGCCCAACTTTAAAATACAAAATAGGAGGATGCATCATTCCAGAAGGCATCAATCTTGAAAAACTCTTACAATTTTAAATGAAACTGAGAAACACCATAAAATGCTTGAACTGTTCTATATGCAGTGTGGACTCTCATTTTAATTGCTACAGCACTTTTGCATTTAATTACTTTCAATGTATCTAATTGCTCTAAATTTAGCAGTTTCCCCAAAATCAATATAAGGACAGAATCAAAAAGGGCTGACTTTCTCCTTAAATCTTTTGAATGCTTAGTGAGGTGATTAATCTTTATGCACAAGACTAGCTCTTATTGAACTTAATATGCCTCCTCACCTGTTTGAGTAGACTCAGTAAATGAATGCTACTCCCATACCCACATGAGTAGATTTACTGGAGTTCTAGAGAAGATAAAAGGACTGCTTACAGGCAAAAGTATTAATAATGCCAGTGATGTAATACTTGAAAGAACTAACTGGACTACTGCTTCTCAACAGTCCATTCTAATATAGCTCTTTGACTGTTTTTTGGAGATATAACAGTTGAAGTATTCCTTTAAGCTGATGGTCTTCCTATTCTCCATCACCATAATTACAGAGTGAGGAATAAATTAAAAAAAACAAAACACAATAAGCCTTATGACCCCTTTATACCAAATAAATTTATTTGACTGCTGTGAAGGCAGTCTTTTAAGACTGGGTATTTTTATATATCTGGGGAAACCTTCTGGACTTTTTATCTACAAAGCTTCCCAGAAGCTAAATCATGGACATGTGAAGGAAGACTTCCACCTTGGAAGTCTTTTTCATAATGTTCACAAATAACCCCACAAATCTTCATATGTTCTTCATAAATATTATGGATAATAACATGGAGCCCAAGTCTGTGGGGAAGAGGATTGGCTCTGTGGGGAAGGGGTGTTCAATTCCAAGCAGGCCTATTTGCTACAAAACTGAAGTGCAGGGAGATGAAGAGGTTTAAGATTAATTAACTGAAACCAGGTGCTGAGCAAAGGGGAAAAAAATGATGCATCTGGAATGCACTCTCCTCTTGCACATCTCACCTGACTCTCAACATCTCTATGGCAGCTGCTGCAGAGGGCACAAAAAACCAGTGAGCCGCTGGATCTGGTGTCTTGGTCTCCTGTGCTGCCCCATTCCCCCACTGGCACTACAGAGTGAGGAGAAACTACTCCTCAACTTCTCTGTTTCTCTCCCTGTAACAATGCACTTTAAAAAAAAACCACATTTAAGGAGCTGGACTTCAGCCTTGCAAAGGGAACTCCTGGCTGTGCCCGGGTGCATGTTGAAATTCACTTGCAGTAGCTGCAGGCATGCAGCTATGGGAGGATAAAAAAAGGCCACACCATGACCTTATTTCTCATTGGGCTCTTGGGATCCTTCTCTCCCAACTAAACATCTGCCTAAGAGCTGGCCAGAAGGTAGCTCAGAAGCTGCTTTTAAGAGTAAACAACTCACTGTCAAAGCTCTTAGCATCAGCACTCTGTGGAGGAAACAGAAGATTGCCTGTGTCATACGAGTTTAATATTTGATACATCCATCCACATATACCTGACTATATCCTGCCCTTGTAATGGGGATGGACTCAATGATCTAATAGATCTTTTCCATTTCTAGCTTCTATTATCCTATTATTAAAAGTAATGAGACTCTAATCTAACAACTGAAATAATCAATAAGAAAGTGAGTTTGTTTTTTTCAAAATTACTTTAATTTTAAAAATACAGCATGTCCATTCCCTGCTTCCTGCTTTTGACTGTGATAATAAAACTTTCCCAATGGCTAATATAGTTTAGCTAAACAAATTAGCCAACTGCCCCATTTAGCGGGAAGAGAAAGTTTCCATTAGCCATTCAATGTTCTTTGCCTGGTCAGCTAACAATTTTTGCAAACCAGACACCAGAAGATAGATGATTTAAAACTCACTATAAGGCTGGAATACAGTGCTTTACTAGAAACTCACAAATAGTGCTTTGAAAATTTGATGGAAAATCAGCTTGTCAGTGCCTTGGTTCAGACACTGGAATGATTTGCAAAGTACATAAATTCAAATGTTAGTTCTACCTTATACTTTTTGTTTCATTTTAGCTGTCTCCCAGGAAGCAAGGCTAAAAAACCTCCCTTCATGCTACTCTATTATACTGAAGTAGATTGTAAGCTCTTTCAAGAAGCTCTAGCCAAAATTCCTACATATTTTTACAGTGCCAAGCCCAGCAGTTTCATAACATTAGTAGGGATTGTTAGGGATATTACAGTATTAAAAGAAATAAAATTTGATATAGTAGTATGATATACTGCAGATTCTTAATAATATAATTAAACTAATTACCAAGTGCCACAGAAAATATACCAGCCTGAACAATCATTTTAGATTAGATGCCTTGACTCTATAGTAACAAGGTGTTTGGTGTGAAAAGAGCAGATCAAAGGATTATTGCAGTTGGTGCTGAAGGTCCTACATCTATAGAATAGACACTTTTCAGGTGTTGAACCAGATTTTATCTGATTCCTTGGACAAAATATTCCTACCACATATATAGAAGACCAGTCATTATTCTGGGCACTGGCATGTGGATGGGAAGTACCCGAAGCTCAGCTTCAGGTTCAATTTCCTGCAGAAGGAATCTAGTTTTCCCCCACATCACCAAAATCCCCATGAACTGAATCACTGAATCAATGCAATGTAAGTGCAGAAAATCAGATCATTTTCTTCTTCTCTAGGCCAAACTCCAATTCAAAGACAGCTTCTGAAGGGAAGGTTCATGGAGATCAATCTGGTGCTGTAACAGCTCTCTGTGCTCTTGTTACCATGCTCCAAATAATTATCTGAGCTTCAAAGACTTGTTGCTTGACAAATCACATTGAGTGCTAGTCACTGAAAAGTCCTCTGATGAGAGAAGCCATGAGGGAAAACATAAGAAAAAATACCTTCTAGAGCAAGAAGTGTCTTGCTAGATGTTTCAGTCACTGCCTCCAGATTCATTGGTGTCCCCCTCCCAAATTATCAATACTAATTGATAGCATCAATATAGGCCTTCTCTGAACAGTGGATGATGGTCACAGTAGCAGTATTGACTTTCCCAAAAATTTCAGTCCAGCTGATTTTAGTGTACATTACTGTTATTTCATCATGGTAGTATAATGTCACAACCTCAGACAATTGCATTTTAATCCTCCTATTTTTAAAGAATAATCTTCCCAGTAATACATCACTGTTCTCAATAAAGTGTTCTGTACATGCATATCTTTTTAGATGTTAGAAGAGCAGACAAATCCTCTGCCTAAGACATTTTTCTTGTTGCTGAGATTTGGATTTCCTCTCCACCAAATGTAACTACAGCGCAATGGCTGCAAGAAAAACATATCTGAGCATGACATAAAGGCAAGTCAAACAAAAGCAGTGCTACTCAGAAGATCCCTTAAAAAACCAGCAAACCAGCAGTCCCTCTGGCATGACAGTCAATGTCCCAGAAAGTTTTAGAGCCTGTATGAAGCCTTCACTAACCATGGCCAGCTAGGTAAAAGAAGACAGAAAACACATGCAAATTACATTAATCTTGCTGGTTTTTTTTTTTTTTTGTTAAGGATTTGAGGAAATTATTAATCCATGCCCCCATTTACAGACAGTGAAATTGAAAGTCTTTTATTGATACATATAAAAACTCTCTAGTTTTCTATGACATTTCACTGTTTAGGAGAAGTATAATAGCTTTCAGAACTTTTTTTTCCTCACCTAGATTATTCTGGAAAATATGTCTATTTCTAAACAACTGAAAACATCTGATTTCTAAACAACTGTAAACAAAATGCCTTGCTGAAAATATTAGGGAAAGGGAGACAACTTCACTCTATTGTTTTTACAGTCAGAGACTACTTAGCTGCTCAGCCTTGCTCCTTCCATAAATGTGTGACTGGAGAAAGACCTAAAATGAAGCAAAGACCCAGTGGTCTTTTGCTTCAACAAGTGAACCCTTTGCTTTGAACAATAAAGAAAGATGCAATTGTTTGTTTCTTGACTCATTGCTTTGCAATCCCAAAAAGAAATGTTAAAATGTTGAGAGCTGCAGAACTTCCAGGAATACTCTTAATTAAGACATAGAGTACCAAGAAGGGTTAATATTGTTTGAAAGTAAAAGCTCTCATTCTAATAACAAGACCTCTCTCTGTGCACTGCTGGGTCAGCATGGTAATTAAGAAAATTGCCTTTAGTGCAGTTGTTTGGTAATGCTATTATCATCTTTTTTCATCTTTTAACAAGAGTAAACTACTTGAAGATGTCCCCATTTACTCTTCTTGCTTCTAGTAACCCATGAACCCATCAAGTCCATACTATGCTAGCATTTAATGGCCTAAATGAGTTACTTTATCATCTGGTTCACCCTGGAGTCTTTTACATATTTTTCTTGACCTTTAACCTTCTGACTATTATTTTGACAGCTATCATTAATGCTGTGTCCTGGGCAACCACACATTGACTAAGATGGATGGCAGAATGACTAAGGAGTTGAAAGTAACACACACCTACTTTCATCTTCCTCTTGATTAAATCGAAACCATACAAAGCCAAGCTGCACGATGGGTCCCATGGAAGCAGTAGAGAATATGAGCCACAGGTTTAGTGAGTAAAGCTGAGCAGAGAGAGCAGCAGAGGCAGAAAAGTGGCCTTATTGTAAAACAAATAAGCTAGACAAATTGGACTCCTAGAACTCAATAAATCTTTCAAGTTATGACTATTCATCTATGAACTTAGATGAATCAATAGGTGGTTAGAATGAAAATACTTCATACTAGTCTGTTAAAACATAGATTTGGCAGTAAATTTTACTCAAAACCCCCCGCAGTCCACAACACAAAAAAAACCCCATGCTTATGTGGAAAGGACACAGTTAATTAGACAGAAAGTTTGATACAATTTACTACTTTTTTAATAAGCTACCCCACTTCAAAGGCGAGCATGGCCCCTTCTGATCACTTGCATGGAACACCACGGACCGTGGTCCTGCACAATTGTAAGGTCACAACAAATCATGCACCTTGAACAATTAAACTATTCCCCTTGGAAAAGCTGGATGATTTCATTTAAGAAAATGGAATCTAGATAAAAGGGGCAGAAGGAACTCCAAATAGTTCCATGTCCTTAAAATGAGATTAAAAAATGGAAGGAGATGTTAGTGTCAGATAAGATCCTACGCAAAAAGTCATTCTAACTGCATTTCAGACAGTTGGTGTAATCAGGCAGTAGGTTAATGGAAAGGAAGCAACTATATTGCCAAGGATCAGGAAAAAAAGGGTGATTTAAGAGTCCACTAAAGTATTATCCAGAGACTGGTTTCAAAAAACCCAAGCTAAACTATCAAGAAAAAGCTAGGAATAACATGGGAAGGAAAGGCAACAAGAACAATGTCACAAAGAAAATTCTCAGCCTCTTTGTCTTGTTAAATGAATGACCCTTACTGATCGAAAACTGAAATACTACAGCTCACTGATGGACCTGACACTTGACCCCTCTTACTAATTAGGGATGGAATCTGGAAACTACAGCACTTATTTGCTTTCAGCAGCATTCTTTAGGGCCATAACAATTTTTGTGATTGCTTTATGAGCAGAATTTTTACTATGCAGGGGCCAGATGAAAATACAGCTAGCACAATGACTACGGGCAGCTCTTGGGTAGAGGAAAGCTAAACTTCAGATGACCTTGGTCTCACTCTGGTTTGCACATGCCTGGTGTTTTCAAAACAGATGTTCTTCAAAAGCGTGTTCCCTGGGAAGAGTTTCAGATCTGATCCTCAAAAGTTGTGCATTCCCCAAAAGGCCCTAAACAGGCCCAAAAAAGGTGAATATGTAGGATCACTCCTTGAGTATTGAGGACAAACTCTTAATGTTGAACGAATTCTCTGATTGTGGGTTCAAGCCCATCAAGCCACCGTATCCAGATCTCTGTACCCTTAATAAAACTCTCCTTTTATAGAATTAGACAATGGCCCACTATACATTTATGTTTTATGTCTGGTATTTTTAGTTGCAAATATTTCCAATTAAAACAATGCTTCTGGGGGTGTGAGCGCAATTCAAGGCACCAAATCAGCTTCCACATTACAATAAAGCAATAATAATAAAACATTTCCAGAACAAATACGAACCCTTGCACACAGCCTCACACTTGCAAAAGCCTCTTAGAAGACCATAATGATGCATTAATTAGTCCTGAATGATGATATTACTAATATACAATGGCTTACTAGCTGAGAAACTCACATTAACAAAGCACATGTACTCCGTGCTTCCTTCACACATCACACAGCACAGTCAAACTCACAGTCATTTGCATTATTTCTCTCTTCATCTCAGGTAAGCCAGCAGGTTAAAAGATATTCAAAACAAGAAGCCTCATACTGCACATTTTTACTCATGCAAAATGTAAATGTAACTTCTTAAATGTAACTTCATGTGCAATACAATAACGCAGATTGTGAGGTTGGTAACTTACATTAGTTTTAAGGAATAATTTATTTCAGGAAGATGACTGTAAATTAAGACCATCCTACAGTTCTAGAATCCCACCAAACCTTAAAACCTTCCCTTTAAACCAAGTTTTGCTCTGTCAAACTCGGTTGAGATCACAGCAACTCTACTTCAGTGCCTCACACCACAGCCCATGCCCTGCACCATCCAGGTGTCAAACAGGTGTGCATGGGACCATTTTATTGCAGGGTTCAATGATCAGAAAAATCTAAAAGGGAAATGGGGACGTGTTGCCCCAGGAATTATGTATAGTTTTTCTCATGACAGAAGTGTGATATATGGACTAGATTCAAAGAAAATGAAAAAAAATATTCTAATTGAACAATAGTCCTGCATTCAAAAATAAATCAGTCCAGCTACAAAGGCTGGTTGGTTTTTTACTGGTGATAAACAGCCTTTTCCTAAAGCACATGAACAAAAGCCAAACACAGACAAAAAATATGGTGGTGTGTTTCTGTATATTGCTGTGGATTAAATTAGGAAATTCCTAACTACTTACAATATATTCAAGTTACATTGTATGATAACAAAAAAAATAAAAATAGGTTGTTCCCTTTTCCCCCTCAGTTCTTTCCTGGAAATTTCTTTCCTTTGTTTACCTCTGTCTAATAATAATGCAGGTTTATATTTAAAAAAGTGAGAACTTTAGGAAGTCCAGAAGATGGAGTCATCCATTTCAACTAGAAACTCTGATAATTCTTCTAATACTATTCATGATATTGAATAACTGTAAAAGCTTTATTGCAGCTTGCATATCATCACAAAAGAGCGAAGACCTAATGCACTCAGGTTTCAGGAGAAGTTGCTGTGTGCATTAATCAATGTGCTGCTCTATCCTTATCTGTGATTCTTCATTAAAATCACTGTCTTATCTGATAAGCAACTGTTGTTTGTTAAAAGATAACAGTTTTTACAGCCACCATATCTTTATGGGCCTATGCTGTCCAAATTAAGTCCTACTCTTACTTCATTGCGTAGAATTTTCTTTCTAATTTTGCAGTGGCCTGGTAAAAATGAAACAGCAAGCCCATCCTGGAATCCCTGATTATCAGAGGTGGCAAACCAGGCAGGAAAATGGGATATTCCAAGGTCTGTGTAGCTCCCAAGTGCCAATGCAGTAGTAAGGCAAGACTAGTAATGCCAACACCTGATGGTGAGCAGTATTTTTAATAAAAATACAGTATCAGCTGTGGGAATGAACTAATTCATAGCATTAAATGAAAAACTCCCAGGAAGTGTAAACAGACCACAGGTTTGAGCTGATGCTTCCCAGGTTAAAAAAGCACCAACAATAAAGTCACATGCTATGACTTGGTGGGTCTCCATCTTTTTCACTTTAATTTTTGGGGTGCATTTTTGCCCTGGGTGATGAGCATCCTGAGTGCTGCTTACACAGATGTGATTTGCACTCAAACTTTATTTCACCTCTTTCTTTCATGTCTCCATCTCCTTTAGATGAAGCTTTCCTGGGCCAGCCTCAAAAAGGCTCACTGCTTTCCCCAGGCCCCCAGCAAGTGCTCTGCAGACAGTTGATATTTTGAATGCAGATCAGAGCTGAAGAATTTCAGAAATAAATTACTGTGGGACAAGTATGTCTTTATAACTTATTTCTTCAATGTGTTTCAGTTGCACAACCGAAGCATGAGAAGAAACATTCCTAAAAATAATCTCTTTTTCTTCCCACCTATTAAAAAGAAGCATTTCAAATATCAGTGCTTGTACTCACTCAGATTTCATTGATGCTAAAATGAAAGGAGTTTTCAGTAACCATATAAGAATATTTAACCTAAAGCAGGCTATTAAATTTAATCTAAGCAGGTATGTGAATTAACTTACCTTATGTCAAAAGGGTGTTTCCCTAGTAATTTCCATACTGATAGGAGGTTCAGCTCAATGCTAATTAAGTCAAAACTGTCAGTAGCTCACCCACTCCCCTGAGCACTGTACACCTGCAGCCTGTCTGTAGGGCTGCACCAGCACTCACTGACCTGACAAACCAAAAACAACCAAAACCAGCCAAATTGGTTGTTTTACTTCTTGCTCCACATACATCAAAGTCAACAAATCTTCGCCAGCTGGAAATGCCAAATGGCCTGGCTTGCACTGAATTTTCCCTGAATTTGGGCATAAATATAAGATAAAGTGATTGTAGGTATTTTGCTTGCAAACAGTGGACCATTATATCTAATCAGAGAAACTAATACAATTGGTGTGGATATTTGTGCAGTATCATTGCACAGACTATTCTCTCATTGTGGTTTGGGAAAAGAGGAAAGAATTTACTTAAAATTTGTAAAATTTAGATAATTCTTTGAATGTGTTCAAAATGGGAAGATACTAAAGTATGACTTTTTAAAAAAATCTAGACTAACAGTAAATCCTATTGCAGAAAAACCTGCACTTCCCAACCAAATAATACTCAAACGAAAAAGCCAGCTATAATCAACAAATGACAAATAGAAATGCTCTTAATTTATTAATCTAATTTATTCACTCCCTGTATTTATTAAACTAATTGCATTGGTTTCTCAAGGGGAAATACATTCCCTACATTTCTCCTTAACACATATCCTAGGCAGAATCTTCAATATTTTATTGCCATAATTGAAAAAATATTTTTGGTATATTCCTACTCAGTAATAAACTGTCATCATAAACAAGGTGCTGTGATTTTAAGTCATAAAAACACAGCAGGTGAACAGAAAGGGGATGTGATAACTCCGACAATAAAATTTGCACTGCTGCCCCAAAAGTCCAGAGTAATGGCAGCTCTTGCCAGACTTTACAAGAAAATTTCCAACTGGATCAAGACATCATGAAATGCTTTATAGGAAAAGAAAGTAAAATGTCTAATGTAGGCAAGACTTTAAGAAACCATTCTGGAAATAAAGGAGGCCTCAAACACAAGTGTAATTCAGTAAATAAAACATCAATGTCACTGACACAGTAACAGAACAAATTGAGCACACTCAGTTTGAACAGTAAGACATGCACTGTAGTGGAGAGAGAGTGAAAGACAGAGAGGAAAATGCATGACATTTTTTGGTATGGGATTTCTAAAATTGTTTGATTCAACTGTCTGTTAAAAAGCAGCTAAATGCACCACTTATAGTCATCACAGTGTTATGGATATGATTTTATCTGTACTTCCACTGTAAATGTGAAGTGATTCACAGTAAATCAGAGGACATAATGTAAGATTTCTGGTGAATGTTCAGCCTTGTGTCAGTCTGCTACACATGAGTAAATTTCACATTCCAAGGAGCTATGATTTCAGTTATTCTGTGTTTTTAAATGGGCAAGGTTTTAACAGCTTTCATGTACAATGTGCAAGAATTCAAAGTTGGTTGAAAACTTAAAAACGCCAGCATTGGTACAAACTTGCATCAAATTATACCTGGAGACACATCAGGTGAAAGGTACCTTTTAAAATCTCTCACAGAAGGGATACAGCGAGTTAACCCTTTGTGGAGAGAGAAAAATAATATCCCCAGCACTGCAACCAGTAGGAATGAGGAAAGAAGGAAGTTTGGGACCTTCAGTGCAGAAAAAGAAATGTTTGTTCTGATACCTTTCTGGGTGAAGCTCTAACAATGTAACCCTTAATATTCAAACATTTTTTTATAGATCTGAGCTACAAGGTAGGTTCCCTTCAGCTGTGGGACTGAGGAATGTTCAAACCCCCAATTTCCTATGTGGCTGTAGTTTGGTTCCTCCAGAAACAATGACTGATGTCACAGCAAAATATGAGGATGGATAGAGGAAAAAATGTAAGCAGATGGCTGCTAACCTAAACTAAAATGCAAACAGGGCAAAAAGAAACAAGGAAGGTAGAGGGTGAAGAAGAGTCCTAACAAGGAATGGATTACAACAGGGGAATTGCAGGCTAGACAGATGATATTCTCTTTGATTGCTTCATTTAAAATTGGACAAAGAACTGTGAAAGGTACCAGAAGGGACAGACAGGAGGACCTATTCTGCTGTTACAGAGTTTCAGAATACCTGTCTGATTTCAGGTGAATCAAGTCATGAAAAGAGTTACATTGATTCTCTTTACAGAGGAATATAGTGCTCTGCAAGTAATATTTCATGTATTGAATATTAAAGTATTTTAAAATATATTTGTATCAGCTTGTTCCCCAAATACAGCTTCTCTTACACAATAAGTGACTAAATAAATAAATAAATAAATAAAACAATTTAAATGTAGCTTAAAAGTTAATAATTTACTGTCATTCTTTGGACAGCAGTCTCCTGCTAGGCATTCACTTCTTGTGGGACCTCTGACTGTAGCCAACACCTTGTGCACATTCTCTGTGTCAGATACACAACTTTTGAAAATAAAGTACCAACAGTTGCACATTGCAATTTGTGAATTATAATATTTTTGCTTACAGGGCTCCAAATAACAAATATCTAAAATATAGGCAGTTGTCAGTAACTGCCAGCACAACAGATAATACTGAATATCCCCAAGTACACCAGGAAGCTGAGCTTACAGCTAGAGCATTTCTGATTTATCAGACCTCCACCACAGCTGAGTCCCTTCATTGTAGAAATCATTGCACCCCCACAGTTCCCCCACACAATGCACAAGTGGCCTGGCTTGTCCAGTGCTGATCAGCATTGGTTGCACCTCCTTTCAGACAACCCATTTTATCTTGGTGAATCCATTTTATCCTGGTGCAAAGGTGTGAGGAATCACATAGATGTTTTTTTCCCTATTGCTGCAAGATTTGAGCAGACCCTGAGGAATTCTTCTCTGCTCTTTATTCTCAGCATTAACCATACAAACATGTATGCTTGGAACATAATCTGGGGAAGAAATATGAGATAAACTAGGAGGACCATTAATCTTGCACTGTGCTGGAGGCATCCCTTTCAATTACTCTTCTTTTTCATCTCCTTCCTTGTCATCCACATCTTCCTTGGTAACAAAACCTCTTCCAACTGGAAATCCTTCTCTGGTCATAGTGTCTCCTCATGAAAAAGGAAAAAGAGAAAAGAGCTGCAGCTCGGAGTGTTTTTGTACAGGGAGGACTGCTTTCCTCCTCTTGACTGAATCTGATGTAAGACAGAGAGGAAATACCTGGAAAAATATTGCTCTGGTCAGTAACAAAAAACCCTTATAATTTTGCTGATGGATGCTTCCTCCATAAGGTGCCTCCTGGCATATTTAGGTGTTTGGAACCACTAGCTGACTGCACTTTCCTCTCTTTACTTTTGATAGTGTTTAGACAAACTTTAATTTTTCTTTTATGTTGGTTATTTTTCTTCTCTGCCTGTCACTTGGGAACTGTTGGAATTTCAGTTTATGCATCAGCTATTTCTTGGTGGTCCAAGGTGGGATCACCAGGCTCCACATGTACTGCTCTTTTCTCTACTTCATCATGCTTTATCAGCATCTTCTTCACTTGTTGGTCACCCACAACCTCCAGTCTCTTTTTGCCAGGAGACTCAGATTATTGCTTCTACCCATCCCTAGAGTAAATAAGAAGAGATCCCTTCCCCCATCCTTACTTCTCATTCCTCCTCTTCCATCCTGCTGCCCTCAGAATCCCTCCTGTCGAGCCAGCAGACATTCTGGACAAAGGAAAAGCTTGGACACCTCCTCTGGATGCTATTGCTGAGGTGACTGTGAGCAAAGAAAGGGTCCACACTCATCCCTAAGGGTGAAAAACATTTCTCACAGCAGCAGGGGTTTAACAGTAAAGTGGTTTAGACAGGGCTTTCCCCACTGTAGTCCATGGAATTAACACAAATGACATGTCTGACCAGTATTTTACATGCTACATGCATAATTCCCCCCTTACACTTTTCTTTATGGAACCTTTGAATGAACAGGATAAAAAAATTGCACTGTCAGAAATTTGGAGCTAAAGTAGGCAAGCCATTCTGAAAGATGAGTTCATGGGATTTTCTGATATCATTCTTCAGCTTCCTCTGAATGAAAACATTCTTGTGTGAAAAAAAAAATAATGTAAATAACTCCACATGCAAAAGCTGTTCATTAAATTAAATTTTCTGGCATTTCATTGTGTGCTCAGATATAATGCTGAAGCTCAAAGGCTCCTGTAATTGGGATGAGAAGACATTGAAGAGGCAGGCACAAGAAAAGCTAACATTCTGAAAAATCACCAACTGAAATGGAGCTATGTCAGTCACTCATTTCTGTTTCCATATACACATATAGTGGGTGTGAGGAAAGTGAACTGTTTGCGAGTCTCTTGAAGACTGCACAAAACTTAAGACCAGAAAACCACCATGAAATACACACCAAAAGATGGGTATTCCCCATCTTTTGGAGTGACCACAGCTTCAGTTAGCTCCATTTGGATTTGTAAGGAATTCTGAAAATTCAGACAAAGGGTCTTGATTTTGTGAAAAATATTTATTTCTCCTCAAGTAAATATGTTGGCAAAGATTTCCATTTTTTTCTGCAAATACAGCTTTTCTGTTTATTTCAACCAAAATTAGTATGTTATTTTATATATCTCATAGGTGAGTAAAATGATCAGTACTAAGTGAGTAACTGCCTTGTTAAGGTCAGGCATGAGTCAGCATACCTGAAAATTGATATCTTTTTCTCCAACCACTAGACCTTTTTTTCATTATTTACCCTCTCCACATTCTCCTTCTTATAACTTCATATTTAAAAAGAAAACTGGAAAGGGAGCTGAAAGATACAGAACTCCAAAGGAAAGTAATTTGTTTTAAAAAACATTCCTGAAAAGGCTGCCCAAATGTTCCCATGCTTTATTAAGATGTCAGAATATATCGCATCAATTTTCAATCTTCTAAACCTAGATAAAGAACAACAAAATAATTAAGAAAGTAAAAAATAAGTGGCTGGCAACAAAACTGCTCAACTGACAGCCTGGTAAGTCATCTTAATCAAGTATTATCATGGCAACAGAAGAGATCTCTGATTTCTGACTCATGTCACAAATTTCATTGTGACAGTTCAGTTGAGAACTCCTTTTTCCACTGACAGGCTCTTGTTTTCACATCTGGAAGAAAGGGGTGACCAGAAGTTCAAAATTCATTGGTCTTAAAGTGCATGACTGAAAATACTTAAAGAGCAGCAGTGAAGAATGTTGGGATTTAAACACCAGGTTCCTGGAGCCTTGGTGATTCCCCAGCTCTCAGTGCCTCTTCTTAACCTTGCCCACTGCATGCTTCTGTGCTGCTCTTTCAGCTGCTACACCCTATTGCTTTGGATTTAGATCTGACACAGACACATAAAAATATCAAGACCTTGAAAGACAGTGAGGAAAAGAATCCTCCCGAGACCCCATGATCTTACCTAGCAGAATGGTCCATGCACATTTTGTTGGCACATTACCAACAGGCATAAAAAGCTATGCCCAGCACTTCTTGCATTTCCTAATCCATTGCCATTCAGCAAAATACTGAGGAATGCAGAGGGAAAAGAGGGAGTTTCCACAAGTTTATACATCATGATTCCTCCCACATCCAAGCTCTTCATTTATTTGTGATAGGTGATGCAAAGCACTTCTGAGTGGTCCCTCTCTCAGTTTGCTGCAGAGACATCCTACAAGGACTACATTCAGAAGAGGAAGGCAACATTTAAGTAAAAAAAAAAACCCTGGGACTTAACTCCTGCTTGGAGTTCTAACTTCACTGTAAAGTGAAACGCTGCCTAAATAATTAAGGATTACAGTATATTTACTCTACTACACCTCAATTATCTGCAGCTTCATTGACTACTGTTTTAGCACTTGTGTACTGGTATGTAATATGTTGTCTGCCTGTAAACAAAGAACAAATTTAGGTAGCTAAATTACTATTTTGTTTGACCTCTTTTCTTTAAATGCCATACTGTTGGGGTATCACTGTCCTTGGTAAACATGAAAATTTCAGTGGTACAGAAAAAGAGAGTCATAAATGCACAGTGATATCCAGCACAAAATAACAAGAAGAAAGAACTCACATTATTTTTCCCACAGCCTGTGGGCATGCACCCACATATTCTTATGTGAATAAGCTCCCTCCTGTGTAACTCCCAAGGAGGAAAATCTCTCCTGACTTGCTGCACACATTAAACAAGGCAACATGTATTTTGTGGGTTGTACAATACACACGCTTTTTTTCCTTTCTTTTTAATATATAATGCATTCTACACAGCAGTGGTGATCTATGCAAAGGGATGTTCTCCCTTGCCTTAAAATTATATTGTCACTTTCCATGTAACACTTAAACAAACAAAAAGATACTGCTCCTTGAGCAAGGTCAGAGAGGTCTTCAGATGGTCTATTTCCTCAGCTTGCCTCTGACTCTACATTGCTTTACAAATCAGATGCTAGATATATTTTGATTATTTTGTACTTTAATGGATCATGTACAAAGAGTCCACCCTTCACATCGCAGTCATTAATTTTTTCTGGAGTCTGATGGGAAAAGCAGGTAGAAGAGAGAGAGGGAGAAAGAGAGTGTGTGTGTGTGTGCACACACCAGTGTATACATGTGTGCTGATTGAAAAGTGATGGATTATTTTCATGTGGTAAGAAACACAATGTTTTCTTTAGCACAGCAGGATATTCTGTTTGCAAGGTCTAACAGTGAAATATTATGCATATCTGGAGCTGGCCCACTGCCAAAAACCTAACAGCAGAAATCAGAAGAGATTTTGAATCTGAATCTTAAAAAACCAGTACAGCCCTACAAAGCAACTAATGAGACATTCAAAACAGAAAAGCACTTGTACTAAAGCATGATTGCTGTCATATATGTCATCATTTACAAAACAGTAAATAATTATTCATCTAAATGTTACCTTGAACTTCAATTTAAAATATAAATATATTTTCAATGACTTCTACGTCTGTGCTGATACAGGTTTATTTATTATGACCTGAAGTAAATTAAGTGATAGATTTCCCAAGCTCAAAGAAGCAATCCCTTAAGAAGCAGGTACAATTAAAAAAAGAAACAACAAAAAAAAATAACCCTGCATAACCTCAAAACACCAAATGCATGAGAACTGTAGCACACCAAACTAGAAAACACTAGCCCAGAAAAACACCAAAGTATTTTCATTCAACTCTTGGGAGAGATGGGGCTGTGTATAACCAAAGGGAGGTGGGCAGGGGTCCAGTCAGACACTGCTGGAGCTAACTGGAGTTTTGCCATCCACTTCACTGGTGGACAAGCCAAGCATTGCCCTTTTAAATGAGGCTTTGAGGCCTTTTTTTTAGTGCTAAGGTCCAATTAAATAGGATGGGAGAAATACCAGAGTGCAGTCAGCACTCTGACCCTTACATATGTCATTCCTATGGAAAGGCAAGAAGTTCACGTGAGGATGGTGGGCTGGATTCCCACAGCACACACAGGGGTGGCTGTCTGGGATCTTGCAGCTTGCATTGAAAAATTGCAAAAATCCATTCATTTCCAGGCCACATAACCTTCAGCATGGGATCTGTAAAAACAACTCTTCCCTTGGTAAGCCTTCTTACATCTGTGTGTACCCACTCCTTGATTAATTTATTGCACTTGACTAATTACTAGATAACTCTGGAAAGTGTGGGTAAAGGAACATATATATATATATATATATATATATATAATGTGCATTCATATGTGACCAAGTGAAAATGCTATTTACCATTAGCAACCCCTTCTGGAAAATCTCACTCAAGCTCTCCCAGTGCATCTTTATTTCCACTGCATCCCTTTTATCACCAGATCTTCACACTGGGGTTCAGAAAATGCTTACGGTACTGAAGAGTTTATTAGAAACAGGCTAGTGGTTTTATCAACATAGTTAATATTCTAAGGGCAAAAGATTTAAAGTCAGGACACAATCAATGTCTGGACTATTAATATGGAAACTGCAGCATTTTGAAAAAGGAGAACCTAGGAACTCAAGATATGTATTTAATAAACTTCCAAAGTAAATCACATCTGTTTTTATAACCTGATTTTTGAAAAAGGAGACAATGGCAAGACACAAATATTTTTGAATATTTTGAATACAGAGTCCTTCACTTGCCCTGTTGCATTTCTTCTCACATGTTACCTCAGGACCCTTATTTTGAAATCATTAGAAACTGGTTTGGAGTAACAACTGTTCCTGCCCCAAAAAAAAAAAAAAAGGGTCCACCAAGTGATGAATTGACATTTTCTTCTAGCAGGATACATTACTATTGGGAATTTTCTGCTAAGTTTCCACAAAGGATTTTCATTGTTATATTTTGATACACAGAAGTTGACTGGCATATCTTTTCAAAACCTTTCTTGTTTTTTCCAAACATAACTAGCATATAAAAAGAACCATAATATGTATTATGGGAAAGCAGCACAATGATATAAAAGACTTCCATACTAAGAGCAGACGGAAAATGGTAGTTATTATTAATTTAGAAAAAACAAAAGAGCTACCCAGCATTTCAGTAATGTGGCAAGTTGTGTGCTATTGAGGGAAAGAGGATTTTATAATTGGATTTTAGAGTAATTTAGGAGACGAGATAAGCTGTAATGGTTGCATATTAGAGGTTAAAACTACAGCAGAAACTCATAACGTAAGGGTTCATTGCACTGAGGAAAACAGAACAAAGGAAACAACACAGGAGCAGCCTGGCGTAGGTAGCAGCAAGGTAAGTATGGGCTACACAGAAATGAGGGGCTTTTATATTAACACCCACTTAAACAGGTATCAAGCAGCATTCCTTCCCTTCAAAGTCCCTCCTTAAAAAATAATTATATGTGTGTATCTATATATATATATATATAGATAAAATCTTATATGCATGTATAACAGGGTAGTGTTACTCCATACATTAGGTAGCGTGTATTACTTCCTAAATACATAGGTTTATGTATTTGGTTTTAGGAAAGAAATAACAATAAGCACTTACATCTTTCTCACCAATAATGACAAAAGAATATATCATAACACCAGCAAGCATGGACAAGGCACAAAACTTTTGCACGAGGAATCACTGAAATTTCAGGACACGATTGGTGGGGTGGGGGTAATTTTCCCTACTAATTCTTCTGTGAGCAAATGGAGACCCAGCAGAAGACAGAGTGCTCTCCCTGGGGGTCCTGCAGGTCGTGCAGCTCCCACCAGCTCTGCTCTCCCCCACCTTCTCTGATGGCTGAAACTCTTCTCCCCCTCCATCTGTCGAGTCAGAACTTGAACCGACCCAATCTCCAGAGCCTCACTTCTGCAGCACACAAGTCGTGCAGGCAGCACTTTGCCCGTGGAGAGGAGGGAGACAAGGAGCAGAGGCCAGAAATGAAGGCTGGGCCACCAAAGTCACGCAGGGCAGAGCTGGAGACAAGCATGGGGGTGATCTCTGATAATCCTTGTCTGGGAGCCTCCCCGCAGCCTCCCTG
Organism: Chloebia gouldiae; assembly: GCA_003676055.1. Lineage (NCBI taxonomy): Eukaryota > Metazoa > Chordata > Aves > Passeriformes > Passeridae > Chloebia > Chloebia gouldiae. The sequence goes on from QUSF01000008.1 coordinate 2,529,327, forward strand.
GGGGACACCGAGCCCAGCAAGCCCGGGTGCAGCACAAGGGAAGGGCAGCTGATTTTTAAGCTTTTTAAGATTTTTAATCCCTGCAGTCTGCAGTGTGTCAGCCAGCTCCATTATTTTGGGAGAGAAAGGGAGAAATATTCTCCAGCCTGTTTCCAGGCTGATAGCAGAACACACTTTCAGTTTCCATCGCAGGCAGATTCAGCTGCAAAATGGAGCAGTTGTGACCAAGTTCTCAGTTGTGACAAGTGAGCACAGGCTCAGGATCAGTTGCTTTATATTAAATGAAGACCCAGCCTTGGATTTTTCAAAACCAGGTGTCTAATTTTTTTTTTTTTTGTGGGACTTTGCCAACATTGAGATATTTAATGTTTGCCAGCTGCCAGTCTCAGTTTGGAAAGCATAGCTTCCTCACTTAGTGATGCAACTCCATAGGCATAGCAAATTATGTACACGTTTGGCAAGCAGCTTTGAAAAAAAAAAAAAAAGAAAAAAATAAAGTATTCTATGCCAAGAAATGTGAACACTTGCAAAAATACAGTAGTTTATCAGAAGAAAACAGTTTCCCCTCCTGTTCCCCTTCCAAGGATTTAGCTGGGGAATGTTCACCTGAGCCATCTAAACTCTCAACATTCCAGAGGTAAAGGGGAGGGGGGAAAGAAAGAAATCACATTATTCTGCACGGTGATTCTGCACTGTGGCTTCTCCCAGCAAATGGAGCACCACTGCTCACCAACAGGGTAAATAACCCAAGCAAAATCTGTTCAGAGGGTGCAGGCTCACCCTGCTGCCCTTGGAATGAAGGATACTCCAAAGTTGGAGCTTTCCTTCGTTACCAGTGCTTGGCTACCCCCTGCTGGGCTCCCACGGCTTCTGTACCACCAGGCAGCCCCAGAAAAGCATCCCAAACACACCGGGTTCCACTCTGGGGTAAGCTTCCCAAACCAAACCAGGCTGAGAGGCTTTGCTGCTGCTCAGCGCCCAAAAACGACACGGTCTGGTCAGCTGAGATCACAGGGATGTTGTACTGCAAGTCTCTATTTTTCATATTATACGTGGGTTTATCCTAGACTTCCCACAAATTCTAAATAAGACCACATTAGAGGAATGAATGGTATGCTCAGTGAGACCCCCAACACATGAATATCCAGAAAACTAAATATTTTCGCAATAAATATAGAACTCTAAAGCAGCAAATTTCCTTTCTAATTCTGTGTAAGTTGGATGAGCACATCTGAAACACTTTCCCCAGCTTGTTTTAAAAGCATTCCTCAAATACAATTCAGAACAGGAATTCCCAATACAAACCTCTTATTTATGTATTTTGTGGATAAATTTAAAGAGGAAAATGTGCTGCAAGACATGTTCAAACAACTAATAGTTCCTGTAAACCAAAAATATATTAAAAAACAGAAAAATGAAATGAAAAAGATTAGTTGTTTTAAGCTATAACACAGCTGTATGCAACTAAATCCAGAAACATGTGAAATTAAATTGGATTTTCGGGCAGGGGGTGGGGTAGTGTGCAATGGGGTTAAGTTTACTAGTAATTCCAATCCTTTTTTCCAAGTTGCAAGATGTTGTTACTGACACTTTTATTTTTCTTTCATTCTGTTTATTTTTGTGAACAAGGCAGAAAAGAAATTGTTATTTGAACCATATTAACAGAGGCTGCATGTGCTGGCTTAGGGCTCTTGCGTAGCCAGTTACTGCTTCTACATAGCAGAAGGGTAAAATAAAAGTCAAATATCCTTTCAAACATTTATTAGTGTCACATAAATAGCCAAATTCTATACAACAACAGATTAATAATAGGCTGAATTAGTCTCTAACCTCTTTGATTTCTAAATGCTGGTAAGACACTGTCCCCCTTGTTCCTCTATCTAAATAAAGCATGTGTAGCAAACAAATATTTCCCTTGTGTTACCACAGGAAAAGGGAAGAAGTTTTCATGAAACAGAGTTGTAAAGGGATCATATTACTGAACTAGAGTCACATCTCTCCTCCACACTGTTGTCCTTTATGCTGCCTGTCCTCTGCAACCAGAGGAATGGCAGCAGCAGACGTGGAGGTGGGAGGGGAAGGCAGGATGCTGTGCCTGTCTGTTTGTCAGCAGGAGGGGATGGGTTAGAATCCATAGTTCTCAAAATCTAGACAACTATTCTATTATTTTTTTCCCTCCTATATTTAGATTCTGGTTTCTTCTCACGACACATAACCTTTTCAAAGGTTCACTCCTGAAAGGACAGAAGTGCAAAAAAAAAGTAGTATTTCAAAGCTCCAGGCCAATGAGGAATAGAGGGATCCAATCCTTCAGCTGCCACTATTGACAGAAGGCCTCTGCTTAACTCAAAATGGCTTTGTCTCTGCTGTGGATCTGTTCACAATTTATTTGAAAGCAGAAGGCACTTATTTAATACCAGAGCCAGAACGTATCACTAATCTGACAAGTATTCCACACAGCTCCAGCCAAAGCTTTCTCTCTGTTGTTTAGCAGTGGCCATACAGTTCTAGAAAATGAACAGGGCATGGGAATCACTCAGCAAGGTGTCTAGAGTGAAAGTGGATGGAAGGATATGTCTGTTTACCCCAGAATGAGGGCCAGGCTGAAGAAAGGGATGAGCATCCCCACTCCATCCCATCCTGCAGTCCTGGCTCCTAAAATTTCCTGTGTGCCATGGGATGCCACCACACTCACCTCTGAGTTTTTCCTGACAGTTCCTGCATCTCATCCCAACAGAAAGCTAGGAACAGACTGGGATGCACATCCAGAGCTCAAAGCTCTGGATTTGACAACATTTGCAGTTGTCAAAGTTTATCTCAAATATTCCTTAGAACTTCATCCAGCCTTCACTTTCAGTGTATGCCCTCATCTTCATCATATCACCTTGCCTTCACCTCTGCATTCCTCTCCTAGCTCTCCCACCTTTCCTGCACTAGCCTGGATGGCTAATACCAGCTTTCTGCCATGACTTTTAATGGCCCAGTCCTGTGTTACCAAGACTCCACACTGGGCTAAATATCATTTTCTCGTAGGCCCAAATTACAGAGATCTTTCCTGGAGCTACACTGATGTCATCTCTAACATTAGTTACCCTTCTGCTAGTCTGCTAGTAGTGTTTCCCCTTAGCTTCTCCCCTAGCTCACTTGCAGACATCTTTTTCTGGAAGGTGCTAAAATGTTCTTGGATTTGTCAGGCACTGCCTAGCCACTCCACTCACATTCACAGTCTAGGCACCTAGATCCTCTGATGAAATCTCAGCATGGCTTTGTGTGGCATTCCTGTGTGAAAACCCGTGAGATGCATTTTCTTGCAGCCTTCCTTGTGATAAGTAAAGCATGCTAGGCAATTTGGGAGAAATTGGAGAATTCCAGATATTACTCCTGCATCAGCAGTGGATATGAGCAGAGGAAGGATATGAAAGACTTGTGGAATAGATGGGAAATCAGGAAAGAGAGAGGAGCTAATACAAAAACTGTCTACTTTGGATAAATCAGTAGCCTTGATTATTTTAGATCCAAAATATTTCAGTTCAAACACTGTGAATGATCCAAGCTATAGCATCAGTAAATTTTCATTTCCAGATCACATCTCTAAACATGAAGAATATTCTCCAAGGGAAGCCACTGCTCTTCTTTTGCTCCCAGCTAACATGTCCCACTGCAAATTACAATAGGTATAACCACAGTTCCCAGCAAAATCAATGACTTGTGGTGACATGATTAATTTCTGGTTTCAACATCTGGCTGGAATTTTACGCATACGAACTCTGTGATTTGTACAAACAATTACTTTAGAGAAACAAAAATCTTTGCAATTCACCATGTCATAACCAAACCATCTGTCCAGCAGGCCACTATGGGATCATGCAGATAGAAGAGAAGGCAGAAGGTGGCCCATTTTGTCCAGTGTGTTTAGTTCAAAATATCTGCTTTGGTCTTCATCATCAATAACAGGAGTTTATTCACATTACATTGTAAGTTCACTAGAGACCAAAGGTTTTCTCCTGCCAACTGAATTATATCCATACCTTAACTGTGAAAATTGTAAGCAAACAAGCCTAGCTACTGAAGCCCTGTCTACCCTACAAAACAAAGGAAATCAAGGCAGCTGAATACAGGAGTTAGTATTTTATATGCAAAACAGTATGCTGCATGTACAGGTGTTACTAATAACATTCCTTCATTTTTCAAAAAACCTGGAAGCATTGCATATATGAAATTGCCATGGTTTTTTTAGCCCAAGAGAAGGAAAATCCCAGAATATGTATGTTCAAGTCAAATCAAAAGCATTTACATCCTATCACAAGTTCAGTTGCTTATATGAATGTGAGTAACTCAGTGTACATATGGCACTCTTGCCAGAACAAATTAATGTTGAAAGCTGAGACATGAGAGACACTTTCCTTAGCCAAGTTGTGACTATCCTTGCCTAGAGCACACAGTACCTGCCATTTAAAAGGGTCTGCCCCACAGAATGAGTTTTCCTGGATTGTGTCGTGTTCCCAGAGAAAATAAAAAGATGAATGGGCAGCAACATAAGCATAAGCCTTGCTGAGAAGACAGCATTTTAGATAACTTGTACTATGTCATTCTGGTACCCCTCGCTTGGCAAAACACAGGCTTAAAACATATTGTGTTAAGATAAGAGTTTGTCTTCAGATAGTTTTAACATAATCAAATAAACACAGAAAGCAGGGTGACCTTAATTAAAAGGTCATTTACATTGTGTGTCCTGCCCTCAAAGCAGGATGAACTGCACCATGTTATTTTTGACAGATATTTGTACAAGCTGCTCTTTAAAATCTTCGTTATAGATTCAGCAATTTGCTCAATTTGTTACACCACGAAGCTGTGCCTGCACTCCATGAAGCACCACACGATGGCTTGGAAAAGATTCCAAAGGTCTTAGAGGCTGGTAAAACATAAAGATAGGAAAAGTCGAAGGCTGTGTCCTAGTTGGGCAAAATGAGAGAGTGTTTGTTATTTAATAATTATGTTAGCAAAGCAAGCAAAGCCCCAGGGGTGAGCTCTGTGTTCCACTGCCCAGAGACAGCATTCCAGGTAATAAGCACACCCAAGTGAAGAGACATTCATCCAAGGTGATACAGAAACAGCCCCTGTTGTCACTCCACAGACCCTTCAACACCCACAGCAAAGTTTATGAGCAAATTGTACAATAAAAACCTGCCTCTGCCCAGAGCTGAGGGTGCCACACGCCACAGGGGAGCAGCCTGTGCTGCCTGGCTTTGTAGCTCAGACACAAACAAAACTCAGCCCAGCTTGCAGTCTGGAGAGGGTGCTTGTTTTAACTTCACACACACTTGTAAATTTAAGAGATCCTTTAATATGCCATGTAGTTTTAACTTTTTTTCTTCCTTCTTCACTGAACAACAGATTTAGAGGGTATAAAATCTCAAGGATTTTTCTGAGATGTTGGTGATGCCAAGCCAGAAAAAGATCCTTTACTTTTACTGCTATGGTGACACTGGGCTTATCAGAGGAAAAACTTATGTCACGTGCAAAAAATCAGGAATTCCTCTTTTTTCCCTGATGCCTACCAGCACACTGGCTGGCACATGAGCAAACCCGCCAGGAGCGATGTGTTGTCCAATGCAATTTCCATCTTCCAAAATGACTTAGTCTGACTTTTCATGCCACTCACAATTTATTTCATGATGTGCACAGAGGTTTCCACGAGCAGCACCCCTCTCAAGGCATTGCAGCTAGTGCTGAGAAAGGCTGCAGCTCACCCATGTTCTGAGGCCTGGCTGTCCTTCAGGAGTTAGAGAGATTCTGTGTTGGCAAGAACACTGCCAAGCAGAGCAGGAAGCATTACTAGCTCCACAACACATTTTTTATACAGCCTGAAAATACTTTATTTTATTTTTTTTCCTCCTTTTTTAAACTTAGACTCCTGCAACCAGCTTTCCTATTGACATAGTAACAGGGGAGTACACTTTAACTTACTCTTTTTTCATAAAGCAGATGTCTTTTCTTGTGAGAATTGGCATATTTTTACCCTTAGAATGATCTCTGCTTTTATATGCCTAATTAAATTTTAGCGGTCCCTTGCTTAAATAAAGATTTATTAGCTCCTAAAATAGTAGCATAATTCTTCCACCTACACACTATCCTTTAACATATTTACAAGCAGACTGGCTTATCCTTTACAAAAAAAAAAAAAAAAAGAAATAAAAAGTGGATTATTTAATGTTGTTACGTTATTGGTGTCAATTACTATGCTTCACAATAGAGCTTTCTGAAGATACTGCTCTTTAACCCTGGAACTGTAAGAACACTTGAAGAAAGAAAAGCTGTCAGTCTTAGAGATCAAGTACTCAAAAAACTCAAATAACAGAGGCAATCAGCAAATTTCAGCCCCGTGTTCGGACTCTGCCATAGCTGTGATATGAGCTGACATATTGTCAGTCGGAGGAATCCAGGGAATTATTTTAAGGAGATGAAATTTGCATCATCAGAAGCCCCTACTTATACATTTCTTCTCATTTCTCTTTATGAACAAGAAAGACAAAACCTGTACATAACACTTTTGCACACATAAATTTATATATACTGACAGAAAGACAAATAGTAACACAGTAAAGCGCTGTTTTTGCCAAACTATTGGAAATAATTTCTTTATAGTTCTGGGGCTTGGGTTATTTAAAAAGCTCATTTATTCTCCAGGATTAGAAGATTAGTAGTTTGTTGGTCTTTCATTAGTTTTACTTTATTACAGTCCTGCTTGCTAAAATATTTGCATCACAGGGAATATCCTTTTCACTGAGCTGTTAAACCTCACCTCTCTACCCTGCACACTGACATCTTTGCACCTTGTAAACACCACTGCTACAAGCAATTGTGTTCCATGTGTTTGTCAGATTGCATCAAGAATGCTGAATTTCATCTTCCTGCTGTAATTTTAATATTGTTCAGCAAAACCTAAAGCTTTTGGTGATTTCAAATATATTTTAAGTGCAAGAGATGACTCATACATTTAATTTCACTCTTTTACACCAGATTCTCTTCCAAAAGTCACAAAAAGCAGGTCACTCAAAAACATTCCATATACGAATGTCATACAGCTGGCCTCACAAATAAATCAGCATACAAAATCCCCTCTTACTGAAATTTGTCACAGTAAACATCAGAAGCTGTAAAGTGAAACTAATAGGAAACTGCCTCGTTGTGCAATTGGTGTGAGTGTGTGCCCAAACATACACAGGCACACACACCCCATCCAGAGCTTTGTACTTTTCCATATATGTGCTGTATGTTCAAAGAGCAACTTGCTACAGCCAAGATGCCATCAAAATCTGGAGAAAACATGAGTGGAAAAGCCTGGAAAACTTTGGTTTAACAGTAACAGTGTTGTAATATCAGGATGTATTGTTCCTTTACCTTGCAATCTTAATTTCAGCCACCAGCTGCTGACAATATCTCTGTTTTTTATGCATGTATGTGAAGGTCTGTATAATTTGTTAAATGCTTATATAGGATGCTAATGAATAGACACAAGCTAAGCCATGTGAAAACCTCTGTGACCAACAGTGACATTGGAATGAAGGCACCGTGGTCAAGGCTGGGCTGGAGGAGCACATGTCCTCTACATCCAGGGCTACTCTTCAGGCAGCCTTTGGATGATGCCTGGATAAAGAAAACCCTGCCGGATGAAGAAAAGAGCCACACACACATTTAAGACTAGGATTTATCCCTGGGAGCCAAGCTGGCCACACCTACCTGGATTTGATACCATTTCTGGACTCCCTCTGGCACTGACTCCAGTAGGAGTACTCTGGGGGCAGAAAAATCTAGTAAACATCATTATTGACAATCCTGAACAAGTTACTGTTTGGCTTGTTTGGAGAATGCAAAATCCCCAGCTGAGGAAGTATGTTACTGATCTGAAGATATTTAGGTATTTGAAGTGCTAAGACCCTCAGAGAGACTTACTCAAAAAAAAAACAACAAATGAAGCAACTCTTGGATCATCAGTCCCGTGAGGAGGAATAAGTCTCTAATTCTGTCTCAGTTCTCCTTCTCTGTTTTTGAGGTACAAGTAACAGTATCTATTCAAGATGCATAAGTATGTAGCACATACATATGCTCTTTTCTTAAACCATTATCTACAAACCCACAACTGAATGCTTAGACAAAAGAATCCTCTGAAATAGTTGTTTCTGTAAAGAATTATTCCTCTACATGATTATGGCTGCCAGACAGGACAATACTGTATTTCCAAGAATAGACAAAAATATAATGGTATCTGCCTAACAAGAGTTTAATCTCTTAATATCACTGCATATGTTTAATTGTTGAAGACTTGATGTTTCAGATGCTAAGAACATGAAAACAACAACAGTACTGAAGCAAATAGCAAATATTTACATCATTAGTCTCTACAAAACACCACTCTAGCAGAAGTCCTCTGCTACTTGATGACCAGGCTGGGATGCTCAAAGCAGCCATCCAGTTCCTAAGAAATTCCATAGGAATTATCACAGAAGTATTTTTAATTGCTGTTTTTTTAAATAAGTCACTTCAGTCAGGGCAAGGTCGTGATTTCTAATGGCATCTCCCAGATTTTCATTGCTTCCATGCCTTTAGCCCCACGACCCCCCCAGCATTCATAACTGCTGCACACCTTGCCACATGTACAAGCCACTGCTGGCACCTGCACATATTCCACTTCAGCTTGGTAGACACAACCACTGCTGCTGGAAGTGGGCATGGAAGCTTTAGAGCATTACAGGCTGGAGAAGGGAAAATCAAAACAAAGCACAGCTCCACAAGCAGGCACCCAACACCCTCCAAGAGGTGAATCAAGTGTAAAGCAAAGGAGCCACAGGTGCAGCTGGCCCAGCTGGGGATCTCCAGGAAGGCTGAAGTCCTTCCTCCAGCTAATCTGAACAGATAGAACAAGATCATAGTAGAACAAGATCATACCATGTTGGCATTAAACAGATCAACTTAGCAGATGGAAGGAGAACTGGCTGTTCATGAAACTCACGTAGCATTGTGGGGAAGGACTGGCAGGAGGTATAAGGGAAAAAAAGAGGAATAAATGGAAGGGACTGGAAGACACAAGTCATAGTGGTTCTTAACCATTACAGTCAATGCTGTTCCAAAGTTATGAAACTATAGTACTAAGCACACAAACATAACAGAAAGATATGGGTAAATACACACACTCCACATTTCAGCTCAGTGGGGAAAATCACAATTTTTTTCTCAATGTTCTCCCAACAGTCGTTCTTGAGAATGAGAGGACACCTAAGCGGTTTTGCCAATTGACCATAATTAAAAGTCCACCTCTGCTTCTGCTGAAATAAGTGAGGTCACAGAGGACACATTTAAAGGGGTAAGAAAGAGGGACTGCAGGATGCAGCCCTTTTCCAGCCACCCATAAAAGCCCCATGCACATACTCATTTCTGTCTTCCTTATGAATTTAACAACAGAAATAATGATTGTGTTATTCAGAATCTGTCTAGAGGAATGAAACCCCCAAACTTTTATAGCATCCCATTTAAAACATTCCTTCATTTGTGGCACAGTTTCTTGTGCAATGCACTGCAGAAGGAGTCTAAAACCAATCCTCCAAATGCAGCAAAAGTCTCATGCAGCATCCTCAGGACAGTCTCCCATTGGCTTGCAAAATTACATTGAATGACTTTTTGAAGAAGTGAAGAAGAAGGAGCTGCTGCTGGGACATTTAATCTATCAAAACACAAATAATTAATAGTTGAAAATACGTTTTGTTTAATAATTGCTGTTCTTCATTAGTGTGAACCAAGGACACAGACTATCTGAGACAATAGCATCTGCACCCCATATTTCATTATCACCAAACTTCACATTTCACACAAAAGCATAGCTAGCAAAGCCTTACAGCTTTAATTAGTTTCTGCCATAGCTGTGAAGGTCAGCCAATTATTGTGTGTGAAATTTCAATATGAAGCGGCTGAATTGAAGACAGCATTGTAACATTGTGAAACTGCAATGCCGTAAATCTAGCATGAGAGAAGCTTTTTTTCAAAGAAAAACGCCCACAAAATAACATAAATTAATCATCAGGTATGCACAGCTTCAAGGCTTATTGGCTAATTTTACAGGTGTTGGGGAGGGGGAGGCGGGGGAGAAAGGTAATTTTTGTGAGCATATTATGCTTTGCTAGGTTTCTTCTTATCAGTGTCACCAACCATGACAAAACACTTAGTTGGGTCCTCATTTCTACGAGGAAAACACAGGGGTTTTGTGGGATTCAGAGGCCTACTGACAAAAGGAAACAATAGCATTGAGCAGATGAGCTTCAGCCATCTAGAATGAAGGTCATGAGATATACAGCATGCCCTGAAAAACCAGGCCTTTCAAAAGTTGTCTCATTTAGGCTCCAGCCTCATGGTTGGCTTTGGAAAATCTTGAGCCCAGTGTACATGTGTGTCAGTGTGTAAAAACATAGAGGAGAATTTGGATTCGAATGATACATAAATAATGGATGCCCCAGCTGGCACTGAGGAAGTGGTAAAGGATGCAAAAGGATGCACATACCTCTGACCCAAGCTACAGCCAATTTGCACATGCCATTCTTTGCAAAAGCAAGTCATTTGTGCAGTGTGCTCTGCACTGGGATTACAGATGTGCACAAGGTATGGCCTGAACCCCGAATGCATTCAAGGCCAGCCTTACTCTCAAATGTGGACAGTGCATTAAAAAGAAACATCTTTTGTCTGTTTCTTGTTCTTTTAACAGATGAAAACACCAAGTAAATTTTATCATTTTACATAGTGAACCGTGAGACCTTCAAAGATGCGCTTGAAGCTAATTTTTTTTTTTATTTGGGTGCCACCAGATGACACATTGAAGTCAAATAATAATGATACAATGGTTCTATGCCTCTAGCTCCAGTGGGCTAACAAGACCTGTCCTTGATTATAAATTTACAAGTGAGATTACTGGGTTTCAATGGGAGAAAAAAAAGAGGGCACGAAGCTTAGGGATTGGATTTCTTTTGTGTGTTGTTCCTATGTTTAAGCTCTTTTTTTTTAAATGAAATGATCCTGACAGAAAATATATGCAAACCCATTTTTAATCTAGCCTGGGACGGTATATGCAGCTCTAGTAAGCACCATAGTTTTATTCATGTGGAAATACCTGCATGTTCATATGTATATATGCACATCACAACCAATTCCCCCTTCCTGTGCCCCATTTTTTCCTGTCATTGGGAGGACCAGGTAAAAGGTTGTGCAGAGCCTCTGCAGACAAAGCAAAACCAGCGAGGCAGTTTTACTGCTCAGATTCTCTCCTGAATTCCTTCTTTCCTGGCACAAAACACATTTGAGGCTATAATGTGACTCACGGCACTTATTGCCAGAGTTTTTAGTTCTTTCTTAAAAAAAAAAAAAATTAAATGTATAACTATCATTAGATGCTCAAGCATCAGCACATATATTCCTGGAGTTACCAAAATCCCCAGTTTTTGCTTGCCAGAGAAGTGCAACCTGGGCTGCATCAAAAGCAGCCTGGGCAGAAGGCTGAGGGAGGTGATTCTGCACCCACCCAGAGTCCAGATCTGGAGACCCCAACAGAGGAAGGATGTGGACCTGCTGGAGGGAGCCAAGAAAAGGGTCATGAAGGTGATCAGAAGGATGAAGCATCTGTGCTGTGCAGACAGCTGAGAGACCTGTGATTGTTTTGCCTGGAGAAGAGAAGGCTGTAAGGAAACCTCACTGTGGTTTTCCAGTACCTAAATGGGGTCCAAGAGTGCTGGTGAAGGACTTTTGACAAGGGCATGGAGTGGCAAGGAAAGGAGAAATGGCTTTGAACTGAAAGAGCTGGGTTAGATTAGGTATTTGGAAGAAATTCTTTACTGTGATCTTGGCGAGAACTGTCACTGATTGCCCAGGAAAGTTGTGGTTTCCCCAAGCTAGAAGTGTTCAAAGCCAGGTTGGATGGGACTTTGAGAAGCCTTGTCTAGTGGAAGGTGTCCCTGCTCATGGCAGGGGAGTCAGAACAAGAGGATCTCCCTTCCCAAACCATTCTATGATTCTGTAATCATAGATTATTTAGAATTAAAACCATCATCATGATAGACATACATTTCTTCCTGCCTCTTAAATAATCCCTTAACTAAACCCAGCTGAAGGAGAGATTGGAAAGTAATTGACAATTTCTTTCCTGCTGCACCTTTTTCAAAATCATCAAATAAATCCATGCATGGAGAAAAAAGTTTAAAAAAAAAAAAGTTGTTTAGTTTGCATTGACAGAACCGGACTGGTGCCTTTTAACCAACAAATGATGAGCTGGCTAAAACAGATATCAAGGGTAAATTAAAAAAAAAATAAAATAAAATAAAATTATATATATATATATATATATATATATATATATATA
>QUSF01000008.1:2541820-2582173 GCA_003676055.1 Chloebia gouldiae
CTCTGACACAGGGTACAGAATATTCATTAAACTGACACACCCCCAGGGCCCTCTGCAGGTACATCAGTGTCTCTATGCCAGCACTGCTAAACAAAAGCCTAAAATTAGCTGTGAATGGGTAGCTTCATGTTCCTTGGTTTCCCTTCCTATCTAATTAGGAGCACATTAACTTCCTTCTGTGCAGATAATTCGTAGCCCATACCAGGAAGGTATTTTCTTTTACTTTCCTTAGATAAGAGTGGCTGGCAGCATAAAACCCAATCTTGAATTTCTAGGTATTGCTTTTTTACTTCTAAACACCAAAGCAGTTAGTGTTAGCCAGAAGTAAAATCATATATTAGTCCCAGACATCTACCATCCACCATCCACCACAATCTGAAACATTCACTGAAATCTAAAATAGCAAAAAATAGAAAAGGGCGGTTAAATAATTAACAGTAGCCCCGAAGATGCTAAAGAAAATGTGTATGTGTATATATTTTTGTATGTGCATAAGCTAACTCCATCTTGTGCATAAGATACATGACTTCTCTTAAAGGAAATCGGTGAAAGAAAATAATCTAAATATATTGTCATTGCTGAGCAACCCAATGCAGAATAGAACAGGATCACCTGAGTAAAAATCAGCTCCAGAACAGAAGTGAAAAAAGAGAAAAACGGCCTGACCATGCACAACCAACACAAACTCACAACGAAGAAAAACAAATTATTATTAGTGAAACAGACTGAAACCTGTCTTAGGCAGTTCGCCCAAGGGAGCAGCAAAGCTCAGTAGCTTGGCTGAGGGCATCTTTTACTAAAGGTCAGACAAAACTGCAAGAAAAACCTTGGGGATATCTTAAAGTTGTTCCCTCAGGCAGGGGATGCCTAATAGAGGTGGAGAGTTGAGCAGGTTTCAGTATGTTTATTAAACACACACTAAAATATTGAATGAGATAACAGCTGCTGAACTAAATCAAACATGCTCTAAGTGTGATCCAGACCATCCTCAGACAATATAAACAAACACTGGATGCTCACAGAGACACACAAAGCCTTTCTGGCAGTCCCAGCAACCAGACCCATCCCCAGAGACCCAGCACTGGCCACGGCCCCCCGAGCCCTGCCTGGGTATTCTGGGGACAGGGAGGTTCTCCCGTGCTCACTCACCCACCCTGGCTCTGCTCCAGTAGCAACAGGGTCTCCACTCAGCCCAAACCACCAGGGACCAGATCCCTTCCAGTCAGCCTTGCCAGCAGCAGCTGCTCCCAACCAAAGAGTCCCTCTCTGGAGAAAACGCTCTCTCAAAGCCAGCCATGCTACAACAACAGTGGCTCCTAACATCAGCAGTCTCCTCTCAAGAAGAAATACAGGGAAAATCCTCACAGCCAGTCTCTTTCCAATGGGAGCAGTTCACATGTTGATGCAATGAATAATTTCAAGCTGGAAGATAAAATATTTAAAGCGAAAAAAAGGCACAAGATCTTCAGATGTTCACAGTTTTTAAGCCAGCCTTCAAAGCTCACAAGCTCACTACCATTTGCCAAGCAGCATCAACACGAAGAGGATGTTTAAAAGAAACATGAACAATTGCACCACCAAATCAACAGGGACTTCAAAATTCAGCAAGAATAGGAGCAAGTGGAGCTGCTGAAATGCCAAGGTCAGTAACTGCAAGCAAAAATCCACCATGGTGCCATGATCTAATGTATGATTCAACTGATAGCCATAGCACACCAGGAAAAACCACAGGGACTGTCATGTTGGACAGAGCCCTCCATCAGGGAGCCAATACAAAAATCTACAGTGCTCAAGCAAAGGAATCCTGGTGAACAGGCTGGGTGTAGTACTGTCCTTACTGTCCTAAGTTTCCTCCCTACCCTACTTCTCAGAGCACAGTTTATGTTCCAAAGCCTAAAGGTCTGTTTGCCCTCCAGGTTGTTTTTATCTCCATCTAATATGATCATGCACAGAGATGTCTACCTCACCTAAAACAAGAACTGTGAAATATGTCCAGTTTCCACTAGGTTACATATCCATTGCCTATGAAGGGATTCTCTTAAATCCATTTCAACTGACTCTCCTTTAATTTTCGGAAATAACTTCTGATTCCTTTTTTTTTGTGGAAGAGTTAACAGGACTGCTTAACTGATCTTTATTTATACCATTCTACAAAACCAAGCAGAGTTGCAGTGTTTCTGTGAAGAAGATATAGGTAATCCAAAGTTCCTCACTCTTGCTGTGTACACAGTCAATTGCTTTTGGATCAGCTGATGTTCAATAACTTTTTAACACTCACACCACTGAGCTTCTCACATGCAGAAAAGCCCATTACTAAACTTGCAGTAATGCTTTTTGCTGATCAAAAATTTTTCAGAAATCCAAATAAGTTCCCAAGCAGATTTTTTTCTAGCCATATTAAATGTGCAGAAAATATGACAACTAGAGCCTGTGCTACTTTTTGTTTTCTGGTATAATAGATTCCTCCAGCACTTTCTTCCCAGTGGTTCAGCCTGTCTATTTTAAGATCCTTCACAACTCCTATGCATATATTTTCACATGGTTTATCATGATGACATCATCTGATGTCAACAAAATTTCTTTTATTGACAAGTCAATCAATCAATGGTTCATCTCTACTAGCTGAAAACTGGTATTTGCTCAAGATATTTGAAGTGAAGACAGATGCAGCAAAATCATTTGACTTCTCTGCAACAACAGTCCTTAACATAACTGTATGGCAGGTTTTGTCCTTCACAGATACATTGAGGTTTTGAACTCATTGCTGTTTGTGCTTATCTGATTAGATTTCCCACCATTTCTCTCCTGCAGTTTGGTTTCTCTTAGACCAGTTCAGTTTTAAGAAGCATGGTTGTCTGCTGCAAGTCACTTCTTCAGCTTAAATTTTTAAATAGGCATGCAAGATTTCATAGAGTGTGTTTTGAAATAGCTCAAGTTTGACTAAAGCTTTTCAAACTCTTCCTCCTGAGATGTCATTTAGAGCAGCTTTCCCAAATGTTGAAAGTATCATCGTGCTGTGCTGGCCTCTTCCACCCTTCACCTCCTGCTCACCCCCACATAAGCCCACACCTAGGGGCAAAGCTCCACGGTGCAGTCTGGGCAAGAAAGGTGTACGTGCATGGCTGGAGCTCCTCATGTTACATCATTCCCACTGAAGGAAAAAAAAAAAGAAAAAAGAAGAAAAGGAAATTCTGTTTCTGATCCTTGTTTTTGTGGAGATACAATCAGAAATATGATCCAAGAGCGTTGACTGAATGCTGTCTGCTCATGCCTTGAAATGTCTGGCAGCATGAGTTGTCACATGATTTTTACTCATTTTTACAGTCTTTCTCCTTTGATCTAGTAACAATAGACAATGGGATGCATCAAATATATTTCAAGCTCATTCCAGGCCCTCAGTCATAATACAACAAGGATTTTGATTCTTAATTCTTTTTAACAACTTACAACTTTTTCTATGGTATACTGTCAACACCCTGTGTGTCTGCCTAATCTGAACCTTTTTGGATGGCTGGACCAGAGACATGGGAAGCTATTTTTCCTACCCTGCTTCCAGTCTCTAGCAGTGCCACTGTATTTTATCTGGGCTGCATTCCTTCAGCTAGACTTCAGCCTAAAATCCCTGGGCAAATATGCTGTGCATGCTTCAGCATTTTGCTCAACATGCCTGCCCTGTAAAGCAGTGCACCAATGTCTCAGTGGCAGTTTTACACAAGTCCACAAGGAAAGCTGTGTCTGAGAAGAGAATAGCCCTAATAGAATGACCTTTACTGGGACTTGACACCTGCTACCTTCTAAGCTTCTTATACACACAGCTTAATCCACCTGGAGGCTCTTTTTCTTGATGGAAGGTGATAAAAAAGCTGTTAGATTGTAAGCTCTGTCTTAGATTCAAAGCATGCAGGCTCCTTGATATTCTGAAGCTTAGGGCACACAGAGGGGAAAAATATTTCTTAGTTCAGGTGAAATTCTCAAGTTGCTTATTAGGAATGAACCCTGGTCTAAGAAACACTTTATTGGTATGAAAGTAAAGGCAAGGCTTCCTGATAGTAAGAATGGGCCCAGTTCCACAGTACTACAGACACGTAATAGTGATCATAAAGCTTTCCTCAGCAGAAAAAAAAAAAAAAAAAACAGAGGATCTAGCAGATTGAATTCTGGACACCTTAAAGGTGAATGCTCTAAAACATGTATCAATCTACAGTGATGAAAACCTGTCCCTCTCTGATTATAAATAATTCCCTCTTTCTTTGAGACAGCCAAGGTCTAAATCAAAAAGTTCTGTCTGTGTGATTTTTAGCATGATAGAGAAGGGGGAAAAACAGAGTAAAAGACAGGCCCCATTGCAGCACTGACCTGGCACAGCTGTTGGGAGAAGCCAGTACACAAAGCCTCAGAATTAGAACAGAAGAGGAATTATTTGGCAGTTAGCTTTTAGAACTTAAAGAGTAAAAAGAAAACAGGAAACAAACAAAACATCCAAGCCATCCCTCCAAAGAAATGACCTTCTAAACAGATGATCTGCCTGAACAGAAATGATCTATCACTAACTGCTCAAACTGTAAAGGCAGCACAAGGGAGAACTGCAGAATGAAAATGCAGCGGTGGCTGGGAGCTGGACTCATGTTCCTTCAGGTCACCACTTCTCACTCTTCTCCCACTGGGCCAAACACCATCTCCTTCCAAATCCTTGGAGCTCATCTTCCCTCCTGCCTGAGCCAAGGTGCATCAAAGCCACCAGCTCTGGCCTTATACAACCTGGAAAAGGAAATTGTGCAAACCTGTTATTGCACACCATGAGAGAAAGCTGGAATAAGCTCTCTTCAGCTGAAAGCTTTTCCTAGCAGAAGTTGCAATTTCATGCTCCCCTGAGCACTGTCTCTAGGGTTTTTATTTTCTCTGCAGGCTAATGTTGACAATCTTCCATCACTCTGGAATCTTCACACACTTTGTCCTTCTGCAGTTGGCCCAGGTGACTAACTTACTGTTTTAAAGGGTTGGACACAAAAAGTTCAGTATGGAAAATTTATATCACTGTTTAATAAATACTGCAAAACAGAAGGAAGCACTTTTTAAAATTTTGTTTATTTTTTTAAGGTGGCTGACACATCTATTGATGGCTTTAGTCACTTAGCTCCAAGGTTGCTTGCCTGTGAGATCAGGGTTTGTGTTTTCTACACCCCACCTGTGTCATAAACTCCAGACTCTAAATGTAGCAGTAGCTAACCTTTATCTGATGGGTTTTATAATATGGGCCATTTATATGAAGTGAGTGGAACATTGATCCTCCTGTTCAAGTTTCCTGAGATTATTCAGTATTAGCATTGCTGAGATTAGTCACACCGTGGCTGCTGTTCATGTAGATTGCTTGATACAGAATATTTCCCACTACACACAAAGCAGCTCTGTAGGAAAAACCAATTCAATCAATTTGAGCAGCCCTTCTTGTGCTACATTGGTATATTATGTATTGGACAGATAAAGCTGTGATTCTATCTAATATATTCTTTGGCTGGTTTGACTGATGTACTGAATGAATGGAGATACCTAATGCTATCCAGTCCTGCTGCTGAAAGATAATGGCATCATTATTTGAAAACAGACCAAAAAAGGGAATGGGGGTTTAACCTCTGCTTCCCACATCTGTAGTAAAGATGGAGGGTGCATCTGTAGTAAAGATGTAGTAAAGATGGATGGTGGGGAGGAAGAAAATCAGACAGAGGAGATTTGTGACAGCAAACTAAAGAAAAATGGAAACTGAGGATGATGAAAGGCTGATGCAAATGCCAGCAGCTGCAGAAATTGAGGTGTGCCAGCCTCATTTTCAAGAGGTACTCTGCAAACTGCAAAACACTTTTAGATAAGCAAACTATCTGAGCCTCGGGCTTTTTTATCCTTTTCCCAATTTTGATAAATATTGGTTGGGATGGTAGAAGCACCTATATCCCTGAGAGGGCCACCACGTCCCTCATCTGTAGGGGCCACTCTCTAATGACAGTGCTCCACACCTCCAGGCCTGTCAGATTTTAAAAATAAAAATGAAAAGAATTTCAGGGATTGAAAAAAAAATTGATCTTCTATTCTAAATCTGTAAACAAGTATTTATTTTTTCCAGGGTTTAGGCTAACTTTCTAACAGTGGAGATGCACAGAATATTTAAAAGCACAACAGTTTTTACATAAAACACTGTGGAGCCAGGAAGGGAGGCAAGAAATTCTTTCTTATGTTGTATTATAAGAGAAACACAAAAAGGAGCTCAGAGAATTATTATAAAAAAGGGGGCAGACACAGCAGAGAATGAAAGTGCAGCAAAACCAAATGGTTAAGGTGTAGTCTGTCAAAAAAAGGAAAAATCTGAGAAATGGAAGCCAGTGTAATAAGACAAGAGAATAATGGTGTCATCAGGTGCCATGTTTTGTTAAATCTTGTATACAAACTCCTTTGATTTCTTCAGTCTCTCAGTAGCCTTGTGTTTGCTGTTCCTGGTGGGTTACAACAGTGTGAGATTTACAGATGACATACCTCAGCCTGGAAGCAGGACCATTTTATAGCACTTCAACTACAACTTGCATTGCAGTTTTACTCAATTTATTATTATCAACATACATCTGGACAGCTTTGCTAGTAATGTGCTGTAGTTACTCTTTGGGTTTAGTGCTAATGCTAGATTAAAAATTGAAAATCTAGTTTCCTATACCAAAACACTCCCATTCAGGGAAAGCAAACTGTAGTCCATCTAAGGAAAGCACGTGTATGGAAAGAACCAATACATTGTGTTTGTAGAATTTTTCATAGCTGTATGATAATGAATACTTCAGATTAAGCAGATGCTTCTGCAATTGGGATTGCAGATAGACAGAAAAGGTGGTAAGTTTTTTCTCATCTTATATAATTACTTTTTAATGAACCTCCCCAAGGTCTTTTACATAGATATTTTTCTCAGTTTTAAATACAATTTTTTAATTGACTTTAAAAAATTAATTAGAATTAATCTTCTCATGTGATTCTATTTATTTTTACACTTTGTCTCTATGCTAATTTTGGTGTGTTTAATTAGATCTATGTCCCACACTGCTCACCTTCAGAAGTACTTAAACTGTTTAATCACCTCAGCTGTTTTTCCTATAAAAATTTTCTACACTTAGAAAACTACAAAAAAGTAAAACCACTTGGTTTTATTTCTTAATCACACTATGACACAGTGATATTCATCAAGTTCTATGCATGAGCCACCATAGGTACACTAAATTTAATGGGATTTTGGCTTTTGTTTTCGTTGTTCTTTAGAGTGTGTTTGTTTGTTTGTTTGTTTGTTGTTGTTTTTGTTTTTGTTTCTCCACCCTGTACAAGAACATAACCTTTAGTAAAATAGTAACTGGAAGCCAGACTGTCCACTAGGAGCCATCATCAACTGTTGCCTCTAAGGGTGTTCCAGATGTTCTTCACTTGCAGCTGAAATTTCAGGGAAGAATAACAAAATAACCTGAAATCTAATGTTGCCTACAAGAACAGTGAAAATATTATCACTTCATTACAATTTCCTTCCAAGCAAATTCTCAAAATTAATCTGAAAAAAATGGTAAATATTTTCCAACCTTTACAATGAATGAAAGTATCTGGATTTTAACATACACCCACTTTCTAGGAAATGCAACAGGAGGATGTAAGCTGAACATTGCCCTCAGTGAGTTTCACAGGTTATAAGAGTTTTTTACCTTGAGTAATACCAGGCAATTTTTTTCTGAAATGATTTATATTAATAATTTGACTTATCACCATAAAAAAACATCAACAGACCCTGCATCTGCCTGATACTGACATTAAGGAGGAAGAGGAAGAGGAACAAGAGATCTGAACTGAACTGTCCACTGCAGAGAGAGATCTCTGCTGGAGATCCCTCTCCACAACAGGCATGAATTCCAATTCAGTCCCCAGGAGGTTTCCAACAGCAAACCCTGGACAATTTTCTAAGCAATTTGTGCTTTATTAACAAAACTTAAAATCCAGACTAAGATGAATTTAATGTGCAAGTGTTTCTTTCATGGCTAGGCACCTCCAATTTTAAAGAGCTTGTAAAACCCAGAGACAGTTCTAAAGTAAAAGGCTTCTACTCATCCACAGCCACACAACAACACAGTGAGTATTTTTTCAACTTTTTATAGCAGATCCAGAGACTCCCCATCTTTACCTTGTGAGGAACAGGTCACTGTTTGTTGTGTAACAGCACTGACATCCTGAAAACTACAGGGTTTTTTTTCCCAGCCATGGTACAGGAGCTCTTTAGCTAAATGTCTTTGTGGCACGCATGCCACAGATTTTCCATCCACGTTTTTGATCTGATTCACCCATTGTCTGGGAGAAGGTTAATGACTAGAAAACATAAATAGGATAATTAAGATAATGCTAAGATGAACAGCCTGACATTGGCCTTATGAAAAGCTATGAAAACACTGATTTTGGATGAGATATGTATAAAATTAAGAAAGATTAGAATTAATGCTAATTAATACTAATTATTTCATTAGTTTATGATGGAGAAAAAAAAGACAGGTTTTATCAACTGAACAATTACTAAGAAAATTACTTTTTGGTAAAGGAAGTAACATTGACTGACACACTTCTGTAACATGTCTGAGTTACCCAAAAGAAGGAGTAGGAGGTTAGGAGTCTGACTATTGCATCACATGATGAAAAGTAATCCACTTTTAAATATGAATGAAATACATCCATGTGTTGATCTCTAAATCAACAGGAAATATGGGCAAGATGATGAAATAGTTGGTAACCACAAAGACAAAATTAATGATTAAAAAAGAAAGCAGTTTAAGCAAGGAAAATATGGTATATTTTTAACAATTTGAAATATTCTAGAAAGAAACCTTCTTAGTGTAAGCACCTGGTATGCTGAGATAATGAACCTTATCAGCTTAATACAAAATTAAAAGATAAGGTGCTTTGGTTTGTATTACAAAAGTAATAAACATAAAGGTCTTTTCAGGCCTTAAAATAAATCTGTTAGCATGGTTCCAATGGGACTCCTCAGCATAATCTCAAATACACTTTCTTTGATAAGTCACCTGTCTCTCACCCTCAGGATTGTGATGGAGTCTATCTATTTCTACTTGCAGTAGAAATTTCATTCCTTCTGCCCCAAACCTTTCCAAGTATCATTCTTTAGGAGAGTGTTTACTTTCCTAGAGGCTTCCTTGATTCATCCCTCCCTGTGCCATGGGGTCAGTTTCCACAAGGAATAAACAATAGCCCATCTTACCAAGCTACCATTTGTTATTTACTGTAGCTCTTCTAGATTCTGGTAGCATCATCTGCAGCTTGCCAAAGTCATTCTGCAGCATTATACCTTAAAGCATACATCTTATTTTCTGCCATTATGCCTTGAAGTGCCATCTACCTGCAGTGTCACCATGCAGTGCCTGTTTTTGGGGTGTTGTCCACCCCTCCATTTGTTCTCCTGCAGCTAGAACCAACCCACCTCATACCAGAGGATATTCAAGTTTTAATCTGGTGTGCTTCAGCTGAACCACACCTTGAGCCTGTCAGGGGAAACTGTCACTGATAAAGTTGATTTTAAACCTCACCACTAGGTTGGACCAGCCCCTGGAAATTCCTCTCTGCCACGGTGCCACCACCAAACCTAAAGCAAACAATATCCTAACTCAGACAAGGAATTATGATCTGAAAGGCAGAATGGATATAAGCACCTATGTTACCTTTGAAGATCCAAGAGAACTGGTAGCAGATTAAATTAGCATTTTCTTCGTTTTCCAAACCACCTTTTTCTTTATGCAGTTTCCTGTTTATGAAATTTCTGTACCAAACTTAATGGGTATTTTGACCCAATGTACCTTGTGATAAATGCCATAATCATCCATTTGGAGGCTGTCCCATGTTCTCAAGACCAGAGATTTTTGGATGACAGCCTTTTATTTCATTTTCATTTGGCTTCTGTTCCTAAGCACTTTGCTTATTATCAGGGCCCTTTTGTTGTGTGTACTCCAGTTTCATCCTACTAATTGGCTACAGTGTAGGTCTGTGATCCCTATCAAATTAACTTCTACTGTAATTGAGCCTGCTAGAATCGAATTGCCTGCATAACCTCCTCTTTAAGTCATGTTCTCATTGCTGTACACTTAATATCAAACTTCCAATACTTTACACTTTCATCAGTGACTATGCATCTGAAGCTATCTTGGATAAAAGCATCACTTACATAACAAATGAATTGAATGCCTTTTTATAACCACAAAACAGCTGACAAAAATGGTCAGTATGTAATGGTAAAATTAAAAATTAGTCCACTCAGCTAAGTTAGTTGACTTTGTTGATTTTAGTTGGATGAGAGCATAGTAGTGAGTGGACATAGCAATACTCAAGATTTCCCATGGTGGTGCCTAGGCATGGGTAGTTAAAAGTGTCCTTCTGGATAGATTAGCAAACTTGTGGATGGCTGGGAAATCCACTTCAAATGCCCAAGAGATTTCATATACTCTAGTCTTTAAGGCTCTTAAAGTCAGTTAAACCTTCAACTAAGCCAGACCATGCTGTGGAAATACATTTCTTTTGGTTTAAGTAGTGTAATAAGAATCCACTCAAAACCCCAAAACATCGTTGAAGATTTCCATACAGATGTTGTCACCCAGAACAAAGCCATGATGAACAGGTGCCAGGATACATGGTGGGGAAAAAAAAAAAAAAGGAAAGAAAGAATGAGCTATTGGCAGTGCTTAGGGGCTGAGTGAAAATAATTAGAACAGGAAGTACAGTCAGCTCAGTAAGAAGCTACTTTAGCACTCCTTTTGCTATTTTTATTTTCACTGGTTAATACCTTCCTACATCTTAAAATAACTAGGCCAGCTTGTCTGAGGGAATGCAGAACAGGGTGCTAATCTCATCTCTGCCTCACAATTCACCAGGGTCAGCACTTCCTAAATTGGAATTACATATCCTGCCCTATTGGATGATGCCAAATGGCAAGTTATATACATTGTTACATTTTAATGTTAAATTACAGAGAAAAGTCAGATTCTGGAAAAACACAGTGGACTCAACAGTAGTCACACACTCACTTGGGTCACTTTGGCCTTCAGGATCACTTTGCCCACCTTGACCTTGTGAGAGCACATCCTGCCTTCAGCAGCTGCTAACATGAAGTATCCAAAACTTTCCAGCACTCTTTAGTTATTACAAATTCTTAGAGAAACTGATTAGTATAAAGATTTTATTCCATAATAGATGATAATAAAGAAAGATCGTCTTCCTTGTCATTGACTAAGCCTGGCAGGCATAATATGTATGTTAGGAATTTCTTCTATGGAAAATTACCAAAGAAAGCATCACAATGTTCACTTTCTGTTTGGGGAGAAACTTCTAAAAGATTCTGCAGCATCTTCTGACAAGTCATTGGGTGCCCTGAGCACATAATTGCACTAAGGTATAAATACATGGAAGTTCAGGGCAACTGCTTGTCATCAGATTAGAGTGACAATGATGAGGAAAGGTAGGTGAGATCCTTGTGAGATAGTTGTGGTTTAGGAAAAAAAAGACCCCAAAGAACAAACTTGTATTAATTTATGCCTACAGGCAGGTATTTCTGTGAAGTTCCTATTTTTTGCATGTGTAACTCCCCTTGAGTCTTCTTTTTGGATTGAGAAAGGAAAAATTAAAGTAACTTAACATCGAGCCCTTTGCATTAGTGAGGTAGAAGGCATGTTTTAATAATGTTTCTCTTATTACCTGAAATAAAAGTTATTAGAGGGCATATTTATTTGGGTTCATAAGCATTTCTTTATTTAGAGTTGCCTTATGAAAACCTGCCTCTAGTGAAAAGACTTGCTTTCCAAATATTCAGTGACTCACGTTATTTTAAACCAATTCTCATTTCTATGAGCGATACTGAAAACAAGAGCAATCATTCTACTAGACAACACCTAAGCCCTTCCATTTCTCTATTTTTCACTTCATTCATACACCATGTAGCTACACATTAAAAATATTCAGAATAAACGTGATTTTGGCTGCACAGTTAAAAAATAATAAAAGCAAACTTACGAACAATTTATCATATCAATTCAACACACTGATGATCCTGCTCCTCCAATCTAGTCTAAAACTGGAACCAAATAGAGCCCAAGGTGCTATTTAATTTTCAAGAGGCAGACAGGTCCCTAACATGCCACTATTCATAATTCTTGGTCCTTTGCCCTTATATATGAGTAGCCTCTACAGGATAAAATTTAACATTTTACATTGAGTAGAGGGAAAAGATTTACAAGAATTTAAAGCTTACTGTAAGATGCTTTCTATAAAAAAATATAAGCACGAAACTCCTTATTTACACCACTGAGGCATACAAATTTCTCTCATGTAACTCCAGATACCTGAGGGAGTGTCTGTGGAGAAGCCTGGCTGTCCTGTACTCCCTCTCCACTTGCAACAGAGACAGAAATACATTTCCTAACGTGTGATAAATTCCTGTCCTCCCTCAGGAACCTCTAAACCAAACCTTTCCTTCCCCACAATATCTCAGTGAGACTGAGAGGTGCACATGCAATTTCTTTCAGTTCTTGATTTATTATCTACATGGAGACAAATTACTGTTGTTTTATAAGAACACAGGATGGGAAGAAATGGCCTGGGCTGTCCCACCAAGCCTTCTCCTCAACTCCCCATGTTTACTTCCCCTGAAGTATTTGTAGAGAGCACCCACAGTCCTCCTCACCCCTCATTCTGTTAGTCCCAACAAGCTGGGATCCTTTGTTCTCTCCTGAACAGCTCTGTATTTTCCCGACCACCCTAGCAGCCTTTTTCTGGCACTTACTCCACGTGGAATTAATCCTTCTAGATTGCATCGGCCCAAACCACACACATTTCTGTGGATACAGCTTCATTCTGACCTTATACAGCAACAATAATACTGCCAGGTCCACTGGAAACACTTGGTCTCACCCTTCTCTGCATCCTGGTTGCATTTTTCATGGTGTTGTCGCACTGGTGAATCACAAACCTCCCAAGTTACACAAACAGACATCGATCTGCTTTCTTCATTCATGTTTCCATGGCACAGCTTCCAGCTAGTCATTCCTGTCCCATGGCTACAACAGTCTGAATGAGTTAAATGAAACAGGCAACAAACATTTTTGTCTTAGCGTCACTAGCTGAGATACTAAACACATACTAAGGTTGTTATTTTAATGGTGTTTTCTCAGAGTCCATTTCCAAGCCTTCCCCAGGATTATCCAGCCCCATTCAGAAGCACAAAGCCATCAGCAGCAGAGGGCTGTAAGGCTAACCTGCTTCTTCCCACCAAGAGTAGCCAGAAGTTGGGCTAGCTCTTGTTTTTTTTTTTTTTCTTTTATTTCTGAAATATTTTATTCAGCTTGCCACAATGACTGAAACCAAGAAATCCAAACAGTTTAATGATACAAAGTAGTTCGTATTAGTGTCTGTCTTGTTTTTCTCTGTAGTTTAAGGGATCAATATTAATGAAGAGAGAAGCTATAAACATCACTAATGAGGATGAAGTCGAATATCCCTCACCAGAGCTGTAAGAGCTTGAGTTTGCACCAAATGAAGACGACATCCACTATTAAAGGCTGCATTTTAATCCAGCCACACTAATAAAAGTGAAGTTAGTGCTATTGGTAAATTTTAATAGATGATGTCTTACAAAAGCAGCCTACTTGAAATTCAGCCCAAAGACTAAATTAAAGTCAAAACCCTAGTCAGTTAACTGTGCTGTAACATGTGAAGAATTGATTTTCTTATTTTCAGCTGTCAGACCTGCTACAAAGAATGAGTTTTAATTCTGGGGATGTTATTAAACTCCTTGCTTAACTGGCAGAAAAATGGAACCGCCGGGCGGGCGACGGTGGCGCGGCTGTCGCGGTGAATGACACCTGTCAGAGTATGATGAATGACCCTCTCTGCCCCGCAATCCCCTGCTCTGTCACTCAGGTGAGGGCCATTAATCTTCATCGAGGGCCTGTCAGGCCAGGCAGCCGCGGCGACAAAACGCCTTCTCGCGTTTGCCGCCACCGCGCGCGCAACGGCGCGGTCTTCCCATTGTCACAGCCACGCCGCATTAGCATAATTTATTATGACTCCCCCAGCCCCCCCGAGCCCCCTCCCCACCCAAAAGCCAAGTAGGGGAGAGATGCGATTAGACAGATGGAGGGTAGGCCCAGACTGCCAGCCCTGGAGCCCCCCGCAGTGCTTGATGAGGAGTGGAGCATCTCCACAAACCAATCAAAAAGCTGGCAGTTCAATTACAGAGTAATAAAGGGACATTCATCATTCAATTAGGCACCTGTCATGGTTTCACAAAAGGGAAAACTTCTAACCTGAGACTCCAGGGAGAAGATGCTACAACCAGGAGGCAGAGAAATAAATGAAAAAAGGACAAAGTCAATTACTGGCCAAACCAGACAAAAGGAAATATGTTAAAATAAAGGAAAAGTTATCCCTGGGCAAAAATCAGAAAAGTTACAAGACCTTACAAAGATTATAAAGGGCCAGCATTAAAAGAGCTATGCCATGCTATGCAGTGACATGCACACTATCAGTTTTTCCCCCTTGCCACATTCAATGAAAGCTGAATGTGATCATGAAGAACGCTTTAGGGAAAGAGGACTGTGGTCTAAAAGCCCCGATATTGTTACTGCACACCAAAGAAGACACTTATTCATCTCACCTCGTTGCTGTGCCTTGTTTCAAATGCTATA
This sequence comes from Chloebia gouldiae, assembly GCA_003676055.1. Classification (NCBI taxonomy): domain Eukaryota; kingdom Metazoa; phylum Chordata; class Aves; order Passeriformes; family Passeridae; genus Chloebia; species Chloebia gouldiae. Next base: position 2,556,559 of record QUSF01000008.1, read on the forward strand.
AGCACCTGGGGTTTTTCCTCTTATCATGTTAAAACATTGGCAATTTCACTAACCACTGACAAACACAGGTAAACTCTTTTTGAAAGCAAACAAAAAAAGCAGAAGCCAAAATAAATAAACACAAAGAAATCACTAACGTGGCATATAACTGCCAAGCCTTTGGCATGTAAACCAGAGAAACTAAGCAGGCTTGTTTTATTCAAAGTTATTTTGTTCAATTTATGTGCTTCATAGTTTGCAGAAGCCACATCTTGAAAGTTATCAAAAATTAGAACATGGCAGAGATGAGATTGTTTGTCAGGCAGACTGGAACTAATGTGGATTTATCCTGTTCTGCAGCTGCAAATAACAGGTAAAAAAAAAATAATAATATTAGATTGCTGAACAGCTGCTTGTGCAATAAACTCTGTTAAGTTGATTACCTGCCTGCTAAGAAGGTTTATAGTAAATTGCAATTCTAACATTAAATTACCAGAGCAGCTAAGGTTGGATTTGGTTGGAAAGATGTAAGGCTAATCCAAAAACGTTCTTTAGAGGTGATGAATGAAACCCTGTACAACCAGCTGGGACGGCTAGAGAAGTCTAGAGTGTCTTGATTTTAATCCAACTCTCATTTTCAGATGGGCTGTTCGAATCCTGGTGCCTGCTTGCAGAGGGAGCACAGGGGCGTGAGGAAACCTCCATTTATCACTGCACGAGGGCAACGCTGCCTGTCTCCTCGTCCCCCTGCCCCATCACAGTGAGCCCAGGAGCACAGCACACAGCTGTAAGGTTTGTAAGGTTTCCAGGAGACAAGCTAGCTCCTGTGTGGGGTTTGCAGTTTGACACCTGCACGCGTCACGCCGCTCACGCGTGGGTCGGGCTGCAGCTCTGAGAGCTCAGCTCATATCAGAGCACAGGATTTACATCTCCAAATGATGATAATGGTTTTTAAAAGTCTATCTAAGTGGGTTCACGTGGAATAAAAATAAGGGAACTCTTTGGGAGTATTTTGTTGAAAATATATCATCAGATAAATATTCTCGGGTTTAGCATATGACTAACTCTAAACACCAATTATTTTCAGCAGTAGTCAAAGCTGGTCTTGCTGGGGAAGGTGCAGAACTCATCATTCTGCAGTGCTTTCTTTACAAAAGGATCTGAATCTACAACAGGGTGCAAAATAACATGAGTTACTGATTTCTGTGTTGAGTACATCCTCCCTTGCCTTTCTGTATTTGCATCCCAGGGCCTAATGAAGTTCTGATCCGACACAACAAAGGGGCTGACAATGCCTATGTGCCTTGCCCACAGGAGTGCTGCAAAGAGAACTCTGGTAGAGTTTTAAACTGGTTTGGAGATGAAACATGCTACACAGCATAAATATGAGCTGCAGCATGGTGTGCTGTCCTTATCACACTATTTTGAAGGAGTCATCACAGACTGTTGCATCAGCTTTCCCATAACACCAGACACAGGGTTTTTTTTGTTTTCTGGTATAAATACATTCTAAATACAAGCGTGCAAAATCCAGAAGGTGGAAGAGAAAAAAAAGTGCCAGAATTGCTGAACCTCATAATTTGTAATTCCTTCCCTATCCTTCCCCCTAGAAAATATAGTTTATCAATACAGTGGTTGCCTTTGAGATTAGTCACAGTGTCAAGATTTTCAACAGAAAAGAGGCAGGGAATGGTGCATGTGTCTCAAAGGTGTTTGATGGTATTGGTCCTTGAGGTTTTCTACATACAGTTCTACTGCTGCTGTGCAATGGTTCAAAAAATTGAAAGCCAAGGGTTCAGGGAATAGATTACAAAATTAGTAATTTGTTGTTCCTGCTTTGATGTCAAACAGAAAACAAACAGAAATAATATCCCTTTCAGGAAGTCTAAAAATAACAAAATAAAACAGAGTCAAAAATACCACAAGTGGTTTCAGATACAGAGTTGCAATTATCAGGCTGCAAAACATCCAATTTGCCTTCTCTTATGCACAAGCATACATTATAAACAACCAAGGAACTCAGAGACTAAAGGCTGGGATTCCCAGAAGTCCTGTAAGAGGGACAATTGTGGAAGAGGGAGAGGAAAGAGCATGTCAATATATTCCTAGTAGGTCACTACTATTCAAAATTCTGTTTTGCCATATAACAACAATAGAGTATCACAATAACATACTAAACCCTAACAATAAATTCAGAACTGCATAAATTATTCTGAGTTTCCAGTGTGGTTGCCTTTAACAAATCAGGTTCTCCAAGGCTGTCATGTCAGTGATCTGGTTTACTAAGTCTTAATCAATGCAGCACAGTTATCCAAATGCCTTCAAAAAGCACAATTTACCTATCTTGTTCCTGTGGATACTGTGCAGTTGCCTCAAGAAACAGAATTGCCCAGGGAGGAAGTGATACCGGGGTACACGTCAGCAAAACCACAAAAGGAAAATGAGGATAGAGGGAATAAAAAAAAAAGGTAATTATATTGAGACAAAAAGGGAAGACAGTAAAGTACCAGGACAAAAGCAGGATGAATAATTAATGAGCTGGTGGTTTACAGGAGAGTTTCATTAATATTATCCTGCAGGTTCATTAAGCACTGTCCCAGTCTTGTCTTCAAAGGTTCCTCCTGAGTTTTGATTAGGTGCTGCAAGTCTCTTGCTTAGACATCAGAACTTCAGGCCTTCAGTGGTGACAACCATTTCCTCAGACTCAGTCCATTCAGCCACGCACCTTTTGGAACTGCTTTTTATTCCCCTCCCACTAATCACAGGTCCCTAACCATGACAGCAAGTCTTAGTAAATAATATATCAAGATAAATGATAATTGTTCTGTTTTAAGTGTCTCCTAATGAGCATCATAAATTAAAAATTAATATTGCAAAGACTGTATGAATAGCATCAATGCCATAAACAGAGCAGCAGGGATCAAGAATGCAAATGAAAGTGAAATGTGCCCTAATCCACCCCTTATATGAAAAAACTCTGGAGCTAGAAGACTGTTAGGCATTACAAAGCTAATAAATGGCTTTAATGAAGTTCTGTAACAGGCAATTTCTTCTTAATCTTCCCTTCACCTTCCAATATTTGGCTCTTCTGGATTCTGACATTTCTTTTGTTGTGCTTTTTTTTCCTCTTTAAACCATCCCTCAAGAATTATTTGTTCCTTGTGTATGTGCAAGAGTAATCTGAAATTAAAGCACACTGCTACAGCAAAACCTGGAGAATGGTCTGGTTAACAGATTGCTGATCCTGAGGATCATGCAGAAAGGCTAAGGCGATTTGGCAGAAGCCATTCTGTTGTGTGACGTTGCTATTTCCATTGTGCCTTCTATTCAGAGAGTGCACTCAAGTGGTGTCTTTTTCTGGGTGACTGAATAAGGTAAGCTGAGCTACACCCTTGTACCTCCAAGTTTCAGCTAGAAAGAAAGGAGGCAGCTGGAATTTTTACCCTTCCTTCTTCCAAGGCCTCAGTTTATTCAATTTAGATGTAGCGAAAGTATTTGCACAAGCAGTGTTTGCCTCCTTTTCTAATGGCTGGACTAATCTGTAGCTGAATCCCACCACCTTCAGTTCTGTAAATACTGAAACTGATCCTTTTGAGGCAAATGTCTTTGAACACTGTATTTGTATCATCATGGCCCTAATTGTTCCTAGACAGTAAATCAGGTCAGACTTTGAAAAACAAACAACATTCTGAGTCACTAAGCTATGAATGACACAAGGTACAAGTTTGTGAAGGAATCTGACACTAGAGAGGATTAGAACACTTTGATAATTGGCTTTTTTTTAAGACATCTGGCAAGTCTTCTAGTCTTTGTCCAACAACCAGGGATGCACAAAAAATAAGACTGAATCGTTCAGCACAGGCTAAATCAGTAAAAATGTCATTTTACCACCAATTCTATCCTCTATCCTCATTTCAATCCTCTCTTTTTTTTCTTGCTTGCCATTTTGTCCCCTCATCTAGTACCTCTGAGGTAAGAAAAAGCAACAACAGTGTGTTAGCCTGCTCCCTAAATTATACCAGACATGGGAATAGTTAATTTAAAGAAAGAGAATATAAGTTATACATTATGAAGAAAAGAAATTACTGAGAAGAGGCTACTTTTCTGTCTCCATCATTTTTAAGCCTAAAGCAATGGAAGTGCTAGTCACTACTCTGCAATTAAGGTTGAAGTCTGCATTTCAAAGTTGAACTTCTTTCCATGATGCACCCTGTACAAACAGAGAATATGCACTTTAAAGCACAGAATTACTTTGGAGAATTTATAAATATTTCACTTCAGGCTCACTTCTAGGACAAAATTAAGACACTCTTGCTATTGTATTGTTCCTGTTGAAATAAGTACCAAAATAACTCAGATTTGAAATGCTACAGCAAAATCTCAGCATAACAGAAATAGTTTTTTCTAGAGCAAATGGTTCCCTTACTTTCTCTTGTACACTGTCAGACAAGACTGAGACTCTTCTTAAACAAGACTTCATGATATCAGAGGTAACTCAACTACTTCTTAACTTCTAGAAGTTCAGGAGTTTTTTAAGTTTTGTGAGACATTTATGGTCTCCTTGTGTTGGGAGCTTCCTTGGTGAAGCCTTTACTTCTTCCATCACCACACCTCAACAATTCAGAATTGCTTGCCTGTGTTTGTTTCCCTGGCAGAAGCACAGGCAAAGCCATTAAAAGCAGAGAGTCATGAAAAATTGGAGACTAATGTATCTTTGAAATCCAATTTCACCTCCTTTGGGACAACAAACAGTAAAATCCATTAACCATAACGGTATGGTTATCTCAGGGCACCACGAGATGGAAGAATTAGTGCTATTCCAAATTTCAGGAAGCCTGAATTTGTTTTAAATGTGATTTTGTTTCTAAGGTACTTGGATTGATAATTTTCATCTTTATTTAAAATATTACTGTAATGTCAGTAACCTTTAGATTACCAAAACAGTGCAACCACAGTGAATTCTGCTTTAATCAGCTGGTGATATCACTGCAACTACACTTCATTTATTTATGCCAAATCTAGACAAGCTGAGGATCTAGATTTTTTTTTTTTTTTAAGTTCATGTAAACTGTGAGCATTATACCCAAGCTCAATTCCTCTTTTCTACCAAGGGTTGGTTTTGCCCTGGCACCCTCAGGTTTGATCTGTGCTGAAGACACCTGCTCTCCAGGCAGTGAACTGGGACCACCAACTCATTTCATAAAGGGCCACTGAGCAGCTGCCACACGATAGCAACTCCCAGGCAGTACTGACCTGTAACAAATCTGAGCTCCTGACCCAGAGGTGAAAGGCTCTCTATCCAATTACCAATCCCCTGAGTGAGACACTGCTGTTTTGTCTTGAAAACATTGGTAAGCATATGCAAAAGAATAAACAAGAATGAAGGAATACAAAAGTTGCATCATTGTTCATATTTTGCTGTGCACCAAATCTTGGAAATCAGATCACTGCCACCAGCAGACATTCTGGACTCTGTGCCCGTGTTAAAAGCCTATTGAGAGGGACAGACTGAAGCAATATTCCCCCTTCTTTCCTCTTACATCCCTAATAGAAAACAAGAATATTCACACAAGATTTCCATGAGGAAAGAAAAGAAAGTGGTCGATTTCATGTTCTCCCCTATGAATTCATCCATGTAAATAACAGGTTTTTTCTGCAAATGGCTAACCTGTAAGCATAAAAATACCCTTATTCTGTGAAGTAAATAATTTCCTCTGCCTGCAAGTTCAAGTAAAAAAAGGACACTTCACAATTGAGAGCCTGATAAAATGAGCTATAATGCTTCTCAGTTAGGGCTCAGGGAAGAACAGACTTTTCTTTGGTTCCATGCCACTCACATTATTCTTGACAATGTCAGTAAGCAGCAGCAAAAGAGCACAATCTTCCTTTCTTTTTAGTAATGCTAAAGTTCCAAGAGAATTCTTCCTTTCTTCTCTTCCAAATATATATAATGACACATCTACCTTAAGCAGCAATAATAGATAAAGCTGCCTTAATGATTTCATCTTGATAATTTACTGCAATTACTACATAATTATATCAATGCCTCTTTTTAATTGTCATAATACCAGCTTTAACTAAGGCACCTTTTAACAAAGGTAAGGGGAAAAGTTATTTGAAATGAGTCACTGAAAGTTCACTTTCTCTTTTAGGCTTCAAATCATGCCACGTGTAGCCCTCTGGGTCCAGGTAGCTGTGGACTGCAAAGCTCCAGGCTGAGTGGCAGCTTGCCATCCATCTGCCCATCTTGCCAGCATCTTTCTCTGTCCCACCCAAGAGAACAAGAGGCTGGTAGAAAACATGCTGACAAGAGAGCAAATGAACAAAAATGCTGTGCAAGTCCTAATTTCAAGCAGTAACTTTACATACATTACAGCAGTAACTTTTTTTTTTTAAACCCCAAACAAAACACGGTCTTTTACTACTATATCCAACAATCTCCAGCAACAGCTGTCCCTGCTTGTAACAATGACAGTGGAGTCACTTGGCCAAATGGAAAAATTTTTGTGCACTTGGCAGAGGTTTCACAGAGCTGTTGCACTACAACTCATTAATGCTCTCACCTTCCCAGGCATGGACAGCCTTGAAAGCAGCAGAGCCAACACTGAGAAGAGCCCCAGGGGTTAGCATAGGGTTGGGATCTCAATTCCAAGCTCAAGTCTGCCTTTGTTTGGCTGTGAGGCAAAGCTTTTTTTCAAATTCCCCTTTGTTGAGAAAGCATAAGGGCATGAGTCCCCTTCTCAAGCCATGTTTTGGATTATACATCTATAAAAGCTGAACAATGCTATTACATAAAAAATGAGGCACTCTGTGTGCACTGGAGAACTTCCTTGTCCCTTGTGAGTGGGACCACTTACATAAGAGAAGTAAAATGACTATACCACAGAAGTAAAAGGAGCTCACGCTCACTTCTGTGACTTTTGTGCACCCTAATGTACTGTGCATCCATTTCCAGAGTGGCAGCAAGCAACATGCAGGCAGAGAAAGGAGCAACAATGCTCTGAAGTCTCAAGGGAAGGAAATGTTTTATTTCTTACCAACCTTTGTGGACTGAACTGGAGTCTAATTTTGCCCTTCAGGCTGCAGGCTGGGGTCAGCATTTGCCCCTCAGAGGGAGCTGACTAGGACATGGTGAGTTAGTTTTTCAAGAAGAACTGTGCAAGGAAACCCAAGGCAAAAGTGCACCAAACAGCTCCCTGTACTGCCAAATCAAAACTAAACCTGAAATCATGGTGTCATTTTCTCCCCTCAAAAGAAAGAACAAAGGAGAGCAGTCAATAACAGATACACTATGGACACTTGCTAAGAAATTGTGTTGCTCCATAAATGTTCATTGGGAGTCTATCACATTCGGGGTCATTCACACTTCAGAATGTTGTATGTATCACTGATATTGATCTCTGTTTTAAGGATGAGTAGCAGACCCTCCTTTAATATTTGTATACCTTAACATGGAAAACATTTGCAAAGTTGACTTGTGCATTAAAAGATTTTAAGCTGAAAGAGAACATGACATCTGTAGACCCAAACCTAGGTTCCACTCTGTTGCCATTTTTAAATTTTTGATAATAGCATCTAGCCTTTTGGTATCTCATCCCTCCCAGAGGGGTGATAAATTTGCTTTAAAGAAATTTACCTTCCGTGGGATCAACTGTCAAGAATAAAGCATCCTACACTTTTATCTCCAGTCTGTAAAGACTGTGGTTTGGGTTTTTCCCAGATAAAGAAAGATAGGATGCCATGTAAGGAATGCTTACTGACTACACAAGGAGGAAAATATAATAGGAAATTAGTCTTGACAAGACTCCTAACTTCTAAGCACCTAAAGCTTTATGTGCAGTAATCAGATCTGTTCCTACACAGCATTAGTCCATGCCAGCAGCCACAAAGTGAGCCTCAGAAAGCCCAGTACAGTATTCACCAAAAAATCAATGCGAGTTGGATCAGTCTCTCAAAAGCCAGAGGATTTGATTTATTTTTAAGGAAATGCATTGGTGACAATCAACAGGATTGGAATGATGAGGAGGGAGCAGGAAGGGAGTGCTTTCAGACTACCAACTCTATAAATCAAGCATATTTTCCCCCCTAATAAATATATAAAAGACTGACCATTTTAAAACTGATTTGAGGCAGTCCAGAAGGAATAATTTTTAAGGAAGTTGTTAGTGAATGGAAACAGGTGGCTATAATTTGAGTTAAACTGCAACCTTAACTGTAATGTTTGCTATCATGAATACTATAACAACAGATGCACAGTTGCACCTTGGGATGAATTCATTATGGCCTGAGAAACATAATCATGCCATTCAGACCATATTTTGTCCATATGCTCATGTGGTTTACACCCCTGGTTTATTGGCATTGTACGTGGTTATATAGCAGGCGACTCCCAGGATCATAATTTGCACTTACTGTTAGAATTCAGGAAAATCCCTTTGTAGCCTGGGTTTCCCATTAAGGCACAGATTCCCTTCCAGAGCAGGGAAGGAAGTCCTGGGTCACAGCCTTTGGGAGCACTGATGAAACTTAACATCACTTAACATCACTTTGGGAGCCCCTGATGCAAGAGGTGTCACACACCTCAAAGAAACAAAAGAGAAAATAACCTGAAGAGTACAGGGACTACTGTTCAGGACGTTTTGCAGTTATAAAAACATAGATTATGCTGCTATCTTATCCTGCAATTCATGGTATGAATATTGTAATTCATTGAATATCATGACTTATCTTTTATTCATATAGTTACTATTCCATTACCAGAGAGGGGAGTTTGTCAAAGGTTAATTATTTTAAATAGCTCAGGCAAATTTATTTTGATTTGTACAATTTTTTGAATAATCAAAGGACTATATATTCATGCTGCCTTTTGAGGATTCATTAAAAAAAAAAATAATATTCCTTGATGATAAAATCAGATGAAATAATTGTTTTTGGAAGGACCGAACCCACGTTCTTCCAACTCTAAATGTAAAGACACTAATAAAAATTGGCAATGCTTTTTCTCCCCTTTTAGTTTTATTGTAAAAAAAATCCCTAGCAGTCTTACACTACTGATGATCCTTCCCTCCAGCAATCTATTTACAAGTGAAGAGCATCTTGCCACAATCTCAAGACCTCTGTCCCCGAGGAAAGGACTATTCATTTTAATTGCTTCCAAAGCACCTATTACAACAGACTCTTCATCTGTGCTTCAGCCATGATAAAAAATAAGTAGGACCATAATACTGAAGTACTGATTGCTCAGAAGTTGCCTACTGTTCTGTACCTCTTGGCTCCTGGAGATGCTCATTTGTTATCAGCTGAGACAGCCATTCATCTTCCAGCACCTAAGGTAAAAGTAGAGATTTTGGAAATGATCAGCAGATCCACTCAAACAGGAAGTGCTCTGAACACACAGAGCTAAATCCCAACATTGTGCTGCAGAAATATCTGCCTTTCTGCTGACCCACAAGAGAAGCCTGATGACAGCTGGAAAAATATGTCCAGTAGAAGGTTGTGACATGGACCAGTATTATCAGGATAACATTACACCCTTAAAGTCTTTTAAACACAAAACTTATCTTTTCTCCTTTTAAGAAAACACCACTTTGCCTGTTTCTGTGTCTGTTTGCCTATAAGCAAAGTGGGGAAATTGATACTTAACCTGTAGGAGGGCTGGAAGTTTAAATCCATGCACAATCAAATGCACAATCAAATGCTGTGAAAGTGCAAAGCAGGTGTTCAGCACTTACTGAAAAAATAATTACTATTATACTGAAATTCTGATGAGCCTGCTGGAGCTTTAACAGCAGGGAGGATGATTCTCAAGGTTTGAGGAATCTTCTGAAGCATTTTCTGCTCTTTGTGTGGGTACCTAACCAGTAAATGCTGCTGTTGAGAGAGAAATGCTCCTTGGGAGGGTGCAGGGAGGGAGGCACAGCTGCTGTGTCAGCACACCTGTGTCTTGCAAGTCCAAACTAAAATTCAAGCCAGGAGAAAAGTATGAGGTTTAGTGTGGATCTGACTTCTGGAGCTGGTTATCACTTTCAGCAGCTGTGACAACCAGGAGGCCACAGCAAGTAGCCCACGCTGCTAGAGACAGATCAGAGCCTGAGCTGTGAGAAGAGTGGTGCTGCCTGAGAAGCCACCAAAGCACCAAGACAGCCCTGGCAGTCTCCCCTAGCCCAGCCAGGCAGCGTGGGGCACAACACCAGCCAATCCATCCTCCTCCCATGCCAGGCCTTTGGCAACAGGGCATGGAGAGAGGGGGTTTGGGGCAACAAGGAAGGGAACAGACCCTGCCACCCACCCTGGCTTTAACAGAGCTGCTCTGCACCCCTGGAGATCTTTACCCCTGTGGGGTAAGCACAAACATCTTGGCCACCCAGCACTGTCAGAACTTCAAAGCCAGCTTTTCACTGGCTCCTTCCCAGCTCACCACCTCCTCCCTCGTGGCAGGCAAGGCTGCATTCAAATTCTGCCCCCAAACAACATTGTGCCTTATGGGCTCTCTGCCAGCATCTGCTGTGGCTTTAGCCAGGGAAGACAACCGCCTAAAAAAATCTACCTTGAGTAACCTTGAAGCCTGGTGGCTGGAAAATAAAGCAATATCCTCTTGTTTTACAGTCCCCCAACCCTTCGTGTTTTCATAAACTCTTGGACAATATTGGGGGTGGGGGGAGAAACAAAAAACTCTGGGGAAACAGCTGATTAGATGCTGGCAAGGCGGACCAAACATCTGCTTCAAACAAAAGACATCTGCATATTTCACATTTATTTTTCATAATTTACAGAAGCAACCTGCCAAAATTTAGCAAGGGAGAATAAACTAGCACGTAATTAGATGAAGTTTGCTTGCTTTAGAAGTTATTAGCATGAAGCCCAGTAGCTCACCTGGGAGGACATCAAGGAATGTAGATAACTGCAGTTTGATTTTGTAAATTCAATTTTCGATCTGCTGTGCCAGGCCAAAAACCAACGTTGCCACGCCAATTAAGGCAAGCCAACAAATGTCCTGATGTCCCCATGTCACACAGCTGTCTCAAAGGCATTGATAACACTGTTTATTAAATAAGGATCGATTAGACTGACATTTTTTGCTCCACTTTATGGGGTACAGAAGGCTTCAGGTCAAAGAGCAGAACAACAGCAGGGTTTTTTGGTAAAATCAGGAGGCATACTATGTACCACATGTATAGATCTTTAAACAAGTTCTGGGGTAGTAGGCATGAGAATTTTTTGAGGCAGCCAAAGCAATTCTTTAAAAACATAGCAAAAAAAAAGAAGAAGATCCAAGAATGTATATGCCCTCAGTGAGCTACACTTCCTCAATTGAATTTTGCCATTTATTGGGTCATTTGATAGCTAATACATTTCCAATTTTAATACAGTTAAGAGGAATAGCATGGAATCTTGAGGTTTTTAAATTCTGCCTTGAAATCAATAGGTGCTTCACTAAGTATACTTACTAACTCAGTATTTGGCCTGTAAGGGCAATAAACAGAAACAGGCAGAACTTCAGAGTGAAAATCCTGCCTTTGTTACAAATGGGAGTGAAAAACTCCTGTTAACTCTGACACAGGCAGGGTTATACCCCAGAGCTGAAACAGGAATAGAAGAAATAGGAAAGGGCTTTCTTGCAAACCCCAAATTAAACCCAGGTTCATAAAGCATCTGCAAATCTTCTGGATGAACCAAATGGAAGTTTGTTCTTTTCTCTCCAAGGAAGGATTTATTATTTCAGACAGAAACCATGAGAAACTCACTCACTTGGACTGGACACTGGGCCACATTTCAGACTTATTTGAACCTGAATCTCAGGGCAAAACACAGGGAGTGAAAATTTAACTGCCAAAAAAATTCTGTCAAGCCCAAAGGAACGCAAATTGCCAGACACAGGACAGCTCTAAAAGAATTTCAAGCCCCTAAATCTGAGCTTTATGGCTTGCATCTTTTCATAGCAAGATGAATCCAAGACTCACTTTCAACGCTGTGAACTTTATGGGAGTGGGGGGAAATGCATGAGAGAGTGACTAGCACCAGTCAGATTTGTGTGGGTTAATTTCTAAGATTTTGCATCTGAATGCTGAAGGACTTGGGCAAGAGTGGTCACAGAAAGACTGGAGTAGGAACCTCTTTTGGCAGATAGAAAATTCTCACCTGAATGCAGATCAGCACTCTGAATCATGCCCATCACTATCTTAAGATACTTTCTTTTTCCCCACGCAGACTTATTGCGATTGAACTACACAATCAAATCCACCTAATTTCACTATATAAGTGACAACCTCTAACATAATCATCTCTGCAATATTAAGTTATTCAGAGGCAACATTTGGACCTGCAAAAAATCTAACTGTTCCACAATGGCCATCTTATATGCTGAGTTTTCACCTCCTTTGCTACCAACACATTTCAATACCATCATCTCCTTTACAGGTGAGGAACACTGAGGCTTATAGTAGCAACACAAAATTACCTGTTGGCAGAGGCAAGAACAGGGCAGAGATCCCACTGCAGTGCCAACAGCAATTCCAGCATTATTTTGCCTGTTAAAAACTGAATATGAAAATAAATATATCAAGAATGCTTCAATGGAACTAAATGGCAAAAAGTGTGTGATAACCTATATTTAATGCAGAATACTTCTAATTAGAGATACAAAAAGTAAATATTCACTCTTTTCAAACATGTACTTAGTTTTTATTTGAAGAAATTCCTAATCTTGTTTATCTGAGAGATTCGAGATCACTGCTGTTGTGCTGGGTTTATTAAAATAGGATTACTACAAAACTGAACTGCTTCTTCCAAAAGTAGTCTATTTAATTGAACACTGGGAAGTAAAAATATAATTTCAAAAAGTTAGAAGCAGCTCACTAAAGATATCAAACTTGTAGTCAAATTCTCGAGACTTTTCATTTTGCAGTGAGAACACTGGAATATTGATCTTCCAGCCAGCCTATAACCAAACTTGCATTTACATATTTCGAATTCCCCAAAAGTTTCATGTTTTACCCAGGTGTAGCCATTCTGAACAAGTCCCATCTAACCTGAAATGGAACCAATCCATTGGTGCTAAGGAACTTTGCTAGAAAAGACCTCTTCCTGCAAACTCCATTTACCTCCTTCCTGTATTTCAAACGTTCTTAGCCACTTCATTTACTCACATTTAAACACTTCCAGTTTGGTCAACACAGCTGACCCATTTCCACTGCCTTTCTTGAAGCAGTCACACAACGAGCTCCTGTTGCTTGTCCAAACTGCTAAGCCTGCCTTGATGCCAGCTCCTTACAGCCACTCTATTTCTGACAGAATCATAATCTGCAGAAACACTGAAAGGTAGAAATAACATTTTTTTTTCACTGCTCTGGACATAGTGCAAGAGGAGCAGAAACAGATAAGGACAGTGGCAAGCAGGAATAAACATTTATGTTCATAGAATGGATCTGTTGCAGTACCAGTTGTGCCTGTAGTAGCTTCCAAATCGTGAAACTGTGTGGATCCTGTGTGGGTCCTTTTCTTAACATTATGTTGGATCTTGCACATGTGATTTAATTCTCCTGCTTTGTCATTACTTATTTTGTTAATTCCTTTTAATTTAATAATTAAATGAAAATTATTTAAAGTTTAATGATATTTAATGTTTCATTCCCATACATCAATTTATCAGTATATATTTATTTTTTAATTATTTAATTAAATATGCATTAACGCAGTTTAATGACCAAAATTCTCCTGTGGATTAAATAGAAAAGGAGGCATTGAACATAAATGTGTACAGTAAATAAACAAAACACAGACAGCCTTGTAAAGGAGAAAGAAAAACAAAGTCCTCATGGCTGATCTGTTTCCAGAATGTTACAAATGGGAAGCATTTACTATTTTAAAAACATTAATCATATACTCTATCCATTTATTTACTTATCTATGTTCTTCATGTAAATCTTTCTTGAAAATGCATAAACTCTTCAGAATTATAAACAAAAAGTGAAGTCACATCTGTTATTTCACCTGTTCACACTGTAATTACTGACTTTGCTGAAAGCTGAAGAATTAGAAGCTTTCATTGCTATCTGCACCTTTTAGGTGTGATGCAACTATTTCATATTTTGGTACAGAAGTATAATATGAGTTTCCACTACACAAAGTAGGCTGCAAACCTGCCTGTATTCCTGCTCTGACCTCATGGATGCTTGCCACAAGTTTCCTCACATTTATAAGAGGAAAGACAAGAAGAGCAGATACTGTGTGTGGCTGTGTATCAAAATGCATAAATGGCTAATAAATTCACATTTCAATACACCCTATCATAAGCTTTTGACTACATAAACCACCAGTACTGTGTCACTGTTCCATGTTGTGTCTTGGGAGACTAAAGATGCAGACAAAGTCAGAGAAGAGTTTAGCACAATACTAGTAGGAACTAAGTAGTCTCTGCAATGTCCTGACTATATACCTTGTATTTTCCCTCTTCTGCAAGCTGATTTTATTTTACTTTGTCATTTGAGATACCCTGTACAGCCCAGCAGTCTGATGCTTTTCCTTAGTTTCACAAAGAAATGGCTGAGTAAGTTCATTTTTTTAACACCTTCACAAGACTGGACAGGGCCTGACACAAGCAGAGATCCTTTGATGGTACCCAGAAATCACTTCTTGTCATCTTATCACTCTCCACAGCTATGTGCCAGGAGGCTGCAGTGAGATAGGTGCTGGTCTCTTGTCCCAAGTAATGAGAAATAAAAGAGGAAATGGCCTCAAGTTGTGCCAGGGGAGGTTTAGAATATGATGGAGTGGTTTGGGTTGGAATGGACCTTAAAGTTCACCTCATTCCAATCCACTGGAACATTTTCCACTACCCCAGTTTGCTTCAAACCCTCTCCAGCCTGGCCTCGAACACTCCCAGGGATGGGGAAGCCACAGCTGCTCTGGGCCTGCCCACCCTCTGGGTGAAGAGCTTCTTCCCAATATCTAATCTAAATCTCTCCACTTTTAGTTTAGAATGGTATTAGAAAAAATTCTTCACCAACAGGGTTCTCCAACACTGGAATATTCTTCCCTGAGAAGTGGTTGAGTCATCATCCCTGGAAGTATTTAAAAGACTTATGCATGTGGCACTGAAGAGATATGGTTTAGTGGTGGACTTGGCAGTGCTGGGTTGATGGTCAGACTCAATCTTAAAGGTCTTTTTCAACCTAAACAATTCTATGAATATCTAAGCACCGTGAGAAGAAAGTTACTAGTGATGAACCTTGATCTGAAAGACCTACAGATCTTTCAGTGATGCCACACCTCTGTCCCTCTACAAGTTTCTTTTTACTCACCATTTGAAAGCAGAGAAACCATTTATAAAATAAAAATTCCCACTGTGAGGTAAAACATTTTTTTATGAGCAATTAACATTCTCTGACTTCGCAAGAAAGTCCCACACTGTTTATTTTGTCCCTGGAAAAAAGATCAAAGCAAAAGGCAGTTTTCAAATGCTGCAGGAAGAAAATGAATCAAAAAGCTCAGAGTGCCCTTTCTAGTTCTCATCAGTGCTACAAAGACAGGTGAAGAGCAGTGGTCATCCTACAGATCCTCTCACTACAGGCAGCAACAAAAGGACACAGACAAGTGCAGCAGTCATGTTTGCTGATGACTGAATTTCTTTCTGGAGATTATCTACAAAGGGAAGTGTGGCTAAGAAAAAAATCTGACTGTACACTGAAAAAAATTCACATTATACCTCCTAGAGGTCTGGCATTCTGGGCAGAGTTTGAGTCCACAGGTTATGCAGAGGACCTGGTCTGATATACCAGCAGGTACTAAGCTTGGCTGCTAAGCACATAATGACACTCTGAATTGCAGAGCATTTGCTCCTCTCCCAAGCTCCCTTGGTCACACAGAGCCTGGGAATATACTTACATACCTTCAGATGCCTGCTAAAAGGCCCAATAACTTCCCCTGCAGCATCTCATCATCTTGCACAGCAATGATTATTCTTTTTTTCTTCTCCACTGCATCCACAGGACCATTACTAGGCTCAGGATATGAGGAATGCCCCAAAAAAAGGGCAAACATATATTTCCAGAGTTAGCAGCAGTCATTTTGGAGCAGGGTTCTAGGCTGTCTTGCCAGCAGCAACAACTGGGAGATTCAAGAAGCAAAAGCAGGAAGGTTGCAGTTTTCCAAACTTCTTTCTTCCACCAAGTGCATTTAAGACATAAAGTGGGGGAGGTGGAGAATCAATTAATGATAATAAAATCCGTGCTGATCAGCTCTTGTGCTAGCCTTTCACTTTCTCTCTGAAAGCACTGGGCTAATTCCCTGCACTGGTTTGCAGAAGAGCTTCCTTTGGGAGGCAATCCCCTCAACACTGCTCCAGCTGAAGCTGGAAAGTCAGCTCCAATTTGAAAAGAGGATGCAGGTATTGTGCTCTGTTCTCTGGGCAATGCAGAGGCCAAGGCTCAGGTCCCCTGAAATCCAGTTCCTCCTGACCAGAGGACATGAGCATTAAATGCATCTATATCTGACTCTATAAAAACAGCATCTCCAGGAGCAAAAGGCCTTCTCACGTGCCAGTCTGGTTTTGGTAAGGTTGTCATCTGGTCATAAATATTCCTTGGAGATTTGCTGTGCAGTCACTGATCTGAAGCAAATCTGTTTGGACTACAGAATTTTCAGCACAGTATCACAAGCTGCTGCTGGAGTACACACAGAGCTAAAGCAAAGAGGATTTTTTTTTTTTTTTTAATATCAAAAGACCTCATTTGGTGAAACCTGAACAAAAACATCACGTATTGATACTTCTGTAACAGAACAAACTGAAATGAACACCAACTGAAGAGGAGGACAATGGCTATGCCAGATGACAAACTGATTCAGTCATCATATTCATCAACACCAACAGCAGCCAGGCAGTTCCTCCTCTTTGCTGAATTAGCCATAAAGAATTGTTTAATGACAACAAGAATGTGTTAAAAACATGTGTCTCAGTGGCAGTTCAGAATGGGAAACTTAGAAGTCCACATCTGAGGAGTGGGCAATTAAAAGAAAAAGCAAAACAAAACCAAACTTGCTAGAAAAGGAGGGAAAAAATGCAAAAATGCAACAGTGTGGTAGTGGACCAAAAAAAAAAATTAAATACTAAAGAGCAGGAACAAGTTTGACAATAAAAATGTACTGCATAATTCAGGCTTGTAGAAGAGTATGTGAACAGAAAAGATAACAAAAGCTACAAAAGATCACTTGAAGGGTGGGAGGTTTTGCAAGCAAACACACTGCAGCAAAGGAGAATCTCAAAACATTAGAAATAAACATTGAAATTTTATACATTGAGCTACAAGCTTATTCATAGGCTTCACATGGTCTTGCATCTTTGTAATCCTAAGAAATCAGACAGCTGCATTGTACACATGGTATTTTCAAGTGACAGTGACATTTCCAAAGGAGAAATCTGTTCAACAATTTGGTATTTGGGTATCTGTTCTGAGACAAAATCATCCATATCAATCCCAGTTGGACAAAAAAAATCATACCTAAAGCTTTAAGTACAAAACCATTAAAAAAGGGAAGGCCTTTTTAAAAATTACTTCACATTGACTGATTTATCTTTATAAATTATTATAAGCAGGTGCCTATATACATATAGGACATACAAGATGAAAAACGCTGTTTCTTCATTTTTTCCAAGCATCAAAAAAGGTACAATCAAAAATAAAAGAACAGCTGAATAGCTTCAATTGATGAAAAAGCTGAAATTTTCATGTTTGAAGGGTTTTTTTCACATCTTTATCAGTTGGACTTCATCTTTCATGCAAGTTCCCAAGTAAAAGTATCACACCATCACCCCAGGAA
Source organism: Chloebia gouldiae (assembly GCA_003676055.1). Lineage (NCBI taxonomy): Eukaryota > Metazoa > Chordata > Aves > Passeriformes > Passeridae > Chloebia > Chloebia gouldiae. The sequence continues at coordinate 2,574,352 of QUSF01000008.1, forward strand.
GTGTGAGGTGCTGGGGGGCAAAGAGAGAGGAGCTCCAGAGCAGCAGAAAAGGTCAGACACTCCTGTGCTTGGCTTTTCCCTGACTCCTTTTCTTCACATGGCTTCTGCCATGAACTTAGTGTAAAGTTTGGAGCAGAGTACATCCTCTGTGCAAAGGGTATAAAGCACTTTGGTTTGGCAAAAACTCCTCTAAAAGACACCCCCCAAGCACCCACAGGTATTTGCACTCCCTTTCCCAGCACACCTGAAAAATAAGAAAGTCAGGGCCTGATCTAAAGGGCTCATCAGCTGCCACAGGCTCCAGACCAACCTGAAAAAACAAAATGCTTTTCTTCAGAGTGAGAAGCATATTGATGTTTTTCCTAAATTTTTTTTTCAAGCCTCATTAAAGCCACAGGTGTGGGGGAAACCGTAACCAAACAGTAACAAAAATATGAAAGACTACCTCACCTACAGACCTGGGATGAGAGGTTTTGTTTGCTTTTTTAACCTAAATATTTCTTTTGGAAGCACTAGAAATGCAGAGAAAGACAAAAGAAAAAGGATTACCTCATTTCTGCCATGATCTCATTTTTTATCATAGCCACTTAGTCTTCTGCAAGGCCTGGGGGCACTCAGAAGACTGAAATACTTTAGTGAAGAATAGGCAGGGGGTAAAAATGCAAATTACAAATGGAAATATCTATGTAGCTTGTGCCACTTCTTCCAAAGCTCATTTCATGTTTGGGCCTTCAAATAAGGCTGCCCTTCACTGGCAGCAGAAGCCCCTGTATGAGGTCCAAGCAGAAGTCAATCAGACCTGCTTTTGAAGCAGTTTGTTTTGCTCTGCAGCAATTCTTTCAGCCTAAAGTCACTGACTTACCCCCCTGTAAAAATGCCTTCTTGCAGCCTGTGATGACCCTCTCCACTTTTACCTGAAATTGGTCTAGCTCCAAAATATATGGCATATCACTGAAATGCTCTGAGAGACCTTGTGGTGGCAAGGTTTACCATTTTCCACAGCCACAGAGGGAATTTCTTGGGGAAAACAGCACTGCCAAAGGGGCCAGGGTCGTTCTGGGATTCAGTCAAGATGAACATTGCCACACCTGGCTTTCCTTGCATTTCTCTGAACACCTATTGCCAGCCACACAGCCCTCTCCTGACCCACACCAGTGGCTGTTTTTGTAATCTCCAGTGAGCAAATCTCCTCACTAAGATTATCCTGTGTGTTACACCTGAGGAGCTTCACTTTGGAACAGCAGCCAGCCACTCTGCTCTGGAGCAGTGAAGGATTTCAGAAATGAAGGTAGAGAATTTCAAAAAATGTGGTTATTTCCCTTGCAGGTGATTGAAATAATGTGCTTGCTATGGCCTGGTTTAATTTCACTTCAGACACACGGATTTATCAATAAAAGAAGCCAAAATAAATTTTCTAAGTGCACTAATCAGAAGTCCATCAGGGTTCATACAAAGACTGACTTCAGTATGCTTTGTACAAGACCACAGATAAACACAGAAGTTGCAAAAACAGAGACAAACTTCAGTGTAGTGCAGTCTTGTAAGACAAACTTATAAACCCCAATATTTTCCACTATTTATTCCTTTGATTCTATCAGGACTATAGGCTTCTCTTAGGGAAGAACCTGTTCATACATATTGTGTGGACTCTCTGAGCTTCACCAACTGACTCTTCAATCACCCAAAATTCTCCTCTATACCACATGGAAAAGGAAACAAAGGTTAAGTCTTTCACACAGCAAGCTGCCAGAAGAGCCATCAGAAAAGGGTATTTACTGAAATATAGTTAGACTGAAATTATTAAAACTTTTCCCTTTTTCCTCCATTATACAGTAGTCCAGGTCCCTTAGACTGCCTACAACATGACCTTTAATTTTTAGTGGGGTAGAAGAAACACTTCATAAAATAAAAGTGTGCAAATTTACAGGTTTTAATAATTTCTAGAAAATTTACTTGGACTCAAGAGGCAAATTTAGAATTACTCTCTCAAGGCTTTACATTTGTGTTCTGCTGTAGATATTTAAGCACATTTGCACTATTAGCCTGAGTGCTCAAGACTGAAAAGGGAAGAAATGTTTTAAGATGATCATATACTCTAACTTGACGTTTTACTTCTTCACCAATATTAACTCGGTGCCTTAAGTTCATTTCATTTTTTAATACAGTGTCTAGGCAGAAAGCAGAGCTCTTTACAGATAGACCTGTGAAGTATTTTTGTACAAAACATCTCCCATCACACAGACTGGGACAGTATTGCAGTGTAGGGTGTGGGGTAAGTACATTGTAGTGCTCCAGGGCCAGATTTACACTGTTACTTTGTTTGGTACCTTAATTAATACTTTTGTAGAGATGGTCCAAAGTAGTTAACAACAGAGAAAATTTTGTTTCTCAGCACTGATGCTAAAACAGCATGACAGAATTTTCCCACTCCTAACAGAAGGAACTCCTGCAGTCCAAAAAGTTTTAGAATATTTTGCTCTCTAAACAGGTATTTTTCTCATTCCAGAAATCGCTTCTCTGCATCTGATTTTTAATAGCCTCTCATAGCCCCACGTACTTATCTGTAAGTGAATATACTGCAAATTCAGTCATGACAAACATAAACACCTCTTTTCTTATGTTGGATAAGGGAAGGTATAACTTTATGATCATTTTTAATCTCACTGAAACCAGTAAGGTTTTGTTATTTCAGAGGGAGAACTCTTCCCTTCAGCAAAGGTTCTGATCACAACTTTTCCCCACTTCCCTCTTCCCCAAAGGAAATATTCATCTACTGGCATGCCATAAACACACTTTTGCATTTGTAACAAAAATGTAAATGATTCAAGCAATAGCAGAATTTTGTGTGTTCTGGCAAAACCACTGATTTTCATCAGAGAGAGAGTTTTGGCTCAACTTTAGACTACAGTACATTCTTTGGCAGTAGGGATTTGCAACATCTTTGTGAAAATGCAGACCTGGGATACCTGCCTAGAATGGCCCAAGAAACATTTACCTTACCAATAAAAACAGAGGCCCACTTAACTATTTCCCCTAAGGGGCAGGTATTCATCTAATCACATCTGGAATCTTTTCCAGCTCGGTTCCTGCAGCTAATGTTGCTCTGTCATGATCTGATGGTTTAATCCTAGTTATTAAACTGCTTATTCTAGTTGATAATAAAGAAATGTGGAAAATGCCTGCCTGTCAATGCCCCAGCCTCAGAGCAAACGCTGTGAAGTGGGCCCCCTGCTTTCTCTAAGCAAACAGGGAACACCATTTGGAATTTGGAGTCACAAAGAAAAGCTGCCAGATCTAATGAAAATATTGGCAAATTTATGAGAGTGGGTTTTTTTTTAATCCCTAGACAACAAAAAAAACCCCAAAACACAACAACAAACCCCCGCCTTTGCAAATCTAGTTTTCCTTACTATGCACAAAGAACTTCTTTTCAGTGGTCTCAGCAGACAAAATATAACACATACATAATGCATACATAATGTCTGAGCCAGCTGTGATATACTTTCACTCAAAATGTTTTCAACAATAAACGATTTGTTAACAGATGCATCAAGTTCTTCACGATTTTACAGGAAAAAAAGCAAAACCACAACTCCAAGTCTTCATTTCCCAATGCTTCATTAAAACCAAATATTTTTAGATCCAAATGATAAAGCTTTGCCAGCAGCCTCTGCTGACTAATAAGCCATTTTCTGTTGAAAACAAAATATTGATGTGAAAATTGCCAACTAGCTTTTTTCAGAATTATATTTATATAGCTATAAATAAAACAGACATACCAGATAGACAACACACCACATGTGAAAACAAATTGAACTCAGTAAAGCAAGAGGTTTCCATTTCCAGCAGCACAAACCTGAACCTTGTCCACACATTCCACAGTATGGGGCTAGATGGATTTGTCAAAATCCAGCAGCACAGCCCAGAAGTAATCCATAGCACAATTCATTCCCTGACAAGCAGTACAAATGTGCACTAATTTGATCACAAAAGATAATAACCTCTAAAAATCACTGACTTCAAATAAAGTCTGAACTGCTAAATACAAAGTTCAGACTTTTGATTTCTGGCCCCACGTAAAATTCTTATTTCAGACTTCAAGACCAAGGCCATAATTTCATCACTCACTGTCCCATTTCAAATATGTTTTCCCTCATAGTTTGTTCATCCAATTCATTCATCACAAATAGGCATGGAAAACACTGTGGCACCAGTGCTTGGAGGCTCCACTGCAGACACTTTGACAATAGCTCAGGTCTCACTTCCCTCATCATGCCAGTCACTTCTGATTCAAGACGTATAAACTAGCAAGTCAGAGCAGCTCTGTGAAAAAATATGCAAGTTTCCATCCAAAATATGATATTTTCTGGTCAGAGAAGAAGATGCAAATTTTCCACCTGTCCCACTATTATTTATTGTTAATGGAGGGAGATGCCAGATTAGAACAGAAGCTCTTTTCTTTCTGCTGCAGAGGTTTAGTTTCTAAATATCAGGAAAAAAAAGCACATTTTAGAGCTAATTTTACTGAAGGACTTCAGTTTTATTAGCTTTAGAGAAGTACTACTGCATTATAAATGACAACATCTACTGTCAAGATGATTATATGAGTTTATCTTTTGGAAGATGAGACTCTTCCTTCCTCTCAGACAAACAGAACATCTAATTGTATGTCTGTCCCGGGGTGACTTTATGATGCTTGTATCCCCATTTGTCTGTTTAGCCCAGAAATAACTTTTGCACCTTTAAGATTGGTTCTGAGAGTGAAGGAGTTTGTTATTAGAAGCTGCACTTGCTGCCCCACATCCTCTCCTGGACTGTGTTGCCTGTGGATGGACAGACAGTGGGACAGAACTCTCTTTTGCTATTAGCTAGTTTTTTTTTAGCTAGCTGAGGCTGAGAAGTTCTCCAGACTGTGGTTTTTCTTTTTCTTGGAACTGTTTATACCTGCTCTGGACAGAAAACCCAGAAGAGCACCAGGAGCTCATGCCTGTGACCCACCAGGTCTCAGGACGTGGCATTTTCAGCGCAGGAGGGACTGATAAGAGACTGAGCAAGTGGAGCTACAGCCCACAAAAAATTCTCTCTGAATTTGCCATCTCTTCAGAACAGTGAGAGGTTCAATTTTTTAATATTATTCATTTTTTTCATGTTTGTGAGTACTTTGCTTCTTAAATAAACAGTTTTTTCCACTTTTCTTGAAGGAGATTTACCTCACAAACCTGTTGCAGGAGGGTCCACTTGAATTTACTTTCTAGAAAAGATCACTTTAGAAGTTTTCTCCCAAAATCTGCTCTAAACAAGGCCAATGTCCCACACCAAAAGACATCTCAGAGGTCAGGAGTCTGCTGCCACATAAGGATAATTACACATTTTTGGCCATTTCTTTCAGCAATCCAACTGCAATTCCACAAGAGGGAATCCCTGTTCCTATCTCAGGAGCACAGCTGGCTAATATTTTTGGCCCCTATCAGTCAGAACAGTTAGAGGTCTCTGCAGTGTGAGAAGCCCAACTCTACCTGTCACTGCTGCTGCCATTAAAAAAATGAGGAAATTCCTAGCAACAATGGGATTAGACAGCTTTTCCCCTCAGTTAAAGGATAGAAAGTGGCTATCAAGGGTTGCTGTCACAGCTGAGTGTTCCCACTCTATTGGGCAAGCCTCTTTCTGCCACCAGTTCTGGTCCCCACCTTCATCCCAGTCAGAGGGCTCAGGTTGTCTTGGCTCCATTTGTTTCGCTGGGAGAGGTTCCTGTAATTTTCCTACAAGCACCCAAGCTGAAGCAAGAGAAACAGCAGGAACACGGGGCCAGGAAGTATCAGCAGGCTATTAGATCACCTCATCCATCTTGTGGTACCTCATCTGTAAATGCCTAAATTAGAAATACAGTCTTTTTAGTCCCATACATAATCAAGAGAGAAAGGTTCAGACAGAGTGTGAGTCAAAATGCCTAGGTTTAGTCCTTTCACAGGAGGTTTCAGAATGGAAGCTTCAGCCTTCCCCAGCAGAAGACTGCAGAGATTAACCTCTAAAATTAGGAGTGTAGATCAAGCCAGAATGATCAGTCCCTAAAGAAAACAATTCTTAAGTTGAATCATCCACTTCTACCAAGACTTACCTAAAACAGGCAAAATTAAATCAATGCCTAAAAAAATACATCAGGAAACCTCAGGGCAGGAATGACAAAGGCATCCATAGGCTGCACACGGGGTAATGACATCCTGGCAGCCATCTGGCAGGAGAAGACTCCAGTCCCTCAGACCTGCTAATACCTATTTCCAGCAGCATTTACTCACAGAGGCAGCCACTGTTCATTTGGCTCCTGGGCCTTCATGGATTGCTTCACCTCCAATGGGGCCAAAAGCAAGAATTTGAATTCAAGTGCATTTCCAGGTAACACATCAGATTGCCTGCTGCTATGATAATGGGCAAATGGGAAAGGAATGGATTAGTCTGAGATGCACCCAGGCACAGATGCCAGGGCTCTGCATTTCAGGTAGATCAGTTCTTTTATTTTTTCTTTCTGCTAACAATGCACAGGACAAAGGAATCATTTGACCACCTTTGAAGGATGTGGCACTGCATTTGAGGAACTCTGTGCATTGCTTGAAATTAATGGGTTTATATTTTCCCTATCCTCATCCCAGCAATGTGTGTTCAGGTCACAATAGAATGGCCAGGTCTGATCCAACATCCAAAACTCTTTAACCTTGGTTCAAGTCTCAGCCATGTAAGCCAATGGTAAGGCTCCTGCTGGGGTCAGTGATCTGTGATCATAATCCTCATTTCTTTTGGCAATCACCACCCAAGAGCGCTGCTCCCATCAGAACAGGACCAAATGCTGCCATGCCATCCAAGCCATATCTTCAGACACAGTATACATTGCCAATAATTAGGTTTTATTTACTTTTCTAGTAAGAAACACAGAGTCAGGGTGGGGTGGCAGTGGTTTACTGACAGCTTGATGTGAGCTTCTTATGAACTGCTAAGCTTTTGCTGAGTAATATTGACATGATGCAAAATGACTGACTATAAAAACCTTTAGACGATACCATATGACTCTTTCAAAACCAATGGCAGCTATCTGACAGATGCTCAGAGGTTCAGAATTTCAGAAGTAGACCTAAAAAAGGCAGATTAATGAACAGATGATGGTGATATAGTAAAGTTGCACAATAAATGAAACTTAGCAGATGGCTCTGCAACTATAAAAATCTCCAGATTCCTAGATTAGATAGACAGAAAGGACACTTCCTTTATTTTCTTGAATTATTTCTGCCTTTTCCTCATGACTTTGGCAGTATCGCCGCTATCTTCTTTTTAAATAGTGCAACTTTCCAAATTTATTTTCCCTTCTGCTTTAAGCATAATAGATCTCATCAGACAAACTTTCTACTCTATCACCACGAAGGAAAACATTAGGGCGCGCATTCAAAGCCGCATACGCACGGCCCCGTGTTTCCTAGGAAACTAGCGACTGCTCATCTCTGCGCCAAAATAAACGGATGCATCAGTTTCAGCTTCCCACAGACATTAGCGTTTGGACTCGGGACAGGATGCCAAGCATCCCCCAGCACGCTCTGAGCTGTGATTGGCATCACTGTGTCGGCAGTGGAGGAGCCAGCAAGGCCGCACCGGAGCTGCGACGGATCCGCGGCGGCGCCGAGCCCGGGAAAGAAGCACCAGTGCTGCTCCCTGCCCGGGGCCCACGGAGCCACGGGCATCGCTGGGTGCTCTGCAGCCATCTGGGGAGGAAGGAAGTCGGAGCCTCCCACCGCAGCACCTTCTGTTGGTCCGCGCAGAGACGGGCAGGAGTCGCCACCCA
>QUSF01000008.1:2582183-2595241 GCA_003676055.1 Chloebia gouldiae
ATCTCCCTTGGGTATCTCCACATTCCCACAAAAGAGACCGGATTTCTCTTCTTTCATTACCTCCAGGAGGTTCCTCCCTTTAACTTTATTTATTTTCATGATTTTATGGGATTATTTTTTTTTTTTCTTAAAACCATATTCCCAAATTGACACCGATGTATTTCTAAATAGCATTTTACTTCTGACAATTCCAATATTGATTTAACACTGTATTCCTGGAACCTGACTCTTAATAGCAGAGTTACTGCAATATTAAGCTAAATGCTTGTGACAATTTGACCCTCAACGCCAATACCACAGTAAATAGAACTCTGGCTGATTCCACAGAAAGGGCTATTAAGGAATATATGGGCACATTTCAAGCGTTCTGCCATTTCAGTCTCTCAATAGCACATATATTAGGAACTCAACTATCAAAATCTAAATTTTCTGAAAACTCTCTGTCGTCTGAAAGATGGTCATGTCCCCTGACATCTATTAATTGCACTGGAAATTTCCTCATTATTCAAAATGTCGATTATACGAACTTATTCTATGTCTCCCCTGACATTTGGATAATCAAGGTTGTATTGCATATGGGCCATTCTTGAAAATCTTTGAAGACAACTGACTACCCTCGTGAGTAAAGGTCTGCAAGATCAAGCCATATAGCATGTACGAACAACATTCATCAAAAATAACGTCAAAATAATTTCTTGTATATGATCAAATGTTAGCATCAATAAATGGACATCATGATAATAAGGCCTGAGTGTATAGGTCTTTGCTAATATACCATTATTAGTACTTGATATTGATCAGCCAGCCAATCTGAAACCTCTTAAATAACTTAACTGCTTTTTCTTTAGAAAGTGGTAGTACAAGTTTCACAAAATGTTACTTTGCAGAAACGTGATAGTTTAAAATTTTCCACTACTTCTTCCCTGTAACTCTTTTGCATGAGTTGCTCCACTTTGTCATTGTAAGGTCTTAAAAAACTGGATAACAGCAAGCTCATTAAAGAAAACCAGGAGAAAATAACCAATATACACTGCCAGAAAAAAAATGAGACACGGTTTGGAAGCTCAAAAGATGAATGCAATTTTGCTGCCAAGTGAAGTAAGTTACATGACCCCTTTTGTCGCAGGGTACCCAATTCCGTAAGTAAAACTGAAAAAAAAGCATTTTACGGGAAAAAGGAGTTTGCATGCAGTGTAAGCAAAAGTAAACATTCATTCAACTATTCGTGCCAACAACATTGCTTCTTTAACAAGTGTTTGTGTGTGCAGGGAAAGGTGCTTAATTCTGCTGCAGCCTGGACCTAAGCCAGCTTCTGTACAAATCTTACTCATGGCAACCTACTGGATGGGGATCAACAGCACAACTTCCTTCTTGTCATTTCTTCTCACACTTCAAGAAAATTCAGGGTTTTTTTTACTTTATACACTGATGATTATATCCTCTGCCCTCACAGCACAGAGGAAGGCTATAAATATATTTTGCATAAACTGTAACATTTTGTGTGCATCCAAAGAAATACAGTATTATTACACAGACTTACCAATTTCTTCTTTCTTCATGTGGGCAAAAGAATAAAGTCCTGAACCCAAAAATGGTTTCCTCCACTTCTAATAATTTCTACAGTACAAGCAGCATTACAGAGCTGAAAGCCCTAGACAGCCTTCACTCTGGAACAGTTTAACTTCCTAGTTTCACTCATTCCTCAGCTATGCAGCACAAGTACTGCAGTCTGAATCTATGGAGAAAAGAAGGTGCTTTTACCTGTGTCCTACAGGTATTTTAGGTTTGGATCCATTGCCTTGGATCTCACCTCTTGCTTTGGCTCAACAGAAACTTGTTGATGTAGTTTACAATCGGATGCAGGAGGTCATAAATAAAGCTTGAGAGCACCTTATGTTTACACTGAATATTGTACATGGATCTACAGTGTAGTGTCACACACATAAATAAATGCCAAGACTAGCATTCTTTGCTGACAAACACATAAATGAACATTAGGGATGAAATTTTTTTTCTCTCTCTCTTGCATTTTTTTCTCCTTCTGTGTGCTGCTTGGTTAAAAAAATTAACATGCAGATAAACAGCAGCATTATATGGCCTACAAAATCATGCTACAGGATGCAGAGAGGAAAGTGTTGTTGGGGTTAATCTTGAGAAAACCATGTATTAGAAGCCCTTGAATGCTGTTATTTTCCTTCTGTTCCAAACCCATAAAATTTGCAAGAGACATCTTTTCAACTTAATAATGTTATTTTCTAAATGCACATTACTGGTGATGCCCATCTAGGGATAAGTCCAAACTGCAGCACTCCAACATGATAATTTATTCCAGCAGCAAAGAAAAAAAAAAATATCTCTCTCTGTTCCCTAAGCATTATACACTTTGCTTCAGGGCATAAGCCATACATTCAGTTCCCCACCAGGAGCTGCAGCAGCTTTACTCCAGAGAATTAACTGGGTGGTATCCTGCCCTCTGCTATGGGTATCCAAATACTTGCTGGAGGAGGGTGAATCTAGGAGCAAGAAATCAAAATTCAGAACCCAAATACCCACCTCACTGAGAAGGGAGGGATTCAGAGCCTGCAGCCCTACACCTCTCACCCCTAAGGAGCCTCCCTTTACTCTGGTAGCAGGAGAAATCACACCAAGACTGATCATCTATCAACACCCAATATGTGAATGCCCTCCCTGCACTCCTCCAGCATGTCTTGACCACAGATTATGCACAGGTACAGGAGGACTCCTCCTCAAAACCACCCCAGTGGAGACAGGCTGCCTTCCTGGGGAGCATCTCCACATCAGAAAGAAACCACTGCAGTATTACCAGGTGCCACCTTGCATCAACAAAGAATCTCAGAGTTATTCCCCCCCACCAAGGTTCACTTAAAATCATTATATAACACACAGAACCACCTGTGTCTTCCACATAATCAGGGTGGCAGGAGCTGCTTTTTCTTCTAACCAGGTGTCATGTGGGAAGTAAGAATCCCTATTCCCTCTGTACCAATTTCTGCTTAAAAATAAACAAAACCAAAACCAACAAAAAAAACATAGCAAGACTCTACAGGTCAGATAAAAACATCCAGTTACTGCAGTCAGAATTAGCACCTCCTCAAGGTTCAAAGAGGGAGTTTTACACAACTGTTCCAACTTCACTCTCTGTTAATCATTACCTCACTTTCCAGCCGGAGGAAGCATCAGAGATGTGCTCAGCAGCCTAATTTCTCATGTGTCTGACAGTGGTACATTTAAATGCCACTTGTCAGCATCTGAAAGAAGACAACACTTGCTTTGCACACTAGTAACAGGTGACTAATGCAGGCTACCATGCAAATGAAGCATTTGCACAGCCAGTAGCCCAGCCAGATGGAAACAAACATCAAAGCACAAGCTGATCTTAGGACACAGTTACTAATACCCTGCATTAAACCCCACTCCCTATCTGCAGCATCCGAATTTTCAGCCCTCGCACTTATCCAAGATCAGATGAGCTAATAACTACTAGAAAGACAATTAATAAATGAGATAAGATCTCCCTTTGGGAAGAACACTAGATTGCTCCATTAAGATTATTGCAGCTGTATAACGTTAATAAAGGCATATCACTTTGCTAATGGGACCATCACTTCCAGAAGATTCCTTCACCCTCATTTAAACTTTATATGAATGCAGCTAATTTGAGTTCATTTACTGGATCATACAGTGCCAGGCATCTCACTGCAAAGCCTCTTTTGCGCCCATATCTTGTAACCATACCTCTAATCACACTGCCATTTCTGTCCCCATTCTGAGCTCCTATAGAACAGCATTTCCTTCCTAAATTAATCTGTCCTTTTGTATCTTGAAATTTCTTAAACCAGTCTTTTTCTGAATTAATTTCTCCAGGAAGGAGAACTGCATTTTGTCAAATTTTCACACAGACTTTGTTCCCACAATTCCCCCAATTTTTCCCTCCCCCCTTCCCTCTCTCTCAATGCAATTTAGGTCACTTGAATACAGGCACCTCCAAGCCATGGGTGCAACCAGGGTATCACACAGAAGTGACCTACAAAGAGGTCTGGTGGGGACTCAGCTGAAAATGTTAATCCTAAGGGATTTAAAGAAACGTCATGTAATAAACATCATTCTTTCTTCCCACTCCAAAGTGATCACATAAAAGAATTCAAAGTGCACATCCTCTTGGCTGCATGCAAAGTCGCTGTTTTATTAATTTATGACAACACAACAGCAAGATGGTAAATAGCATCTAAAAGTAACATGCAGTCAAAGAGAAAAAGATCTCCCTCTGCTATAGAAAGGCAAAAGGGAGCTTCAAGTGTATTGAAGGAGTCAGAGTTACAACCAACACATTTTTCAGGTCCAGAGGTTTGTAATTCACCCCAGAAAAATTCACCTCCCATAAATTTCAGATTTACAGGGAGATCTCAGAGGAACCTGGAGTAAAATAAGATTAATTTCATGGAAATTTGCTGACAGATAATGGAGTTGTAGTCCAGCCTCCTGGGCACATTCCTTAGGCACCAGGGTAAGCTACTGAGCATCGCTTCTCATTTCTCTGCTTAGATTTGACACTTAATGTGTATTTTTGTGGAAATTAACAACTGCACACAATCCCTCCTTTATGCCTCCTATACACATATATAAGTGGTATGAACCCTACACTACTGTTTCTTCAGGAAAGAGAGGTTCAACTGAAATATCTTCCACTAAATTAAGGTTTGAGCTGAAGGTGAACACTGGGAAATAATTCTGTACACACGTGTTTAGTATCCCTATGTGGACAATTTTGCTTTGAAAGCAAAAAGATTCCTTTACATCACTGCATAAAACACAGGGATCAGAGCAGCAGGAGACTCAGGAATTACTGGGCACCACAAGGACTAAAATCAAAGGGAGAACTGAATTTGGAAAAAAAAAAATCATATGTATTCCATGAAGGAGTCTTTAGCATTTTTAAAGCTGTCACTTCAAAGAACTCTGTAGTTCTTACTGGAGCTACTTACTACAAAATTCTGATAAAAAAAATGTATGACTAAGTGTTAAGCACAAAAAAAAAATTAATTTAACAGGATATAGGACATATAAAGGACCCCTGAGTTACTGTGTCTACCCCACCTTTTGAATTGCAAAAGTCAGGAAAGACAACACCCATATCCAACAAGCAGGCTGGTGGCACTTTCTGAACCTTTTCTCTCAAAGGGTATCCCTCAACAAATACTTGGGAAATCATAAGGCAGCAGAGCTCCATCACACACTCACCTCCTGAAGGTGCTTCCTCGGCTCCACAGAGGATTTTAGTTGACCTCAAAGCAGGATATAAACACCAACCCCTGACCAGACAAGCTCTCAGGCACAATATTCCTTTCTCAGGTCTTGTAGCATAACCTGAAGTCCAAATGGCTCCTACAGCTCTGCACTCCAGGGGAACCCACAGGTGAGCCCTGAGAGCTCTCCTGGACAGCTGATAGGGCTCTTCTTGCATTTAGCATGAGAATCCCTCAAACATGGCTCCCTACAAGTTTCCTTTTGTGGTATGAAGCACACAATGTGTCCACTTAGAGGGGAAAAGAGTTGCCCTTCTCTCTTTTATATCCTTTCTGCACCAGCTGTCTTCAGATTGCCAGATCAGACCTGGAAGTTTTCAAGTGCCTAATTAGGAGAGCCCAATCCAGGTTTGACTTTGCATGAATTTCCTAGGTGTAAACTGTATTTATATTGCAAACTGGATTCCTCTGGCTCAGCCTTCAGCACCAGCCTGAGATGCTTCCTTTCTAAATCTCAAAGTGGGTGATGAGGATGAGACACCTGAGAGCATGGCTGAAGATACCTGCTGGCACAGCTGCCCTCAGGAGGGAGAGAGGGTGGCTCTCTCTTATTGACAGAAGAAGTTGCTGAGAGCAAACAAATTCCTGGCTTAAACCCCTCAGCTAAGTGCTTAATTTCAATGTGAGATAAGGCCAGCCCATTTCTACAAAGCACTTTTTAGGAAGTTTGACCTTCTCCCAAAAAAATGATACACAACTAACTTCTAGCTGTGATGCCCATTACAAAGCAGGACTTTCACCAGAGAAATAAGATTTATTCATTCATACTCTGCCAAATGAAACTTCTGAAAATTTGTTTTTCCTCCTGAAGAGTGGTGTTTTCTCACTTAGTAGCTATCACACCCTCTGGCTCTCTGGTACAGATATTTTTTCTCACTGTATTCAGGGCTGAGCAGCTTGGTGGGGTAAATTCCTGTACAACATTAAGAAGTAACTGCAGCACATAAAATAATTTAAATAATTTCTTATTTTCTACCCCATACATGAACAATCAGGTTTTCTTCAGTAACAATAGCTTTTGCCACAACCCTAGGGGTGGGAACCTAAACCATATGTACATAAAAAAGGTAACCTCAAGTTTCCTCTTCATAGCTCTGATGTGGAATACCACAGGCACATTTAGTCAATTGTCCTTCAAATGTCTTCTGTACATGTGGCTTTTTTTCCCCTTTATGCTTGAGAAGATCTCAGAGACTCAGCTTCAGGGAATGCAGTCGAGTTAGACTCCTGTTCATTTCTGTTAGCTGAATTTATGTTGCAGGCTTCTGTTGGGAAGTGTCATATTGTTGCCTGGTCTTAGATGCATGTAAAGTGGTCGTGCTCACACTGGCTTTTCCCTTCCAAGGAAACTGCATTTCTTTGGATAGCTCTCACTCAAAACACTTGGCAATAAATCCAGAGAACTAGGTAAATTGCACTGTTAATTATGAAAAAAGTGGTGGTGAAGTTTTCATTCTCCTCTTTTTCACACAGTTTCCTCCAGCAAGAAATTCTGCATTGACAGTATACACTGGGCAGAAATAAGTCCCCATCAGAGGAGTGAACCCAAAGATGTGAGAATCTCACCATGTGCCACTTCACACACAGAACACAGAAGGTTTTGCTCCTCAAGCTGAAAGTACAGCATTTCAAAAGGCTCTACTTCTCTAGTAGATTTACCAAGAGAAGCATACTACAAAAGCACGTTGCTGAGGTGAGTAGGTGTTAGTCCAAGCCTTGTAAGTTAAAAGTAACATCTCATAATCTCTTCTAAATGTAATGGGTAGTCAAAGAAATGAAGCTAACCCAGGCATAATGATTAATCTTAGTGTGAGTCATGACCCTGGCAGCTGCATCCTGAACCAGCTGCAATCTATATAATGCATTCCCAGGAAGACCAGACAACAAGGAGTTGTATTAGCACACAGTGCAGATGGTATTAATACATGTACCAGCAGCCTCCAGCCCAGCCAAAAAGAGCAAAGGTCTTCATTTACTAATATTCTTAAAAGGATAGCAATTTGTCTAAGATATATATTATGCCTATCATAATCAAAGAGCTTGATTTCTAGAATTAATCCTTTTATTGCTAACAGAAAATATTACCATGAAAAAAGGTTGCAAGAGTGGATGAAGTCTCTGAGCAATGTACAGGATTAGCCATCAGCAATACAATTTTTCCTCCTCCTCCCCCTACACAGTGTCAGGGTCATGTAAAGTCAAAACACTAAATATAGGACATCAGTGGAAAGCAAAGCAAGGTTAGCTGGCCACAATGGAAACACAACAGAGGCCAAGGTAAACCCATCAAAACAGCACGATTAGGCTAAAACAACAACAGGGCACTTGTGAAATCAACAGAGAGCATTTGTGTTTTAACCCAGATCTGTATTTATGAGATTCATTCTGGAGATCTGAGTAGGTTATTGCGAGAAGGGAAACCAGAGCAGGCAGATTAGGACTGCTTGCAGGATCCTTTGAGGGAGCTCTACAGGTTTGAAAGCATTTCATGGGTGGATGGTCATTCAGGAAAGGCAATGCCCCTTCCAAAGCAAGGGAACAAAACTGTTTACCTAAATTGGAGCTATCTGGGCTGACAAGCCTCATGTCTCCAGGCAAGCACAGGAGATATGGAACCAGTTTCTTCAGCCTGGGAAAGATCTTTTTCCTGGAGAGCTCTGATGTCACTCAGCTCCTGACTTCTTCAATCTGTCACACACTTTGAACAGAGCTGCTGCTTTAGGCTTTCACTGTCTACACCAGTTTTTTCTTCTCTTCAAAGCTGTCAGTTCAAAAGAAAATGAGTCTGGCAACAAACTGGACTTTTCAAAGCTTGTCCTCTATTTTTGGTCATGTTCTGAATATTCTTTAAACAGCCACTGTGTATTGAGAAGAGCAAGCTGTAACCATCAGGTAAGTTTTGCAGTGCTCAGTACCTGGACTTTGTGCTGCAGCAATGGTGATGTGGTTGAAAGGACTAGGCATGTAAAAGTCTCAAGAACTCAGTGGCAAAATGGCCAAAGAATTAGAATTAACTAAAGCATTTTGGCATTCAGCCTGCTTGTTGGTACAGAGCAGAGCAGCAGTCTAACACGCTACTACATGCCTGTAAACTGAGTAGAGGAGCAGGTTTAATTTTAGGTCTAATGATTGCTGACAAGTTCCTTTTTATCACATCTTTTGCTTCACTTTAAGATATCGTTTGAAAGGAACTTGACATACAGTTTCAAACCAAAACCCAGCTCTGGATTCCTCATCTATTCTATCATTTCCTCCTAAGCTGCCTGTCACTGCAGCAGCTGAATACCAGCCACCCTCATACTGAGGGTTTCGGGTCTCCTGACCTGCTCTGCCTTCCAGAATCTGTATGGAAAGTAAGACCAGCTGGGAATGGAGCCATAAAATTTCATTTGCTGAAGAGGCTCTTTTCTAAATTAAACTAGTGAGAACTAAGCTGATTCATAAAAGCATGCTGTATTTTTTAAAACTCCACTTCTCAGTTATTCTCCCATTGCTTGAAAAACATACAGCTATTGACTAAGGCCTATCCTAACACACAGTAGCTCTTCAGTAATGCTGCAGCCAGAGCAGTTGTCAATACAGGGTACCTAGATCATCCAAATAAAATGAAAGCTCTTTAACAGTCATCTCTAACAGTGACTGGACATATTGGTATAGCAGAAATTACACGAGGAAACCAATTAAATGTTTTTAGTCCTGCAAGCTGGGTTTGGTCCAGCTGAGGACAGAGCTTTTCCTGAGTTAGGCTGTGAAGGTAATGACCCTGCTGTACACAGGAGAAAAATAAACAATAATCAGTAACCTTGAAAAGAAGAGATAAAATTATTTCTTCACAGTAAGTTTTCCCTACATCATTCTAGGCAACTTTTTGGAGTTTTTCCATCCTTAGATCACTATAAAACAAATACAAGCATTACTTTTTCCTCTATATGTTCTAGGGCATTTGTAGCAGGAATAGCATGAATTCTTGTATTAATCTGTCCTGAATAACAAATATTTACTGTACCACTCTGTCCCTTAGGAATGAATGTCCCAGCAACTTCTGGACCCAGATGTAGGGCCCAGAGCAAAAGCAGAGGCACATGGAAAACTGGCTGTGGTCTGAGTTTATGGCCTAGTTTAAATTCTTCCCATAGTTTTTGGGGAGTAAATGGGTCAGAGGCTCACCAAGCTTCTGACTGCCACCCCACAAAAAGCTCTTCCCCTCCACACAGCAAATAGTCAGAACTAGACAGGTTCCTTCCTCCCAAGTCTCTTGCAGGTTTTAATGACCCACAGAGAGGCCTGATCTCAGTTCTGGGCTCCAAGAGAACAGGAACAACAAAGGTGGCTCCTAAAAAAGATGGCACAAATGAAGGCACAGTATAAACCAGCACACACCTAAATGGGCTCAGTGTTGTTCATTTGTAGCATGCTCACCCCCCCGCCCCCATAAAAGCAGATTATCATTCACCTGCAGTAACATCTGTTCCTTTGCCACAGTCTCACCGGTGTCAGAGCTGTGCTGGAGCAACTCCTACATCCCCTTCCAGGAAAATCTCCAGTGAGGCACAGTATTCTAATGCCCTGACCACTGAGAGTTGTATACACCAGATGGATACTACCAACCAGAGCACTTTAAGCATATACACCCTAGAAATTAAAGCAATTACTCAGCCTCAAAGCGGAGAAAGAAATATAAGCAAATTTTTTTTTTTCTGCCAAAAATTCAGCTTCACAATAAAAGCTGCAATGCTGCACTTTCAAAAGTCAAAAAATTGTTTAATTTCATTAAAAATATTAATTCTTATTTTTATTTTATTACTTTGTGGGTTTTTTGGGTTTTTTTATGGCATGGTAAACTACCAGCTGATATTGTCTGATTACTACTTTATATAGTAATAATAATTTACTATAGACTGATATTGTCTATTTACTATTTTAAAATACCAGAGGCCTATCTTTATTTTATTGCAACAAACTTAATGTCATATTCCAGACTGAATTTTTTTCCTGAATTTATTTTTCCCTTGAACCTATCCCTTCCCCACCCTAAGATTTCAGACTCTGCCACAGAAAAGCAATGCAGTTTCCTCAGCTCCTTTGTGCAGAGTGTATACAAACACTGCCCTAACCTGTATAACTTGAATGACTCTCTTCAGCTTTTATCAGGGGTCAAAACACCCTTGGTGAGCTGAAGAGTTAAAGTCCTCTGGGAATTTCTGCCCATTCCTGAGAGATGCTGCAGTGTCTGCCTGGGAGCCCCAGTCACAGGCATGCCCTCTGTCAGGGCTGAAGAGGGCAATCTGGAAGGGCTAAATGAAGCAAAGGCACAATTAATGTAGCCCTCAACCCAGGGGCTGGTCAGCAAAATGAGCTCTATAAAAGCTAGAACCTTCCACAAAGAGAAACATACCTGCCTGGCTGCAATTCAAGGTGCTGTCTGATACAATTCAAGGCAGTGCAAGTCATTTTGTGGCAACCACAGCAATGCATGCCAAATTTGTTTCGCCATTATTTCACTCTTCCGTCAGATCAGGGTGCCAAAGGTGACATGCCAGCAGTTTACTCAGTTTGCCCCTCAGTTTCTTCTTCCTTCCTGGCTTTTAGCATCTCATCTGACAGCAAGCTGCCAGAGTTTAAACAATCTCAGCAGCAAACCATATCCTTTTTGTTGTTCATTTTACAAAATTAAAAACATTAAACATTAATGTCTCTTGAGTTTCCTCTCCCCCTCAACCCTCCCACCTCCTGAAGTAAAATATGTTTTTGTGATTCCACATCAGAAGGACACAATACTCTGCTGTGCCCAATACTTTGTGGGTGTGGGTGTTTTCAGGAACCACATCTGAGAAGAAATCCCAGAGGTTATTGTAATCATTCCTTTCACTCCTGGGTACTCAAGCACAGGATTGCCTGCAATCAATTTGCTCTTGCATCCTAGTATTAAATTCCCTGTGTATAAAAGTATCACCAGCACTTTCTATATTAATCTATGTAGCAATGTTCTAAAGAGCTTTTTATTATGCTGCAAAGGAATTACAATGAAGAGCAAAAGCCACTAAAGCCTACTTGAGCATTACCACCAAATATGAAAGTGGGTCTGATCCTTCAGCCAGTGAAATGGAGGAGACTTTTCAGGGAAAATTCAGGTATGTGTCTCTGTAGTCTACCTTAATCTTATAACAAGGAGGATTACAAATCTACAAAAAAGATGACAGGAAATTACATTACATGTAAAGCATATGAACAGGAATCCTGATTACTTTCAAGCTCAGGTTTTTGTTGTTTTTTGGGTTTTTCTGTGGGTTTTGACTTGGGTTATTTTGTTGCTGTTTTTTGGTTTTGTTGTTGATTTAGGTTTTTTGTTGTTGTTGTTGTTGTTGTTGTTCAGGGTTTTGTTGTTGTTGTTTTTTGTTGGTTTTTTGTTTTTTTTAAAATATCAAATACTTGAATCAACAAAGATCCCAGCATCATAGATTAGTTTACAAGTAGCCCTGCAAGAGGGTTAAATCCTTGAAGTGTAATTTTTCATCTGAAACTACAAATATTTGCTAATAATATTAAATGTACTATTTAGACTAGTGTTTGGGGAGCATGAGGGATTAATACAAAAATCTTGACACTACCTTCTCACCTGCAAATTAACTTTAAGGAACTCACACCTCTGTTCTGTCAAGTTTTCTCATTCCCAGACATAGAGTTTGTCAGGCATTCTGAGCTGGTCTGTTTCCAGCTACACACAGGAAGCAAGACTCCAGGCAGCATTGCTGGTTCTAAGTGGAAGTCCACAGGCAATAATCATCTTACATTTTGTCTTTGAGGATTTTCACTCTGGTTAACTTTTCTACAAAGAATATATGAGCAGGACATGATGCTTCACTATGTTTTTAACAATTCTCAAAAAGGTTGGGAGTGTAGTAGTTTAATTCCAAAAAAAAAAAAAAAAGAATAATGAACAAATTTTCAATTTGTGTGTTAAGCTGTGCCAATTGAGGAGACAAAAGTCCTGTGGCATTGTTTCCCCTTCCTGGCTGGACATGCACACAGACATTTCTACATCATACATGAACTTCTTATCAGCTCCACGTGCCTTTCCCATAAAAGCTCAGGCTCCAATTGTAAAATTCACTTTGATAAATATCCTGAAATAAAAAACTGTAGTGATTCAACACCAATATCACACAAACCTGTCTAAAACAGAAGCATCTCAATATATGAGTGATTATACACAAAAGTACCTCAAACCAATGAAAATGTACATTCTATCTGCCCACTACAACTTGTGGTAACTTGTGCAGGCTGGATTTGATCCAAATATCTTGCAGGGAGATTCTTTAGCTCTGCATTAATCCTTCACATCAACTCTAATCCTCTCAGTAAACTGTTTGCATTTTGCAAGTTTTCATCATAAATGACAAGGAATTTTAGGTTAGATATCAGACAAAATACAACAATGTTAAGAAAGGAATAAATAAAGCAGAGCTATTCAGGGTCTGACAGCACTGGATAAGTAAGCAATATCACCCACAGGGCAAAAATAAGAACAAGAATGAACATGGGACTATATGTTGCAGGTTTTGTAAAATGCAATATAGGTTTGGAAGAGCCATAAAAGCAAGCCACACAGTAAGCAAATGCAGCTGTAACTGGAGTTTTATGAGAGTGATGGATTCCAAGAGTAGAAAAAGAAGCAACTCTCACCATAAAACTGTAAAAAAACAGGAGAATTTTATGCTGCTGGAGGAGAGGAGA
>QUSF01000008.1:2595641-2656890 GCA_003676055.1 Chloebia gouldiae
AGAGAGGAGAGGAGAGGAGAGGAGAGGAGAGGAGAGGAGAGGAGAGGAGAGGAGAGGAGAGGAGAGGAGAGGAGAGGAGAGGAGAGGAGAGGAGAGGAGAGGGGAGCTTTTCTCACACACTATAAAATCTTCTTTCTAAAGTTAGCTCATCTTATTTATTTCTGTTCTTTTTTAGTCATTCTATGTAACTGACCCATTTATGACAAAAATCCTGCATCATAACAGACACAGGGAGACTTGTAAAACTTCAGAGGAATACACTTCTTTTTCCTGACAGCCTTTCAGTATAATAACAATCTTTATTTTAAAAATTATATTGACAGTGATCATAGAAGAGTGAAGTTCTTTAAACAGGCCATTTTCAAAGGTATTGTAAGGAAATTTATGCATAGTTTTAGGCTAAATCTCAAATAGCTATCCACAAATCAGTATCAAAATGATGTTTATTAACTGCTGCATCAAAAGCGAATCTGAATTTGTGAACTTAAAAAGAATAAGAACGAGGGAAAAAAACAGTAGCAGAAATAAAACTCAATTCTGTTAACAGAGTTTTTCTCTTCAGTTTCAATTTACACTGTGTTAACCTAATGAAGAGCACAGAAAGGAGATCATCACATCTCAAGTGTTTATGTTTATGCACCTGCAGCTTAGAAAAGTTATGAATACAACAGGGATTCTCCTGTTACGCTTTTTACTTTCATCATTCATGCATTTGCAAATACAGACCTTTCAAAACTCCAGCAGCAATGACAGTACTTGCAGCTGCACAGGATCTACTGGTTTTCTGAAGGCCATCAGGACAGACAAAAAAAGTCAGCCAAAGGTTCTTTAACAGCCACACAAGCTCCTGACATTAGGGCCCAGCTCTGTGTGCCCCAAGCTCTGGCTTAGGGCTCACAGAGTCAAGCCCTTATGTGTGGTGTCAATGAAAAATAAGCAGAGGTTCCAGAGCAACTTGAAAGGGCCCCCCACAAATCACCCATTTCTGGAGGTACATGGACTCCATCAGTTGCACATCACAGAATTTATGAACATGCTGCACTCAGACTAAGCCACCACTTGGTCTGCTTGGACCATTTCCTGCTGGTGGCATGGGGAAAAGGGATCAGTGTCCAAGAACCCCTTTCCCCTTTGGCTTTTGGAATCACTTCTGCATCCCTGCTCATGATCTTTGACCTCCAGCATCACAACTGCACTGGGAGAAGCAGAAAGCACCCCTATCTTGTCTCAATTTTCTCCTTTTTCTGGTGAAGGAGCAGATGGCACAATGGCAACATATTCTCCTGTGACCTGGGAGATGGAAGTTTACTTCTTTGACAATGAATTACCCCCCAGACATCCCAATCCTGGCTGGGACACTGTCCAACATTTTAAACCAATACCACTTGTGCTATTCATTCATAGTGAGGCTACCAAGATCTGTCTCAAGCTGAAGGAAGCATCTTCTGAGTAAAGTCTATGAATTCTGGAAAGCACTTAAGAATTCTGACTGCATCTTATCCTCTTGCCAGATTCTTTGATTGCATAATGCTTCTGAGACCCTCTTCAAACACTTTTAAGACCTCCAGCACAGGGTTCTATTTGAGGGGGCACCTTTTTCTTTCACTGGATCTGCCTCTAGCCTGACCCCTGTCCTCACTGCCCTGATGAACACGGAATTCAGTCCAAGAACAAGGATAGAATAATTCCTTCCCTTTTTCTTTCTTCTCCTACACATTCCTAACTGAAATACAAAGGGTCCCTGCCTACTATATGCAGGATCTGTCTGTTTTTTAAAACAACAAAATAAAGTGCTGGTGCTCTGTAACAAAGGAATAGAGTTCCATGAAAGACACCATGCCACAGGATGCACATGGTGTCATGGCATGTCCATCTGTCAGATTTCCTTCAGACTGGTTCAGAGTCTCATGTCAAAAGAGAGTGGCTAAAGGGGATTCCATATTAAATAATATCAGGCCTTGAGCATTGCTTAGACACAGGATTTTCAAAGTGTGGGTTTATAAATCTCGACTTTGTCTATTTTCAAATAGAGCTCCAGAACCTTAGAGAGCTGTCTTTAGGAGGCTTTGATCTTTCTAGAGCACCTATTTTGTGTGTCTGTAATTGCTCCAGTTTAACAAGGCTCCATAACATTTCAAAAAAGAAAAAAACCCTTTTATTAAGTCCATAAACCTAAGTGACCAAAGTGATGGAATGTGCTGCTGTGGTTACCCTGTAAATCCCCTGAAAAAAACCCAAAAGAAGAATCTCCGCGATGAAATTAAATGAAATATTTATTAAATATGTTGCCAATTTCCCAGGTGGTATGAAGAAGCCTTGTGGTATGCTGAAAGGCTTGATCTTTCTAAGTATTATGAATGCTGATTTAAATGATTGGGTGAAAGCTGAGGAAGTTATGGCTGAAATTTTGGCTAAAGATGACAGGTCTGGGTTTCAAGTTGCACAAAGCAGTCTGAGGGATTAAGCCAACAAAACCCACTCAAAGATATCCAGTTTCAAAAAGGGTAATCTTTGTATCAGTGATTCACACTCAGACAATGGTGAGGATTCCTCATTACTCTGACTTTGCCATATTAATCTTACTTTACAAATACATGCAGTGATTTATATCATGTTTAATTAACTGATTGAGGGCTCCTGTGGTAAAATGGCATCACATTAAGCTCTGTCCTTATGGCAAATGCGAATCACATCTTTAGCCTTGCAAGAACAAAATATCATGGGATTCACTGATGACAGGATGTAGGAATCGAAATAAGGTCCCTCCTGTTGTTTGAGAATCCAGTAAGGGTGGTTGCCATATGCTCATCATTTCCAAGGGAAAAAAATGACAGGATAGAAGAAAGAACTGCTCTAGTTCATCCAATATGTTCAAATCTCAGATGAAAATGATTGTACAGCAGTTCTGTACTGAGGCCAAGTTTTACATGAAAGTGCATAGCAAACTTTCAGAAAGCTTATAATGAGAGATCTTTCTAATGTGATTTTTTTTTTCTGTATTTAAATAAACTGCTGCATGAAATTACTCAATTTTTTTGGAGAAAAAGAAAAAAAATAAAACAGAAAAAAGAGATGAACTAAATAAAGGAAGGCTTCTCTGCCAGCAACATAAGACAACACAAAATTAACTTAGATTTTGCTATGAAGAGTTATTCCCCTCAAGCATTCACAACCTGTTTTTGAAGATAAAAACTACAACTGTTATCATCTGATAAAATGAGATGTTGTATATAATTTGCTACTAACATTACCAAGATGAAAAGCCTTGTTTATATTATTACAAAGTTTCTTAAAATTCAGAAAGCGTTTTATTTTTAAAAGCTGTCTTATTGAGACTGCAATTTTTATACATACAATGAACCTTACATCAAGTAAACTCCCTAGCAATTGACAAATCATTTCACATGAGTCACAGTTTGCTCTCAGGAATTCAGTGGGTTTTTGCAATTTGTTTCTATAGCAAAGAGGATAGCGGTGGGACGGGAGAAGCAGGTTTTGCATTTTGCAAAGCTATTATGAGACTTCAGAAATGTTCCCATTCCTCTCCTGAACCAAGACTTTTTGAATTTTATGCACAAGAATGAGAGATGTGCAGAGCATTTAAAAGGTGGGTAAGTAAAGCACTTAGTGCTGCCTGCTTTGCCACTCTCTCCCATTTTCCACAAATTGCCTCAGGTGCTCATCAGGGACACATCAGGGCTCAAGATGCTCACTAGCAGGGCTCCTCTTTACATCAACAGTTAAATGCACAGCAAGCAAACAACTCAAAAGCCTCGTTCAGGGCACTCTGTAAATCTCACGTTCAAGTCCCCAGACCTGAACCTTGATTTTCCACATTCCAGGTGAGTGCTCTGACCGATCGCGGCGCTACCTGATACTCCAACTTCGCCATCTCCTCCTGGTCTCGACCAGAAATTCCATCCGACGGCTGACAAATCTCTTCTGATGAGTTTCTTTGAAATCGATACCTGCCTGCAAAAAAAAAAAAAAAAAAAAAAAAAAAGTTTCGGCTTCCTCAAGCCAGGCTTTTCAATCAAAGAAAGAGAAAAATTCCCAACCCCTTCTAACCATTCCACTGGTGGTTAAAATTGAGCCACTTGTATAGCTGGGCAATTGTCTACTGGGCTGCTGAGTTTGGCAATGCAGCCAAAAGCTATATTTTTGCCCACAAGTACCTGGGCAAACCATCTTTCCCACCAAATCTGCTGCAGAGATGACTCTGGAACATCGTGCTCCTGTGCCCCCTCTTTGTCCTTTATCAGAAGTCACTGTGCTTCACTGCTGCTGGAAACATTAGCATGGTTTTGTGATTAGAACAGTCGTGTACGGCCAGCCATGACATCCTGCCCTTGTTCAGGTCCCTTAAAACTGAGTAGAAACAGGATCATTATTTGCCCTTTGTGATATGTATATATAAATTCCAAATCTCATCATATATCTTCTCAAAATTTCACCATGAAAATTTCACCCCCTTCTCCCTTCTTCCCATGCCAATTACAACATTTGATATTTGTAAAAGTTTTGAAATTGTTTTCCAAATGTGAAGCACCAAGGGGATATCAAAACCAGCTTGGTTTGTGCTTACTTAACATGAGAACTGCCATCACAATAACTGCAGATAAGTGTGCACTATTTCATACCTTCTGTTAATAATTTTCCAACTTGCAGGAATTTTAACACCTGTGCCATTAGTCCATGATAATTTGTGATAATTTCTGAAGTCCTGAAATGCATTTTTAAATTTAAAACATCATTTCAAAGGTATTTTTAAATAAAGGAATTCAACATAACCCACAATGATTTCTTGCCAGAAAAAAAAAAAAAGAATGTCTAAATATTCTAATAATTCTGATCCAATGCTAGGAAAAATTCAAAATTGATTGCACATAGAAGAGCATTTTGATGCTGAACAAACTGATTTTAAGACACGGATATATGTGGTTTAAAATCCTGAGATTATTTTCACATTCTTTGCAAAATTACCTACCTGTAAAATATACCTTTCATTTTACTGTTTTAACAGTCCTTTTAGAAGTTTTACATATATAGATATAGATACAAATATTGATAGAGACAGAGATATATGTAATATGAAATATCCTGAGCAAGGATGATTAATTATTTTTGGTTAATTTTTGCCTAAAATTTGTTATTAACTATTTTTGGGGCTAAACTGCATTTCCCTTCAAAAATAGTTCACATTTGAATTTTTTAATATCTAGAGTAGAGCTTTAAGCTATGTAAAAGTACCTTGAAATATGTGCAGGTCAAAGTAAAGCTTCATTTTAAATATTTCAAATTGTTATAGTTACTGCTTTGAGATAATATGACATTTACAGTAATTGCTGAAATTCCAATTACTTTCAGTAAAAGCTGCTTCTTTTGCAAGCTGTTAAAAATATAAAGGTGCATTGGATACTGCATTGCTGGAGACAGAGTCTGCAAGTAAAGGCAATTAAATGTGAGTTTGATGATACACAATGTACTGGACTAACATTAAAAAGACTTTTCCATGTTTGACTGTTTACCAGTTTTGTCTTTAAATAATAGTCTTCTTTTGGCATGTAATGTATATCTGCTTGCACTAAACATAATTTATGAATATTTTAACACATGTGTACTCAGTGGGGTGTATTATCATACTGATATAAATAGAATTAATGAGCAGTCAACCTGCCACATGTCATGACATATGACAGGGCAGCCAGAGCATGGGAATAATTCTTTCTGTTTCATATTAGAGCTTCTTTTCCCAGTTGAATTTTTGTTCCCAGATGCCAATAGACCTAATTTTCTAAGGACCATTTACAAAAATACTGAGAAATGACAAACCTGGACTAATTTATCTTGGGTCACTTCAAAGAATGATTATTTTTATGCCATTTCAAATGCTTAAATAAACCAATTAAAGGAAGCAGCTTTTTTTTCAGTTAATTTTCAGGGCTTTCACAATGAGAGATTAGATATCTGCCTCAACTTTCCTTCTTAACAAGCAAACATTTTATTTGCTGTTGATTTTGAATTTGTTTCAGTTTCATGATATCAGTTTCTTCTGTTAAGGGTCTAGAAGAAAATGACTGCTTAAATACAAAGATGACCTGTACCAGGTAAACAGAATTATTATGCAGGAAGAAATACAGATGCAGGAAAGTAATATTCTTTTAGGCAATTATTCATTCCAATTTCAAAGGTTAGGTAACAATCTAATGAACATAACTACCAACTGTTTTTTTATAAAGATAGAGTAAGTTGACAGAACACAATACAAGGCTAGGGCAGATTCCCTGTTTGGCATTTTATTTGAAAGAAATATTGAAATGTAATTCTGTTTACAAACAGCTTTTCAGGCAGTTAAAGGCTAAGGTTCATAACAAAATGAACAAATTAATATCAGTCAGACTGACCAGCCAGCATCTAATTAAGAACTGCTGACTTGAAAAGTTTTCTTTTCAGTGAAGAATGCAAATGTTCTTTGATTTTGCAGTGCTGGGCTACTGACAACAGGGAGGAAGGTACATACCCTGTTCCTTCTTCTTTTTGATTTAAAATCACTTTTTAAAACATTATTTTGCTGCCCATGAATCTTTGAAGTCATGACTCATTTTCCAACAGGAACAAGAGGGTCTCCTAAAGTTGGATCTAGTTCAGGTTTGAAGACTTGAAAGAAATAAAAGAGACTTATTTGGAACAAGGAATTAAAATAATTGTATTAAGGAACAAGGAGACGCTCCAAGTTTTTGTGTCCGATGCTTTTCCCGGCAGGGCAGCAGGTCCCTTGGGAATCCAGCTCTGTCACTCTCAAAGAAAAGGGGCACCATCTAGTGCTTTTTTGGAGGAAAAGCTGCTAATACCAGTAGGGATGTAGCGGGGGGACGGGGGGGAGGAACACACGATGGGGAGGGAGAAGAACTGACACTCCATTTTTTTTTTTCAAAAGACAAAGAAAACCTGTTGGCCTGTTTCATCTTCCATTTTGAGGCACTGCAGTATTTAGCTTCAGGCTGTAAGTAAAAATTGTCAGCTTTCACAAGGTGGAAGGATGGATTCCTAACAGCTAAAATAATATATACAATTTAAAATGGAGAGGGGGTTGGTATACAGATATTTTTCTGCTTAATAGGTATTTCTTCTGCCTATTACTATACTGAAACATTTCCCTATCAGTCATTTTCAATATACATTCTCTCTTTTATTAATCTAAAGAAAAATCTTTTTAAGTAATATTTATTTCATTGAAAACTAAACTATGCTGTAAAGTTCTTGGAAATGTTCTTACAATTAATCTTTCCAGAGTTCACCCAACATAACAAAGAGATTCCATGAAAAATGATTTGTAGCACAAAATTGTTTACAGTGCAATAAGATCAAGTTAACCACTGACACTGTTAGAAAAAAAGCTTGAGAAGTTTTATCTGATTGGCAAAATCTGTTCATATCTGAGTCCAGGGAAAGAGTACCCTTTGATAAAATTTCATAGAACTAAAGTCTCATTATCTGAATGATTTTTGAAACCTCTTTGAAAAATTCTTAGGGGGAGGGACAAGGAAATATTATTTTCTACTGTAGCTTAGGGAATAGATGACTTTGGAAGAATTGTGAAATAGTAGCTCAATATTGTTTAATTTACTGCGACTATGAATTGACAGAAATTGCATTAGTCAAACTAATAAGTGTTCAGTGAAAATAACCAATGTTTCAAAGGTACATCTGCTCCTTGGGAGCCCCAGGCTGGAAATGTTTGTTGTGAACTACAGGAGCTGCTGCCTTCAGACGCCCAGAACAATCCCAGCTTTACACAGAGTCAGAGCTGAGGACACGCTGAAAAATTGAATGTGCTGATACTCCAACTAGAGCCCCCAAAAAAACACAGTTAAAAGCAGTGCTTGTTTTTCACTTCTGGGCATAATCTTGGATTCCCTGGGTGCTTCAATCTCTTACTCAAATGTGTTGTAGCAACAAGGGAATGTCAGACCAGTGCATAAGACTAAATAAACAAGAAATATTTCTACTAGAATAGTGCTGAGCAAAGCAAATATGTGGCTTGGCGAGTAATTCTCAGAGGGAAGTCTATCCCAAGAAACAAAAACAAAAATATATTTTATGTTGCTAAAAAGGTTTTCTTGAGAAGTTGATCATGCCGATTAAGGATACTTCTCACACAGAAAAAGAAAAATGAAGCTATAGAATTAAGAGACTTGATTAAGAGCAGGTAAGTTGGGAGAAGATATCAGTAGAAAATGTCAGATTCCCAAATCCTAAACAGGGTTAGGAACCACATGAAGGTCCTGACAATCATACAGGAGTGCTCTGGTGTAGTGGTCTGACTACAGGCTGGGGAACCATACTTGGGGACACTTGCTCTGCAGCAGATCCCAGCACATCCACTCAGGGCCTGCTGCATGGATATTCTGAGCATTCTTGTTTTCCAGTGAAATCAGGAGCTTGGAGCTTCTGCTGTTTGGATCGTGGACTCAAGTTGCTTCATTTTAGGCACCTGTATTTTCAAATGGCACTATTTAACCTCTCTGTGCCTCAGTTTCCACATCTGTAAAACTTGATAGCTACGCTTACCTTGCACGGGTGTCAAGAAGATTACTTCAGGTCTCTAGAAAACTTTGAAAAGGAAAAGCAAACCAAACTGAATTTATGTATTATTTGTCATTTTTTTATCCCATAAAATGGAAGTCAGATGCAGCCCAGACTGTGAACTATAACAAAATGTTCACCTAAGCCTTCCTTATGGCTCTAATGACAAAAGACCTGGTGAATTCAGCATGGCTTTGCAGGAAGAAAGCAGCTCCCCCACCTACTGACCTGGCAACACTCGGAGTAAGTAATAAGTTTATGTCTTAAATAACCACAATATTTGCTAACTTATTATTCTATATGTTATTATTATATTTTTAATTGAACTATCAGTGCAGTTCACTGTCTATTTCTGATGATTAAAAAAACATCTCTCAAGCAGAAGAATCCCTGAGAGGGAACTTAATCTAGTGGGAAGTAAAAAAGTAGCCAATAAAATCTCTCTTTGGGGTTTTTCTTGGTGCAGAATGAGGCTCATAGGATTCCAGGCTGACTCAGTCTTGCCTTGGCAGGTTTCAGATCTTCTAGAATTGATTAAATGAGCCCATTAGAAAAGTATACACGACTTTATCTCTGAACCTGAAGAATAATGGGACACTTTACCTAATACATCCCTTTTAAAAGCAGCCAGTTGCCTCCATGCTGGGTACCTTCACAAACTCTTAATGTGCCTCCCAGTTTTTTGTCTGAAGCTTCCCTTCCCTTGCTCGAAGTGTGCCATTTTTCTCTGGTCTTCCCAGTGTCACTTTCCTGACTATAGCTCAGTGAAAGCCTCTGGTAATGACAGCACTGGAGTGATAATGTATTTTCCTGATTTCCCGTTAATAGTAGCACTTGATCCAGCAATGAGTGCCAGCACAGTGTTAGAAGGATGCTTTCATATTTTCTAGAGGTAAAAGGACCAGTAAAAATTTATAGCTTTGGCTAATTCAGCAGTTTTGCTCTGTCTTGGCGCAGAAATAGGGGTTTTAGTTAAAACAAAGCTAAAAAAAAAATCCCCCTATTTTGCTCATTTTCATGCCAAACAAACTAAGTACAATTGACTTTTTCTCCCTGAGGTAACTTGTGAAAAGTGCAAAATGTAATGAAAGAGTTAAAATAACTAAGGGGAAGCAGGGAAAATAGAAGGGGCTAAACAGCAGCATCCAAAAGGAAAGCAATTTGTTTTTCTATTTTAATAAGAGACACATAATCACAGACTATCCAACAACACATGTACCCTTGCTGAAGAGCTGCTGATATTCTGCATTAACCTTTGATAGTGAGAAGTGTATTTCCCCTACTGTTTTCCACAATAAATTAGGTTATATCTGGCATCCAAATCTCTAGGAAGTGTTCAGCCAGCTGGAAGTACCAGATTGGCCCAACACCCCTAACGTTCAGATTATAAATAAAGGGTACCTCATACTGCTTGTGTAACAAAAAACGAGAAATGCAGAGGAAGGGCAACTTCCCCCCTGCCCACAGAAGCAAAAAGAGTCAGTTGGGGAATGAAAAACAGGAATTCCAGAGGGCAGGGTTGCTGCAGTGAGATGCACTCCGACCCTGAGACAAAAGCAGGACTTCAGCAGAGAAAGGAGACTTTGCATGTTTACTGAGGATTTGCACATTAAAAAAAGCCAAGGGGAAGTATATCTGGCTCTGCTCTTCCCAGATGGTATAACCACACAAACACAGGCTCACACAGACACATATCTTCCCACTCTTTAGGCAGCATTGTCTGTTCTCTTCCAGCCGTGAAAATAATTAGCTCAACCACAACCTCAGCTTCAGAGGATGTGGTCAAATGTGGCATGCTGCATGTTTCTCCCACGCCCCCAAAGCAAGGGATATTATGGCTATAAGTATGTAACTGCATTGTGATAAAGTTGAGGAAAACCCTGCCTGTTATGATCTGGAAGGTGAAGATATCAAATAAGAAGAGAACAAAAGACAGTCCCAAGACACAAACTCCAATATCTGAGAAAGGTTATAAATGGGATTTTTGGTTCTCAAGGAAATCACTTCATTAGCTTCAGTGGCAGCACAACTGAACCAATGCTGAGAGCTGCTAAACCACCTCTACAGATGGAAAAATTAACCTAATTTATTTATTCTAAGGGCTAGACTGTGGTGGTCCCTGGTGAGGATGTAATGGGAAGTCAGATGCAAGGAACTGTTCTCCTCACCACTCCTTTTGGGTAGGGGCTGGCCACAGCTGCAGGGCCTGTGCTCTCCTGAGGGCAAGAATTAGCCCCAAATTGGTATATTCCATCTTCATTACTCCAGCTATTATATAAACATGGCTATATGCTTGCTTACTTAAGCTGAAAAATGGAAAAGAAGAATTAAAATTAAGGTTAATAGAGCCAGACAGAGCATTCCCCATTTACTTTGCTCTCACCATGGTTGCTTCAACCCTTCTGCCTTGAGTGGATGCTTTCCCCCACAAAAGATTGTTTATCTCTTTTCCTCTCTTATCCCTTCCCTTATTTTTTCACCTAGTGCCCCCTTCTCTCCCACTGTTACTCCTGCTGTGGCTGTTTAAGTTTCTCTTTTTAATGTGCAGTTTGAAATTTTTGATAGACATTGAAACAGGAGCAATCCATCCCATATCTATAAAACCATGGGTAACAGCTCTGAAGAATTGTACTGATATTATTTTGGAAATTTGCTTTGTCTTGTGATGAATTTCATGACTGGAAGGATCTTGAATCTGGGCAAAGAAATGGCCAGAAAGATGTCTGCCAATGTCTATCCAGCTCTCTCTCCTTAACATTGGTCTATACCATATTCTGAAAATTTCCATTTAATTCCCCTTTAGGCAACTGAGATGCTGCCTGAAAAGCCTCTGATCTGTTGGGATTTGTAGGCCTTGGTGCAGAGGTGAAACACATGCCACAGAATAAATCAGATGCCCTGATTTATTTCAGGAACGTGTTTTTGTGATCCTCAGAGGGACAGAGGGGAGGCTGAGTGCAAGAATCACAAGTTTGGCACTGCCTGTACATCCCAGGTTTAGACAACTCTTTCATGTTGTAGTGGTTGATGTTTCCCACTCAGTTTGTTCAAATCCAGTTGTTGTCCCCCAAAAGATTGTTTAGAGTTTTTTAAAAAATGATACTCCATCCCAAAGAAAAAGCACAGATGTGCTGTTTTTATCTAACACTCGTTATACCGGTATGAGATTTTTCATAAAAAGAAAGACACAGAGAAAAAGTTTTGAAGAAAGAGGCAGATCCAGAGCATTGCATCCATGCATTTTTTTTTTTTTCACTGTTGAGGACAACTTTCTGCACAGCTTGTTTAAGGATTCTGGATAGTCTAGTCCCAGCAGACATTTCCTGTACTAAGATGTATTCTCATTAGAGTTACCAAAAGGGAGTATTCAAAACATTATTTATCTGCATATAATCACTGTATCACGCCATGTATCCTTTATTTTAATTCCTACTTGCTTGCTAATTACACACCACACTGAAGGTCTCACAACTGCTCCCCTTTCAGCAGCTTTGTTTGCAAAGTGTCTGGCAATAATCTCCCAGCAGTGTATTATCATGCCCTTTTCATCACACTATTTAATCAATAGGGTAATGACCTCATATAAGCTAGTTCCAGGACCTAGCCATGCCATACTAAATAAATGAAACAAACAAAACTCTGGGCTACATGCCTCCTGTTTTAAAATTCTGGATGTGAACCATTACAGCATTAAAAATTATTATAATATATGGCAAATTCTTCACATCTCTTGCCAGAAAAAAAAAATAAAAAAACCCGAAACCATTCTACAGTACTGTGGGGAAATAGCTGCTTTCTTTAAACTGACATAATTGCAAAACATGTGTGTTCTTGGTCAAGTGTTCATAGGAAGATTTATACTGATAAGGCTGGAAACAACCCTTTCCCCCATTACATCACGTCATCACTTACAGGACCGAATGGTGACCATCACAGCTAATGGGATGAAATCACATGCAGCACACTTCCCAAGCAGAGCTTGCAACCAGCATTCTTTTCAAAAGGACTTCTGTTGCAGTGAGCAGAAGGAAAGCAGCTTCTCTCCATTTCCTGAGCTGTAAACTCACAAAGTGTGGTTCACTTTGATTTGCATCCCATGTCTGGATTATACTCTGGCTAATAAAGTGCATGTGAGATGTGCTTAGTAATGTGTGAACCCTGGAGCACATGTAGCATCACTCTGGTGTGGCAATTCTCTTGTCCAGAGGAATGGGGGTAGTAAATTCAGTCTGTCTGCTCTTTTTAACCACCACTTTTCCTAATACTAGCAGAAATTTAATTTCAGAAATATTTATTTTTACATCAAATTTTGTTGCAACTGGTCAACAGAGAGAGGTGCACAACTGGCTACCTGGCACATGGACTGACTGTGTATCCCTTCTATTCTTTAGGCAAAACATCCACAAGAGCACAGAAGTTTCACCCCACAAAAACTCTGACAAAATGGCTAGGAGAGAAAATAAACTGTTTTCATGACATTAACACAGCTGGAGTAGTTCAGGGGCATCTGAAAATAGGATGAGTATGCATTAGAAAAAGCATAAACCACATAATTTGGTGTTACCATGGCATTATAACCATACACAGCTTTCACATGAATGGAGACCCCTCCTCCCTATATGGCGTGAAAGAAAAATTATAGTTTTTAATCTGTTTTATCCCAGATATTAACTGAAACCCACAAATATACCTTGAGACAATTTTTTTACTGGAAAATTTTCACTGCACCAATGCCACTTAGGTTCTTTTGGCACCTTCCTTTTAGGTGTGTTATGAAGATGACAATGTGCCAGTCATCCAAGCTGTCAGCACCAGCTAAAATCTGTTCTGAGGCAGAGTAATTTACACTTGGATGAACACCTCCCAAGAAGTAATCATGTAAATACCTTCATGATGAAATGCAACTCATGGTTAGATAACTCCTATAATGAGCCCAAGTGTGATCTGTCCCAAACATCTGAAATGGCTTCAGTGCAAATATTCTTTTAATATGATGTAGGAGATGTTAGAGGGGTAACTATGTAGTGCTGTGAAGCACTTGCTGTGTTGCAAGATATTAGTTCTGGACTACAAAACTACATTTGGGAAATATTCTCTCAAAATGCCCTACATGACACTAAGTAGGAATTTAAGCAAAGTAGGAATTAAAAACAAACAAACAAACAAACAAACAAAAAACCACCCTCAGAACCATTATGAACTGAAATTCTCCAACTGGCCTATTTGGTAGTCTGGCCTCTGCAAAACTATTACTTTTAGTTCTGATGCAGAAGAAGAAATAGCAGACAGTAGCAAAAATTGAAGGAAGTTATAAGACTAAGGAAAGAGAAGAAAAAAAATTCCAAACACTTCCAACTGAGGTGAATTAGTGGCTGGTTTCACTAAACATTAACTGGATCCCTGATACTTATTAGAAGGTTCAGAATTAGGCAGTGTGAAATATCATTGCCAGGTGACACCACCTTGCCCTCCCATCAAAATCTGTCATTGGATTATCCAGAAAGAACTATTTCTCTAATCCATCTTTACAGACAATAAATTATTCCTCTAATTGTTGACATTGCAGTTCACCATTTGTTAAGTACAAGACATCCTGATGCACCTTGTGAAAGGATACACTTCTACAATGGCAACAAAGCCCTCCCACAGATGAGCAGGAGTAGCTGGAATGAAAAATTAAGACCCTCTGTCCTTTGAGGTGCTACTCAAAATGTGACAGAGGGATCAGCTGGGAAAGGATGCCAATGACTTGCTTTCACAGCTCATCACTTTGTTACCAGGCAAATTAGCATTTTGGTATTTCAGTTGCCACCAGTATTCTCCAAGATGACATTGACTTGAACTCTCTTGCAAGAGTATTTCTTCTCTTTCAGGTAGTTTTGAGTTTTGGGGAGTCTCC
Organism: Chloebia gouldiae; assembly: GCA_003676055.1. Classification (NCBI taxonomy): domain Eukaryota; kingdom Metazoa; phylum Chordata; class Aves; order Passeriformes; family Passeridae; genus Chloebia; species Chloebia gouldiae. The sequence continues at coordinate 2,610,127 of QUSF01000008.1, forward strand.
ATATAGGGAAAACACCATTACATTTTCTCCTATTGCTTTTGTTCTGCAAGCATTCTTTTAATTTGAAGGCAGAACTCCTTCTTCCAGAGCATTCTGCTTATGCAACAATATTAAATAAAAAAGGTCACTTGGTTTCCATCCCCTACCATGCAAGTAGTACAAGGTCACAGCTTTACCTTCAACCCTGTAAGCCTTTCTGCAGTCAGAGGGCAACAGACTACTTTGGTCTGTCTGTTTTCTACCAGACATCTCTATTTTACAAAGAAAAAGAAATGAGAAAGATGAAGAAAAATCAAAAATGTGGTAACTTTTCCTCAGATAATAAAACACAAAAAGTTTAAAACCATGCATGTTGGAAAAGAGAAACATACAATCTAATATATTTATGAAATGTTTTACTTTAAGCCCTAAAAAAAAAAAAAAAGAAAAAACTAATTTAAAAACAAACAAAAAAAAACCCCAAAAACCACCAAACCACACAAAAAAAAAAAAAACAAAAAAAACTAAAACCCCCAAACCATTACCTCTATTGTGCAGGTTGCAGGACTTAAGCATAAGGACAAGCTGCATGGAAAGGACATCTTATCAGAAATGGCTCTAAGTCATCCAGAGACCTCCTGGTGTCTGATCAAGGATTGAAAGAGTATCTCAGAGAAAAGTCCATCTGATATAGATGGGGTGGAAACAAATAAAAAAAAAATCTAAGACATCAGAGCCACAGATTTTTCACAGTTTGGATGTGTGTCAATATTAAAGTAAAAAAAGTAGGGATTTGATAAAAGGATCTGATAAAAAAGCTAAAGAGGCATATAAGTGATAACTAACCTGATAGAGAACTAAAAGGGATAATCAAATTGAAGTTGATCCACATGGGTTTCTGGAAAGCAGATTTTGTCAAGCTAAATTGATACCATTTTCTGATGGGATTACAAATGGGACTGCTAAAGGCAACCATTTTGATAGATGCCTGTAAGAGAACTGGCTTTGCATCACACGACAGTTTGACTGAAAAGCTAAAAAGCATAAGAGATGGGATTCATCCACATTAATTATAGCTGTCTAAAAGTTTGGCAGCTTGTCTTAACTTCTCTGTGTTCCCATTATAGTCTATGAAAAGAAAAAGACACTGTCAAAAAGTGATTTATGGTTTTTCACATAAGTCCATGACATCTTTCTGTCCATCTCCATCTCTCTACTATTAAAAGCTTAGAAAACTAGCAAACATTAGAAACTAATTTTTGGATGGCTAAAATGAGATACAGTGAATCAAAATAGCATCCTAAACTACTTATAAACTATGTAGCAGATACATGTAACCCATCATTAGGTGACTGGGGAACAAGGCACTAGTATTGGAATTGGCTCTTGTCTCCTAGACTACTTTTCACTTTAAAAAAAAAAAAAAAATCACATTTTCACAATATGAGCAGATGACCAGAAAATGGAAAATAATGGAGAAGACAGTTGGATTAGGTGACCATAACCAGACATTATGTACTTCAGTATAGCTAACAGGAAGGCCATGGATCAAGGAATTAGTACAATGAGACAGATTTAATGAGGGAAGACTCGACTCTGGAAAAAAGAGATCCCACAGAGGAGGCAAGGTTTTGGGAACATAGGCCATGACAAGTAACCAGATTACTATGAATTTTTAGAGTAGAGTACTGCTAAGAGTACTGAATTTTTAGAGTAACAAAAAGCTACCATACTCATTAGATGCATGAAGAATAATAAATAGGAGTAGGGGGGTTGTATTACCTTATTTTGCATCAGTGAAATGACTAGCAGTTTCACTCGTGATACTGTTTTAAAAAAGACTATGAATATTTCCATAGATTATGAGGAAGCCAGGGGAACAATTACAGTATTAGAAAACATGTCTTACTACAAGAGACTCAAGGCACTCAATCAATTAACTTATCAAAGCAAAAGTTAAAGAATTATTTGATCACAGGCTACAAGTGGCTCCCATAGGGAACAAAAAATTGATAATAGAGGGCTCTTCAATCTAGCAGGCAGAGAAAGAACAAGATCGAAGGGCTAGAAGTTGCAGCAAGACTAATTCAGTCTAAAAATAAGGTCCAAATTTTAAACAATTAGGGAGTAACTTGAAATAACTTGCCAAGAACCATGATTTATTTTCTGTCACCAGAAAATAAGTTTTAATCAACACTTGGCCTTATTAGAACTTTATACTTCTATTTCTAAGCTTATTAATGCATTAATTCTAAGAATCTCAGAGAATTACTATGGAGAAAAAGAATGCATGTTGTAAGTTGGGTAGTGTTCACTGCAATTCATAAACAGCCAAGAGATTTATTTTCCATTTGACCACCAACTGACAGACCCTCTACCATGAAGCTTCCCTAACTGAAACACCTTCTCACTACTCCACACTGTACAAACCTTTTTGATTAATGAGTATTAATTCAAAATGGATTGCGTTTGAATTAGGAAACAGGAAGAAATCATAATTTGCAATTATCCCTTGCAGAAATTCCTCAGTACAATACTTTTGAGTAATTTTAGGCATACCATTGTTTTCCAAATGTAAACATAAAACACAAATCACAACATGGTAAAGATCTCTCAGTAGGCAATTAAAAATTAATCAGCTAATTAGATCAAATGAACAAGAAAATAAGGCTCAGAAAGACATCTATTCTAATTAACATAATATTAAATTACAGAAGACATTTTCAGACAAAAAAAATTGTCTTTATTTCAAATATCAAGCCAATCAATAAAAGGAAACAAAGTTATTTCTTACCTTGTTATCCCTATAAAGGGGATAAAGCCAAAAGGAAATGACAGTAATAGTGAGTCAACTGCCTGTGCAACTGTATTAATTTCTTATTATTTCTAATCTTGTTAACTATTTGAATCCATAATTTAACCAGCTTGTATTAAATTTATGGGGATTCTACCTATATTTGTGCTTACTCTATACTTGCTGTGTCTCTTCAGAATGTTCTAGGTTCTTAGAAACAAAACTAATGTGATCCAAAGTCTCACCTAGGTTTCTCCTTAGCTAGGTGACTCCTAACTAAAGCACAGGGCTTTACTGTGGAGACAGAGATGTTAAAATAAGAAAAAAAGTAGAGGGATTCTTAAGTCCGTGTTGGGGATGATAACATATACTCTCAAGGAAGGAAATAGCATTATAGGACACCTGATTGAATAAACCTCACTGGTGAAGCGGAAATGCTCAGGCAATCAGACAAGGAATGGAGCATGGTTGAACCTAATTAGATAGATTGCACAGATTAAAAATACCTGCTATTATAGGACAGTTCCTAAAATACTTTTTCAAATGTCATATTACTCCAGCAAAGACCAACCACCTCAACCTTCTGTCTGGAGTCACAGGACATATGCCACAGAGTTCTGGGCACACCAGGCAATTTGGCAGCTGGGAGATGACCATGACTCCCAGCAATCCAGTGCAGCAAACGTGTGGATGGTTCCCTGCATTACCCAAAAGTAGAGAATTGTGCAGCCCTCCATAGATCTGAATATGTTAATCCAGATTCATAACATCCAGTGCCCCTTTCCAAGCAAACAGCTTCACTGTCCATCTCATGAGACAAGCCTGGTTTGGGAACAATCCTTGCACAAGAGCTGCATGGGGTGCAGTGCTGCCAGACAGCTGCATTATTTAATTTTTTTTTTGGGGAGGGAAAGAAATCTAGAAAGTGTGTGTAATAGTTTAGAAGCAGGCTTTGCAAACCAATTCCACAATGAATGTATTTCACTTTGATCACCCCTTCTAGCCCGTAACAAAATTGAGGCAGTATTTTGTTTTGCAGAAATTAGTACCTTCAAGACCTGCAGTGGATTTATTATTTCTGCTAGGGCTTGCACTTCCTTTCTGATCCATGGCTGTAAAATCCAGAGGGACAGAACAGCACAGAAAATTACTGCAAAGATGTAGTGTGACATAGGAAGAGTCAGAGGCATTATGTGTGAACAACACGACAAAAGGAAAAGCCATCTGAAAATAAATGAAAAAATTAATAATCAAAAGGGTGTCTAATTCTTATCTGGGCACTTGTTTGCTCAGTCTGTGACTTCGGATGACCAAGCCATGGCATATAAAGCTGGAAGGGACACTGGACCCAGAACTCAATCCTGCTTTAAGGAATATGCCATTCCTCAAGGAATGCTTGATGAAGTAATCATTCCAGAGAAAGAAATTCTTCCACCAGAAAACAAGTGAGGCATGAGAAACAGAAATTTTTCTCTTGCTTCATTCCTGAAACCAGGGCTCTAAAATTCCAGTCCAAGCTTGATCTTGTCATCAAAGCAATTAATAATGGCAGCTAGGGCACCTGTAGGACCATGAGGAACCGGTCCTACACTTCAAATCATTACACAGTTATCAGAACACTGATGTTGGGAGAGAGTAACTTCTAATCACTCCAACATTAAAATCAGCAGCAGTTTATGTTGCATAATAAGAGTCACACACACACATGGAATAGGGATACTTCTCTGTTAAGCATTTCCATGTAAACTGTGACTTATAGTTAATGGAATATATGTTCAAAGGATAATGCACAGATTTTATAAAACTAAATCCTCAGAAAAGGCACTTTGGTAAGAGAAATTGTTTTTTTCAATTTCAAGCTATGAACCTTCAACACAAAAATAGTCTATCTAGAAATTGCTGAGTGTATTGGAGAAACACAGAGAATGACTGTGTTTGGAGAACTTCATACTAGTTTGATCATTGATTTTTAGTAGGCTATTTAGGCTAAACATTCTGGAACAGATGTATCAACAAAAGCTAAACCTGCTTTAAATAAATAAGCAGTGTGTATTTTCTTCTCCAGAATTCATGATCAAAAAGCTCTCCTCTCTGACCATCCACTGCTTTGTGTTTGGTAGCTGTCAAAATACTCCACTAATTTACACTGTAGTATGTGAGAGTTTTAGCAAGTCAAGGTCTGAAATACAGCTCAGTTTTTGTCTGATGAAAAAAAAAATCATGTACAGGATATACAGCAGATCAATATTTGCCAGACTTTCCAAACAAGCTGGAAAACCTATTCTTTCCTGTTCTTTAAAGAGCTCTCTAACTTGTTTTCCTATAAGGGATAAAAATAATCCAGAAACTAAGAGAACAGAACAGAAAACCTATTTGTCACTACTTGATAGCCTGGAGCTGTAATACAGCAGGATCAACAGATTTAAGCAAAACAAAACAAAAGTAAAGAAAATCTTGCTGCCATAATTTCTATGAACAGTTTTTGATCCTTGTTTATATCTTCTCTTCATATATAAACAATGAGGCAGCAGAGGGAGAGCACATCCTCCATGCCACAGCAAACAGTAATAGTATGGGCATGAGTGAAAGCCAGAGAGACACTCTGAAAGCTCCGTGGCACAAGGAGAGTTGCAGCAAATAACGGAGTGGATGGGTGGTGGCTGCCTCAAGACTCCTCCTGATCATTCCTCAGTGCAAGCCAGCACACCCCTGATGTGCCCAGGTGATCATACCTGTCCAGAAGAAGCTGCTGAGCTGTCTCCAGGCAGCAGTGCACTGAAACTGGCCCAGCTAAGGTTTAAGTCTCTGCTGTATTGCACAACCCTGACTCCTCTCCTCAATGCAGCTCACTCTGATCACTGGACAATAGCTGAGGAATTAAGTCTACATTACAATAAATACCTGGAAGGCCCTCCCAATGGCTATCTCCCATTTTCTGCCAGGGGTCTGAACCTCCAATGCTCCCTACAGACCTCTGCAACTTGAAGGCTGTTCACTGCCTGACCTAATTCTTCTAAATAGCTCAGCCATTTTGGCTGACAATTTCCTCTAAATGCCCAGACACCAAGCAATGGAAAATTTTCTTTAAATTCCAGTTAATGAGCAATGGAAAATGTCATGGCAATGAAGTTATGCAGGTACTTAAGTGCTCTGCTGGATCAGGTCTTTGTGAGCTACATTTTAGACCCATATTTGATGAGATTTTCTAGGTGTGATAAATAAATTAAGATGAAGCTCTATGATAAGAAGAGGGGGAAAAAAGAAAGAGATATATGTAAAATATTTTTAATGCTTCTATGGTTCTTGGATGGCATGGCAGAGAGAGAAAGAGAATGCAAAAGCATAAACTAGGCTTGTGTAAATTACTCTGACATTTAATAACTGTCTACTAAAAATTCCCAAGCAAGGCTACTTCAGGTATTTTTAAGGTCATGTATCATTTACTGTCTAGGTCAATTTATGCATCAGCAAAAATTGCTGCAAACCTTTCTGGACAGCACTTTAAAATTAAAGGTATATGTAACTGTTTTGGCCATATTTTTTTCCTCACCAGTTTCTGCTCTGCGAGCACTTCACCTTGGAAAATTAAAGTAACATTCTGTAATAAGTGAAGTCGGTATGATATTTCAAGGCAAGCCAAGGACAAGCTTTATAACTGTACTATCAAAATGCTATTAATAAAAGCAAAAATACACACACGATGTCTGCATTCCCCTATGGATGGAAGAATTATTGTCCATTAAGTTAACATTTCAGATATTCTCTAAAACCAGTAACAAAACACAAATCTCTTCTTGTTAACTCGTGTAATCTGCTATCACACAGTGTCCCATTTTAGTAAACATTCCAAGGCTTCTTAAGAGAATATGTGGATAAACAGGATTTCTGGGATGAGAAAAGGTGGGAAATATTGTACTTTCATACCTAAATTTTATAAAGGTCTCTTAGTTCATTTTTGCTTGGGCTCACAGGGCCCAAGATATCCCTGAGTTACATCCCTCAGTGCCCATCTGCAATCCCTGAGCTTTGCTGGGCCTCCCTCTGCAGAAACACACAGACAAATCACTACCTACACATTACTCACTGCTTCTTCCTTAGCAGCAAACATCTTTTAAAGTACCATATCATTGTACTGAGTTGTAGTGTTTATACCCATACCATTTTAAAAACAGATTAACCAAGGGAAATATGGCTCAGAGAATTTGCTTCTTCACCTGGTCTCAGGTGATCAAAATGCACAGAACACATGTTTTCATTGGAGATAAACTATGAGAATGTGTGTGTGTTTTGCTTCCTTCATTTCCAGTAGTTAAAAAGAAATTCATTTCAAAATAAAAATGTAGTTTGGGAACAAAAAAGTCCAAGACAGCTCACTTTGAAAATATCACAGAGCATTCAAAAACATACTAGAAAAAAGAGCAAATTAATTAATTTTTCAAATTAATTTCATTATTTATAATAACTTCCATGTTCTCATAAATCTTGATATTTTCATTGAAATCACTATTATTTGTTTTCTCTTTTCCCCAGCCCTAACAAGAATGAAAGATTAACTATAATGTAGTCACTTCCCTTTCTTTGTTTTATGTATGCAATACATTAAGTATTTTGAAAAACTCATTAATGAGACATACTCTGTCCAAGATAAAAATCCTCACTTAAAAGTTCTGTGTTCAAAAGACTTTAAAAATGAGCCTTTTTTCAGTCCTATTTTCAATGAATTCATAACACCAGTGGGAAATTCTTAGGAAACTTCTCAGATCTGCCAGATTTATTTAATTTAATTTTAGATTTTGTCTCATAATATAAAGTGAAAAGTTCTCAGGCAGTTTATACTACTATTAAAAACTGAACTAACTTTATTATTCATTCAATCTCCTGAATTATTTATCCCTTTTGATTTGAAAGTAGGACTCACAACTGCAGCACCAGGAGTTTGCTGCAAGTCCCTGGAACACAGCCTCACCACAATTAGCCATTGATCCAGCTGCTCGTGCCACACCAAGGGAATGCAAACTCCCTCCTCCTTGAGGCTACAGCTCCACAGAGAAACCCTCCAACATCACAGGCTTCTAACACTACATTCCTTAACTCAATAAACACTATCAGCTCAGAGTTGAGTTCTTAAGCTGCAGTGACACACACACACACTTTTATTCATTAGCGATTTCTTTCACATCATGAACCTGTTTAGCTTACCTGCACATGCATATTATTTTGAGTTTTGCCATCTTCTGGCAACACATGGGCTTAAATTGATACAAGAAAATCTCCCTTGCAGAATGAAACACATGTTAAATACGCTTCTGGTTTTTTCCCCCAAAATGCTTTTCTTCCATGAGGAAAAACCTCACAAATGTGTGAAAGACCTGTGGCAAATATTCACATTTCTAAATGGGGTTAGTGAACAAAGAGCTCAGAGAAAGGAAGAAATCAAAGGAGGCACTGCAAAATGACAGATGTTACTTAATTTTAATTAGTGATGACAGTATTTCAGAGTATGCTTGTTAACAGAAAGAAATACAAAGGCAGATCACTGTGCAGTACCCAGCTGCTAAGAGGCTGCTGGAAAGTGGTAGGAGACATCAAGAGTTAGTAGTAAGTGTGTCAATGTCAATGTTTTGCATTCCTTCAAGATGTATCCGCTGTTAATGTACAAAGTTTCTTCCCAATATCTATTCCAACTGTAAATAAGCAGCAGGTACCTTACATAGTGCCTATTGCATGGTGTGCAGGAAAGACATTTTTAATTTCTATATTGCAAACCAGCAATGAAAAATATCCTGCACAGCTTTGCCACACTTGGTGCTTATGTACAGATCTACCCACACTGGTATGATTACAAGGCAGTAGCAATGTTCAGATATCTATGATAGATTTTGAAGCCTAATTCTTTACTCTCTTTTTCAGTCCTCTTTGTATTTTAAAGTCCAGTTGATACTTTACAGGTTGGGCATAAACAAGGTAACTACTCAAATGTCACAAGTTTCTGTGCTTGCTATAAATTTGCCACATATATGATACAGTTACTCTGTTTAATACATAGTACCTATTTTTTTTTTCCTTGTTAAAAAGTGATCTATTAGCTTTAATTACACCCATGAGAATGGAGAAGTGGAAAAACATATTGTTTGCCTGAGGCCTCAGGTGAAAAGAAGAGGTTTCATGGCTCAGGGAATCAATCTTTAGTGACTTCAAAACTTCTTACTCCTGATCCATCCTGAAACCCACTGCTTACATGTTACAAATTAAGAATGATCCCAAAGTACTCCCAATCAGTTAAATGAAAAACTAGGTAAAAAAGTACAGAATAATTCACTCCTATATGCTGAATAGATATATGTTTGTATATTTATTTTTAGAGGCTCGGGAAGGAAATATTCACATTGTTACAAAACATATACATATGTTTGCATTTATATTGCTTAAAATAATGATGTAATATCACAGGAACCCTATGTTAATTTCTTATCTACCAAATTTAGATTCTGTAAGTGTATCTTCACCAGCATCAACTGCCTCACTGGGATGAAATTATTTATGTCTGTTGGGTTTCACAGACTCAATTAGATTGGAAAACTCCTCTGAGGTCACTGAGTCCAACCTATGACCAACATGTCAACTAGACAACTAAGTGCCACAATCAGACTTTCCTTAAACATCTACAGGGACTGTGACTTCCTGGGCAGCTCATTCTAATGCAGAACCACTCTTCCTGTGAAGAAATTCCTCCTGATATCCAACCTAAACCTCCCCTGGCTCAGCTTCATGCAATTTCCTCTCCTCTTGCTGCTGTCTGGCTGGGAGAAGAGACCGACCACCACTGGGCTATGATGTCCTTTCAGGGAGCTGTAGAGAGTAAGTAGGTCACCCCTGAGCATCCTCTTCTCCAGGCTGAACACCCCCAGCTCCATCACCTGCTCCTTGTAAGAATTGTTTCCGGTTCTTCACCAGTTTAATTGCCCTACTCTGGACTCGCTGCAGCACCTCCATGTCCTTCCTGAATTGGGGTGTCCAGAACTGGACACAGCAGTCGAGGTGCAGCTGCATCAGTGCCGAGTACAGGGGAAGAATCACTTCCCTGCTCCTGCTGGCCACACTGTTCCTGATACAGGCCAGGATGCCACAGGCCTCCTCGGCCACCTGGGCACATTCTGGCTCATGTCCAGCTGCTGGTGGCCGCTACCCCCAGGTCCTTTTGCTGCATTTGCCAATTTCCAGCCACTCATCCCCCATCTTGTATCACTGAATGGGGCTGTTCTGGCCAAAGTGTAGAACCCTCCCACTTGGCCTTGTTGAACCTCATACTCTTGGTCTTGGCCCATCAATCCAGTCTGTCAGCGATCCCTCTGCAGAGCCTTCCAGCCCTCCAGCACAACAACATTCCCACCCACCAGGGTGTCATCCCAGAATTCGCTACTGAGTAGATTCGAGGCACCTCAGGCCAAGCAAAGTTCCGCAGGAGGGCACATCCTGCCCCTCTGCCCATGGCTGAGCTTTGCCCTCCCCAGCTTGGGGGCAGCAGGGCTTCACCGCCCCACGGCCGTGAGAGCGCCGGGCGGGGGGACCCGGCAGCGCCTCAGGGGCAGCGCCGGGACCCGGCAGCGCCTCATGAGCAACAGCGGGACCCGAGCAGCGCCTCACGGGTGGGGGGAGCCGGCAGCAGCGGGACCCGGCACCGCCTCACGGGCAGCAGCGGGAGCCGGGCAGAGTCTCCCGGGCACCGGGACCCGGCAGCGGGACCCAGCACCGGGACCCGGGCAGCGCCTCACGGGCAGCAGCGGGACCCGGGCAGCGCCTCAGGGGCAGCACCGGGACCCGGGCAGAGTCTCCCGGGCACCGGGACCCGGCAGCGGGACCCGGCAGCGCCTCACGGGCGGCGGGGCGGGGCGGGGCCGCAGTTCTCCGCCCGCCCGCCCCGCAGCGCGGGGCCAATGGCCGCGGGATGCGCCGCGGCGGCGGCCAATCGGCGGCGGCCTGCCGAGCCGCCCGGCAAAATGGCGGCGCCGGCGGTGTCGGGGCGCGCGCGGTGCCGCCGCAGCGGCCGCCATGCCCGGTAGCCGGCGGAGGGGGCTGTCCCTGGGGCCCGCCGCCCTGAGGAGGCGCAGCGGCGGCGAGGAGCAGCGGGCGCGGCGGCGGGCGGAGCTCCCCGCGGAGGAGGGGCCGCTGGAAGGCGGCGCGGGCCGCGGCCTGCCCGCCGGGGAGGCGGCGTGCTCGCCCCGCGCTGCAGGTACGGCGGGAGCGGCCCCCGGGGGCGCCGGCCCTGCCCGCCGTGTCTCGGACCGCGGGGGAGGCGCGGCCGAGCCGTGAGGAGGGGTTGGTGCGCTGTAAATCTCCGCTCGGCCCCTGGGCAGGAAGGGGCTGTTGCTGTGGAGAGCAGGTTGAGCCAGCGTGCCCCGGGCAGGCCAGTGGTACCTGGCGGGCGGCAGGAAGAGCATTGCCAGCAGGTCATGGCAGGTGTGCCTGCTCCTCTGCTCAGCCCTGGTACGGCCACCTGTGGGATACTGTGACCAGTTCTGGGCCCCTCGGGACCAGAGAGACATGCAGCTCCTGGAACAGGTCCATCAGACAGCTACAGAGTTGGTTAGTGGTGTGGAAAATGTCTTCTACGAGGAACGGCTGAGGGAGTTGGGCCTGTTTAGCGTTGCGAAAAGAAAACAGAGGACATGTCATCAATGTGTATAAATACCTAAAGGGAGTGTGCAAATACCAGGCTATGCTCAGTGGTGCTGAGCAATAGCACAAGAAACAGGCAGAAACTGATGCACAGGAAATTCCACCTGAACATGAGGAGGAACTTCTGTACTGTACAGTGACCCTGAACTGGAATGGCTTGCCCAGAGAAAGTGTGGAGTTTCCCCCGCTGGAGACATTCCAGAACCATCCGGGCACAGTCCTGTGGTGTGTGCTCTGGGATGACCCTGCTTGAGGAGGGAGGTTGGACAAGGTGACCCGGTGTGCTCCCAACCTGACCTATACTGTGATTCCCACAGCAAATACTGAGAGGAGAAGATAAAACCTCTATGGCCATGCTAGGCACTTCAGGGCAAAACATCCTCTAAGATGTTCCTCCCGTAGTGATAGCATCTTTTAAATTATTTCTGTAGGCTTCCACATCTGCAGCATCATTTCTAAAGGGCAGGGGTGACTAGCTGAGTTTCACATAGGGTGTTTAGTTCACTTACTGATCAAAGGCAGCTGCAAGCAGGTTTTGAATAGCTATATTCCTGCTTTTAATAGTCCTAGTTGGAAGGGCTCAGTGGAGGAAATACAGACAAATGTAGGTTATGACCTAGCATAGTTTGGAGGCCCATTAAAACTGTAGTTCAGCTCAGAGTCTGGGTGAAAGACAGCAAGCAAGAATACAAAATATTCTCTCATAGAGGTATACATCATTGTTCTCTTAATATAAGATTAAGTCAATGTTCTCTCAAGTACAAGAACTGACATCATTACAATCAGATCCTGGGTGCAAAGGTGTCAGTATCATGTAATTTTCTCTAATCTCTGTGGGGATATAATTGGCAGAGTCCTGTATTTAATGTTTACTTATGAACAGTATTCCTGTTGTGAGTAAAGCAGTCCTGGTGCGGGTGAACTTGATTTTTATTCTTGGTGTTCCCAAAGCATTTTCTTTTGCCTTGACATGTTCTGTGTTCTAAGTGATTTTTGCCTTTTATTTGTTGTTTTTTAATAAAGATCCTCTTTGTTTTTTACACAGAGCCATGTTTACATAAGACACCAAAGAGATCATTGAGTAGGAAATCCCGAATACCTACTTTCAGCTCTCCTATTAATGACACTGAGACACAGCAAGAAATCTTTTGGGATTCTCATTCACCAGTTGCACACAGATTAGGTAATGCCAAAATCTAGACTGCAGGAAACTTGTTTGAGTGCACGTGTAACAAAAGTTATGAATGGTTTCTTGGAAAAGGATTCTTTTCTCTTACAACGATTGTTTAAATTTTACTTTCGTTACAAACCCATAAATTCTTCAATACAGCACTGAATCTCCGATGTTTAGAGGTTTATTTGTATTATTTGAGATGTACTGCACTTCACAAACTGGATAGATTTCAAAATTTTAAGAAGTTTGTTTGTTTTCATAGGCATTGGAAAAAGCAAGCAGTCTACCAGTAGATGTGCAGTAGAAATTTCGGAAATCGTTAATCGTATTGCTCCTCAGGTAATTGTAACCTTCTAAAACAATGCTCTGCATGTGCAATAATCAAAAGAGAATAGTGCTTCAGCCTTAGCCTTGGTTTTAGTTACAGTAGTGTCATAAGAGTTGGGCATGTAGAAAACTAGTTTATAGAATGGGATTGAATTAAAATAGTCAGCATAGCATTTACTGATAGTTGTGCGAGTCATAGATGCTGTAAAAAAGGACACATGAAGAAACTTGCAGCAGCTGTATTTTAGAAAGGTTTACTTTCAATCTGTTAAAAGGTAAGAGATTCTTCAAATACTGGAATTATTTGGCAGTTGTTTTTAAGCATTTTGAACAGTCTTGATTCACTGCTGATTTACAAGAACTTGACCAAGATGAGAGATATTTTGCAATTATATAAACATAGTAACCTTGCTTCAATACTATAAATAATTTCCCTCTTTACCCCAGTATCTCTGCCCTTTCCCTCTTGCCATGAACTTGATGTCAGCAGCCCAGAAAGTCAAAACCAAAGTGCTGTTGCATTTTAAGTACAAGAAGAAAACACCTAATTCCTAAAATAGATATGTAGTATTTAGCTTGCAAAACATGCCTGCTTTTTTGGCAGGGCTGTTTAAAATATATTTACTGTTTAGCATATTTGTGAGAAATTATACTAAAAGAATTGGAAAATCATTGATAAGGGATGCCATTGCATACCTTTTAAATTATTGCCGTTCTGCCATAAATGTAATCTGCTGCTTATGTTTTTTATTTTTTTAAACAAAAATAAATTTAAAAAAACTTTAATTTATTAAGAATAAGAGAACCTATTTTAAATAACCCTAGAAGTTAATAAAGTTCAAATTACTTTTGCTGGCTTACACACAGTAATTTCCTACATCCTATTGCTTTGCCCCTCTAAGCAATTCATCACAGTATTGTATCTCCTTCATTTCAGAATTCAGATTCAAGCCTGAACTTTGAAACTCTGAAACAATTTCATTTAGTTCCTAATTGTCACTTAATTCTGTTTAAAAACTCCTTTTATAAATTAGTTGTAGTGGAAGAAGTCAGTTTTTTTTTTCTGTAAGCATACAGAATGTAATTATTTTAAGGTGTCTAATTTCTTTTTGCTGCTGGCCTCTCAGCCAGCTCCTTAGTAGTATACTGAAATAAACTAAATGACAGCTTGTAATATGAATGTGTGTAAACCTGAGGTAGACTACTAGATTTGCATACCAAAAGTATAATTCTGTTATTTTACTTGAAGTTTCTGCTTTAGATTGATATAATTAAAGTGATGCAACTATCAGTGGACAATGTTGCAGTGATCTCACTGCACTTGTTTTTGCTCTTATCTGTGGCTTTCAACAGGTTTTATCCAGTTTATTTAGTTTAGCAACTTTTAACTCATGTAAGATGTGTGTCTAATCCAGTCTTTCTCTGAAATCAATTTTCTAAGCATTATAAATCTGATTATTCAGGATGAAAAAGCAGCCTGTAATGAAGACTCCCTTTTAGGAACATGGATTGGTGATGATGCTATTCCGTGTACACCTGTAGTAGTAAAAGGGCGAGCTAGGATGAAGTTAAGTTGTACAAGGTAAGTTACAGTGTTTTCTTGCCCATCATAGCTGGGCTTTAATGAAAAAGGCTATGTGGTTTTCTGTGTCTAGTGAACCATAGAATTGTGCATTAGCATGTAGAATGCTTTTAACTGTGGGCTTGTTATGTCTTCTTGCAGGGGGTGGATGTTGACTGCATATTGGAAGCAGTGGGATTTAGTCATACCTTTGTAGTTGTTAAACTAGAGCATGAACAGCTCATAGGGTCATGTAACTGAACTTGGCCAAACTTTCCCAGTAGCTCTGACTTTATTTTCTGTATTTTCTTTTTAATCCAGAGATCTTAAAATAAAAAATCCCGAAGAGGAACTCATGAAATTGGCTAAGGAGTTTGATAAAAATCTAGTAGAGTTAGATGCTGTTCAGGAACAGGAGAAGCTTGGTCACAACTTCATCCAGACCACCTCAGAGCCTTCAAGTAATTCTAAAGATGGAATAAATACGAAGAACCAGAAATCACTCCTTGGTGAAGGATCTGAAGCACATCCTGCTGCCTCCCAGAAACCAGTTGGAAAGAGCACTGGCATGCCTGTGCCAAAGCCCTGTCAGTCCAGCAGTCAAAAGTCTGTAGACCTCGAGGCTGAAGTAGCCCTTCATGCTCTTTTTGACTCTTCTACCCAGAAGTGCAGCGGACAGTTTAGCCAAGGATTGTCAGATATTTCTTTAAATAATAGTTTTCATAAAATTAAAAGTACCTTGGAGGAGGAGAATCTTCCTGAGAAAGTTGAAGAGACACAGCATGGTAATTCAGAGGCATATAAAAAAGATGCTCTGTTTGCAGTAGGAAGTGTGGACCAGACTGTACCAAAAGCTGACACTGACACCCTGACAAAAAAAAATCCTCCTTCTTTGAAGGCACAATTGGTGGCCTCTGCTAAGCTTGCTGGAGTAGTTCATGATGACTTTGATGACTGGGATACAGATCTTCTGGCAGATGACTCTTTTGTGATGCAAATAACCCAAAATCCTGAATTGATAAGTACTGAAGAACCACCACAACTTCCTGAAAATCCATTTGTGCATGATTTCAGTGATGCTAGCAGAACAAAACAAAGAAATAGTGGCAATTCAGTAACTTTTCTGGGGACTGTAAACAAATCTAACAGTTTGCAGAGTTCACCTTTGAAACATTCTAGTAAAAACTCGCAACATATAAAATCACTGTCTTTACAAAAGCCATGTAAGGCAGAAAACACCAAGACAGAGACAAAGGCCTTGCGTGGTAAATGGGATGTTAAACCAGATAAAATTAAATCTGTTTGGAAGAGTACCCAAAATAGTGATTTGAACCATATTCCTGTTTCAGTACAATCTGAAATGAAGAATGGAAATGAATCTACTAAGCCTGAAAGCGATGCTCTTCCTCTTTTCTCATCAAGACCTAATCCTCATAGACAACCAGCAGGAAAACCTGGGAATATCACTCAAACTATTTCCTGTCAGTCATCCAGTGTTTCTACCAACACAAAACCTAATGATCTAACCAAAGTGATTAACCAAGCTAATACAGGTCACTCAAATCATTTTGAAATACCAAAGAAATGTCCTCTGTCATTTGATGACTGGAATGAACCAAAATTCTCTGATGAGATATTAGGTGTGTTTTGTGGATCCAATAGTCTTTGGGATGCAAACTATGAGGATGATGAATTGTTATATCAGGTGTGTGATGATATAGAAAAGCAAACTCAGAGCCAGGATGTTAAACAAGGAAATGAAAAAACTAAAACTATTCAAGGAGCCAATATTAACTCCAGATCAAATGCTGATAGCAGCTTCCCAGCACCTAAACAAGGACTACCCGATCTCTTGGCACAAAAAACAAATGCAAAACAGGAGGCTCTCTCACTAAATGATGCCTGTAGGAATTCATCAAGGACAGTGCATGGGCTGGCCACAACAGGTCATGTAGTGAACTGTAAGAACATCTCAAATCCTCAGACTGCCATCTCAGATCCTTCTGTGGAGTGTAAATACACACTGCCTAAAAACTGTCATCAAGGTGCTTCTGAAGATACTGCAAAGACTGTTTCAGGGAAATGGTACAGGTCAAATTCTGTGCCAGTAGGAGAGACAGGTTCTGAAGTAAGTCCTGTTAATGCAGTAAATATTTTTAGTAGAAAAGCACTCGACAGCTCACATTTCTCGTATAATGCAGGAAAGATTCCAAGTAGCAGCTGTGGTAACAAAACTTCACTTGTGCCTTTAAAGTTTAAGTTCCGAAAGATTAACAATTCTCAGGGTGGTCTTCGTGTAGGGTCTGAAAATTCAGGGAATCATTCTGGCATTGGGATTACTCTGCAGGGTTTGGAAGGAAGCAAGAATCAGGTGAATGTGACTTTGCACCGCAACCTTGACAATAAGAAATCACCTTTCAAGAGGCACCTTTCAGAGTCTTTTGCACAGACTACATCAGGTATTTGTCTTTATTGTGTCACTGTTAGATTGCTTGTTTCTTTACTGCAGTCAGAATGTCAGAGAAATTTGTACTGTATTGCAGCTTAAAATAGGCTTCAGTATTCATCTCTTCAGTTAAGGTGTTATCAGATGTTCTAAGGAGAATCTGGAGGTGATTTTCCCAAAAATTAAGTTGTCTTGATGCGTATCTTGAGTTCCTGTAGTTCAGGACACCTATTTCCCTTCCACTTCTCTAAATACCTCACACCCTCTCTCCATAGACACTTAGGTTCCCTAGGATCAATTATAGGCTGATGCAGCACTCAGCATACTATTTTCTTAAACTATTACTTAAAAATACTGGTATTTTCATGCATAGTAAAACCCTAGTTAATGATGGGACAGGGGAAGAAGACAGGTGATAGGGAATGCCAGTTCCTTTATATTGCTGTACACCTGGAATTTGGACCCTCAAATCACTTGATACTTTTCAGTGCTCAGCCTCTATTATTTTTTTGCTCTGTGGCTGAAATAGCCAGTGAAATATTGTTATCAGTCTAAACACTAAGATGCCTTTTCATCCAGAGGAGAGGTCCATTCTTCATTGCCAAGAGACCATCAGTAATACTCCATGCTCAGTGTTACTTACTGGGGAAATGGAGAACCAGTCAAGTGCCAGTCAGTCTTATTTTTACTTAATCTCACAGCTTGGCAAAGTTTTAATCAGTATTCATCCTGATAAACATGCATTTAAGAGTGTCCTGTATTAACCTCCATTATAAAAAAGCACTGTTGCAAAGGCAACAAAACAATTAATTATTGAACAATGAGTATTTTATCTGTTTCTTCCCCAGCAGAGAAGCATATAAATAGAAAGCATAATTTTGGATTATAAGGGGAGAAAAAGGGGGAGAGATAACTAGTTAGTCTGTGAAATATTCTAGAGGGTAAAGGAATGAAAGAAGATAGCATAGATTTTTCTTTACAGATAAACCATAGCTTTCTTCATCTTAAATTTTGAGGGAAAGTATGTTAACCAAGAAATGGATATTAAGTGGTCCTTTCAAAAATTGCTATTTAATTTTTCATGGACACTTTTTTTGTGAGAATCAAATATACCCTTTGTTCTGTTTATTCACTTTGAATACTTATTAAAAATACATCAATTGGAAATTGGTGTATAAAAATGGTAAAATTATTGATACGTGCAAGGAGTGTTCCTGTTGGTTCCAGTGAGGTCAGGATTTTATAGTATGGGAATTTATAGTTCTGTAACACACCATATAAATTGCTATGCTCAGCTATCATGCTCTTGTCTCCTTTGCCAATTTTTATTGCTACTTTTGACCTTTTTTCAACCTATCTTGTTTTATTTGTGTGACACCTGTACTGTATCTGACCCCTGTGTCTATACTATCTCCATGTTCATATCTCTGCCTAACTCACTAAATTGTAGAGCCCTTTTCACTCTGATAGCCTTAATTTTCTTAACCCATCGCCGTCTCCTATGTTGACTCTGATGTCATAAGGTTCACTTGAAGGGCACCCAAGTGAAATTTCCTTGAAGCTAATGTGTGCATCCCAGTGTTTTGATTGGGAGGTAGTAATCAGTAGCACTGCAAAGGTCATGCATCTTCTCCCCTTCCTGCCTTGGGGACAGGATAGATGAGCCATTTTTAACTTGGGTGCCTGGTGTGTCAGAATAGTGTGCTCCTGCCATAGATCTTCAAACACTGGAAATGGCTAAGTTAAAATACACATTGAACAAACCTGAAGCTCCCAATTCATGGTTTTTTGGTTTTTTTTTATTTGCAGTGTTTGCAGTAGAACAAAAAAATAGAAAATGTTCTCAAGAGGAGATTGAAAGAAAAAAACAAGAAGCTCTTGCACGAAGAAAGTCCAGAACACAGGCATTCTTTAAAGATGCTTGAAAAGGAGTGTATTTTGTCTGTGAAGTAAGTTATTGGTAGGGAAATACTGTAATGCTAGAAGACACTTTTTGAACTCTGCTCACAGCTATTGATGGCAAGGTTTTTCTGGTTTTGAATATAAAAAGATCTGGAACTGAATCATAACTCATACTCTGGAGGCACTTCATTTTTAATTAAAAACAATCAGTTATAAATGTGTAGTCCCAAACTACATTCAGCTAGGTGAAGATTCTGTTGATTTCACATATTAAAATTACATGGCCTGAAAATCATGAAAGTATTGGTAAGCACACATAATGAAGGTGTCAAAAAACAGCTGGATGTGTTTTGGCTGTATTACTGCAAGTATTCTAATCTAGAAAAAGACTCTTAAGTACACACAGACTAAGAAATACTAGTGTTTGCTCTCAGGTAAAAGAAAGTTTTAAAATTTTGGGTTAAATAAAAGTACAATCTAAGAAACATCCATCCTCAGAAATCTAACAGAAATGAAGAGACTTTGGAAAGTGTGCTCAGTTTGTCTCTTACCTGGGCAAAGAATTGTACATAGAGAAGGAAGAATTTATTACATAAGTTTCATTATGTGAAAAAGTGTCCTGCAGAGGACATGTTACATTCTAAATTCCTTTCAGGAAGAACTGGAAATACCCTAAGGAAATTAGACCACCTTTTTCTAAAGGCACATCACCAAGCTAGTTAAAAAGGGTATCCTATGCCATTTTACCAAATCATGAGCAATACATAATAGACCAGGTGAAATCTCAACTACTATGCATCAGTTTAGCCATCTGGGTTGTACATATTTCCAAACAAAGGCTGTTAAATTATAAAAATGCTGTGTCATGTCAGCTTAACAGGCTGCTGGAATGTTTGATCTGATAGATGGGCGTAGAGCTCAGACTGCAAAAACTGCCTCTGGGTAAGCTGCAAGATATTTTTCAACTGAGAAATGCTTATATGTAAACAGGTGACACTATGAAAAGTGACTGTAATTTTTCTTTGTAAATAAATAACTAGGAAATGTTCCTCCAAAGGTTGGAGGAAGCTTTTGGTTTCTGTAGTGTGCCATTTTTGTAACTCTTGAAAGTGTAAGTATTGTATATTTGTAAGTCATCATTAAACTTTATTTCACATTTTTCTAAGCTGTTTTTGAAAATACTCTACAGCAGAAACTGGTAAAAGGGAGTGAAATGGGGATTCCGTGTGGGCTTTACCTGAAGCCCTCACTTGGTAATTTCCCTTTCTACCCATTGTGGTGACAAAGTGCTTCCTTTGATCCACTGAAGCTAACAATCCTTGATGGACAAACTGTTTCAACACACAACCAGCTGCAGTGCAGTCCTGAAGTATTTAACTGGTGTCCTTTTGCTTGTGCTAACCACTGTGGGATCAGTGCCAGTTGATTAAGGCCACCAAAGCCCATGCAGGTGCCCAGTAAGTGTTCTAGTCTGTGGCTGCTACTATTGTGCAATATATGATGAGTTGGATTAATTCACTGATCTGACTGAAAATTAACCCAGAGAAACATTTTCAGCTTTTCAAAGTTCATCAAAATAATACCCTCAATAGCTAACATACCATGAAATAACAAGATTTTGTTGTATTGTCAAACCTCTGCTGGCATTTTTCTGTTTAAAAAAAATTTGCACGTCCATATGACAAATAAATTTTGCTCTGTGTACCCGAGGTATGCTTTTCATAGTTTAGACTCTCCTAGAACACCTCCATCAGGTAACATGCCAGATGCCAAGGAAAAGGCAATGAAAAAGGCTACTACCATCAGTATTAGATATAAGAGTTACAAAAGTGGCTTTTAAGGTACTGGTGCACAACAATGTTAAATATTATTGAGAAAGATAAGAAAGAAGCTTTTGCTACAACAGTGTTCAGCTTAGCAATCACTCACTCCCTCCCCAGTATGTTTCCCTAGGTACAATTCTGTAAAGAGACCAGGGTAATTTTTGTTTTCAGGGATAATTTTGTTAATTACCATTTGAAAAGATGAAAGGAAGGAGCTATTGTAGATGTTGAGTATTTTTTTAAGGAAGGTTTCATTCTATGATGTGAAAGGACTAACTTTTAATCAGGTTTGAAATTGGGGTAAATAATAGATAAATAATACAGGCTAACCACATTATGGTTCCCCAAGCTCTGTGTGGAAATGACACAGCCTGAATGCTGCCACTGTGTTGTTGAGCATGCTCAGAAAGTTTAAAAGCAGCTAACTGCTGATTTTCTCAGCACCCACAATAGACAGGCCCTGGAGCTGCCCACCTATACTGGCCAGAATATACTGGCTCACCCTTTATCGTGAGCATCAGTGCTGTAAATTAAGAGTTCAGTGTATGACAAGGGGAATGCTCTTCCCATGGGGGGTGTGGAAAGAACCCCTTGCAAACCTTCCAATGTGATGAAGACACAAACTCCTTTTAACCAATTATTGTCACTTCTTACTCAAGTACTTCCTATGTGCTGCTTATTTAAACCATATTTAAAAAATCTGCTGATCAGTGTGACACATACCAATTTTGATAGTGAGGCAAATGCAATTTATTGCCTGCTGCTTTTAAATTAATCGTGATGGAGAGACTTTGTTATTTATTTTACTTTTCATAAGTACCTATTTTTAACATTTATTAAACTTCAAGAGCTTGTAATTTGGTTTTTATTCAACATTACTTTCCAAATAGAATTCACAATATCTTAGGAACATGGTTTTCTTACTTGATGGTGGGACAAACTGCCAAGGTTTTTGGTCACAGCCTGGCTATCCCCAAATGCCCTGCTATAGCATCTCTCAGTTAACAAACTGAATAGAATTGCTTCTTTTTGTCACTTGATTTACTTCCTCCCCTCACCACATCACCACCCTCATGTGGCTCATCACCCCACAGATCTTAAAAGTTGTGCTCAGCATCTTTTGTGCTTCCTGACGAGTTCTTGGTGACTCACTGGTAGGCCTCAATTGTGGAGTATTTTGAATGCTTGTAGCAGACAACAGATCCTCATTAGGAAACTATCTATATAATTTTAATTAATTAATACATATGTACACTTAAAAAATTTAGTATTTCAATAGCTGACATTTCATTATGAAGCCACATCTTCCTCCAGGCAAAAAAAAGTCCTATACAAATAGTAACGACAATCTTAAATACATTCTAAATTAAATTATGACTGTCAGGTTTCATTATAAATTAATTTATGACTGTTTGCTTAAGCACTCCTCTTTTCATTCAGAGCATAGCAATTTTTTATGTCAGTAGAGCTATCAGTGAGCTTAAATGTAATGTAAATGGAATTCCTGTATGTTCTCATATCAAAGTATAATTTTTATTCCACAGATATTGATGAATTTCACAATGAGTGATGTTGCTTGCTAAAATCCAAGTATTATCTTTCTCAAGTAAAACCTGTAGTGGATTTTTTCATTTCTTTTAGGAAAGGCAGATACAATCAGGAAGAGGATCCATTCACCATTATTCTTCATATCTGTATCTAAAATTCTACACAGACATACATTCACACTCTTCCTCTTCATGCTAGGGAGGGATCACATTTAAAACATTTGAGAAATTTAGTAATACTGGGGTTTTATTGTGTTAGTTGTATCAGATTTTCAGAGAGGCCAGCACCCAGCAGCTCTTCAAATTTTGGCCTATAAGGCACAATTAATCTTAGGGCTGCAGTTCAGAAATAGCAATGCAATCTTATACTATGTGTACCACTTATTACATCTAGACCTTTATACCCAGAGGAATAACATAGATGAATTCATTGATTTTATCTTCTTAAGCCTAAAAAGAGCTACAATTTTTCAGGAAAGAATAGCTGGGAGCAACAGATAGTGACCTAAATAGTAGAATTCCTAAGATAAAATAGAAGAAAATGAACACAAATGCTTCATTGTTTGAGAGCTGTATTGTCTGCAACACACTCCAGTGAATCCAGTGTTTGTGGAAGAGGCCAAGGCAGATATAATCTGTGGAGCTAAAAATGACAGCCTGAGTAAGTAGCCATCAGAGATGAAGCTGGGAAGACTCTGGCAATTGTGCTGTAAATCATAACTGCAGTATTTGTTCACAGCTCTGGTTTCTACATGTACTGGTGGTTTTGTCGGAATGGTCAGAAAAGTCCTGCCTCATAAAACATTTAAGGATATCTAATGTACTGTTCTTATGGAAATAAATATAAATTTCAGTGCCAGATGTCTGGCTATAATGTCAGTATGGAGCTGGCACACCATTAAGGGCCTGATCCTGCTCTTGCAGTGAATTCCTCAAAGCAGTGGAGGTAAGGGGGTGACTCAGCTGAATAAAGAATCAAGGCCATGCATTTCATTATTACAAGTAGTTCTTGTCTTTAGCACTAGCATTTATCAAAAATATTACTGATTATGCATATTTTCAAAGTTTTTTGGGGAAAAGGTTGCATTTACACATATCTTCTAAAGACCACAGTTAACAGCTTTCACCTCAAACCATGTGGTTAAAAGAGCTGAAGAGTAAAGGATTTATGGATTTCTATTTCAATGAAGGTTGTCTGCTCTTTGCAGCTTGTACTCCCCAAAGGAAAAACTTGATTTAAATTTTAACCCTGGGAAATTAGGATCTGTGTAGACATGGAAATTGAGTTTTGCATACACTGCCACACTCCATGAACAGAAGAGATCCAAATAAAATATTCTAACAGATCATGGCAAGTTAGGTTTGGGGTATTATTCTTTCTTTTGGCTGAGCAGGGGGGATTGCTTACATGCCTCAAGCTGAGCGTACATCAGGCATGTTTTGTAGCTCTCAAGTGTCAAAGGATATTTAAGCACCTTAGGAAGTTACTCATGGGGAGTCACACTGGTGGTTCAGAGAGGTATGATAAAGAGCTCTATGAACAGTTGGTTTTGAATATCTCAGTAGATATTCACTTTTGGGTGTTAGAGACCTTCAGAAAGCTGAACTGTGACAGCAAAAAAAATAGACATAATGAGGGATAAAAAAATGTGTTCTCCAAGCCATGAGTAAGAGTTCAGAAGCAATAAATGAAGTGGTAAAACTTCTGTTGTGGTTTCACCCCAGCCAGCATCCAGGCCCCAGACAGCCACTCCCTCACTGCCCCACCAGCAGGGTTAGGGAGAGAATTACAAAGGTAAAAGCTGGAAAACTCCTGAATTGAGATAAAGGCAGTTTAATAGGGAAAGCAAAGCAAAACAAGGAATGAATTCACTACTTCCCATGGGCAGGCAGGTGTTCAGCATCTCTAAGACCCCATTGCACCTAACAGTGACTTGTGAAGACAAATGCTATCACTGCAAATGCTTCACCACTTCCTCCTTCTTCCCCCAAGTTTATACTCTGAGCACGATGTCAGTATTGTCTGGAATATCCCTTTGGTCAGCTGGGGTCACCTGTCCTGGCTGTGTCTCCTCATGCACCCTGACTTCCCTGCCAGCATGGCAGTACAAAAGCAGAAAAAGCCTGGGCTCTGGGTAAGCCCTGCTCAGCATAAACAAAAATATCTCGGTATCATCACCCATGTGCTTAGCACAAATCCAAAACACAGCCTCACGTCAGCCACTGTGAAGAAAATTAACTGCCCCAGCCAAAACCAGCACAACTTCCTTCACCAATAATGACTTGCAAAGGATCATTTTTAGAAAAAGCTCTCTCTCGTGTTCTACAGCAAAATCCCGAAATATGCTTAGAAATTCACAAATTTGAATTCCTGACTTTTTGGTTGCTTCTTTTAAAATATACTGTACCTGGATAGGGACAGTAGGGATAGATGTTATTGTAAACTCCTCTAATGCTGTAAAAGAAGACAACATGAACTGCAATAGCTGTTTCTTTATTGAAAACTGCAATAGCTGTTTCTTCATTGAACTTGAATAGGTGTTAGCAATGAATAAATGACCCTGGATTTTACTCTATTTTCCTTCTTGCTGAAATTACAGCATGCTCACTTGTACCTGTGGCTTCAATGTACACCACATATCAGAATTGACAGTCAAACCAACAAAGACCTCAATATCCAACATATAATGTCAAAAGATTTCAAGATGTTCTCCCTTTTTGCAATACCAAATTCCCAACCAATAGTAAGAAAGGAGGAGAAAAGTGTGCTTGTTTATGGGCTGGGAGTGAAGGCTCACAGACCTATTTTCTGTAAAATTTTCTCTCTAGGGCAACAGAGGCTCTTCACAGAAGCCTGCTATCCATATCTCATATGGACTTTTTTGAAACTCCTTGGGGCTCTTCTCTTTCCCTTTTGTGACTGTAATGCCAAAATGTCTGATGTGATGTGCTGTGTAGTTCTAACTAGGAATCTTGTCCTATTAAAGCTTCCACAACAGACTCCTGCTCCTTTGTAGGAGAATGGAGCAATCTACTATTTCAAATTTACATTTATTTTTAGTTAGATCTGTACCTCAGATATTTTCTACTTCATAAGTAATGCACTCCCAAAATTTCAGGATCCCAAGTTTGATGTGCTAAAACTGTGCAGTCTGTAATCTGGATGTGGAGGGGAGGAGAAGTTGGACTGCATCTAAAGGATCTGTATGGAGTCAGAACAAGTTCATATATGCTATATAGAACTCTGCAGACCTGAAATTTTTTAAAGGCTCCACTTCACAGATGAAAAATATGTAGAAATCAAAGCAAACTTTGAATACACTCCACCAGAGTGTCGAATCTTGATAATGTAACACATTAAAAAGGTCTGACCAAATGGCAGTTCTGTAACAGATAACCAGAGAGGTATGAAGAAAACTTGGAAGACAGCCTGTGGAAAAACTTATGGAGGTGAATGGAAAGAAATTTGACAATGGTTTAAGATAATGTCAATTGGTGTAGTCCAGGTAAAGACAGACCCTTTTTTCATGTTCTTGAAAAGTCTGAGGCACCAACAAATCTACATAAAACATCTGTTAGGCATAAAACTGTCAAACAAGTATACATTTGGGAAATGAAAATATTCAGACATTCATGAAAGGGAGAGAGAGATTCTTGGAAGACATATATTTTTCATCTCAGCAATTTGCCTGTGTTCCAGAAAAAACACAAGGAGTTTTGTGAGCACTGAAAGCAATTGAGCCTGATTTCCTACAGACTAATTAATGGAGTTTCTAAAAGATGTAAGCTCCAACTGAACCTTTTCTGGTTGGGTCCCATATCATGAAAATCTACCATGGATTCACTAGTAAGAATGATTGCCTACTTGAGTTCTTCTGCAGATTCAAGGACTTTTTGAGGCTTTCTCCTCCATCATCTCACTCAGTTTCATCAAACTTCTGAAAAATACTATTGTTTTTTAGACTCTAAAGAGCTGACTTTTTTCTCACCCAGTCTACTTAGTGGAATTTCTCCGTCCTTTCCATTTCTTGGTAGCGTTGTGCCCATGATGGCCTGACCACATACGAGAAATGGTTGCTTCTACCCTTCAGATCTGATTTTTTGTTATTCACAGGAAGTTTTTCAATTAATAATTAATTTGGTGCTAGAAATGACAGAAGATGGGAGAGGGCCTGGAACTTTCACTCCTTTCATTCTCAGCCTGAGAAGTCCTCTGAATTACAGTTTTCTCCATGTTGTTGTCAGTCAGCTGCCATTCTGCTGATAAAAGCCAGGATGCTTGATAGAAACAGCTGAAAGCACCAGTCCTGCCCTGTTTTATATATGTGTACATATTTTTATAATTTTCTATACAATAATACATATCAGCTAAAATCAAGATGTAATTTATTTTAAAATGAAGGTAGCTTCAATATTTACTGCAACTTAATGACAACATTGGACAAGAATTTATTACACCAAGCCAGTGTACCATATACATTCTAGGGAAGTACCATGGGACTTATTTTAAAGTGTAATTTAAAGTATATATTTTAGACTGTTCCTCAATAAGAACTTAAAATATTTCCACTGATAGAGCACATTCTTCAAAACTGATTACAATAGTAGCCACAGTACTAATGGACACTTACTGTAATTTTTTGTTTTATGGCATAAATGACTTGCAAGAACAGTCTTGAGAAGTTTTGCTGTAATTTAGTATCATTAAAGCTAAAAAATTTTACAGAAATATTTTTTCAGGAGACCTACTTTTTCCCCTTAGTGTTACCTAGAAATACATGTTTTATATCTCTTGCAGCTCACACACAACATCAGGAAAACACTTGAAATGTCACGTGCTCTGCACAACCAGCCTCCCCCGAGGAGTGGACAGCTGATAAAGATTCAAAGCCTGAGCTTTTCCTTCCTCCTACTCACTGCTGGCTTTGTGCATGCTGAGCTCAGGGAGGTTTACAAAATAATGGTGTCCTTGCTCACTGTTGCCTCGGTTTTCTGCTGGGTTACAGGGTATCCCAGATTGAAAAGCAAGATGTATTCCATTTGCCATCCCTATGGCAGTTGTCTTCTGTTCAGTGGGCAGTTTTTCCTTATCTCTTCCACAACCCATCCTCTCTCAGGGGAGACATCTGCTGATAATGGGTTTCTGAATGTCATTGCATGACTGATAAGAACTAGAATGTCCCATTGGGAGATTCTCTGCCCAGAGGGAGGAGCCAAGCATTCCTACCTGGATATAATCTTGAGGTTCTGAAACACCAGTATGGCTTTTTCTGCACTGGATTTCCCAGAGGAAAAGCTGTCTCCTCCACTGCAGGAAGACTACACCCTGTTCTACAGGATCACTGCTCCAACAGAACCACACCTGCCGCTCCAGGAGGACTGCAGCCATAATTCCCAATGGACTGCTGCCAACACCCTAACAGGGTGTCAGGTTGTATTCTGAATGTCAATGTTGTTTTGATTCACTGCATTGTTTATTTTATCTTTTTATTTTCTTCCCTAATAAAGAACTGTTATTCCTGCTCCCATATTTTTGCCTGAGAGCCCCCCCTTAATTTCAAATTTATAACAATTCAGAAGGAGGGAGTCTACTTTTTTTTTTTTTTTTCCATTTCCCACCTCAGGGATATGTGAATTAACTGTGTGAACACGCAGGTAGAAAGTGGCTAGAAAGTGTCTAGCCAGACAACTAAATTCTCATTTACACTGACCTTGTTTTACTGCAAAGAGTAATAACTGCTGCTCCACGTCAGTTACCTCAGGCCTTGCCCACCCTAGGCTGCTGTTTGACTGCTAGACAAACTTAATCCAATAAAATGGCTGATGCCATTCCTGGACTGAACAATTTCTAGAAGAAAATGTAGGGAAGTTAGCACAACACCCTGGGGTGGATGTTCTGGGATGAAACTGCTTAAAAACATAGACACAAATGAAACAGACTACACCAAAACACAAGATTTTTTTACCATCCAATTATCCTGTGTGGCAACTTTTTAGTGGACATTAGTTGTAGGTCGTCACTTAGGTAAAAATAGCTGTATTTCGTATTACTGGGGCACCATTCCATTATAACCTTATGCTAGGCATATGCTTGAGGATTCTTCTATTTTTTAGGTAGGCAGGCTGTCTCCTAACTGCTCCAAAGTCATCTAAAGCAAGATTTACACACGCACAGTGCTGTTAACAGCTCCACAGGAGCTCTAACTAGCCATGAGTAAATAAGGTCCATAACCAAAAATGCTGAGCAGCACCTCAGCTGGTATAAATTGTCACAGCTCCTCTGTGGAGCTGGGGACACTTTACACAACCACAAGATTTATGCACAGAAGGTTGACCTCTGATACATAAAATGTCCTTTTACTACTGAAACATGCAAACTTTTTTTTGAGCTCAGTGATGAATTTATGGTTTCTTACTCCAGCCCCACAGGTGTGCTTCACCTTTTGCTGGCTGAGACAGTTGTTTGCAATGGTCCACTTGGTAACAGAGATGCCTTTTTAAGTTCCTTTATCTAAGGTGTATTCTAAATGCCTGGGAAAATTTACTTGCAGCTGGATAACTCACACAGCACTTGATAACCCAGACAGATTTTCAGAATTCCTAGGTAAGCATAGTACTGCATGGCCATCCAGTGCTGTGCTGAAGGGGTCATGAGGCTTGATTAGCCCTGACTGGCTCAGAGGCCAGGAATTTGCAGTAATTACCAGCACAGAATCACTGAATATTCTGAGTTTAAAGGGACCCACAAGGATCATCAAGTCCTGCTGTTAAATGAATGGCCCATTCAGGGATCAAACCCACAACCTTGGCATTATTAACACGGTGCTCTGACCAACTGAGCTAATCCTGGGCACTTGAACTGAATAATGTAAATCATGCAAATGTATTCAAATCAATTTTGTGATAGAGAGGGCAGGCCTAGGCCTGACTGCCAAGGGACAGCCAGCTGTCCTGCTGTCAGCACACAGACAAGTGTGGGAGAGAAGACAAGAGGAGATTTTGTGCCACAGGGCCACAGTGAAGGGATAGTGGTCACCTTCAGATTTTCTAGATTGTGGAGAAGCATTGATCTCTAAGGTAGAGGTCAAAGCTGTCTCAGAAATGAAGCATTCCCAAAGAAAAACCTTTCCTATCATGCTGTAAATAAAAATGGTTCAGCAGAAGGATTGCATGACAAGGGAGGTGAAATGCAGAGGTCATGCAGTGGCTCAAAGCATTTATTTTAATCTGATTTCCTATACTGGAGGAGTTTTAATTATCACAAAGTTTGTGATATGTGGATCTGGAGAGTGAATTCTGGATTCTTCCATTCATTTTTCTGGAACTCACCACTTAAAACCTGCAGCTCTAGACTTTGTCCAAACTATATCATGGTCCTGACACAAAAAAAGAGAGTAATTTGCATAACACAGAATATATTGGTCTGAAGTTCATAATATCAAGGGTAGCCCTGTATGAGCTGGAAAATGACTCACTTGTTCACAGCACACCTGGACTCTTGGGTCAAGGCCTACAGAGCCTCTAGTTCATGGCCCTAAAGAATTAAATATTTTGCATCATACTACGTGGCATCATTCTTTTCCTGTATCAGAGGGAATATTTCTGATATCTCACTTAATGGTCCAAAAACTGCAGTATTTTGTCATTTCTGTCGTAGGGAGTTCTGTTGTTGCACTCCTCCAGCACTCCTTTTAGGTTGGTGGGGGAAACTTTGCAGCATAAAATAAAAACCTATGCAAAAAAAATCACCCTGCTCTGTAAAACCAAGATAACCTCATGCTAACTCCTACATAGCCTTAGTCATAAAACTCACCCAGTAAAAATTCTGTGTAGCAATGATTTCCAAGTCCTAACAAGTAACTGGGTGTACCAAGAACTCCTGTTCTAGCTTTTAATGGAAAACTTTCAAAAGAGTAGCCAGTGTGTTTCAATGCAGGAGTTTTTTAATGGCTTGCATTTCTTACAGCAGGCAGTAGAAAATCAGGGAAGATGATGGTTGGTGGAGACAAGGCAGTATTGGCAAGCAGTATTTTAGATGGAAGGAGAGGAAGTGGGGAGATCTTGCTGACATCATCCATCCATAACAGAGATGATCATAACATTTTTAGCTTGTGTTGATGAAAAAAATCATGATTGCCATCATGATAGAGAGGAAAATCAATGGCAGAAGGGGCTGCAGGATAAGAGAAATGATGGTCTAGGAGACAACTCAGGAAACAGAAAGTGTAGCAGGACTGATAGAGGAGATGAGGATCTGAAAATCTGGAAGAAGTGGTAAATAACTAACCTTAGGAAGTCGAGCTGTTATGAAAGTGACAGCAGGATGTACAGAAGCAAATGACTGTGAAAGTGCAGCTGTGCAGAGAATACCTGTCATAGAAAGGCAAGAGCCTCGAGGATTCTGACATGGACACGTCTGTGAGGCAATGGGGAGAGCAAGGGGCAAAGAGAGACACAAAAAAATATAGGAGCTGTCAGTGAAGGTGCAGATCCAAAGCAAACTGAAATGAGAGCAGATTACAGAAGCCAGGTGTTGGGAGGGAAGGGTCAGTGAAGAAAAGCACAAAGATTGCCTTCAGATGAAGCCAAGCACAGAACCTGGAGAAGAGTAGATTCTCTTACCAGAGACTGAGAAGCTTCTTAGCAATGGCAAGAAACAACAGCTTCTGAGAAAATGGAGGCAGACACTAGGAAATCAGCAGGTTGTTAGAAAGATAGACTGAATTAAAGGAATTTCATTTTTTTTCAAGAGCATCCTTGAAGATAGAGTTGCTAAGAAAACAGAGTGGTTAGAAATACACAAGGACTGAAGAATCAAGAGATAACAAAAGACAGAGAACTTGCACTGAGCCTGGAGAGATATTAGATCAAGTATAAAGAGAGGGAAAGGGATTGGAATTTGAGGAAGACAATGCAAGAGGAAGCTGGAGGTCTTATCTTATTCACTCTCTCCTTTAAAAAAAAAAAAAAAAGCACTAGATCCTGGCAGAGGGAGGACAAAGGCTAGCAGAAAATGACATTTTGTTAGTCATGAGCAAACACAGAGGATTTCAATCTCCCATCTCAGTCTGAACATCTGTATGAGAGGCAGCTCAGTCTCTGGAAGAAGTCCTGACCCTATTAAAGTCAATGACAAAACTCCTGTTGCCTTCAACAGAGCCAAATTTTCACCTTGTGTCTGTGGCCATTCCATTGAGCTTTCCAACATGAATGCCAATTAGTGCCAGTTTCAAAGATGACATTTGTGACACAGATATGTGCTCCACTGGAAGATGAGCTAAGATTATCAAATTGAGTTTGCATAGACCAGCAAAGGTAACTGTGATATTTCCTAACAATTTACTGAGACAAACAGATCCGCACACATAGAAAAAGCTGAGATCTTGAATATGTCTAAAGCACACTAAAAATAGCACCATGATTGATCTAAAGACAAATAAATAAAGAAAAGAAAATAGTAACTCAACCTGTGTGTGGCAGGGCTAAATTAATAAATTAGTAAGTTAAAAGACATGCATAAAATAATGTTTAATTTAAAAAGGTGGAGAGGGGGAACCACTTTAAAGAATAAATTATCTTATATTTTTTACTGAATTAATATGAAAAAGAAACTACTTGAGGATAGAGCATTACTGCTGAGAGGCTTTCAGATGCTCAACTTACTTGACAGCCACTATTAGCACATTTAGATTAATAGTTTAACACTGGTTGGAATATTAAACAGAATGCGTAGTTTTGATTTGGCAAAATGTCCATCTGAGTATTATAATTAATAATGTGCTGATCTGAAACGTGTGCAGGCTGGATAGCACAGTACTGAAAACTGTTACTTTTTTTAATGTGCATGTCAGTGTTCTACCTGTCTGTATCAAACCCCATGCAGTCACTGTATGATTTAATACACAATATCTGCAATATCTGTGCAATCTCCTTATAACAGTGAACACTTTCCCCTTTATAAGTCTTTGCAAAACACCAATTTTGCAAGTGACTCTGTTGAATTATACCTGTGGCTTCCACCACTATTATTCCATTTTTGAGTGTAAATCTGGGCTAATCTGGTATAGATATACCCATCCTCCTGGTTTGCATATGTTTTATGTAGATCAGAATCTCTCCTAGTGTGTCTGATTGCAAATCTCCACTCTGCTCTATTATTCTCATATAAACACTTAATCTGCTCTGTTTAGGCCAGTATGATAATTTCTTAAAGTCAAGCAAGAGAAAACCACAATAATACACACACTACAGTAATGTATTCTGGGTAGCAGGTAAGCCACATTTCATCCACTAACAGATTCCTGCTTCAAGGCAGATCTGTACCTCCTTCTAAGCCAGGTTCTGAATAAACATATGATCCTATCAGGAAGTCACCAGGTTGCTAATCAAATGCACATGTCCACACACTGACATGGCCTCTGAGCAGCTGATGGTGCACTCAGAGGAGACTGAGGCTCTTGTGGCAGAAGGTTTGCAAATCCAGCCTGACCATGCACTGACAAGTCTGCATGTGGAAGCTTGCACATTACCTGCTTACACTGCACTTAGCCCTAGGAAATACACTAAATCTTTTCATGTTGTACACACCAAATTCAACAACAGCTTTGAATGAGAGAAAGAAAGATCAGTTTTTAACTGTTCTCATTTTGTGTGATAAAATGAAAATTGGGATAGATAGCAAGATGTAAACTCACTGCTCTTCTGCCACTATGTGGAATAAGGCCTGCTCAGCACTTCAGTACCTTTAATGCGTGAGACTGTTGGATGAGCAATCCCAGCTGAAACAAGATGAGCAATCAGGCTTTCTCAACCTGTGTCACACTGCCAGATTGGCTCTGCTTTTGCTCAGCATGCATCTCTCCCCTGATTTCAACCACAATCTTGTGCAAAGATCACAGGTAGAATACAACGACCTGGTTTGATGTCACATGGGTGTCAAAGAGAAAGGGCACAACCCCAACATGCTGAACACGACCTGTCCTGGTACCTGAACTCAGGCTCTGAATGCCAACAGTGGGGGTAGAAAGCTGAGAATATTAAGAATTTCTCATCCCATAGCTGTGGACCAGAAAGGTTTTCCTTATGGAGACACTGACTTGTCCATTTCAGAAGGGAGGTAGGGGTGGGGGTTGTGGGTGTTGTGCTATTTGTGAATATGTCGAGTGAGGGGAAGACAGGTTTAATTAATCTTAAATGCCTTAGCAATTCAAGAATTGTAGCCCTGGATCGGTTCCTCTACTAACATGATTAGCAAATATTGACTTTTGAGTACAATAATAATGTGTCATCTGAAACCCTTGATAAGTAACTTAAGTACTTCCTTAGCTTGCATCTTATTAAATTAGATGAGGTACGGTTGAGACACATAACACAAAGCCATTGAAATGAGAAATCGGACCTAAAGATTTTAGCATTGATTAAGAAAAGTCAGAAGTTAGAATAAAGATGAAACTGTGGCACAAGTTTTGATCTCAATTCATTTCTGTGAGTACACATTGGCTCACTCTAGGATTTATGCTGATGCTAGTGAGGTATTCAAAATTCATTTCAGTATTTACTAACATGGATATGTTTTCTTTGGAGTTCTTTAGCATGGAGTGAAGTAATTTTTTTTTCCATTTTTGCAATGCTGTAATTGTCATAGTTATAACAAGTGTAAACATTTGCTCTTTGTGTCCTCTTGGCATGCAATCCATCACTTGATTATGTATGATGACCATATAATGTCAGTTTTACGGAAGGTTAACTGGCAGAAGTTTTAAGCTTTTGAAGTTAATATAAGAGAGAAAAAGAAAGGCGTCACACTTGTGTGCCTGTGAATATAGTATGTATAACATACTCAAATCTGTTCATAAGGTTTAGTTTAAAAACATGTACAGCAGCTCAACCAAGAATGGAGTTAAAAGATGTGATACTCCTCAGATGCAACCTGACAAATCTTACTTTATTGATTAGTTTTCAAAAGCAGTGCAGTAAGAGCTCTACACTTACAATAGACTTTGGAATGAGTAGTGGGGGGGGAGAAAAAAGCTCCAAATGTCATCAAAGCAAATGGTCTGTGAATGTTGCTTCAAAGCTAGTCATTAGTTGCCAGGGTGTTTTGCCACAAAGCTTGTAAAGAGGTTTTCCTGGAGGGGAAGGTATGACAAAATGCATTTCTTGGCAAGATGACTTCTGCTTAAATAGCAGGACACATTAATTTTTGCTTGATACATAAAATTAATTAGAGGATTAACATGTTTTATGAAATTTTGCCAGAGATTTTTTCCTTTTTACTGGGAATAGACCCCAGGCCTTTTCTGTACTCTAATGAAATTGCAAATTGACTTGTGTTCAAATGATGCTTGACTAAAATGAATAATTAAAAATGTATTGCTAACAATGAGATGGGTCAGCTGATCTTTTCAAGGATTAATTAGTTTCAAGAACCATCTTTCACATGTAACACAGCAAAAGCCAATGCCAGCCCACCTTTTATTCATGCAGTAGCTCCTCTTGAAGTCAATGGACCCATTCTACTCCCAATTATCCAAGGTTTTTTTCCAGATTCAATCTGTTTGGAGTGGGTTTTCCTCTACAACAATTCAGAGAGGAGTTACGCCTGAAGGAGTTGAGCTCTTCCTCTATCTACAATTCAACAAGCCCAACTCCTCTCTATTAGGATCTGATCCAAAGGCAAGCTGAACTGATGGGAGTCTCCTGTTTGTCTTCATTAAGCTTTGCCTAAAGATGAACAGTGTAACATCAGTGTAAGAGCTCCATGACTGTGAAAGGAATAGTGTTGAAATTTTCTATAGGTGAACAAGTGGATAAATGAAGAAAAGCAAAGACTAAAGGGAATAAGGAAACCTGTGATTGTGTCCATGCTTTTCCATGAAATATGAATAAGAAGGTTCAGGAGCTAGAAAAAAGTACTCAACATAAATTTTTCAGACGCATGCCAAGTATTTAGTTATCTGATATTTTTCAGGAGTTTGAAGTGCATAATTTTCAGAAGCATCTAAGTGTAGTTACTTTAGTTTCCATTTTAACACGTGCCTTGAAAAATCCCATTGAATGCCCATCTGCTTCTCCTCTTTGAAAGTAAGTCCTCATCAAAAACAGTGACTTGCACACTGTGGCATCTAACTCTGGTGGATGACACAGGAAGAAATATTTGGAGGTTAAGAGCAGAAATCTGGAAAAACTGCTCTGCTACAGTGATTCTGTCCCATTTGATATTTGAGTTATTTCATTTAGAGCTGATGTGGGTATTTGTGCACAGTGCTGCCCTATGCCATGTAGAAATTTTCTCAGGTACTCTGAAAACTTAATCTTTAGCTTCATGTAAAGTGAGATTTACAGAGGCATAAAGGTGCAAAGGGAGCTCATGATTAGATTCGAGGATCCAACTGGTAACCTGCTGCTGAAAATCTCTTTCATTGATCTTTCACTTTTAAAATATGAAATGTCTGAGTTACTTCCCCAGTGTGTGCAAACGAGCATGTTCCACTTTTTTAATTCCTTGATCACCCTGTGTGTTTGTAAAAGGTCCCTTCCTGCACTGAGAAGTTTAAAAAAGGAAATCTAACATTCAATGTCAGAAGTTTAAAAAAGGAAATCTAACATTCAATGTCAGTGTTTTCTCAAAATACCTAAATCTCAAAACGCTTATTTCTACTTGCATTTTTCTGAGTTCCTGTCTCCGATGGATTTTGCAGATGTGTTTTATGTTGTGTTATGATGTTTCTAATTTGGGTGATGAAAGGTTAAAAGATACGCCTGTATGAAATTACTCAGTGGCTCTTGTGAACTAACATCAGAGCTCATTGAGTATGATCACTCTGTCATTTGCTTTGGCTACGGCAAAGCTTTCAGATACAGTAGGACTAAGCTGGGATCCCCAGAGCCTACTACAGAATCTGAAGTGGGGTAAAAAGACGTAGTTTCCTTGCCTAAAACCTGCTAGCCATGTGTAAAGAGACGATGCTCTGGAAAATGTTGTTTTTCTTTGGCTGCCCTTTAGTCAGATCTTCTCACTGCTGGCATTGTGCAGAGTCAGCTTGAAAGGTGTATTTAGCATTGAGGGATTTGGTAAATACTGCTTTATTGTGCTTCATACTCCCTACAGGGCATTCTGAAGAGATGAATAATAAGTGTGAACAGGAAGAGCAAGTTTCCAGTCCTGTCAAATTAATTAGAGCAGCGTAGAATGAAGTGAGGTTTGCCGTTAGGTAGGTTCAAAACAGGCAAAGGGAATCAGTCAGGCATATACAAAAATGTTACCCCACTTCTATTATTATTGGTTTCCTTTGAATCAGATATAAAATGTAGCTATGTTTTGTTAACCATAGCAAAACATCTTTCAAATATTGTGTGTAAAAATAGAGTAAGCTGGAGAGCAAAGCCCTGCTGTGGCAAAAGCAGGAGCTGCCAAACGATGACGCTGCCCTTAGATCTGCTGTTCGAGAAGTGTTTGCTCACAGTTTTAAGGGAATTACTGACACCAAGCTTAATGTCATTTAATTCCGTAAAGACATTTTAGAGATTGACTCAGCTTGCAGCTGTAAAACAGTCCTTCTGATTTGCCAGCTGCCTGCTTCATTATTTTCTGAGACTTGCCTTTTTCCTTACAGCAGCCCAAAAAAGCTGTTCTTAGTGTCATACTTGGGCTCTAGTTCATGTCTTTTCCTAAGTCTTTTCAGGCAGACATCTACATGGTAGGTATAAAAGGGTCTGATCCAAATCCTGCTTTGGTCAGTGGAAAAGATTCCTGCTGAATGAAGTGAGGGCTGGATGAGATCAGTAGACCCTCTTTTCATTCCCTTCCCAGACAGGAGTAATCTCTATTGTGCATTTCCAAACTCTGGTATGAAATTACTCTAATTCTTGGTCTACTGCTTCTCCTGAAAACTGGTCCCCAGCCTAAACAGATCATCTGATAAGAAAGTTGTTTCTCCTCTTATCACAGCCCATCCTCTATTTTCTTTCCCTGGAAAGTCTTATTTTTTTACTGCCCCTCAGTTTGTTTTCACATTTGAAGTGATCATTAAGCATATAACATATTCATCCTGCATTTTGCATTTGTGTACAATTAGGCATTTTCATACTTCTTTCTAACTAAGCCCTTTGCATTTTTGGAGCATTTTATTATTCCTCTGTGATTTCATTCCAATGTATAAAACTTTCTCTCACTTGCATATGGTATCTGGAGATGTGAACTCTTTACCAAAATATACTACAGCAACTGTCCCCATGGACAAGAATATTTGGGTGAAATTAGGTTGATCCTTAGTCACCCTACACTACTTTCTGGTGATAAGGAGAAAAAGAGAGTTCCAGGCTCTAACTTACATCATCCTAAAGGAGAGGTTTAACCAGGTGATACTGTGTCCCAAAGGATCTGTTTCCCTACTGGGAGGCTTTCAAAGGAGTCTAGAAGGCCCAGTGTGGCTGTGGAATACATTTACCATAGACAAATTCCATCCCATGGAGTGAGTCATGCCTTTGGAAATGTGCAACTGGAAATGTTATTCAGCGTGGCTTCGAAAGGAAACAAATGTTATGTCAAACAAAATGCATCTGTTGTGAAAAACTTATTCCATTAACTTCTTATCCAGGGAGGCTAACAAGTACTAGGCTTTTTTTATAATCTTGGAAGCTCCTCCTTAGATGTTTATAGAATGGAAGGTTGTTGTTGCTGCTGCTGTTGGTGTTGAAAAGTGTTACAAGGAAGATGCACCAGATTTCTAACAGTAATTAACAAAAAATTATGCTGAAACATGAATGAAATGTTTCAGTATTCCCTGCATCCCACTGTCAGTTTAGTCTCAGGTTTCTTTTTTCTAATTTTGGTTCATGGACAATTTCAAAATTGTTATGCTCAGCCTGACTCAGAACAAAATCGCACATTAAATGTGGGATTTCCACCCAAGTTGACACTCTGGAGTCTGTTCCTTCTCCATTTTGTTTTCCATACACAGCCTTCTTCAATGTTTACTTTTGCTCCTCTCTTTTAATAGAATTCAGGAATATTCACTCCAATTTTCCTCTACTTATTGTCTTTTCTGAAGCTCCATTTTACATGTCACTGCTGACCTCTGATAAGTACAGCTTGTTCTCTAGCAACCCATGTACTGTACTTGACTGTGAGGGTGTGGGAAGGAGTGCAGAAGGTCAGGAAGTAAATCTCATCCTTGTGCATTTTGGTCCAAAATTTATCTGATGTGAATCAGCACTGCTCAGCTGGGTATTGCTGGGAGACTCTAAAGAGCTCAGATCTCAGCGTGGCACATTTCTGGGCATTGAAACCCAAGGAACAAGCACAACACTGAATGCTCTCTCCTTTCAGGGTGGTGCAGTGGCATGGGAGTCAAAAATGCTGGCTCACTGAAAGAAAACATGATGAGGAGAGCTTCAAAAAAACAACAAAAAAAAAACCTGTGACATTCCTGCAAGCAGGCTTTTGCCACTGATTTTCTTTCAGCTCCCTAAATTCAGTATTTGGCAGCCAAGGAACTCCTGCTCTAAGACCTACAGAGGGAAGATCATCCACAAAGGGAATAGTTTTGGTGCTGGGGACAATAAGAGTTTTGGGGCCTGAGACTTAGAGGCAGACACTCTCTTCTTTTTTTTTAAAGATGATTTCAAAATACTTTGGGTTTAAATCCAAACAGGAAAAAAAAAAAAAAGACATTTTACAATTGCAAAACCCTCCATTAAACTAAGCGATCTTTCTCCCCACAGCTCCATCTGAAACAGATGGAAATTTCTTTAGTGCAGTGACCACTTAATTAAAAATATGTGATACCAAATTAATACAATTTCAGCAGGTACTTGGAAGACAAATGAAGACTGTCTAACCTTCTCCAGGTGTCTAGGACAACTATTTATTGTTTTTTAAGGTCTGGCAGCTGTTAAGTAATTTAAATGATGCTTGTCAGCTCCCAAATAGAAGAAATAAATGAACACAAAAGAGCAAGATTTCAATTAAAGTTCATCATGTAAAACAGGCCTCATGCCTTCCCTGACCACAGAGATTAGCTTTTGTGTCTGGAATTGCATTTAATAAACCTCCTCCCTTGACATGGAACATCTGCTCCCTTTAGGACTATTGTTTTACACCCATAAATAAAACATAAAATTATATTTTTGTCACTCTTCAAGCCAGATCTTCAGCTGGCATAAATCAATGGCAAGCAGTCAACCTCAGCAGAGCTCTGCTGACTTAAACCAAATGAGGATCTGGCCCTTGACGCTTTGGTGCTGAAGAAAATAATGGGTCTGGGCAGAGTGTGTGGGACATTGTTTATCAGAGAATGTGTGTGAAACTACGTGGAGCAAGTAACCACAAAGCATGATTGATCTCTCCAGCATATTTTAACACTTTTTTTTTTTTCAGTGTTTACTGAAACCTTTTAGGTAGTGCAGTCTTCTCAGATATCATTTTATGTTTGAAAAGCTTTCTAATTCAAAATGAAAAGTTACGCGCCGCTCCAGTGAACCTCTAGCTTCAATTACTTGCTGTGCAAATGGTTGGCCTGCATTTTGACCAATGTTTATGGTGCTTGGCAATTTTTCAGTAGCTACTTTACCCTGATATGATTAATTTCTTGCTTAATATGAGGTTTTGCATGCGTAGAGCTAAAATAATCCTACGAGGCAGAAGAGAAATAAAAGAGCTTGTGTGTTTCAGCTTTAAAAACTTTTGAAACATAACATCACAATTTTTAAGCGTGCCAATGATAATATAAGTTAGCCATGGATGAAGGCTACCACAAGAGACATGGAGTTCCTGATGGGATTTGGTAGCTTGAAATCCATTACTTGGCTAGTAAGGTCAGTGCACTAGATCAGAGCTGGGAGCGAGAGGCAAACCTGGAGCTCATCATGCATGAGCAGCAATAGAAGGAAGAATGGCTGCTGCTACTTGTTTGCTTTCATAATGTCAAATCCTTCTCTACATGCCAGTATCCCTTTGTACCAGGAGTGTTCACATGTATAAACTTCCCTGAAGTTAAAGGCAATGTAACTTGAATAAGTGAATTTTGTGTT
Source organism: Chloebia gouldiae (assembly GCA_003676055.1). Lineage (NCBI taxonomy): Eukaryota > Metazoa > Chordata > Aves > Passeriformes > Passeridae > Chloebia > Chloebia gouldiae. The sequence continues at coordinate 2,650,389 of QUSF01000008.1, forward strand.
TTGATTTGAGCACCTGAGAAATCTCACTGTCGTCAGGCTGGAAATCTGGGTTTGTGCTTTGCCTTCTTTACCAGGATCAAACTTTAGAAAGGAGACTAGATAGTGCCACTACCCTAAAAGGAGAAATATTTTTGACAGGATATGAGGAGAATGAGGTGCCCAGCCACTGTAAAGCGAAGGACATTTCCACGGGCCCTGGCACCCAGGTCTCTTTGGGCTCTTTAAAAGGAGAGATATGGAGCATTATCAAGCTGTCTGCCTGCTTCTGCCACACCAAGAGATCTAATTTCTCTGATTCAGTTCATCATTTAGAATCCTACTGTAGGTGAGTAGAGCCAGCACAGCCTCTTCAGTGATTTAAGCTGAAATACTGTGCTGTAAACACATCAGGCTCTTAGGTGGCCTTGTGATTCCATGTGCTGATTCATGGGGCATACCATCTTCAGCAGAAGTTGCAAAAGAGATCACTGGAGGTAGCAACTTCTTAAACCAACTTCAATGGAAGCCCTTAGGTACCTCCAAAAACCTCAACCTCCGTATTTTTATTTAAAACAATCACACAATTGTCATCTTAATAGAATGTGTGTTTACATTCCAGTAGTCAGACCAGCTGTAAATGAGCTAACCAGAAATGAGCCTGCTTTCTGGCAGGATAAATTTGCCTATATGGAGCAACCACTGGCAAAAAGCAGGGTAAATTAGTCCTCCTGATGTTCTCTGCTGGCTCATCTTGACTGTGTCCAGTATCTACAATGGTTCATTTACAGCCAGCTTGGGCATTTCTGCATTTCTACATGTGGACATACTCAGAGAAATATTGTTATTATTGCTTTAACATCTACAGGAGCTGAACCTAACAGGGATTAGTTACCTTTTGCCTTTGCCTTTTTGCTCAGAGCAGGGGGGCCAAGTCAGAGGGGACAGTGCAGCATGACCTCAGTGATTTCTTGCTTACATGGAAGTACCCAAAGTAGATGGCTGTCTTTGGTGATAATGAACACTTGAGTCACCCTAAACACAGGAAATTACCTTGCAGCCACAAATATATGCTACAGAGAAGCACTTGATGCTGAGACTTGGGAGATTTTTTTGATTTTTGGCTTTTTAAAGTCAGCCAATTTTAAGTTAGTGCTTTCTGTTTTCTTTATTTTAAAATAAGATGGCAGTATGTGTGGGATTAATTGATCTATCCTGGATAACTCAGCTCTAAAGAGACCTAATCAAAATATTAATCGGGTTTTAACATTCTTATTTAATATCTAAAAGGCAATGTTTTTGCAGATCTCAAACATTTTGAGTGGTTTTGAATGAAAAAGAAAAATCTTTTAAAATTAAGAAACTTGTTAGAAAATAAGGTGAATTAGCTGAATTCAAAACTAGTCCTGAAGCAACATCTATGCCTGAAAAGCAATGTAGAACTTCACAAGGCACCTACATGGACAAAAGAAACGGAACATTGAGCAAAGTTCAATCTGTACTTAAAATTTCAGCTCCAAGACAGGTAGGAAATTACTCAGTATAGGCACACTTACCCACTTCCATTGACATGAAATGCTTGAGGCAGGACAGCTCGTTTCATTCAGGTGCAGCAAAATAAGTTATGCTGATAGAACTGCACTGGCACCTCTGCATCAGACAGGAGCACACTGGCACAGCAGCTGGGCAAACAATTACACCCACTTTAAAACTCACAGGCCAGCAAGATCTCTTGCAACAATTCTAAATATACCATGTTAACAGGATTCTACAGGTTTCATAAATTAATTTCATCCAATAGTGCAGCATTTTACAACCAGACAGAATGAAACATGAGAATCCACTCCAAATTTCTGGGTGACTGATGTGATCTCCCTCAGTACCACGAAGACTGAAGAAGACAAGTTTAAAATGCCCCAGTGCTATCCAGTTTCCCACTCAGTGTTCTGCATTTTCTAGCCTCTGCAGCAAAGAGGGGCAGAGCAATCAGCATGTAATGAAATCTCCTCCAAAATGTGAATGCAGTCCTTTCTTTTTCTGTATTTACTTACAGATCAGGGTACCCCTGAAGAACTATAAACAGCTGAGAGCAAGAAATAAAAGGACCTCTGAAAACTTTTATGTCCTCCAAACTATAAATGTCAGGTGGCAATACTAGGCAGTTTATTTTTCTGCAGAAATATATAATTTTTTTTCCATGAAAATATTTTCGCTAGGAAAAAAAAAAAAAAACATAAACAATGCCTTACCTCATCACTGGTAATTTTATGAAATTTATACAAACTTGCAGAAATGTCTTGATGAATGTCTTTGATAAGTCGTGATGACAATTTATTTTTTTCTCCTGCCCAAAAGAAAAGAATGAGCATATTAAAATGTGATCACATTTTTAGGTTTTTGTGGTTTGGATTTTCTTTTTTTTTTTTCAGGTGGCAGAGGGGTAGTGAGAAGGACCAGACAGAAGATGTCCAGAGATCTGTATAAAAATCCAGATAAGGTAATATTTTGGTATAGCAGCAACAAACAACAATGGGCTGGGTAAGTTCAGGAACAGCATTTGCCAAACCAAACATTGCATTTTTACCAAGGTAAGGGCCAGCACATGATGAGAAATGCTGGAGTTGAGCATGTGCACATGGCTGGGGGGCAAGGGGCACACACACCATTTTCTGAAGGTGGAATTCCTCACTACTGTGCTTTCCCTCCCCAATTAAGGGCTGAAATGAGCCACTGGAATCTACTGTATATCCTGGGGAAATGAATGCCCTGGCTGCTTTCCAACTCGTATTTCTCTCTTTCTATGGCAAACAAACAATAGGCCCAAAGTAGGATGTTGTATGTTGCTCTGGGAGAAAAAAAAAAAAAAAGGTGAAATATTGATAAACTGAGATTAATTTTTACAAAAATGTTTGTATCAAGTGCATATGCTTTGCCTCTTGGCCATTATGGAAATGTCAGGGGTTTAATTGGCAGCTGTGAATAGCAGCACCTGCAAACAGCTCAGGGCTTGTTCCTGTGGTCTGGCAACATTCTTACTTTATGCTTTAAATAAAGGCTTACTCACTGAGACAGAAATAACTGACAGTGGATGATTGATGATTGCCCATCACGCAATGGGCTGACATCTACCATTCACTGAATCCATTTACAATTCCACTTCCAGATTTCATTAGAAGGGCCAAGACATCTAGGAACAGGATTGATACAGATGGCAGCTCAGTCACAGAGTTCAGCTGATGCTGATCATATGTTAAGCATGGAAAACAGATTACTATGAGCTCCAATCTATCTCATGTGGTACATTTTGGAAACCCTATCTGTTTACTCCAGGTAACCTTTTATAGTTCTATTTATCCTGCCTCATTTCAAACCAGATAGCAATTTTCCATAGTGGAGAATTTATAGTGCCATTTACAACAACGCGTTTATAAAAGACTTACCTCCGTGAAATATTAAGACAAGATTTTGGCATTCTAAATGTTCCTTTTCTCCTTAAGGAGGATCAAAAAAATGTGAGCACATAAAATCTGTGATTTCCCTCATCACAAATATCCTCTTCTGAGCAAAAGAAATGGCTCACTCACCACTGCACACCTGTGTAGGTCTCAAAGCCCAGTGGCTGCAGAGTTCAGAGGAAAATAAAGAAGTTTCCAGCTGGAGGGGCCGGTCCCACGTTGCTCAAAACTCCTGCTGACCTCTGTCTGAGGTGGGACATTGCATCCTGCTAGTCCTTGTTTTTATCTCAAGTTCATCAGGTTCGTGGGCTGAGTAAATGCAATTTTCCATTTTCATTAAGAAACGAGGCCAAATATCAAATCTGAAGTTGTTTTCAAATCCCAGAAAGTCTGGAGCTGGTCAGACACAGGATTTCAAGTCAGCTCGCTGCTAGCATGAGGGACATTTCCAAAATTCAGAGCTTCCTTCAGACTGAGGGCTAAGATTTAGACACTTCTTTGGTATTTGGGTGGAGAAGTAGAAAGTGCTAATTTTACTTTGGCGAAAGTAAACAGTCAAAGCCTTGAAAACACTCATAATAGCCTATTCCATTCAAATAACCATCCTTAAATAACCCAAAGCAAGGAGAGTAAGCAGAGCAAAACCCAGGTATAACATCTCATCCCAGTAACTAAGGGTGTCACTTTCTGTGTTGATGCAAGTGCTCTGTAACAACCAGGGCTCTCAGGGCAGCTGCCAGAAGCTTCAAGGAGACAGTCCTAAATTTCACATCAGTCCACAAGCTTAATTTTAACATCAGCCCAGATTTCAAAACCATCTGAACATACAGTTGACCCTTTGTCACCTGCCCTTTCCTTTTTTTCCTTCTTGAAGTCATTGTAGCTTCACCCTCTTCCACTATGCCATTAGTAAGGTTTTCTGAAATCCACATTTGTGCTGCTTTTATTCATACAGCCAAAAAACGGTGCAGTGGAAACTGGTGTTAATGTGGATCTTTAGCAGGTGCAGAGATTACCAGTTTCCATGCTGACACTTGCAATGGCTTTCCTGAAAAGCTCTGCTTTTTCTCAGACTTTCTGAGACAAATCCATTCCTTCCACATTTCACTGAACTGTGTACATTAAAGCCACTACTTCAACCTCCCCACATGATTTCATGCAGTCTATCTTGTAAAAAATCAGTGGTTCTTTTCATTATTATGACTATTTAAAACAATTAAAGATGACCACACAAAAACTTGAGAATGAACATGGTGCAAATATTTATACAGAAGCAAAAGCTAAGGCTTCTCCCCCACTTTTTTAGATGAAACATGGAAATTTTGTTCCAGAAAAAGCATTGTCCAGTTTAGCTAAAAACAGCAGAAACAGCCTTCCTTGCCACCTCATCATATAAAAAGCTCCAAGCTTCTTGTCTCTTATGTGGGCCACCACTGGTAGTAATAGATGACAGAACAGAGGTTTTCCAAGAAATTCCCCTAAAGGTGGAAGAAGTACATTTCTGTAATATTTTTAAAGTCAATAATGCAAAAAAAAACTTTTTAAAGCTTGTAATGGATACACAAAAAATACAGCAGCTGTAACAGAAACAGCAGCACCTTGCTTTTGAGATAAGGACCTGTAGGCAGAAGTTTAAACAGGATGTTGAAAATGAAATTTTTTATTCCAGCTTCTGTAATTCTGGCTTAGTTGATAGATCTTCACTGATATTTTTGTTATCTAGCACAAAGCTGGATGTAGTGGAATATTTTTTGCTATTCTTTTTAAACATCCCATTAAAAGAACACTAAGAAGCTACTTCAGCCTGGCACTCAGAGGGGTGGTCAAAGCCACCTCTCCACAGCAAACACTGGAACCAGCACTTTAAAGTAAAATATATGCCCTGGTGCTCTGTTGAGCTGGGGCCTAAAAATATGACAGGTACACCCCAATGACAAGAAGAAGAAAATTCCACAACTGGCTTAGACACAGGCATCTACTTCACTGCCATCTAAAATGACATGAGACACATCCCATCCAAAACAACAAAAAAATTCTAGAGAAAAGAAAAAAAAAAAAAGAATGATCTGTAGACTCGTAATTCTCCACTTCTGAGACATAAAGGTTTCTCTAGAAAATTTTCTCAGGGAATTAGCTAGGCTAGTAGCAAATGTTGCTGTCTCAAGATGTTCATCACTCATGTCCTGGAGATTATTGTAGTCCATGCCACAGATGCAGGGACTGTTGCACCAAGACAAGGGGGAATGGGTACAAATTGAAAGAGGGGAAGTTCAGGCTGGGTAATAGGAAGAAGTTCTTTACTGTGAAAGTGATGAGACACCAGAACAGGTTGCTCAGGAAGGTTGTGGGTACCCCAACCCTGGCAGTGGTCAAAGCCAGGTTGGATAAAGCCTTGAGCAACCTGGTCTAGTGGGAGGTGTCCCTGCCCAGGGCAGGGAGGTTGAGATGATTGAGATCTTTAAGGTACCTTCCCAAACCTTAACATTTTATGGTTCAACGATTCTTTGACATGGGCTGCCTTCAACGTGGCTCAAAGCTCCAAGGTTCAAGCAGTGAGGGCAGTTGGAACACACCTGCATCTGTGGCATGGACTACAACAATCTCCAGGACATGAGTGATGAACATCTTGAGACAGCAACATTTGCTACTAGCCTAGCTAATTCTCTGAGAAAATGCTTTAGCAGATGTTTAGGTGGTTTGGTTCTTTGTGACTTTGTTGTATTCTTGTCCCCAAATGTCCCTTACGATCCTAGGATTACAGGGGACACACAGATGCCTCCACCAGCACATGCCAAGGACTCAGCTCACCCCCCTCTAATTATTGCTTCATTTTACTTTTCATCAGAAGCATCAACTTTCCTGCACCAAATCAATGCTAGCAAGAGGAAATTTTTGTGCTTTAAATTGTCTAAATCCACGCAGGTGAATTTGGGACAAACATACTGCCAGGGCTGCTTCTGAAGGTAAAACGTTCAATGATTTTTGATACTCTCAGATCCTTCTAAAAATGGGCACGACAGGGGGAGGGAAGGGAAGGGAAGGGAAGGGAAGGGAAGGGAAGGGAAGGGAAG
>QUSF01000008.1:2656900-2890537 GCA_003676055.1 Chloebia gouldiae
AGGGAAGGGAAGGGAAGGGAAGGGAAGGGAAGGGAAGGGAAGGGAAGTTGTTTTCAGCTCCCTGTGTTATGTTCATTTAAAAAATGATGCACCCTATATAACACAGCAAAACACAATGTGATTGAAGGGAACTCTGTAGAAAAAAAAATGTGTTTTGGATCAGATCCTTGTTATTATATGCTTGGTGAACATTTGATCTGTATTTATTGCACTTGGACTGAAGTGCGCAGATGAACAAGTATCCTCAGCTGGGCAGTTAGCAGATCCTAACTTATAATTTATAAATAAAGACTATGTTCCACTGAACAATGGCTCAGTGCAGCCTGCTAATCATCACCTTTGTGTCACCCCACTCAGGTAACCCCCTTTTCCTTTTCTGCATGGTTGTGGTTGAATTCTTCACGGGGTTACCCTCTATCATATCTCAAAGGCACACGGTGTGGCACTCAATTGTTATTTTGAAATGAAGGAGAAAATTGTTTTCCCAGACACCAGAAAATACCAGGGATATATCATCTCTATTTGGGATGTCCCAGGAAAGTAGCCCAGTTTCCCTAAGGAGTGAAGGGATGACAGGGAGCAGGGTATGGAAGACGGCTGAGAAATTTTTGTTTCCACCACTTGGCCTTTTGAAAAAAAGGGGGGTTTTCCCCAATTCATAAAATGTAACCCCATTTTTCTCCCTGGGTAACTTTTATAGAAAGGAAAGGAAACCATTCCACCTTCTCACATCCCAGCTTCTGTTTACACAGGCTCATTGTGCAACCCATCCATGCCACTGATCCTCTTAACTCTCTAAATCATGACATTAGCTTGGACCATTACGATTAAAACTCATTCTTTTCTGGCAGATAAAATCTCTGCCATGCATGAGGGCAGACAACACAGTAATGAAAACTCTGACTCAAGACCAAAACACTCGTGAGTTCTTCAGGGCGACATGTTGAAAAGGCAGAAAAGTGTGTCAGAAGTTTAAAAAGGGGATCACCAAATGGGTGTAAAAAAACCTCTGCTGCAAGGCCATTTTTTTACTGCCAAGAAGGTGTAAAAAAGCCTAAGCATTAATGAGACTGAAACCCTGAGGCAGAAAAAACAGATGTTGGCTCATAGCCCGCAGAAAAATTGATGGCAGATAGGAACATGAAGCTATGATTCACCCCAACAGTGGAACCCAACTGATTTTAACTCAACTATCTACCCTGAGAATTTGACCTCAAAGGCATCAGACTTTTACACTGCATGGACAAGGTGTGGGTGGAGGAAAAATCCCTTAGGGACAACAGGATCTGTAACAATTTCCTACCAGGTCAACCTGGATAACTTACTAACCAATCCAATCAAAAGCACCTTTGCAAGAGGATCCTAAAATTTTTCTCTGGCTGTGAAGAACATCTTGTGTTTGAGCTCTGCAAAAAAGTTTTGAGTTGACTTACCTATGCCTTTACTCAGCTCTCTAAGAATGATCCTGCTGCATAAATTCACACTGAGGAGAAATTAATAGCCCTTCAGGTGAACTGGAGGTAGCCTCGAATTCGGGAAAGATGGGTTGACCGTGAGTTTTTGAAATTACAGAAAATCCATCTTGATCATTTGTATATGCAAGAGTTTCGTAATGTATTTTTTTTTAATTAAGAAATAGACAGCTAAAATAGGTAACTAATAAATGCTACTGAGAGATGAAATTCTCCCACCAAAGGCATGCTGTGAACATTCCTTATGCAGAACATCAGCACGAAACTTCTCTGCTTGAATTATGATACTCAGCAATGGCATGGCAAACAACTATTTTATTTCCAGGGGTTTCTAACTCAAGTTTAACAGATTGCTCTATGCTGGCACGTGGTTTCAACTTGGGAGCAAGCATTTCTTTTATAAACAGCTTTTTCTTTTCTTTTAAATGGTTATTTCTCTTTGGTTTCACTTGTATGCAAAATGATCTGGGATGCTTTTTGCACTTGTGTACAGTAACTCAAAAACAGCTTTCATTGGAACAGGGAAATTTGGCAAGTGAACAGTCAATATTGCCCTCTAATTGCTTTTAGCGTTTTTGCAAAAATAAAAATGTCATTTAAAATGGCTGAGATATTTCAGTTTGAAAAGTGGCTACTGAACAGGCACAATAATGGCATGGATTTTTACTTTGTGTTTGTAATGCACATACTCAGCATAATGTGATCTCTAAAATATACATCCCCAAATTAGGGCTGCACTAATAATTGATTTTTTTTTTCACTTCAGTGGCTGAAATAGAAAAATTAAATCTGTTTCTGTTGATATAGAACATTTTTTTCTTTTTCTGTGAAAACTCAAAAACATTTTCCCATAGGAGTAATACATAAAAAATATTTCCATTTAAGGGTCAAAAAATATAAGAGGAAAAAATACATTTAAAAAAAAGCTACATTGCACACACTGTACACAAAGGGAGAAGGACATGATCATATTCTTCCCTTCCTGTTTTCCCCCCTTGTCACACTCTGAGGATACTTACCCTGGCAGTTTAAACCTCACTTCCTTTAGAATCCTTCAACATATAATGACTTGGGAATACCTTAAACACTAGGCTACCAGGTACCCAAGGAAAATCTGGTCCATTCACAGTCACTCTAATTGGTTTTCTGTGGCCAAGAGGAGTGCATTACTTGGAGAAGTCTTTAGTTAAAATGTGAACTTTTGAGTTTGTTCCTGAGACCTGAAGATAGAGTACATGCCCTTACTCCACTCTGGATTATGGCCTTCAGGATTCTCTCCACAGGCCAATGAAAATTTAGCAGAACCTTTCATCTCCACCAGCTTTGACAGCCCAGACTTTTATGTGGGAGTACATCTTGACCTTCCCATGAAGGCAGTTTTGGGACAGAAAGGCAAGGAAGGGAGGGGGAACTGCTCTGACAGGCAGGGAATGGGAAGGGAAAAGTGCCACCTCCTTTCTCTGCTGATGTTTTGGGTGGCCTTGAACAAGCCCAGGCTTTGCTGAGGAGTGGCAGGGGGAAGAGTGCCTGTTTTGTGAGATCTGCCATGTTGTGTGGACATTTGTGGTCCTGCACATTAACGAGAATTTAAATACCCACGGGTGACCTGACCAGTTTGTACTTAGGCACCACAAGCCTCCCTACACCACCATACAGCTTTGTGCTCTTTTAAACCTTCACAGCAGCCTCTTGTCTCCATCATGAGGCAAGTTTTAAGGTTGTGACATTGTTAAAAGTACATTGTTTGTTTTCATTTGCTATTCATTGTTTTTAACATGCAAATTGGCAACACGCTTTTGTCCTTTTCTTCTACATTCGTGAGGATCAAAGTTCTATTTCATGGATGGGATTGGATTTTTTTTCTTTTTTTTTAACCAGAAGCTAGGGATGAGTCTATGTTCACGTGACTACAGAGCCCGAGGCTTTAGAAATCATCACAGGAATCTCCCTAAACATCATGTGCTGACAGCAGAGCAAATAGTGAACATTCACTTGTCTGGTGAGATTGTATATTAATTCAAGACCATCAAGAGCCACAACCATATTTCTCTAAAAGCCAACAGCAAGTCGGGGCGGGCTAGCTGGGAGAGACGGCTGAACAAACAGGCGTTGTTCAGACCTTTAATCCCTTTGAGGAGTCCCCACTCCACCTCTCCCATCCACCCCCCTTGGCTGAATGGATCTGCCACAGTCACTGAGAGGTTTTTAAAATGTCTCCCTAAGTTACAATGTGCCGTTCTAGGTCCTTTTCTGACAGGAAATCCTCCGCTCCATCTCTGCAGATGGAGTTAATTTGGCTGAACTGTGCTGCCCTGGGTGAAGGATTTTCAAATATAAATGGTACAAATGCAACTTTCCCTGCCAACAAAGTCATCCTATGTTACAATTTCCACCATCTCTACCCCAAGCCTGCCTTATAAGGAGCGCGTTCCTTCTGCTGAGATTCATTCTGTCATTAATCTACGTCTTCTTTCAACAAAAAAAGAAATATGGAATGAGATTACCAGAATGGATGGCCTGGTGCAGACTAGAGAACACTTCTTTTTAATAGGGATTTAAATTTGACATAGTTAAATGTCTTGTGCCATCATGTTTCAGCTCTGTTATGTGGATTCTGGACCATGCTACCTACTTGGATGTGAATGCACTGGGCTGATTTTAAGGCTTCTCTCCTGGCTATTCAGAGGAACTGAAATTCCATATCCTGCTCCAAAGCTGACTCATTTGGCCAAGATAGTGGCACAGGGTAATGGAAGCTCTTTCCAAGAGGGATGGGCAGCTACTCTTCTCCATTCCGCTGTGCTGCCTGCCCAAGTCAGCTGGGAAAGGAGGAATGACAGGCAAAAAGAAAAAGGGCTGCTTCCAGTACCTGGACAAGCTTCTGCACATAAACCCCCAGTCCTGGAAGTCCCAGTTCTTTTCTTCTTTACACTCATGGAAAACAGGAATATTCACTTGAGTTACCCTGCTGTGAGAGGATAAATGCTGAAAATGTTTCTTTCCCCCAAAAGGGGCTGATCTAATTTTCCAGCACCCAGGTTTAATTAAAAGGCTGATATTATGAATCCAACTGCAAGAAAAACAGCCTTCATCCAACAGTGTTCACATAAGACATGAAACTGCAAAGTGGAAAGAACCTTCACCTCACTAAACTGATAGGAATTGTTTTCCTTCAAAAGCCTCAAAAGGCCTCAAAAACACGACATAAATTTCTGGCCACAGTGACTATTTTTACTGTCTTTGAGATACAGCACACAGCATTTTGGCTGCTCTGTTTATCTCCAAAGAAATCACTCTGGGCAGTGGGAAACTAAATGCAGATTTAAAAATAATAATCCCTTCCCTAGTGAGAAGCTTATGTGTTAATTTTCCCTGCTATCTCTCTTCCTAATATTGTTGATCAAATCTTTGATTAAAATAACATCAGCAGCTGAGCCTGTGTGACAGGGAAGGAACTGAGCAAGTTTGAGTCAGACTGTTACAATAATTTGGATTTCTTAAGTGCATTGTGATAATACAGTACCCTGAAGAGCTAATATTCGTTCAGTAAGGGCATGCAACATGATTCTTTTATTTCCTGCCTCTTTCTCTCCCATGCAGTGATTGTTAGATACTGGGACATGTTTTTATTGTTTCTCAATAATATTGAGGCAGTACCTAGAGTTTTCAGGTTTTCATTGTGTGCTTCATAAAGAAAGTATGATTCTGCTTTTATTCAGAGAAGGCAATCACTGCATAGACAAAGAGGAAATAACAGTGGAAAAAAAGGCTGGCAAGGACTAAATACTGAAGTCCTTAAAATTGCTAAATCACCTTCCAGTTATTTATAATATTAATTTCAGTAAGGTCTAGCAGGTATTACACGACACCTGTGAATACACCTATGTGTATTCGCATAGTAACAGATATTTCCTGCTCTAAAGAATTATAGTACAAAAATAAGATGGGAGAGAAAACAGAAAGAGGAAATTACCTGCCCACCTTGGTAGCAGCCTGGGAATTCACCAGCTCACTTATGATTTCCAATCCAAGCTGCTGGGCCACGCAAGTGGAGCTCAGTGGCAACCACAATACCTTGGTCTTGGTTTTGACACATAAGAGGAGAAGATGTCAGCACAGCAAACATCTTCTGTGGATCCACTGAGATGCAGGATGAAAAACAGAAGGATAAGAACATGTAGGATTTTCCATGTCTGGTTGTAATAGTCACTGAAGACAGTATGTTAGGAATGGAATTGGATGGGGGGTTGAAAGGAATGAGGGACAGGGGTTTGCTGACAAATTGGAAGAAGATAAACTAGTCATGAGAGCCAAAGGGAAAGCCTCTTATCCTTTGGGCTGTATTTTCTCCTACAGAAAATGATCAGAATCATCCACTGAGCCTTTCTTACACCACAGAACCCCTCACACTTACCCTAAACTGGGAAGGAGTTCTCTTGCAACATGGGCTATTTTCTGCTTTAATATTCTCTTTTCTTTTCTGGTTTTGACAAGAGCTTTGTTCAAGAGAAGACCGAATAAAAGACCCAAGGCCAGGTGTTACATAGTTGAAGACCAATGCTAAAACAACACAAACAGGAAAACCAGAGGGAGACAACTGAACTTTTCTGCCAGTCTTTTAAAGTTATTAATTCCCTCCTCTCCTCGTACATTGCTCTCAGGCCACATCCAGTTTAAACTCACAGCTGCAAGAAGCTGCTGGAGCTGAGTTTCCACCAAATGATTGTGCAGCTCTCTCAAAATAAGATTTCTCAAAGATTACTCAGACTGTGCATCCAAATTTGAACGTCTAAGCTCTTACATACAGGTTTGGGTGACTTCCCCAGTTTTCCACCTGTTTACCTCATTATTGTTGCTTCATTTAGAAGGGAGAGAATTTCTCAGTGCAAAGATGGCCAAGAGGATAATTATAGCCATAAAAATATAATTGTGGAAAACTGACCATGTTGGTCCATCATCCCTCAGCAGCTACTAATCCTCACCATAAAAAAATCCACTTTTTAATAAAGCTACCTGGGTATAAAGGAAGGCTTTGGACATTTAAATATAAAACATTACAGGTCTGTGGGTAGTGTCACATGAAAAGATAGGGCCATGCCTAATGCTGTAAGAACAAACTAGCTCAGAAATAAAAGGTAGACTACGACTCTGGAAAAAAAATAGAACAATCTAATATTTCAACATGACCCTTACTTGTATTAAGTATATAAATTGATATTGTATACATACAGAATATCTGTAGATAAAATCTTGCTGCTACTTTCTCAGTTCTGTAACTCTGTACTGCACTTTGGGATAATCTAGAGCTGCTGATGTTTGAAGACCCCTAAAATCAAGTGATGCCAGACCACCAACAGACAAGAGCTACAGAAACAATCTGTGTGCCCAGGCCAGCTGACAATTCCTGACAATCCCAGGCACACAGAAAAAAAGGGACAATAAGACCACTGATAAATTGCAAAGGATAAGCTTTATAACTAAAAACAGTAATATTGACAGGTATGGGATAATAACCCTTGAGTTTCTTATTTACAGGGGGCAATGGATGTACAGAGGAAAAATCCACGTGGTTTCAAAAAGGCTGAGGGAAAATACCAATGCTCCCAAGGAGCTGGAAATTCTGGTCCCAATGGTGTTAGCAGGTGAGGAGTTGTCAGAAACAGCAACCATCACTGGGCAACCCCCTAAACCCATATCCAATTCAGTGGCAGCTCTGAAAGATGAGGTGATAATTAGAGCTTGAAGACCAAACACAGAACAGCGTTCTCTGAAAATATTCAGTGTACCTGCCTTCTCACTCACTTGCACTCCTTGCTATCAAGCTTAACTCCTTGAGCTGTTAGAGAAACTGGTTGTCTCCTGAAATTTAATGGCAGTCATGAGACAACCAAAACCTCAGAGGGAAAAAAAACCCTGCATTTTGCAGGAACATTTTACCTTCTGCTTTTGAAGTCTATGATAATATTCCTATTATATGAAGTGTATGATTTTATTCTCCATATCAATGGGTAAAAATGTTACGCTAAATCCAGTCCCTTTTAATTGCTGAAGGCTGTAACAAATGCAACATGCCATGGTCTAGTCCTGCATTTGGAGTGAGTGTCTACACCCTTGGGCATTCAGACGGATTCTTCTGCAGATATAAATATATATATACACACTCAGACACACACTTTGCTCAAACACACACACACACACACATCTTTATAAATACAGCCAGGCATAGGACTTATTTATGATATAAAACTATTGCTTCTCCTTTAATACCCAGCTCATGAATAATTTGAGAAGACTGAAGTATTTTCTCCTGCATCAGAAAACTTATTTGTTTGGCTTCCTCATTTATCTTTCGCTCAGATTTGCAATTTATGCCTTCTCACAGCTTTCAAATATCTAACATTTCTTTTGTCCCTTGCCCATAACATTTAATTTCTCTCCCACTGATTATTTATCTCTGCAATTTAAAGCTATATTATTTAATGCTACAAGCTATAAAGTGTTGGGGGATGCCATTTGTATGAAAGATGCTGCACAAAATAGAACTGCATTGTCCTATGACTCCAAGTTCTTCATAAGTAAAGTACATACCATTTCCACAATCATAGCACAACCATCCATTCTGTATCAATATATTGTTTATTTTTTAGGATATCAAAACGTACATGCTTTGAAATATATAGAAACAGAAGTACTTTTTTTCCCCTGCTGAAATATTTGATCTTTAATGTCTTAAATGAAAAGGAAGCAGAAAAAGCTTTTGCTCAAGTAGCAACAGTGACCTCTAGTGTGTTTTTCAAATTTCTTCCACTGAATTTACACCCATTGTTCCTTTAACCTTTAGGGCATTATTTAAGAACAATTTTCCGGATAGTATTTGGACTAATTTTCTTATTGACTCTATACCAGAACATGATTCTTGGGCGATCTTCTTTTATCCTTGTAATCTATGGTAAAGTAACTGTGTCTTCATTAATGACTGTAATTATCATATATAAAGTTGTCATTTAAATGAGCAATCATCTCTCTCACACATACGTATGCACACACACAAACTGAGCGTTATTTGTAGCAGGAATTGAAATTTGGCTAGATATCCTATTTAGCTTCAAGCAGTAAACATCAGGAGCACAGATTGCATTGGTTGACAGAGTCTGCCAGCCAAGACCACAGTTGGGGTTTTCTCTCCCCACAATTTTATTTTTTCCCCCCCAACCAGACTAATCTATACCATGCACAGATTGTCTTTCAGATGAGGAATGTTGCAAGAACACTCCATAGTGCATACAACTGTTAAATTGGCACTGCTGTCACTAAGCCTGTGTCAGCACTTCCAATCTAAGATGCTATTTTCAGTTTAAAATTCAGTTACAAGAGCTGTAATGTACAAAGTGGCACTTTGTGCACGTGGGAAGGAGGTTGTTCTGAACTAGGGAAGCACACCCTGGAGGGATGGGTGGATTTTTGTGCACGCTGGTGTCTGGGTACACGCAGGTTTTGGAGGCACATTGCAAATATCCAGGCCAGACCACTGAACCCTGTTGAACTTTTAGAAAAGCAAATACATGATCTGCTTATGACACCTACTTTCCCCTTCCTTCTACAGATGTCAAAGACAGCTTTTCCTATTAGTAAAACGTTTCTCTAAGCTCTTTTGATTTTGAAAAGTACAAGTGAATTTTTTTAAGAAGTCCAGTTGTCATCAGATGAAACTCTGGTTAGGTTTAATAGGACAGAACTGGGAATATATTATCAAAGCAAAGCATCTACAGAGTGTGTGTGTACAAGTGACCAAAACTACAGGCACAAAGAGTAGCTGAGCCCACTTATATGCAAAGAGAAACCTAAATTTCACACCCTAAATTATGTCTGTCACATGGGCACTGATATTTTCAAGTATGACTGATTTTTTTTTTTTATCCTTTCATGTTCTAATGGAAATTCTATCCATCCCTGTAATTCACTGGCTAAGAAACAGTTTAGCCAGCATTTGTACTGTACCTTAAGCAAGTGCAACTATTTACATTCCTAACAGATTATGCATCCTCAACAGGATTGCTGGGTCTTCTATTTTACATCACCAGCAAAAGAGCATCATCTTACTTCTTTGTTTCAGAGACAGGGATCCTTGTGATCCATCAAATCACTAAAGTGTATATTTTAAGAAAAGAAGATGACAAACCAGGACTCCATCTTTCAGTCATGATGCTGAACTTTCAATTTTCCATCCCACAAATGTGTGAATTAAGGACACATGATGGTGATGGCCTTAATTTGATTCCCCTGACTTCTCTCAAGTCGAGATAGCACCCCAATGTCATTTTTTCTTTTAGCTTAAGGAGTGTCTGCATCCATTCAAGGCAAGGGAGGACATCACATATTTAGATGAACAAATGAGTTTAAGAAATCCTGGGAAAAGATGCTAAGGGATTACAATATGTAGATCTTCAATGTGCTAATTGCACTGCTGTGGAGGAGGAGGGTCATAATGGAATAATGGAAAACAATGGAATAATGGAATAATGGAAAACAAAAAGAGAAATAAGAAAAAAAAAAGAAGTTTCAGGGATCCTATAGGGTTCTCTTGCAGGGCTTGGAACTATTTTCCTCACAAATCTTGACCCATCTGATGAAAATCAAGGCTTGGTATTGAGAGAAATGAAATGGGGGGGTTATGGCAGTGCAGTGCAGATGTGAGAGTGGTCCTGCAGCCTCGTGACAGAGCAAGAGCAAAAAATGCTACCCTGCTTCCAGGTAGACACACCCTGGGGTAGATGAAACATCTTGTGACCTCTAGGAAACAGAAGTGGGACATTATGGCTCTAAAGTCTTTCCTGAAAAGGGATCACTTTGTGCATGGCCAGCCTCAGGCTGATCCAGGGAAGGAGGTGGGAAGGAGGAGTAGGAAGTTAAGCACACAAGCCTTTCCCACAATTTAGTGGAACTGGCATCTCGAGGATCCCTGGCTTCAGGCTCATGTCAGGTGTCATTCAGCAAATATTCCCCAAACCTGGCATCATTACTGCTCCCACACTGTGTTACTTTCCTCAGAACCCATATTATTGAACTGGACTCTACATCCTCTCCAAATAAATAAAATCCTGTATCAGGCTGCACAACTGATGAATGTTAGTTTCTCCTAATAACAAAGCACAGCTCCTGGAGTTTTTAGAGCTTTTCTTCTTTTTCCCCTACCCAGCCTGTAAACAGCATAAATTAGTAATCAAAAAGATACAGCTCTCTGAATCTTTTATGATGGTGTGAGCAAGAGAGAAATTTGCAGACCAAAGGCTCTAATACACATATTTGTAAAGGTGGTCTTTGTTTAAGGAGAAGAATAGAAAGGCTGGAGGTTTCTCCCTCCCCTCACCTACTCTTTGTGAGCTAATTACAACCTGAATGAGCTCTTGTCTCAGGGTCTTTCTTCAGGGCACTTTCTTGCACAATACCACAGATCTACATCAATTATCTCTGAAATCTCTTTTATTATTTGGTTTTAAAGTACCCACTTGTAAAAAAGTTATGCTGCAGCCCCCAAAAAACTTGAAATGCTGCCGGAGCAAGGACTGAGCACAGGATTCTTGATTCCTCTTTCATTTTGCTCCTCTGGGAGAGTCAACAAACATACATGCATGTACACATCCTGTACATTTACTGTGTATATTGCACTAGGCAGAGCTGTACAAAGCCTCACATTAGTAACCATGTGTCTGGCCTTTATCCTGTCAATTTGGAGTTTCTCCCAAGTTTAGATTGACCACTGGGACTTTGCTGAGAGACAAGGCTCTCTCCAGACATTTGCCAAATCCCGAAATATGACCTCCCATTTTCACCTCTGTGCAGATGGCAACATCCCTCTCAGAGCAGAGACCCCTGGGTTTCACCTGGACTGGATCAAGTCCCCAGTTTCAGGATCTTTTAAGCAAAAAGGCTGCTCAGCTTTCACCTCAGGTCCCTGGCACACCTCAGTGATAGAAGCTCCATATAAAAATGGGGCCAGTGAAGCATGATTCTCTCCTGGTTACTGTGTCCTGTTTCCTAAAATCAATGTCTCCAGGATTTCCTGACCTGGAGGTTCCAACTACTTCATTTATAACCACCAATGGACCTCTTCTAATAAAGTTGCCTAATCCTATTACTTTATTTGTTTTGAATTGAGTTTATTCTTCAGGTCTCTTCAACATCCTGTGTTGGTGAGTAGCACAATTTCATTACATGCTATGTGAAGAAGCACTTCCTTTAGGTTTTGTTTCATTAAACTCCCTGCTTCAACCATTTCTGGGTGCCTTCTCTGTTTCACATTTATTTCTTTCCAGGCTGAGTGAGGGTTCCATGGGACCCACAAAGCACTCATGCAGCTGTTGGGAAGGACAAACTTCATGTCTCCCCCAACACAAACTACAGAGCTGGTATTGGGAGGGAGACACTCTCACCACCAAATACAGATACTGCCATCCCTGCCAGCTTCCACAACTATGATACAACCCTGATTTATGAAAACTTCCATCACATGTCTGGACACAAGACCCTTGCAGCAGCTAAAACACACAACAGCACTGACCTACCACAGCCCTAGTTACAGAAAAGCCTGAATTTTGTGGGAGGAGGGAAAAAAACAAAACAAGGAATGTGAAATTAAAATAACAATAACCTATTTTTCACTGTTGTTTGAGCCTTGATTCACAAAGACACAAAGAGATGCTTTCCTAGCTTAAAAAACTAACCCTGTCCCAGAGTCAGGTCTGCAAGCACAAACACAAACTTTATGGTAAAATATTGGCAAAAGTGAGTGCACTTTACTGGTCTAGAGTTCAGTAACAGTGCTCATGACAGTGCTGAACAGAGCCATTATCTCAGATACACGTGTGCAGAGAAGAGAAGCACTGTCCCTGCTTAGCACATGCAAGTCCACTGAAGGTGGTGTGAGGATTTTCCCAAAAATCTCTGGGAGAAGGTCTGGCAATGATGGCATCTGACCTGAGAAAGCTTCCACAAACATAAGTGTTTTTGCACTTTTTAAACGTGGGATGAATCTTACATCCTGTAGTCCGTCTTTTGAGATGGAATGTCTTACTAAGTTGGGGTTTTTTTATTAGATTCTTTCTCTAAGAAAGAAGAAAAAGTTGGGGATGGGGTGGGGAAAGCTCAGTATTTCAATGGAAAGAGAATAATGGTGGAACTGGAAGTCTTCCCAGTTATAAACTAAACGCTGACATGTTGAAGACTAACTGTATTATTTTTCCTTGTTGTTTTGTGGTTTGTTTTTCCCCTAATAGATAGTTTGCTCCCATCCTTCTGATTGCATTACTTTGCTCAAATTAAGTTTGATATTTCAGAAACCCAGACTTCACTTTCCAAGTAAGAAGAAATCGTACTGCCTTCAAAGGTATCAATATTTCATCAGGTCTTTGTTCAGCACTGGTTTTAGCTTTTCTTAATGGTGCACTTTACCAGGCAGCTTTTTCATACATCATTAAACAGCAGCTATAGCACTTGTGCCCTGTTTCTGATTTACCGTAGATAGTAATGTTTAAGATCACATTAAACACCACACATGCTCTCAGCTATTTGAGCAACATCAGAGTAATGAACAGTCAATAGTCTTACTAAATTAGTACCCTTTGGAGCTCTCGTTACTGAATCAAATCAGTATCCTTGGTCCTCTGGAGAAGGCAATTCTAATGTGAAATAATGAATTTAGTGTCTAATCAAACTTAGGGGTTCCTTTTCCCTTCTGACATTCAAGAGTAAATTATATAAATTATGTAAAATAGATCTAATACTTCCAGCACCCAAGTCCTGCAAGACACTGCCAGATAATTGCACTGATTGCCTGGGACGCCAAGGTCCAGCCACACACTAATAAAGTTTGTGAGCAAGAAAAGATGGAAGGGCTGGCTGTTCTGGGTTTACAGACATTCAAACAAGAAAATAGGGTTGGAGTTCACTTTCCAGTTCTGCCAGAGGCTTTGGGCAAAACAACATATAATCTACTTGTACCTCCACCTCCTATCTGCAATGGAAGGGTATCACCACTTAGTAAATCCTGTCCTGCTTTTTATGATATCTATGTAGCAACATGGAAAAAATGCTGTGTATTATGTGCCCAGCAATGCTAAATCCTCACCACAGGTGCCTAAAAATGTTGTTGTGCTTAATTGCAAGAGTCTTCTTAACTGAAAGGAAATAGGAGGATGAAATCAAGATAAAATATGACTGATCAGTAAATAACTTGCAGAATCTGGCCAAGGGGTCTCTGACTACAGGAGACCCTGGCACTCACCTCCCTGAATCTAAAGTAAAAACAAATTTTCACAGTTGCTGATCTGCCAGTAGATTCCAAGCTACTGGTACCCAAGTACACACATGGATGCCCAACTTCACATTCCCTTTTTATTCCTTAACTCATAGTCCCTACACAGGCATGCAGAGCTAAGTTTGCCCTGATCTCCATAGAAACAATACAGTGCTGTAAAAGAACAAACCATACCATATCATTTAGGAAGCAGATGCTTTAGGAAAGCGGTGCCATTGGCCTATGGGACAATAACAGGTAATAGAATTTATGCTAAATTTAGAGGAAATTATGTTTTCTCTTCCTTGTCTTCCATTTTCAAAATATATCACCTACCAATAACATCATTAGCCTTTTAAAGCACTGCAGTTCCTTGCTAAGAAGACATTCTATTTTTTTAATGAAAACTTATGTTTCAGAACTACAGCTTTGTGATTCAGCCTCAATATTCTTTACAAGTCACTGTTCTTATTCTTAATAGTATCACTCTTTCAATCAGGGTGGCCTTGTCTTACACAAATAGCAACAGGGTGTGAGGGTTGTATTAAAAAGCTAAGCTGCATTTAATGCCTGAACATCTAAATGTATCACAAAATACGTTTTTTAAACTTAGAGAAAATACTTTCAGTTCTAGACAAAAAAAAAAAAATTAAAGTCTCTGAGGTCAGTCTTCTACTCCTTTCAAAAATCCACTTCTTTCTACCTGATCCCAACAGATGAAAAACAGGATGGGACTACAACTCTGTGTTTCTGCGCTTAAAACTGACCTCTCAAATATTAGACCTCAAGAACACAAGAACTTTTGCACACTTTGGGGGTTCCCTGCCACATCCTTCCACCCAAGGCTGGCTGCTGAAATTTTTCTTTTGTGTAATATTTCAATATATCACAGCTACCTTTAATTGTGCTGTGTCACTAGGGACACAGATACAGTGCTGCTTTGACCCTCATTATCACACCCCCTTAGCTGTGAAAGAGAATTTTCATTGAGGTTAGACACCTAGCAAATCTGGACTTCTCTGGAAAACCCAGCCTAGTTATGTTATGAAACACACAAGATGACTAATCTACAGTATAAGAGCTTAATTAGCTCAGTTTCATATTTCATCTAAAGATTTAGGAGAAAGTCAAAAATTTTGTTTCTTACAAGCCTTGACATCTGCTTTATTCTCTGCATGGGTATAATGTTTGTCCCACCAGTTTTTGCTCCCTAGAAGTCATGCATTTTCCAAGACTATCCAGCAACTTAAAAGAGATTTGTTCCACATGTACATATATAAAATCAGCTGGATGAACCACTGTGCAGTTGCCTTCCTCTTTTTCTAAATCCTAAAGCAAAATACAGCAAGAAAATGCAACTGAAATTTTTCCCATAAAGGTTTACATTTCCTTTTGCAAAATGCTTCTATGTTTATTCACATTTTAGACTCCTCAACCATTTTTAAAAGAGCCTCTTACCTGTAGCAATTTTGAACCACATCATCTCCAGGTGAAACTAGAAAACGAGTACCTACCAAAATTCAAAGCATTTTTCCTTATCTTTACTGCAGAGAGTCAAAACATTGCCATGACCATTCGGTGGGGTGATTGACAGGGAATTTTTTAAGAAAGAAGAGAGGAAACAAATTTTGGCTGGACAAAACCACACAGTAAAGCCACGCACCCCTTCACAGTAACCCCTGCAGCGTGTTAAGAGGCAGCTGATGTTGAAGGCAGCCAGCATCCCCTTCACTGTACATTTTCTCCCTTGGTGCAGGGGGAATGGCATGGGATGTTCCTGTAGGATGGTGCAAGTGCTGTGACCAGGAAGCTGTGCCAGGCACAGCCCTGGGCTGGGATTACTGCAGGACAGCACAAGGCCCAGGACTGCTGCACCACAGCCCAGTGTTTTGTACAGCTGTGCTCAGAGACACTCAGTGCAAAACAAGCATATGCAGCAGCAGGCTTTCACCCAAAGTGCTCTGAAATCAAAGGAGAGAGATTATTGATTACAGCTGGCTGTGGGTGAAGCCAAGCTATAGGAAACACAACTGATACTTATCAAAACCAAAGAGGTTGTTTTTCTTTCCTGCCTTTGATTGATTTTGTCATTTACTTGTGATTCCTTACTACTTTCTCCTGCACAAGGCTTAGCTAAAGAGCCTCAAAAAAGTAATTGATCTGGAATTGTGTTTGAATAAAGATAATTAATTTTATGTTTTCCACCCACTCTTGTTTTGTTTGGGCTCTTAAAATAACAGTGATTCCAAACCCCTCCTCTTGTCCAAATCCTGCAATGACATGTACCTTTAACTTTGTAGGCAGATGTTTGTCAGTTCTGGGTTCAATAGCTACATAAAATAGCTGTACAAGTCTCTGCACATTTGGGACCTTGAGGGCACTATTGCTATGAATAGCAATAATTAGCACAGATTAATTTACAAGGAGAAATCAAGTTAGGGCTTTCATTTCATTTCCTTTAACTGTAAAAACAAACCAACCACTCAACCAAAATCCCTGAAAATACCCTCTATTACCTGAAGGTCTCATTCTTTTTCAGGAATCTTCCAAAACTACTTGTACTCTCTGAAGGTTATGGCCCCTGGCATGCAGAACCATCAATTTTAAATCCCCTTGACTTATGCAGGCATGCAATCCATTGGAGAAAATGTAAGAGTTTTCCTAGCATTCATTGGTAGGAAGGTTCCTGTTCCCTTCATCATAACACATAAATCCATCTTTGCTCTTCATCTGACAAAACTGTGAAGGGCTTACACATCCTAACAGGACTATCCAAGGTTCTGCATATCCCTCATCCTACTCAGCAATCCCACCTGTACACAATGCTGTAAGTTTCAGATCCATCAAGCTGTCATCTCTGCTATCCGCATGTAGAGAGGTTTTGGCTCAAGTTGGAAGTTTATGAGCAAGATTAAATCCCTGCTAACATCAGGTTCACATTTGATTCTTTAGAATAGCTGTGTTCTTACAAGGTTTTGACCTCAGCAAGACACGAACTCTGGGAGATGATCTCCTCTCATGAAGTTTCCGAGGTCTGTAATAGTGGAAATCTCTCAAGACACATCCTGATGATTTATCTCATCTTACAAATACATGACAGAGCACAGAGCATCCTGGTTGTCTCACTGAAAGCTGCAGGAATACACATTTACAAAACTAACACTTGCACCCCAAAGAATACAGGGAAGTACTCAATCTGGGGGAGCCAGGCCCATTCCAAGTTCTTAGGTACCAAAGTTTTCTTAGAGACAATGATATATTAGTAGGATACAGTGCACTTTTTTCTTTATCATCTAGGAAAGACTGTCTGAGATTTAATATTCCTTACTTATTATGGGTTGTAAAATGTTGCTCAAAAACTTAGGGGAAAAAAACAGCTACTTCTGAGCCAAGTTCATCCAAAATCTAAGACAGACATCTGCGAGGTTACTGCAAATATTTTACAGAAATATTCATTCATTCATTCCATTTTGAAAGGAATTGGATTCAATTATGTTTTCACCTTTTCTGTGTTTTCTTCCTGTCAGTGTTCCAGTGAACAAGTTTGCTGGCAAGAGTTTCCAGAGGGAGTGACCCCAAACGATGTACTGAAGAACTGTCTTAGAAAGCATTTTAAGTACATTCGCTGTGAATGTTCCAAGTAGATGCCTGATCCCAAGTGCTGTGTTTACCCAGGCACAAAGAAGTGACACCTCATGGGCTGTTTGGCCAGTCAAAATGAAAGAACAGACCTTGAACGTGTGGCACATGCAGGGAACAAGATCACTGATAACCCAGGGAGCAGACACACTTGGAACAACCACAGGGGCCACTTCTGTCCGTCCCAGCCGCGCCGCGCCGACGCAAATGCGGAATCATCGCTGACGTCTGTGGCAGGGGATCACAGCTTCAGGAGCAAGAAACAGAGAGGCAGTGTAAATAAAGGGTTTATGCCTAATATTTAGCAAAAGCCAAGCTGAGGCACGTGTGGCAAAATCCACAGGAGGCTGAGCTTCCTTGTAGACTTGTGCTGAATGCTGATACTTCTGAAAATCATTCAGGCTAAGCAGCCAAAGGCAGATGGATATGCAAGGAAACACTCCCATATGGATCTTTTGCTCCAGAATATGGCCTACTAGCCCAAGTTATAGCCAGTCTGGGGAATCCTATGCTGCAGTGGGTGTTTATGTTCTTATTTTAAAGGTGCTATCTCCACAGAAATCCCTGCTCCTCCTTTACTTGACTCCAAGGGGGAGTCAGGCTCAAGTAGCTGTGATGCATGCAGTATTCATGCAAACTTTATAGCCACATCTGTAACCTTTCAGGGCACTATAGTGTCTTGCCAGATTGCAAAGATGCAGAAAATACTGTGCTGCACATGCTCAGGTCCCAACAGCTGGATGCACACACGTAGACAACGCCAGTACAAAGGGCCAGATACTCCAGCTGCTGTCAGCCCAATTTCAACCTGACCCACAAGTGCTTACAAACAAGGTTCAGAATCATTTCCTCAGCTCAGACTGTTAACCATCCTGATGGGAATGAAAGCTAGATTGAGATTTCCAAAGGAAAAGGAGATTTAAAAGTTCTGTTAATGATACACACAAGTTCATGTACTTCAAGAGGAATTTTTGGGTACTACTGTCCAAAGCAGCATTTTCAATTCATTTGGTCTGGGCTAGAATATCTGCTTTGAAGAAGTTATTGTAAATGCAAGAGAAAATATCTAGAAAAAGGTTCTTTTCCTAGGAAAGCCACTTCCCAGTTCAGACCAGATCGATCTGAAAAGTCAGCTAGACTTCTACAAGGAGGCTCCCTGGATACAGTCTACCAAATGAAACCTCTCCTTTCCTTAAGTAGTCCTCATGCAGAAATGTTCAGAGATGAATGATTTTTAGAGAGGAATGGGTAAGAAGGAAAGACACAGGTACTACAACAGCTGTGTGCTATTTTAAGAATCTTTTAAATTGAGAACCTCCCCCGCTACCATATCCATCACATTTAGGCTTTCAAAACATCTAAACTAGGGTATTGCTCTGATTAGCCCTATGGGCAAGCTGCCTTCTTTCTGCCCTTTAGCTGTACAGGTCCACCAAAAAAAGCTGGCTAACAGTCTAGAAAATATAGTGTCATCTTAGTGCTGTACCTCTTCCATCAGCTGGACAGATCAAACAGATATGGACAACTGGACAACTGATTTCTTTTAGCAAAGATAGTTTAATGCAGGTTTGCATCCCTCCTCCTTTATCCTTAGATAAATGGCATGACAGGAGGGAAAATTGCTTCCTGTCCTCCAAGAAAGCCTAATGGGAGGAAAAAAATTGAATATGTTCATATCATTGCCAATAGCTGTATTAACTCCAGTTGCAGCAATATGTTCCAGATGAAAGGGACAAGAGATAAAAGTAAGGAGAGATACCACCCCTCCATCTCGTGCCAGATGGGCAGATTCTTTTCTCAGCGTGTTCTGCTGAAAGTAGCAGGCCCACCTGCAGCCCAGTAGCAGCACCTCAGTGAAAAGTGGGGTTTTGATTCACTTTGCCAAGTCCAGGTGCCTACAGCACCAATACTAACCTCTGAGTGAGCTGAAGAGACTCTACACCAACAGGGCACCTCTTCCCAAAGCAAACATCTATTCCGACTTTGGACAACACCAAAAGTTCCTTTGGTGCTTCCCCACCTGTGAAAGTCCAGACACAACATCCCAGTATGGACCCCTACAAGAAATGTGCCCAGAGGCAGCTGAGATGAATGCTGTTATAGGTATCACTTGGATATGGAGTCACTTCTCAAAGATCAACCTGCAGATTTTGAGAACTGCCATTATATCAAAAGATGGAACACTTAAGCACTATCCCACATGATTTATTCCTCAGAAATTAAAAAATAAAGTTTTCCTAGACTTTGCTTTACTAGTTTTGCTATTGTTCCCTCTTACTTCTGGCTGGGCCAGAAAATATCTGATTTTTTTTTTTGATACCTAATTAACCTCTTCTGTGATATCACTCAATTTGATCGTGTCAATCAGTGCATGCATGTAGCTCCTAATATTCTGATATACCATGTTAGACCCAGAGATAGCCAAGAACCACAAACAGAGATAAAAAACATTTAAAAACATAATTGTGACTGTATTCTCAGACAGCAGTTTTCTAGCTCAGGGTTGAAATGGGTGATATGCTACACCAATCTTTTCAATCATGGAAAACCAGGGCAAAATAGTAATAATCTGAGCTGTTAAGGGGATGGGGTTTTTTTTCCACCCTCTTTAAATTCCCAGTGTTCCTATCTTGCATTTCTTAAGACCATTTCCACCACATCAGCCATCCCCTTTGCAGAGAGCAAATTTCACTCTCTTGTTCTTAGAAGAAAAAAACCAAAATGCCTGTCCAATTTCACCACAATTTTATTTTCTCCAACACTACAGAATTATAAACCCAGGGGTAATTTGTGTTCAGTGACTTCCTGCTAAAAATACAAAGTGTTTTGCAAGCTTGGACAGCGACTGCTAAAACCAATGGGCCAGATTCACCTTGGCATTGCTCTATTCCTACACTGCCATAATAGCACTTTAATCAACAAGCAGAACTGACATAAAGCACTGATGCATCAGGCCCATCATATAGAGTACACCCACTTAATCAGGTAATCAACTTAATCAGGACACTTCCCAAGGAACCAAATTAAGCCTAATGACACCAAGTGGCAAGGACTGCTGCTTAATTGGGATAGTAATTCTGCTTATGGTAATTGGGATGCCTGCAGGTGATTAAATGATACTGAGCTAAGAAGAGACAATCTCTCTGATGCTCTGAGACTCAGTGATTTGTCTCTCCTCAAAAGCCTCTGTCAACAGTCATTCAGCAAAACAAAACTTGTAGAATCCTCTCATTCTGGTATTCTTTGAACAGAGTATTTCAAGATGGAAACAGGAACATAAAAACAAAAAGGAAAAAAACCTTATGTCAGAATCCAGCGCTAGGGATAGCACCAAAACCCCCTACCAAATAATGATTAAAAAAATCAAAACAAATACATAGTGGCACACTTCTGGCTGTGGGAGACATAACTTTAAGTCATTAAATGCTTCTTTCTGCCTGCCTTTTCAAATGTGGCTGTGGCTGATATTTCACAGCAAGATTTCAGAGAAATGGAAGTGCTCAGACTCATGGCAGCTAAGGACTCCTTACAGAAAAGAAGGCACATGTGAGGAGCAAAGGAGGGGATCACACAGCTGCCACCCACAATTTCCCATCCTATTTTAGAATTGCTATCCAGAATAGGCATGAGATACTCTAAAAGTTAAAACCTGTCCTTCCTTTGAAATAACAGTTGGAAACCATAAAGTTCTTCTGGAATTACATCACTGATACAACAGCAGCCTTTCAGAGAGCAGACTTAAAAATAATTTTTACTTTCTAGGGGTCACTTTGCACCATTTAATTAGTAAAAATGCAGAGTCTCACAGAGCACTCTAAGAAAATATGGGAGATGAAGTGCAGCTCCTTTTACACAGCATGTTTATTTGCAAAAATGGAGAATATTTTGGTTTTTCTCATTCTCTCCTGTGATAGCTTCCTACCCACCAAATGCACAGGTTTATGGCATGGTTGTAATTTCTTTCTTCACAGTTTTTATTGAGATACACCCCTGCTACTTCTCCTTCAAAGCAATAAGCTTTATACAATCCTTTCAAAGCAATAAGCATTAATGCACCCCAGCCCTGAGATTTTTATCACCACAGCCCTCCTAAGCAGAGGACACTCCTTAAGCCTTCTGCCCTCAAAGATTTACCTAAAACAATAACTATCTCTTCTTTTTTACTTTAATCAAATTTAACAATTGCCTTGTTTTCTTGGCTTGATGGGACCCCTGTATGTAATACTCTACTTTTCTTTCAAAAAGGTGGATTTGATTCCTGCCACTTGGCTATTTCTTTCCCCTGGGCTTTGCTATGCCTTTTTCTTTCATCATATATTTCCTAAGTCAGTGTACTTAGCAGACACCTGTATGTTTTCAGGTGGGCTGGTTTTTACGTGACTGTACTGAACATTTCAAAGGATAACTCAGTCTTACCTCCATCAGCATTTAATCTACTTGATCCTGATTTATTGCCTTGTCATGTTATTAGTTTTGTTAGGGGAACAAAACAAGAGCATGTGCAGTGTGATACTAGAGGGGAAATTCACATTCCTGCCTTCACCCATTTGCAGAAATTCCCGAAAACGTGCTGTCAAAGGAAAGGGTAAGAGATTGAAGCCCTATAAAGGGAATTGTGAACTCCCTGAAGATCTCCAAATAGACAGGCCTCTGCTGCTTCGTGCTTCTCAGATGTGCCTGCCTGCACAGGGCTCCCAGAGGAGTGCCAGCTCCGACCTGCTTCCAAAGCCGTGGCATTTGTGTTTCCCGCTGCTTCTGAGCGCTCCAGCAGAACTTTCCCCTCCATTCCCTGCCGCTTCCACCGGGCTTCAGGACCCAGCGAGCGATTGCAGAGGTTAATTGCTTTTAACTAAAATCCTCCAAATGTGGCCAAAGAGGCTGAGAGAGCAGCACTGCACTTGTGTTTGCTGGGAGATGCGATTTGCCCTGCGAACTCATCGGCTCGCTGCTCCCTCTCCCTCCCTCTGCTTTTGCCCATTTTTGCATCACTCCTGATGAAACCAAACTTGCACAGCAGTTGCTGGTGAGCCCGGCTAGATGGCCCCCCTCCCCCATTAGCACGTACAAAACACAATAAATAAATTCTAATAAATATATCTCAAAATCAAAACCATTTTGCGTTGCTTAACTGAGTGCATAACTAGTCCTTTGTACACATATTTGTACAAAGTGTTGCCTGTAATTTTAAAGATGCTTGCCTCGGGGAGGTTTCATTTTTCCATTGAAGTCCCCTTGATTTACTGTACGCAATATGTTACAGCTTCCTTATTTGCTCCTTTGGGACAGTTACTGACAGTAAATCTCTATTAAAATATTCTTCCATATGGTTGCATGAAAATTTTATTGCAGTGAGCCTGAGGCTGAAGGTCACAGCTGAGTAGCTGCAGTTAAGTATTGCAGTCTATGGACTCTGAGGTACATCTGTTCTGGGAGCTGGAGCAAAATTAGAATTTTACTGTCAATAGCAGTTCTCCAAAACTGGTTCCATTTGTTTATTGTCGCAGGCCCACAGCAAGGCAGTACCCACCACTTACCCATTACAGGCCATTGTGGCTGCATGATTTAGATCTTCAGATCCCATCCAAAAATTACAGAGTCTGGAGATCGCTGGAGAGAGTCCCTAATGTATATTTCATTTACAAGAGATGAAAATTTAATTTTCTCTCACATGATTTGACTCTATCACTTGCTTACACACTTTTTGGCGTGTGTTCATTGAAAGATTTGCTGGGCGGTGTTTCACACAAACTTTATAACAGATACAAAAGTATGATTTTTAATCGAGTATTGGAAGCAAATAGCCAGCTTGCAGGAACACCTTGCTGTTTCTTGTACAACCAGGTCAAGGAAAACATTGTCTGGTTTGGATGCCATCAGATCTGCTGGTCACTACATTTGGCTCCTGATGTAAAAATGCCCACAATTTGTACAACTTGGAAAGCTGTTTCAAAACAACATTCCAGTGTGGAGGACCACAGAGTATCAGAGTGTTAGGTTGTTCTAAACATTACATTTAGCAATTGTTGCCAGGGTCAGCCAAATGTTAATCTACTGCTTGTATTTGTTTGAAATAAAAAAGGAAACAGTGAGGCACATTTCTAAGCCCATCTTGTTTAGCAATGTGACATCTATCAGAATGGCTCCGAGCCAAAGCAGGCCTTTCCAATACACAGTGTAATTTGGAATTTCTAAAAGAGAAATCAAACCTAAAATGCATTTGTGATTTTAACCTACGTTAACAACATTTTTTAAAAGGTTACAGTGTGCAGTTTGATGGTGTTGTGGAAAACTTCCAGCTGAGAGGTCTGAGAAGGTCAGGAATAGAGTAAATTTTTGAGACACTAAAGCCTGTTAGAGAAATGCAGTAATTTGGAGAACAATCAGCAGAGCTCCAGACCCCCAGGGAATCTGACTGGAGATTCCATAGAAGGGGATCTCACCACTGGTAGCACTTGTTCTGACCTTCTGGGATAGAGGTAATTTTCTGAATGCAGGCAGTAGACAGAAGAGCTGGCAGAGGAGGAGGTGGGGAAAGTGTGATTTATACAGTGTATTCACAAAGGGGAATTTCCAGTGAAATTTGGATCACTATTGTGAAGCAGTTTCTTGAACAAGGAGATGTGATGAATGTTTAGAATCACCTTGATATGTGTCAAACTAGCTTTTTTTCTGAATCAAAAGATGAACACCGCTGCATGCATTACATCAGCCCAAATTCATAATGTTACAGTGTATCTGGGTGCAAAGATACCTCAGAAGCCTGCTGGGTTTTTTAAACTTTTTTTTTTTTAACAACAGCTATTTTTGGGCTGATGACCGTGCAAGAATGTACTTCTACTGCAATTACAGCATCTGAAACCAGGCATGGCACATGCAGCAAATGTTGAATAGCTGGACTTTCAATTTCCAATCTCACTATTAATTGCCCTCTGAAAATCTTGTATGAATTAACCAATTCTTAGATCTGCACCAAACCTGCAGTGCATTTCCACATCCTGAACACACATATGGCACAAAGGAAAGTTGTCTCCCTTTCTGTGGCCAAGTCACAAAGAATGACTTGGTTTGATGCCTCATCCAACTGTGGAACTGGTGCTCAGTTCTCTAATTGTATGTGACAGCTTTTTCATAGTGACAGTAACACACTTCCATCAAAAGCGAGTGCCTTCTTTGAGTTGGGAAAATGCTTTCTTTAAACAACTGTCTGGATGCCCATTCCTGCTTCATTATGGATTTTAAACCACACAGAAATGTATCTTGCAGTGTAGACACCTATTTTAGTCTTACAGCTAAGAGTTAATACTAATTAGATGCTTTGATACTCACAGGCTTAATTAGTTCACTTGAATCTTATTGTTTCAAAGTAGGAGAGACGTGAACTTGCCATAATATTTTACCAAAATAGATATGTAATATGAGAAAGTGAAACTCATTCCCCACCGCTCTCTCCCACACCCTGACAAGCTGATAAAAATGATATTAGGTGATTAAACATAGAAATAAAAAAGGAGGCAGACATAATGACAAACTGTAATGAAGTTAAACAGCTGGCAGACTCCTTGGTGAATTTGCCACCTGATGACTTGTACTGAGATGCAGGCAATGCCCTCAGCTCACTGATCAGCTGGCAGCCCCTGGTGCAAACACCAAAGATCCCACCCGCTTCATTAATTGGCTTGATGGAAACTAGCCCTCTTTCTAAAAGGACAGAAGCCATCCATTTCATATGTGAGCATCCAAGGAGAAAAAAATTCAAATAAAGAAACCACCTAAAGACCTCTGAATAAAACAGAGTAGTGCAAGACTAATGCTCTTGGATGAATTCTGGCTAATTTGCAGATTGGGACTGTGCTGGCAGCACCAGGCTCATATAAAAGACATAAAGATATTAATTCTCTTTAGCTTGAGAGGAATGGTTTTGAAATACAAGAATTGGTAGATTCCTTCCCACTGAGTTCCAGGTGAAGTAAGGAAAAAGTATTTTCTAAATTGTATGTTAAGGAAAGCCAGGAGAATAGACAAGACAGCCACTGTTATCACCACCTGATCACCTACTGACAGCTGAAATTCCATTTCCCTTTATTGTTTATAATCAATATCAGCAAGTAAAAAGCCAGAGCCATCCCCTCCCTGGCCCCTGGCAGAATTCCCATGACAGAACATCACATCAGCACCACGTGCAGGATGCACACAGCAGTCCTGACCCTGCAAAGTGCCCACACATGTGTCATGCAGGAGCACCTGCCTCGTCCCCAGGACTTCTCTAAAACATTCAGAGGCTCAGATGTGGCTGGTGTCTGTACCTCCCATGCTGCCTCCATCCCTACCCAGCACAGCTTGCAGGCCTCTGTGCAAGTGTTTGCTCTGGGCAAAGTCAATGCAATACAAGATCCTCAATGGCCATAAATGCAGCACCACAGGTCATCTTACAGCTGCCTCACTCACCCGCCAGACATGGCAATTCTACAACTCAGAATTTAATGTTTGGCATGAACTACAGGTAAATACTTCTCTTTGCAGGACTTTTAATGCTGGCTCAGTCCAAAGATCTGTGTTATCACCTACTTGTGTTTCTGTTGCCTCACATTTCTCTTACTCCATCCCTGCATTTCCACACGTAATGCTGGCATAGGGAGCTAGCCTAGAGGAAGGGGAAAATTTTTCAAAATTATCTGATTTGTTAAAAATTCTTTCATCATTTGAAGCCTGTTTTGATGAAGGGGGTGGCTTCTCCTTTGGTATATTTGCCAATATATATACTTCTCACAGACCAGCAGAGCAAGGAGCTTTGTTGAGCACCAGAAAACAATTTTTACCCTTCATTCATTCTTCAAGTTCATTCTCTCCACAGAAATAATGTTAAAATATTCTCAGAAAACACATATTTGCCTTCTAAATGGTGGGTTTTTTTTTAATAAGACTAAGCCTTCATTTTGAGATCTACAACGGAGAGAAGGGATTATCTCCAGCCAGCTTGTGGAGCAGAACTGGAGTGTGCCTCCACAAGCCAAACACCCTCACACTTGAAACCATTTTGTTTTTCATTACTGAATTGATTTCTTTTTTTCCCCTCCTCTAAACTCTTTGTAAATCCTCCTCTTTCATGTTAGATTTCTTCTCATCTGCTTGCCTGTTGCATAAATACTATTTGTTTGCTTATGTTTTGCCTGCATCACTATCTGTTTTTCTTGAAAGTGCCTTTCACCCCAAATTCTGTTTCACAAGTTCTCTGTTGCTCATTACCAGGCCTCATTGCTCCTAACACCTTGTTCCCAGCTCAGTTAATTTTTATTTTTTTTCCCACTCCTCACTTTCCTTCTCCTGTTTTTCCCTTTGCTCCCTGCTTGTTCCTTCAGTGCCCAGGTCACCCTCTCCTCCCCAAATTGGAGTGTGCAGCAAGCCCCCAGCAGGGCTGTCCCACATTCCCCTCACCCAGGCATCTTCCCATGAGCAAAA
Organism: Chloebia gouldiae; assembly: GCA_003676055.1. Taxonomy (NCBI): domain Eukaryota; kingdom Metazoa; phylum Chordata; class Aves; order Passeriformes; family Passeridae; genus Chloebia; species Chloebia gouldiae. Next base: position 2,683,760 of record QUSF01000008.1, read on the forward strand.
ATAAATACCTACAGAAGCACTAGGGCCCTAGATGTGTACTGAAACCTTGATGCACATAAATTAAAGCAAGTTGGTGACTATTTTATTTTCTCTGTATCTATTAAACACAGCCCAAACTGCCCTGGACATATTTAGGCTGGAAATTAGAAGAAGGTTTATAATCATGAGAAGAAAGACAGCCTCTCAGTAGGAGTAGTGAGGGCAAGAAACCTAAATGGCTTCAAGATGGAACTAGACAAGTGTTTGAAAGATATCATATGATGTGGTTGCCTTCAACAGCAGGGGACAGGACTTGATGACTTCGGAAGTTCCTTTCAATCTTAATTCTTATCTTCCTGTGTGGGCCAAATGTCACCCCCAGCAGTGTGAGGATGAGCCCTGTGGAGACAAGGCACAGGAAAGGCAGCCATGGGCCAGAAAAGTGGGGTGCAAGGAGAACTGCTAGAGTACCCTGATGGAGGACCCTGAAGTACATTTCAAAAGGATGACAAGGTGCCCAGATGTGGATGGAAGACCCTGGAGTGCCTCTCTGCATTTCTTCCATGCAGAAGAGGATAGCAGCTAGGAATTTGCTTTACCATTCCTGAAAATCTTCCTGCCTTTGGCTGGGAAAACTCGAGCTCTGAAGCAGACAAGGGACATTTCCTCCCTGTACAAGATTTCAGAAGGATTGACACACTGAGTGACAAAGTAAAATTAAGTAAAAAGCCAAATCCAACTGCATCCACTCAGCTCAGCTGCATCCTTGCTTTTACAGTGGCTGCAGAACGAGGCCTCACAGCAACAAACTGCTGGTTGTCTTTATCAGAGCATTGATTTTGGCATCTCCAGTGAAAGAAATAGCAGTGGATGAATTTTGCCTTGCAACAGAGGTGGCTGCCAGCGAGCACAGAGATGCTCAGCTGAAGGGACATCACTTGTTAAGCTGTTTTATCTCACCTGGCCCAAAATGCTGTGAGTGTCAGCAGCTGGGGATGGCATGGTCAGCAGTGGTGCTGGGAGGGCAAGCTGGCATTTGTGAATCATTCAAGAGCCCTGTAACACAACCTGCCTAGCCCCAGTCAGACCAGCTCTGCCTGTCATTTATTATTTGCCTCCTTGCCTACAGCTCCTTTTGAGGCTTTAAAAGCTTTTGGTTTTGATAGTAAAAGGACATTTGTGCCTTGCCTGTGGAAATGTTAGTCCCTGTATTGTTTGGTCCACAATACAAATATGTGTTTCAGTTTGATTTACTGCTCTCAGTTTACTTTGTCTTAAGTTGGCAGCTTTTCCTGGGTTGGATTTTGCTGATGGCCTTACAATTCCTTTTTCTGTATTAGAACAGCCAGTTTTTATGTCTGTTATTCCAAATCCAGGACCATATTCAAAATGACTAGGAGTTGTAGCGTTTGAAATCTGATTATTTACAGCAATGCCTCTACTTGTGGAGGCATTTTCGGTAGAAATTGTCTGAAAGCAGACACATGGACTCAATTGAAGACATGTTTTTAAAGTTACTTGTCAGAGAAATTAATCCTTCTGGACACTTTGGAGCTTTTAAGGGTTTTCTTTCTTTATAGTCAAATTATATTTAGTCAAAAAAATTAAAAAAAAAAATGCAGCACTGAGCAGGTTTCAGAATGCAGGGCTGCCTTGTGAGCTGCCAGGCCCAGGCATCCCATCCAGGGTGAGAGTGTGAGCAGGCAGACCTGTCACCCCCAGCCTCCTCTGGCTCCTGCTCCTGCCACCCAAACCACACCAACAGCCCCATGAGCTCCCTGTGTCCAGGACTGCCATGTGCTAGAGGCAAACCCGGCCACCAACATCCACTTCTCCCTCCCACGTCTCTCCAAGTGTCAGGCAAACCTCCACAGAGCCCACCAGCCCCCACAGGTGCAGCTCTAGGCTCAGGAGGTGACTTTATGTCCCTTTTCCAAGCTGAACGTTTTGCCCTGTGCAGTTTAGCTCCCTCCATGCAATGCAAGAATGAAGGCACCAAGCTTCACACAAGAAACTTGGGATCTGCAGCCTGGCACTGACCTTTCAAAGGAGATAAAGCACCTGAAATTCCACCTCAAAACTCCCTCGTCTGCTGTTCTGTTACCATTGCCTTCCTAAATACAAAGGCCCAAATAAAATCTAGCAAAACACAGCCAACAAGATGCTCAGAAATAAAAAAGAAACTCAGTGGAACAGCTGGCTGGATATAAAGTCCAATAAAAACGAGGCATATGCAAAGTTTCCAGGCCAGCACAGGAAGATTTTTTCCTACCAAGTCAATATGCAGGGTTATACCTTTCTGAAACTGATGTAAAATTCATTGAAGAAAGATAATTTGTTGTTTGTCTTTATGGGCTTTGAACTGTTTGTTATCCCTCTGATTTCTGCTGGATTCAATGGGAATCAACAGTGCTGGAGTTGGGGCTCCTGTAGTGGAAACTAAATTTTGTTTTTCATTAAAATAATCTTCATGCTGGCTGGCAAATTCCTGAAGCCATGGGACACACAGCCAGGAAAAGGCATAAATCCTGGGACACACAGATAGAAGGGCCAAAATTCAAATGGCTACCAGAGCTGTCAAAACTCTCCCAGCAGAGTCAGGACAGGGCCAAACCAGATCTCCAGTCTGTTCACTCCCAGAGTGAGCAGATGGCACAAGTCCTCACAACAAAACATCCCAAAAGCTCAGAACTCTCCTGCCCCAGAGAAAATAAACACCAGAGAACTAGATTCCCTTCAAATATGGTTACTCTTTAATAGCTGTTTCTCTCTTTTCTGAACCAGCATGCTTTTTTGTGGAGGAAAAGACAGAGTAGGAGAAGCATGATGGCAGGTGTATCTGCTTCATTTTCCATCCCCTGGGTGGAATCACTGGTTTGCTATTTGTAACACAATAAACTAAAGACAAAATGGATAAAAGTATTCAAGCCAGGCCCTAGTTTTATTTTTTTTCATCCACCTAAAAATATGAGAACATAGTGCTGGTTTAACCATGCTGGGAATGAAACCTGCCATATCTAGACTGACTTTGAGTCTGTCTGCTTCCAGGGGGTTCCTTCAGAAGAGAGTTGATCAACAGGCCATATCAACTCCTTTGAGTTATTTCATTTACCACACACACTAAATCACTTGAAGCCAACATATCACTGACACAATTGACCATGATAGCTCCTTTGGAGCACTTACAGTTTATCACACCAATGGGGTTGTCAGACACGCTTGCAAAGCCTGTGAGATAAACACCTGTGCTGTAAAAATCCTTCACTGCACGAGCTCGTGGCCATTTTGGAAATAATGTAACTTTCTTTCTCCTCATTAATTGCCATCCTGTTAAGCATCTGCTCAATGACCATCTAGCTGCACCATTCTGGCTGAAAAAGGTGGGATTACCATTCTTTTTAACTACCTTTAGAAGGCTAAGGAAGTATTTTGCATTGTCAGGATTTATTATTTATTTTGTGGTCATATCTTGGGGTCATGAATGAGAGACTTCCTTCACTTGCATTTGAAATCCTCTCCTGAAACATTAATATGCTGCTTTATCACATTCCATGCTTACTGATTAATTTGATTTCCAATGGTGTATGTTACTACAGTTCCACTGAAGGGGATGGAAAGAGTCAAATTTACACCATGCAAGAAGCTGGCTCCCTGCCACTGAATAATAGGCAAAATTAAACTTCTCAGAAAAATTTTATCAACACACTTAAGGCCTTGAAGATAATGCACCCAGTCACAAAACCACAACTGAGTTATTAGGAACACCATGACATGCTGTATCAAATCTGAACAACAGCATTTCAGAAAAGAACACAGGCAATATTTTTGGTCTGTACTGTTTGAGATGAGATTTATGTCTAGATTTCCTTCAGAAAGTGGCTTAATTGGCACTTCTTGTAAACACTTGCAAATTCTGCCCTGGACATCACCAGCCCATTTCAATCTATCACCTCAAATGCAAATTTCAATGTCTAACTTTGAGTGCCCACTGTGTAGAAGCTGGACACAATCTCAAAATTCATGGTCTGAAGCTTGAAACAAACAACTGATAAATGCAAACATGCCACAAATATCACAGAATATACTGTGGTTATCTATTTGTCATGCCTTCCACTTCTATCCAGTTAAAAAAAACCAAACAAACAACAAAAAAAACCCCTGATATACTCAATACTAAATTGAGACCCGTTTATATTAACATAGCAGGAAGCTGAAAATCCAGACCAAGTCGTTGTCTGCCTTAAGTAAAAGCATTGCATCAGCAATTCTATTTACTCAATCCAAGGCTGCTTTCATTTCTTGCTTGTTTTGCTATATATTCCTATTGAGGGAACACTTTCTCAGCAGCTTTTAGTCACTTCTTAAATGCATTTTATGAGGAGACAAAGTCAAATCACTATTACTTAATTAACACAATTGTGAAGACTTCACTCCAGCTACACAATAGCTCTCCTAATCTTGCAGAAGGATGCATGACTTCATTATTGAGTATATTGTTTCCTATAAACATATAAAACCCCAACAATAACAATCCCATCAGCTGAAATGAAGTTATCTGAGAACAGAATTAAACTCTAAATGACCCTTTGCTCCACTCCATAGACCCCTATTAATAATTCTAATCTAATCAGGGTGGATAAATGTACTGTTGCAGCCTATGCCAGGCACTCTGCCAGGAGGTCCTCCTGCAGTCCATCTGATTCATTCCAGCCCAGAGCTTCTCTGGAGAAGACTCATCTTGCATGGAGAGGCCACTGGCTGACTTGTTCTGTTATCTTTTAGTGGCAAAGTCATGTCCTTGCAACTGATAGACACTTTTCTTTGTAAATAACCCTGGAGTGAGTGATAGAGCTTTTGCCAGACAAAGCCTGTAAACAGCTAGGCATTATTCATGCCAGGCCTGAGAACACTGTGTCACGGCTGACAAATTTATGGTAGATATGAGCTCACCTCTTCCACAAATATATACTTTCCCAGCAAATTCATCACATGTTTTAATGGCCCTGTACTGAATTTGTCAGCTGTCTGTCCCTGCACATTGTTTCCTTTGGATTCCTGTCAAGGATTGTTTGTTAAAATCACCTCCCTCTTCCATCCTTCAACTACTAGCCCCAGGAAAGATCAATGATGACACATCTATTGATAATATTTTATATTCAACTATTTGGGTCATAAATCATTTTAACAATGCTGATATGTTTATTGAGTGTCTGCTGGCATTGCAATAATATAGAAAGTGATGTCACCCTAAATCTTGGCTTGTTGGATTGCTTTCTATTCCCTCCTTCCCACTCCCACCACACTTCATAATTAAAACATGTCACTTTTTATTTTGGCATTCCCACTTTAGAAGCAGTGAGAACTCTGGCATTTTAGTGAAGGTGTGAAGTCCCAGAGTCTCCCATTAAAACCAAACATGCACATGCATCTCCCATCAGTATGTGAAGGCACTGCTCCAAACCCACCCAGATCCCTGGTGGAAAGCAGGATGGAAGGAGGGGATGGCAGGAGGACACCCCTGCTGCTCTCCACCCTGACTCAGGGTCCTTCTCCAAGCCCTGCACTGCTGTCTCTGGCACCAGAGTCAAAGGGGCACCTCACATGGAAAGAGGAGAGAAGATATTGAAACCCTGTGGTTGTCAGTCCTCCAACAAGACTCAGAGAGGTTAAAAATCTTCCCCCTGGCCCTGTTCTGCCTGCATACTCAGCAAGATCTCCATTTCAGGCAAACCATTCCACCTGCAGAACTTTGGTTCAAAGGATTACCAGGAAAAATCTGGAAAGCAAAAAAAAAAAATAAAAACTTGCTGCTTCTCCTGGGTTTGCAGTTTTCCTCCCTGCACAGCTGCAGCTCCAGGGAATTGACCCCATTGCACAGAGAGGACTGATTCAGTTCTCTGTATTATTTTGGCTTTTAATTCGTGACTACATCATGCAGTTACAAGACTTCTAAAAAAAGATTGATATCTTTGCAATTCATTAAAGACTGTTTTCCTCCTTAGTGAGGTTGTGTTATATGTACCCAAAAAAGAAAGAGAAAGTAAAAGAGTATTGGCCAGCAGGAAAAGTCACATTTTCTCCTTGAATGCAAAATGTCATCATTCATTAAAGAAGTCTCAAAAGTAGATTTTTCTCCCAAAAAGCAGACAGAAGACAGGATTTACTCTACTTCATCACCTTTTTCATCAACTTGCTAGATTTAGTGGCTGTCTTTATATTTTTCTTTTTTTCTTCTTCTTTCTTCTTCTTTTATTTTCTTAGTGCTCTAAACATATAGAAGAAATCAGCTTGGTATGCGAGAAAGATTTTTATAAATGCACAAAGGTGAAAAGAGCCCAAAGCATTTTTCCTTGAAATGCACATTTTCCTTTATGCACCAATATACACAGAACTGATTTTGTCATTACCAATGATGGGGCACACTTCTTAAAATATATTTCACATATGCAGCCAACTACTTCTGAGGTAGCCCACTAATTTCAAATTTTTATAATCTGCCTTCACAAGCCTATAAAACTGGACAAGAACCCTGATGAGAATTTCAGGCCCTATAGAAATACATTGAATACAGTTTTTTCTGTGGTACACTGGCATATCAACATGTAGATTTAACCTTTCTCATAGTTTCCAGAATGTGATGCTTCTGAGGCTAGATTTAAATTTCTTTTATCTCATTAAAACCTCACTGTGTCAAAAGCTATTACTTTAGATCTACACAGACTGAAGCAAGCACACAGCCTGGTCCTGGATTTCAGGCAGTGGGTCCAGCAAAGAGTAAATCTGCCAAAAATGGCAAAATTTAGAGCTGTAGTGAAATCTCGCTTCTGGGTTTGCAAAGGACGCAGATAGATTTACTATCTGGATTTTAGAACATCTCTGAAAGTCTTAGGAGAACAGGTACCACAGAAAAACAAAAATTTCTGGTGGATAATTGCAGTTTTGCAGCTTGCCTTTTTCACCTTGTAACTGCTTGAATGAATCTTGGCCGATTCAATTTGTTAAATTTCTTTAACAAAACCCCCCTACCAGACTACTTTCAGAGGTTCTCTGGCTTTTTGCAAACATTTTATGATTTCATAACTCTGAAAGGTATTTTCTTGTTTCTGGTGCTTCCATTTTCCTTAACCCTGAAGGCTGAGATGCCTTATAACCTCTTCATCTTTATCTTAATGGAAATTCTGCTGAAGGAGGGGGAAGTTAATCCTTCTCCATTGGGAATGAAGAAATGCACTAGTTACGAAGGGCTTAGCCTAAATTTTACTGAAGTCAAAAAAAACCTTTTCTGGCCTCCAAACAACTGCACATTCCATTAGGATGACTGCAGGCATAAATCAGCTCTGGGTTATGCTGTCAGATAAGCCACTAGATATCTACTTATCCCCGTTTGGTTTCAACAACATAATTTATGTACACACTCTTCAGTACCTTGTGTATATAGATAGATGACAAATCTTGATACATAAAATTACAATAATTGTGGTTTCCACTCTGAACTGTGTCTCCTGCTGCCTTGTGCAAGCAGAGGCCACACATTCCTATCTAAGAAAGGCTCTTAGATCTGATTGAGTTGCTAAGAAATGTGAACATGTGATGGGAACCAGGCAGACCAGGGTTCAAAGTCCCTCAGAAGAGGTCACAGGTCCACCCAACCTTGGGCAGTTAACCACAGTACCCACTTCTGCAGCCCAAATCATCTTAGACCACCTTTACAACCAATGAAGTGGCTTTTTCCATTTTGGTGATTTATTCTCATTGGGACTCCCTTATTCTTCCAATTCTTTAATCAAAATGTACCAAAGAGGTACCTGGGATTAAAGCACACATTTTAAATGTAAAAAGTGAGATATACATGCAGGTGATTGCAAAATGTAATTTACTGGGATAAATAAGTGTAAGGATTTGAGATGCCTCTTGCTTCATCAAGTCTTTAGAAATGTAGTCCTAAATATCTTCAAATCCATTTGCATCCAGGGTCTTGTTCTACTCACAAAGAGGGTGGTACTTTTCCAAAGGGTCTTAACAAGGAAAAAAATATCATATAGATGCCAAAGTTTAGTTCAAACTCATGTCAGATACTGCCTTGGCTCCAGTCTCACTTATAGAGATCCCTATCAGATGTTCATAAGCTCATGCCCTTTTAAAACCAGGTTGAAGTCTGGAACAGGCACTTAGCTAACAAAATACATTGAAAAGCATGAAGAAAAATATTAACAATGATGATACATCCTTGCAAGTATATTTGATACATTATTTGGCTGTCTTTATTATCAAGGGAAAAGAAATGTCCTGCTTACAACAGATTCCACAATATTTCAAGCACAAAAGGGGTTATTGAGTTTGCTATTTTTGTTATATTTTGGGGCAGTATCCTATCTGTAGTCATAGCAAACCCAATTCTCCAAAAGACTGTGAGAAACATAACTTCTCCTGTATCAATTGTTTATATCAATTTTAGCTTATTCTGCTAAACTTTTCTGTACCATTTGGGGTTTAGATATTGCTAATGTTTTTGCACTTTAAAACACAGGATGGACTGGGAGGAGAGGATTCATTCTCACATTCAGTTAGCAATAACCAAGCATGTGCTCTTGTATGAGATTTTTGCCAATTCCATTATTTTATATACAAAATGTCATTATGTTCCAAAGTATTATCACTTCCTTTTTTCCCAGACAGTGACTGTCTGTAACATGCTGTTCTGGAAGGGCTCCCTCCCAGATTCTGGGTATTCCTTTACTGTTTCTCACCACAAAAACAAAGTTAAAAAAAAAAAAGGTGGAGTACTGGAAATCCAAGCATATAAAATCCAAGGACATAGGTCATCTATTAGTTTTAGCCTAATTACTGATCTTCTCTTGCACTTCATTTACACTTCACATTTTCCCAGGAACAAGGCTTTAGAGGAACTGGCTATCTTTACACACTGGGTTATATTTTGAACCTCAAACAACTGCTTATGAATGGGCTTTTCCAACAGGGTGAAAGCTGTGTTTGATTAGACTTGATGTATATTTATTTGGCAGAATCTGACCAAGTTGGCCTTTGTGCCATAACCATAACATTTGCACTGTTATACCTGGGGAGGAAAGCCCTCCCACTGCAGTACTGACAGGATGCCAGTGACAAGGAAGTTTACATAATAAAATCGAGGTTTAAAGGATTTTTACATCTGTCAGTAGAACAGTGATGACATTCCTCATTTACAAGTATGGCACACAGCTTCAGCTGCAAGGAAAATATTAAGGATAGAATAAGATAAATAAGAGCCCATGTAGACAGATAGCAATGCATTTTATTCCAGGTCCTGTTTCCTCCTCCAGCAAAGTTCCTGAAGGGCACTTTGCTGGGAACACATCTTCTACATGGCTTTCTGAATGTAGACATCAGTGTTTTCTTCTCATCCAGCATGGCCAGATGTGAGCTGCTTCACACAGAAACAGCAGCCTCAGAGCTCTGTTTCCCATAGCACTGGCACTGCAAAGCACTCCTTGGTGCAGTCACTGCCTTCCCTTCAGATCTCCTTCCCCCATTTTCTCTCTTCCTCCCTTGATGGCCAGAATTTGCAGCCCTCAGGGTGTAAAAGGCAGGTGACAGCAAGACCCAGTTAATGTCTACCTTGGCACCATTATCTTTATTTTCAAAAACTGCCTCAAGAAAACCCACACTGACTGCAGTGCCTGACCATGGACCAGCAGCAATGCTGAAGGCTCCTGGTTTTGAAACTCTTGGCAAGAGCTGATGCCACTTCCTTCACTGAGCTGCTGTCAGAACCCTAAGGCCAGTTCAGGCATCATCACACAGAATGTTATGAATATTTTGTTTTTCTTCTCTCAGAGCTGCCAGAGAGAGTGCCAGAAACAAAACTACTTGGAGGGGAAGAGGATGGAGATAAAGACAGAAGGAAGTAAAGGTAATGACTGCCTGATTTTCTTACTGAACGAAAGTGTCAGGCAATAAAAGAGGGTTGTAGGAAAGTACTGTGAGTCATTTGACTGGCCAAGATCCTCTGAATAACCACCCTGAGGAAGTGAAAATTAGCACTGCAGGAGCTCAGGGGAAACTCAGCTGACAACCCAGCTCACTTTTTAAATGGTAAAGTAAAAGTGTCTGATGCTTTCAAACCTTTGGAGCCAAAAGGGATGGGGAGGGGAGAGAGACTCCAGAAACCCAGAGCAACTACAAGGGCTGAGATTATACTGCAAGGTTTCTTTCTTTAATGGATCCCTTCCTCCTTCACCCCAGCAAGGCAGCTGGTGGTGGTATCTGGGAGTGCAGATGGATCAGCAATGTCAGACGTGCAGCTGTGCATATTTAATACACAGGGATCTTATTATCTATTTGCTGGCTAGCCAGCAGTGGGCTGATCTTGGAGGTGATTGCTCACAGTTGTAGAGAGAGAAAAATAGAGAGTAGTCCACAGTCGTTAATCTTACACAACAGGCTGCACAGTGTTAGAGCCAGAACTGCTACTCTCCTGCCTCTGTCCCTCCCACTAGCCCTAAATCAATGCTTCTCAACTCTTATCCACTACTGAGAAGAAAATTGTCTGGGTTGGAATTAGATATCACAACAGCAGAAGCAGCCCTGCTGCATGAAACCACTGCTACAAATTTTTACTGGTTTCAGGTCTCTAACAGTCCTTTGGTCTTGCCATTGGCCAGCCAGTTTGGAAAAAGGAGAAAAAATTGAGTTTGAATGCTGGTCATTGCAACTTTAAGGTTGTGAATTCATTTCTAACTCACCATAAGGCCCTCTTTTCTGGAGCTCTTTTCCAATACATCTTGATTGGTGGCAAATGCACACGGCACACACAATTTCTTCTTTCACTAAGCAAAATCATAATGCCTAGGTCTTCATTTAGCAACAGCCCTAAAGCACAGAGCTGGACTGAGGCATGGGAAACTGTCCTATTTGTAGTTCATTAAAAGTTCAGCCCATTTATAAGAGTTTTGCTGAGCCACAGCATAAGGGCCCGAGTGAGCTTGAGCCCATGATCACACTCCAGTGTTTCCTTTCCTCTCATGTTGGAGGCGAAATGGAAACCTCAGAATAGCACCTAGAAATAATCAACTAGTAGCAATGTTCTCAAGGAGGGGACATTCAACACAGAGGCTGAAGTCTTTGTCTGTGTGTAATCCTCAGGGTAAGAAGCAATGTGAGAGATCTGTGGCATTTCCTAAAGGAGTAACAGGCAGTAGAAATAAACTCATGAGCAGTAAGTTCTGCCTCCCAATATCAATGAGCAGAATCAAGTCATTAGACCTAAGTTCATCCAGTTTCAAGCCAATCAAGCTTGTACATCCTGGGAAGTAGGCTTTAGAAGATATTTAATTTCTCTGTGTCAAGTGAAAGAGGTTTTCTGAATAAAAAATATGCCATTAGACATAGGAAAAACACCTGTACTGGGAAACAGCAGCCGGAGAGACAAGCAGGTATTGGAAAACAGTCATAGCCCTGAAGACTTTCAGGATGTTTTCCAGAATCACTGCAAAGTAGAAGCCAGCCCAATTAGAGGGACAAAAAAATTACAAATATTGAGGAGAATGGAGAGCTGAGAGGGAGAATTCAAGAACTTTGCAGCTAGAAGTGAGATTCTTTCTGTGAAAACAGACAACTTCAAAGAAATACAGCAATTTCAAAATTTAAAATATGTATAATGGTAGATAAAGCTTGGGACCACTTGCAGATACTTGCACCTTCTCAGTGTTTTTAATGGCAACCTTGTTCCATTAGACGTAATGTAAAATCAACAACCTAATCTTCCAGCAACTAACTCTAAAATAAAAATTGTTACACAGTCAGAGAAGTTGTTGTTACACAGCCCAAGCAGCGAGAGGCTCGATGCCTGTGAAGAGAGCCTTAAGCCACGTTCATCCATGGAACAACAGAACTTTTCTGATTTTCTTCAACTGCCTGCAAAACACCCACCTGCCTTATCAAAACTGAAACTCATCATCACCAGGCTGAAACTCATCATCACCAGAAAGGCAGCAGGAGGAGTGACAATAGCTGAGAAGGAAGGTGCAACCAGGGAAAGAAGACAAGGGTTTGAAGAAACCCTGACAATGTCAGTCTTTTCCTCTGCTGTGAGAAAATCTGGCCTCATTGAAAAGGCTGTGATTAAATACCTCAGGTTTTAGTGAACAAAATTGTTTCACTAGAAAGGAACAAAGTCTCATATCAGCCTATACTGGACAATGAAGAAGAGGTCAGGTTCAAGTGGTACATTAGTCAAAAAATATCATCTGAACATTTACTTCAAGCTCACTCTTTTGATGAAGACCACGGCCAATAATTACTAATAGGTAAGAGAGGTTTATTTGATGGGGACCTGACATTCATTATAGCAGATGCTGGCATTATTCACTGATCAGAAAGGTAGTAACTGAAAGAGTTATACTAAAATTAATGCTGCAAACAGAGAGATGTAAATGTGCTATTGGTCAGCAACATTTCATAATTAGGTCATTTCAGGAGCTTTTTGGGTCACTGATGATGGAACAGCAGCCAAAACCACCAAATCTGCCTGCTGTGACAGATGCCCAAGTTACTGTTGGGTATAAACACTACAGGTGCTGGGGAAGAAACAAACCTTACAGCCTATAAATATTTTAGACGTGGCAGATGAATAATAAATTGGTGAGAACAACATAGTGACATGAACTCATGTGAAACTATACCACACACTGTGGGCAATATGGCCAACTGCATTAAAGCAGGACATTCTAAAAAGCATCCTTAAGCTGGTCATCAGTCTTCTTGATCCTGTTTCACATATACCTAATACCTGGCCTGGATACAGATGATGAAATCAACAAAATCAGAAATGTTGGCTCTTGCCATGAAGAAACAAGAAGAATCAATTTCTATAGTGTTCATCAGCTGCTAAATTTTCTGTGAGTAAATATGGCAGCCCCATGCACCAGAGCAGATAAAGGGAATATCAGTGATGGAAGGTCCATATCAGCAAGAGTGACAACATCCAAATACGAAGCAGAAACTAAAAAGTCTCCATCACCACATCTTTTATTCAAAAGAAATAAGCTCACAAACTTTAACTTTTGCTTCAAAGTTCACAACATTTTAAAACACCCAAGTAATTTCATCTTTAGACTTGGAGCATGCAGTAAAAAAGAGAACTAAACCTGAACCGACCCAGTCCGGTTTTATGTTATGAAACCAAATTACTATTAATGAAGTTCTGGCAAAAACAAGTGATTACTGATTTTCCTGTTAAAGAAAGGAATTTCTGAGCCCCAGGGCCTGGGTAAAATAGATCTGAAATCCATATGTCTCTTTGCAATTTCTCCCAAAGCCAAACCTTTTAAAATAGCCACCAGAAATACCACCAGAAATAAAGAAGAAAATTTTCAAATGACAATAAGACCTAATTACAAACTCTGAGAAAAAGAATAATAATTTTCCCTAACTGTAAAAAAAAATCATTCTGCAAATTGATCAACAAATCCATTTTTGACTGTGCCAAAAAAACATACAGAAACTAGTCAGAGCTCTTCTTCTATGTCTGACTGGGTTTAGATTGAACTTGTCCTGACCAAATTTGCAAAAATGAACTACAGGTAGAAGACAAAAACGTTAAGTGGAGGAATATAACAATAGGGAAATCACTGGTTAGGCCAAATGCCTTTTTCCCCTGGCTTTCAGATTATATAACTGTGATTTACATTGGAACATTATTTAATTAGATCAGCACCAAATGACTCACGGTATTTTGTCATTTTAATGATTCTTTCTATTTCTCCATTTTGATGGGTTAATCATTGCCTATCACAGTTTATGGCCTCTATCTTCTTTATTGTGTTTTGCCTCCCATCAGCTATCCAAGGTGATGTGAACTTTGTGCTATTGACTTTTCTCACTCCTCTGGGGAGGTTGTCATGGAGAATTAAGCTATTGACAAATCAACAGCCAACATGCTGAACTCCTTCCTGCACGTCATCATCAGGAATGTGGGAACCAGCCAACTTCTGGATTGTGCAGAACCAAGATGTTCCACCACGTAAAAGAATTCCTGAAAACCTATGTATAGGAGTTTGCTCTCATTTAAAGTTCTGCAAATCTGGAATAAAAGAAGGATTTGAATCTGTAGCTTAACAAAGGCTTTTTTAGTAAATTTCAGGCAGCAGAAGGAAATAAATGAATTGCAGATTTTCTCCAATAATTTTAATCTCCTAAACAGACATAGTTTTGTTTCCAGAAACTGCTGTCTTCATTAGGTGCAACTGAGCAAATGAACTAGGCAGAGATAATTAACAGTGCTAATTTGCAAGTGATGAATAACAATTATTTTTTTCAATACACTTAATACATGTTAATTTGGTCCTTTTTTTTCCTTATTATTCCAAAACATGGGAAATATTCTTAACATCTAGATAATTAGTCCATCAAAAATATCTAACTTGTGAGTCAGTACACTAACATTCCTCAATACAGAACCTGCCATCATTATATAAATATACAAATTGACATAAAACTGATATAAAGTTTTTTTTTGCTCGACTAGAAGGCAAAAAATCCTATGACTTATTTACTGAGACATGATAGCTGAAGAAGAGATTAATCCCAATTCCTAATTCAAAGGCTGCCCTCTCCTCTCTGATGGTCTGTTTTCCTAACAGCTTTTCTGGATATGGATTCAATTGCAGGTTCAGTTTCAGCTTGTTGCATTCTGTATCTGTCCAGGAGAAAATGTTGTTCCCATGCATGCCTCTGCTTAACTGGAAATAGGTCTCTTAATGTACCATTAAATATATATCCTTGTGCTCCCCCTCAAATGTTTTCCCAAATTTTAATGAAAATGTAATTTCAGGAACCTTTTCTTCCCAAAACAGTTCCACTGCCAAGCAGTAAAAACAAGTCCAGCTTCTTGTTGTTGCTGTGGCTGTTGTCAGAGTGGATGATGAGCCAAGGAACTTGCACTATATGTTCTGTTTCCATTCCCCAGTGGAGAGGTTGAGATAAGCTCCTCCAACCAGGGTTATGGACACAGTGCCAGAAATGTGGGAGCTGGAGGGAGTGCTGGACAGTCTAGAAAAGCAAAGCAAAACTCTCCAAATTCAAAACTAAAGCTCTGCACATCCAAGTCAACTCCCTTTTTTTTTTTTTTTTCAATGGCATAATGTACTGCTTAACTTCAGGCTTGTAATATGAAAATATTCGGTTCTATATTTGCTTTCCTGTAGCATCAGTTCCTAACCCTTTTTTCCTGTTTTAAATTAATTGCAATCTTGCCATGTCTTTTGTTTCATATCAGCTGGTAAAATCAGTCAAATCATCAGATTACTTATTTTTTTTAAATAATGGAATTTACATTTTGACATCTGTGCTCCATCCCCTCCTCTCTTTTGTAGATTGCACACACCCTTAAATTATTACTGTTGCAAAAATGAAAACCCAGGAGGAGTGAGACCCCTGAGACCCTGCATCAGCCAACTATATCAATTAATTAAGTTATATGGTGCCATGCAGTAAAAACTTAAAGCTTGTCAAAGTTGTGACCTCTGTGTAAAGAACATGACTTTTGCAGTAGTTTTGACTGCAGATACTAAAAATTAGCTGTCTGAAAAGAAGGCAAGCCAAGGTGGCATTCTGAACTACAGGAGACAGAAAAGGCACATCCAAAGGAAAATTTACATATCTAAGATATGTCCCACCAGGTCATGCCAGGTTGTTGTAATTGTTGTCAGTATAATTATTTGCTATTACTGTTATTTACTTTATTTAACTGTGCTGCTTCTCAGGAAACGTCACCAGGCTGAGTCGTGAGCATTATCTGGAACCCAGAGTCAGGCATGGAAACAATCAGGACACAAGCACATAGGCAGGATTAACTTTGTGATGACAACTTCTGATATTCCTTCTTTTTCATAAGACCATAAGATAAAATAGAGTCTCTCTTCAATAAGGAGCTCACCAACTTTTACTAGTGCTGCTCTCCCTCTGTTTTTTTTATTTATTTCTTTTTTCCCATGCTCCCTCTACAGTACTCCACCTTCTTCCTTTCTCCTCTGCTCCCCATATTAGGGGAGTCATGGAATAATTTAGGTTGAAAAGGACCTGAAAGCTCATCTGGTTCCAAACCCCCTTCCATGGGCAGGACACCTTCCACTAGGCCACGTTGCTCAGATCATATCCAGCCTTCCCTTGCCAATAATTATCCCCTGCCTGAATACCCCGTCTGATTTTTTTTTTTGGTCAAAACCAAAATAACCCAGATGCTCTGAAAAATGTTTGAAGAAATTCTTGTATGAATAAAGTAAATTAATAAACAGAGAGTCTGAGTGGGAAAAGAAAATAAAACAAATAAGCTACATGAGAAACATTGCCTGGATCTCTCCAAGTCTGTCACTTTGCCCAGACTGATGTATCAAGAAGTCCCATGGAATTACAATGGGAATGTTTTTGTGTGACTTTTTGTATTAGTCCCTCACTCTACCTTCATTGCTGTTTTTTCATATTCCCATCTCTCCAATGCTTGCCCAAAACTGACAGAAAATTTGGATTCCAAATTTATGGAAGGTGTTTGGAAACAAAGACTTCTGAAATCCTAATGAGAAATTCTGATATATTGACATTAGCTTTATTCTTGAACCAGGGTGAAAAAAATGAGAGTATGTAATCGGAGAAAATTCAGGTTTTGTTGTACGAACAGGAGTCTCAAAACTCTCTGTGAAAGTACAGTTGCAAGAAAAAAAAAAAAAAGAAGAAAAACCAACACAGCATCCAGGGGGGTGCAAGGCAGGAGAAAAAAGAAACATGAATAACTGAAAGCAACAACTGCTGGGAAGACAAAACAACCAGCAGTCCATTTTGAGTCCAAAATCTCTCATCATGTGTAAGCATTCAAGTTAATCTGATCTGGAAATAAACATATCTCTGGACATGTACAAAATTAAAACAAAATCAGCTTTACTTCAGATTCTTCACTGAGACTTTTAAAACAGAAGATGTGATTTATCAGCCAACTAGATACAGATACCACAAAATCCTACAATGTGAGGTCCCATCTCTAGTTTATGCACTATTTAAAAACAGCTTCCCCACACCTGGGGGGCTGTGGAGAGCATGTTGCTGCAAAGATCCATGCAGGATCCAGGGGAAGGGGGATGGAGACACTCTGCCATCAACTTTGGCTAGCAAAATGTTGAAGTTTCCAGGTTTTTTATTAAAAGCTCTCCTCCAACGGAACATGCAAGCCATACCTCACATCCAAGGCCATACCTCACATCCAAGTGACAGTCTTTGACTTCTCTGGGAGTTGGTCCACCCCAGATTTGTGTTATTTCAATGAGAGTACACAGAAATAAATCGTTTTCTCTCATGTATGACATACAAGGTAAAAGACCACTGTTACCATATGGGTTCATCTGTCCCTTCCACTTAGAAGTCAGCAAAAATCTAAAGCCTTCCTCTTTATCCCTTTGACCCACCCTGTGGGTTTGTCTGTGTCTCAGTATTTGGAGAAGAAGGGACCCCTGATTAAGAGATCTGTTGGGTCCATCAGTCAGCACAGAGCCAAGGTCTCCTTTCCTTCTGCATTAAGATCTCGCTGGTGTTAATTGCAGTTACGGGTGAGCAGGCAATACTGGAGAACAGAGGATGTGAGTGCTTTGCCATTACTGATTACCTCACATCACACATTCAAAACGAATTTGCTTGTCCCTGCAGTCCTTGTGGGGGAAAAAAAAACAAAAAAAAAAAAAGCCTGTTGTTACTGACAGCTGCCTTTCAAAGGTCAAGGATTACAATAGTTGGAACACTGCAGGTCAAGGCTGATGTGAACCATACAGAGAAACTCTTCTTGCCCTCCCTGCAGCTTGGCTGTAATAAATGTTATCTGTGTCTCTCTCTTTATAAGCTTTGAATTCACATAAAAAGGGTGAGGGGAAAAAAAAGGAAAAATAAAGCAGATAAAATATATTTACAATGCAATCTCTTCTCTGCACACACCTCTTCCACTCAGGCAGCTATGAAAGCTGTCCTCCTGGCAAGATAAACTATCATTTTTTAACAAGGTAGATGGATGCCTTCATACATTTTTAAGCTTAGTACAGGATATATTTTGTGGTTTATTTATAATGACATCAATTACACTTGCTCCTAGGTAATAATTCACTCCTTTATAATTATTTATGAGGTTATTTTTGCTTTTTTGAAAGTTTTATGTTTATTGATGTGTTTGGTTAACGAACACTTAAATGACATGGTCAGTTGCTTTGCAAGATGCTGGAGAACAGCAAAATCAATATGTCCTGCACCTGAGAACAATCTTCTTAGTTTTGTAGTAATGATTCCCTGAGCAAGGTCCCAGGAGCCTGCAAGATAATTGCAATTCCACATAGTCAACAGTCTGCTCAGATCTATATAATCACTGTCTTTAGCTGCTTCATTTTGTTTGGTTTTGTTGCGTGTGATCTTTTCCATTAACATCTCTTTCTCTGTGATCTCAGCTGGCTGGTTTTTGCCCCCCAGCCCCTCCCTTGGCTTTCATTTTAGAGCCTCACCTCTGTTGGATTCAGACCCCAGTGCAGAGTAGAGAAAGCAGTTAGTTAAGTAGCTGTTTTCTGCCACTCAATTTATCTTTGTTGATTGCTACCTTTGGAGAATGAAAGTTCACAGCACTCTGGATGAACATTAAAAAAAAAAAAAAAAAGACATAGTAAGGCTTAGTATCCCCAGCTGAAGATAATTGATCTCCTCAGTTGCTCTAATATGCAGAGTACAAAACACAGACAAGTGTTAATGGAATAATATATTCTATGGGCCCTCTGTGCTGGGAGGCAGACAGCACTCAGCATGGTGAGGGAAGGTAAACAGGGTGAGCTCTTCCAGTGGAGAAGCTGGCAAAGAAATTTGTCTTCAGGTTGTCTTCAGGTTGCCAGGTCTCAAGAGATGCAAAGGAGAATATGTGCTGGCATTTCATCTCTAATGTGGCTTGTGCTCTGGCTGTGACACTGGGTTTTTTTAGAAGGACAAGATCAATGGCTAACGATGTTTTTAGAGTGGTGATTGTATCCTTAGCATATTTGTGAAATGCCTCATCCACCAAATGCACTAAGGTAATTAATCAGGTGGATTCCTGAGTTAGGTTTGCATGCAGAGCACATAAACCAAAAAGAGCTTGATAGAGTAAACCAGCCAGGAACCCACAGTGTGGGCCTGGACAACTGCATGTCTGCAAAACCTCCCTCAATACTCTGCCTCACATCCATAAAGACATATCAGACAGAGGAGTGCATGGTGTTTTCACAGAAATGACAGTGTCTGTCATTCCACAAGGCCTTTGAGGATTTGACACTGATCCAACGTGTTGGGGATCGCTGTCTTCCTGTATCACCTCGAGCTAGAGAAAACGAAAAGCCTTAAATGGGGTGACAGAACACTCAGTGAGGTTTTCTCCCCATGATGTTGAGGTGTGGTTTGTTGGTCAGTCCTTGCTGACAGTCATCTGCCACACTGATGGGTTTTGAAACACAACCTAATCCAGTTTATGACCTTCCACATTAGCTCAAGCACTAACCCAAAACCTCAGCTACTGTGAGCACCCTGTTTCAGAGTGTCCAGCACAGCTTCCAAGGGCAGATGCTTTTACAGCAAAGAGAATATCTGAGGAAAGAAAGGATTTAATGAAAAGCATAACTAACGATCAGAGTATTTCAATTCAAAGCTCAAAGCCTAAAAGAGGGGAGATTTCCACATCCTAAGCACGTGAGAGCTGAAAAACTATCAGGGTATTCTCAGCAGTCAGTTCAGAAAATGTAGCTCTGAGTCCTTCAGTTAACATAAAACAGGACAAATCGTCTTCAAAATGGACCAGATAACACCCCCCTCCTGCCAAAACATATTATTTGGACAGTTACTAGCTGGTAGCTGACAAAACCAATTCTCCTGCTTCATTTAGAAATATTAAAATTGGCAACATTTTTATGACTTTCAAAATAGATCAGCAGTAACGTTAACATGAATAAATCAACTGGAAAGATGTTTGTAAATCTTTATCAGCCAAAGGGATATAGTTACCTGCTTTAAAGGAAGA
Source organism: Chloebia gouldiae (assembly GCA_003676055.1). NCBI lineage: Eukaryota > Metazoa > Chordata > Aves > Passeriformes > Passeridae > Chloebia > Chloebia gouldiae. Next base: position 2,703,795 of record QUSF01000008.1, read on the forward strand.
TAGCTGACTTTTCTACTTCCACTAACCATTGCCAAATCTCATAAATGTAAACAGAGAATAAATCCTCTCAATCACTGAATATGAATATTCTCCTGGGAAAATCCAGCTGGCATCCAACTTGATTTATGTGCTCTAAAAGAAGCATTTGTTTTATAAGCCTAGGGTGAGCCTTAAAATATAAGTTCATGTGTAAAAAATATTATGGCTCAGGACCTGTTTCAGAAAAGAAAAATTACATCCTCTTCTCAGCTTCCAGCCATTCCCCACGCTGAGAGCAAAGGCACGTGAACTCAGGGTCACGACATGGGCTCAGAGGAATTTGTTAAACTTGGGTATTGAAACAATGACCTCTAGCACCACAACCCCTTTTCAGGCTGCTGCTATGGCTCCTAATCTTTGCACTGAATTAGAAGTCAGGGCCTCAATATTGGCAGGATCTGAGCCTGTGTGACTTTTCTACAGCCACAAAAAAAGAATCCAAAGACTTCCCACTTCTTCGCTGCTTCCCATCTGTGTCACTTCAGGTGAAACAATGCTTCCCCAGCTTGTATTTTATACATGCTCCTAACATCCATCTTCTAACATGTAACACCAAATATTCCACACCTGTCTTTAATGAGTAATCTCCAATTCTTAATTAATATAGCATTGCTGGCAAATTCAGGCCAACTATAAAACTCACTGCTCTCCTAGTCATAGAGAATTTCCTAAATGTGAGAGGGACACTGTGTCTTACAGCCACTCATTGCTTTTCAATTTCTTTCCTCATTTTAGATGTCTTAACAGAGCAATTACAGATATGCACAACTTTTATAAATATATATATATATATATATATAGGGAGGCCATATTAGTAAGCAAAGATCAGAAATAGGAATGTTCTGTGGCTGAGAAGGCTGGAGTTTCTCTGTGTTTTGCATTTATGCCTGATTATTTGGCCAAATAACTTACTCCCAAACTTGAAACTGTTCTGTATGCAAACATACCAACACACACACATGAAATACACCCTCATTCACTGTATATGAATGGCCCATGCCATTTTATTTTTGGTCTTGTGGAAATTGAGAGAACATTGCCAAGCCTGTTCTCGGGTCTACTCTGTAGAGACCCAAACTAAAATTACAACTGAAAAGCAAATGCAGTGACCTTTAAAGGAATTGAGAAGAAGCTATTTCCCATACATTACTAAATGCTATATTTTAAAGGTTCTAACCTTATTTGTTGCAAGTGTATAATATCAAGAAAACCTTGTGAGTGAAGGTTCTGTATTCATCACGTAGCCCAAGTCACTTATAGAAGATGGGGAAAGTTATTACTTTCTCCCTTGCAGACTTTAAAGTTCAACTCCCTTTCCTGTAGTGTTTTGCAGCATTAAGTAAGGTTCAGGGATCACTCAAAGAATTTCAGGCTTCTCAACAGAAATATAGGTTCCTTCAAGAAGCCATAGATACATCACCAAACAGGGAGAGCAGCTGGTGAGATTTGCATGTCCTACACAGCTCAGATGAGCTAAGGGAAGCTGGGCACTGCTATCTGATATTGACACAGCCTAAACTGATTGAACAAAGTAGTTCTTCCATGAGAATTATAACAGAAATTGATTTACAAGATGCATTTTAAAAGTAAAAGATAGGATAGGTCAAACTCTTATCCTACCATCTGTAAGCCTGCAGTTTAATTGCATCAAGTGAGTAACAAGCAGTGTGGGATGGTGTGTTTGTGTAGGGCTTTATTTAGGGTCTGTCAGTCAACAGAGACTTTGTGTTTTGATGCTTAAAAGGTCATGAAGTGAAACGTTAACTTTGCTTTATTTATTATTATTATTGATTGATTTATATCGTAGCTTTCATATGCATAATGGTACTCTACACCAAATAAATCAAGGAGTATAAAACCTTCATTACAGCAAATAAGAATGAGAACAGACAGAATCAGAAATGCCAATAAAATGCAAAAGTGGTTGGTAGACAAGTGTGGAGTTTATCCGATTTTTATAAATTAGTCTGGAATGTGCTGTATGGGTTATTGTGATGTCAAATATCTCACCAGCTAAATTCCTAATAAGAAAATACAAAATATCAGTAACAGAAAAATAGAAGAAGTGGGAAATGCAAATACTTCAAACCAGTATTTGCATATATTTACAATCCTGCTTACAAATTGAGTCAGAAAACAGCACTAAGAAAATATGTAAGATCTGAAACTCCTTGAAAACCACTGTAACATTCATAATCAAGAAATACCTAATACAAAGGCGGTTTGCTACCACTCAGATCTCATTCCTGCCCCTGTAAGCTACAGAATGATCTCTGCCTTGACTTTACCATTAAACACATAGTTTATAGAATCATTGCTAGATATTACATGTGAAAATAAAAAAAAAATATATATCATTAAAAGCTCCAAATATACTGCACAAATTATTTTTTTACAATTCATTTTTGGCCATCCAAAATCGCCCCCATTTGTTTCAGTAGAACAGGACTGTGACCTTAAAGAGCTTAAAGAGTTACAGGCCCTGGCTGTGCTTTAAAGCACTACAGGAAATCACAGGCACAGATATGGTACTTGACCTTTAGTGGTGCAATGAAACCACTAAAATATATGTTAGGCTGCAAAATGCTGAGATCTTCTACTGTGAAACAAAACAGATATTGATTTTTCCTATACACCTTTTAGTAGGACAGTAAGTCAAACATAGTTGGTGCCAGATGATTCTGGTTTGTTGAGATATCCTGCAATGTGTTCTGTAAAAGTCAAGAGTAGTGGGATTTTAGTGCTTTTGCAGCTTGGTTTTCTGAATTAAATTAACCAAAACTGAGAGTTAAATAAATGTGTCAGCAATGTCTTCTCATACCTTTTACAAAGTGAAGCTCTGTGGAAAGCCAGGCTCAATACATGAGGGGGTGGAACTCTGCTGAAAGGATACAAAACAACATTTGAGTGAACACACTTGGATTTCTGAGTTAACCACTGGGTAGAAACCAAAGGAAGACTTACAAAGATTCCTGTCGAGAGAAGGAGTCTATGCCTCACCAAAAAACAATTGCAAAATTCACCACGCATCTGTCTGAAAAAACTTAAGGATTTGGGCATCAATAATTATTTCAGTTATTTAAATCTATTCAGTTATTTTTTCAGTTATTTAGCTTACCCTGAAATGGAAGCACAGCAACTTATACCTGACTCTTTAAGAACAAATTATTCTCAAGAAGCTTTTCGATGCAAGACCCGATGGCCACAAGCTAATAACAGTTTCATACAACAAATAGGTTCCTGCATTTCTGCACCCCTGAGCACAGGGTGGATTTTTACAGACAGATATGTGAGCAAGGACAGATCAGTTTTTGTGACTTTGGATATTGGTCTGCAAAGCTGTTTCTCCCACCTCGTAGCAGGCCCAAGACACTGAAAGCATGCAGCCCTCTCCAGTGCATCCTTTATGCTCTGCTGCTGCAGGAACCTACCTAAAAAAAACAAAGACCTCAGTGATTTTGCCACCAGGTGCAGTGGAAATGCATGTGAAGTCACAGAGGCCTCAATGAAAACAGCAGGAACTGTCAGATTAAAACTGGTTTTCGATCTATCTGCAGAACTCCATACATTCAAAATTTGTAATGAAAATCTACGAACAGGTCTGCAGTTCTTAGTGACCCTTCATAGGTCACTTACGTGGTCTAAGGGTGATTCTGCATTCTGCAGGAGTCTGGGAGCAGACACTGTTCCTCTGCACGTGTTTGGCACCAGTAAGAGATGCCAAGTGCTCTCCAAAGGTGGATCAATCCAGCTCCAAACCAAACTGCCCACTTGGAATGCCCAAGCACCGAGCAGAGAAAAGATCCTTAACGGAGATGTTCCATAGAAATCCCTACAACCCTGCTGCCCTCAAGGCCTTGAGCTGCTGCTTCTTCTCCACCTCAAGCTGAACTTTTTCAGGTCTGCCAAGTCTGTGCTGTCAGGCAAGCAGGGCTCCTGTTCTCTGGGCAAAGGGAGCAACATCAGCATGGGTGACCCAGCCCCACACCGATGCCATGTGGGTGACAATCCCAGCACAAAGGCCACACACTGGCAAGAACAGAAATCTTCAGCTGCCTCCAGCAGGGATTCGTGCACAGCAAGCACAGAAAGTCAGCACTGCTGAACATTATTAGTAACTGCAGCTGGGTTCTGCTCAGCTAAATCTGCCTCGTCTACAAATGACCACCAGAACACGAAAAAAAAAGAGGAATTGCCATACTTTAAGTGAAAAAATATGATTGAATAAATCCCGAGCATGAGACTTTGTGCCTAATTAGTTAAATCCCCTTAAGACATTAAAGAAAAAATAGCTAAAAAGGCTCTCAGTAATTTGTAATAAGATGCTTAGATAATGTGCTCACTATCAAGGGAAGTTTTCAGTTTCACTGTAGTCCATTTTTTAACATCTTGGCAAAGACCTTTTTCTCCCTCTCATGCTAAAGACCTCCCACTGATGCTGTAACTCTAGCCTGGGAGCAGCTGGTGACTATTTCTGATGAATGGCAGGTGAGAGAGCTTTCCATGCTAAACAACATGCACGCAAAACTGAATTCTCCATCCTCATTTCCTTCATTTAGCAGCTTTAAGGGAGCCTAAGACAAGGCAGTTTGGGAAAGTTAAGTGCTCACCTTACACAGGCAGACTTTACAAGAGGGCAGAAGCAAAGAGGGAAAGCACTGTGGGAAGGAGCTGTCTGTCCTTTGGCTTGGCACCAATATATTCCCACCCTACACAGAAATCTAGCAAGGCTAACACAGGCCAGAAGGGTACCTGAGCAAACAGATAACAAGAAATATCTTTTGGAGCTGACTCAGAATGAGATGGGCTTTCATCATAAAATAAAAAATCAAAATCCATTGACGGGACTAATTAAAACATTAGCATTTAAGTCCATGTCTTTTTTTCCTCATTTTGATTCTATTTTGGCCTTTTAAATATTTAATATGCTACATTTATATGTATCTTGGACTTGACACTTTATTTCATAAAAAGTAACTTAAAAGACTGGGTTTTTACAGCAATTTTTGAAAAGTTTTATTTCTTTTCCACTATTTCAGCTGTAGTCTACTCTCTACCAGCATGAGACAACTTGTGTCAAACTTTATATCCAAACATCTTATCAATGGGTAGATTTAAAGTATGGAAATTCAAAGTGCAGCTGGATAATAGTGTAAAGATGCTCATCAAAGATGCCCCGGCTGACAGTGGTTGTGATGGACTTTTAGCACACTTTTAGTGACTAGAATCTGTCTGCAGAATGAAATGTTTTGGTGGGCTGTCTGAGGACTGACTGCTCAGTCTATCATTTCAGGTACACCAAAGTTCCTCCTGATTCCTGTCCATGAAGGATGTGAATACCAAAAATGCTGAGTAGCCTCAGTTGACTCAGAGGTTACAGAAATCAAGGGCATTCAGAAACAACCACGACTGCCATCTATTCCTCCCCTCCCCTCCTTTTTTTTTTTTTTTAATTCATCAAAATAAATTTTTACATTGCATCAGCTTTTCTTTTTGTGCCAAGTTCCAGCAATGAGCCTGCTTTATTAAACTGACATTTTGCAAGTAGTTAGTCCTGAAAATTGACTAAGCCCTTTTGGTATTAAAAAAAATCCATCCTGGAGGCAGCAGAAATATTAAAGGAAACCAAAAAAAAAAAAAAAGCTAATGGGACAGCAGGAAATCTGATTAATTTCTTTTTATTCACAGAGCAATGCTGATGAGGCAAGATAGCAATTTTATTCAGCAGTGAGGTAATTTATTTGGCAAAAATAGAGACTACCTGAATCTCAGCTGAAAATCTAAACCATGCTTTTAGCTGAAGTTCAGAAATATTTTGTAAGTTCACTTGAACTGTGTTTTCATATCCCACTCTCATAATGACAGATTGGCATCCATACTAAATTAGGACCAGCCAAGAGGTGGATGGGAAACTTGAAGAACAGCAAAAACAGCTTAGACATGAAGCAAAGAGGGCGATTCATTTGGCAGGAGATGTTTTAGGAGAAATTAGCATTCCAACTTAGTTACCTGCCAGTTTAGGACCACTAGATTGGGTGTTTGAAATTGCAGCCATGTTACCAGTCCCATTAATTAATTTTATTACTCTCTCTTTAGTTAACTAAGCTCACCCTGACAATTAAATTTCTAAGGAAATTTAGAAGTGGGATTTAAAAAGAACTTTTCAAAGAAAATATTAGGTATGGATAATATGAGGACAAACACCACCTTACTACATTTGTAGGAAGACTGGAAACATATTGCATGCAGATTCATTTAAACAGTTTGAAGATTTTTCTTCTCTATCCTTTCTGCAGTTTTATGACAAAAAAGTGTGTAGTTGTACACTCACAGCAGTCAGGTACTCCACATACCCTGCACATATGGCAGTGTGCTTTTTTAACTAAATACACCATGCTGAGCTGTATGCACTTCACTGAAGTGCCTAAATCAGATGAGCAATTCCAAAAAATAATTCATTGCACCCAAAAGTCAAGCTGCCTTCCTCTGTTTATCTCTACTGATCCTAGAGGGAGGCTACAGAAATTAAAATCTTACTTAAAACCTTATTTAAATCCTTGTGCTTTCAAAGGATGAAACCACGCTTTTCATCCATTATTTTGTTGATTCAAATGCAAATCTGTTCTGGCAAAATCTCCTACTGCCATCAACTTTTGTGAATTCTAACAGTTTCAGAATATTAGTTAATCTGATAATGGGTAAACTCTTGCCAGTTCCTACAAGGCTTTGGATTTGTTTCTGCAGCAAAACCAGGTATATTTTTCATTATGTTTCTTTCCAATGTGCTTGAAGGAAAAGCCACAACTGTTACTGCTGCCCAATAAAGTTAAGTGCCTGCTCTGAGTAGAAATACATCAGGCAGGGACTAGCTTGCATTTCATTCTCAGGACAGAAAGAACACGATGGTTGTGAACTGAAAATGAGATTATATCAAACAGAACAAAAACAAGATGTGGTCGCAAACCAGCCAATTCAGAGTTTTGCTGCAAGGTTGCTATTACTACAGATGACTCTTTCACCTTATAAACCGTGTTTTCATTATGTTTCTGATAAAGGTACATTTGGAAAAGGACTGTTTCCTTGCCCTTTGAGAGGATTTTGTTTACCACTTGGGTCATGCAGCACCCTCACATGAATTTCACCAATGAGCAGATCTAATACAGAAAGCTGCAGGACAATACACTGCAGTCATGTTCGTGCCTTTTGCTCCTTACATCATAGCAATTAAACAAACAGAACTAAACAAATTCTAACCTTCTCTGTGCTGCAGGCTGATACATCCCCAAATCCTCAATCTCTCCCAGTGCCTAGCTGAGTTTGTACAATACCATCACACATTGCAGTCCCTGTCCACGTCTGAGAACTTACACTAATCTGGGAGCTCTTGATTTAATACATGTTGCCACACTGCCCTTGACCTCAGAAGGACTTTGAAGTTTTCTGGCTGGAGATGAAAGTTACAGTATGTGTGGCAGGGCTGGGCTGTAGAGTAAAAAAGAATTGCTAACTCAACAACTTGTTAAAACACACATTTCCAGGACTATTTTTTTTTTTTTGGAGACTAATAAACACACTATTTCCAGAATTTCAGTCCTCTGGTTCAGGTTGATTAGATGAGAGATGAATTTGAACAGACAGATAGATTAAATCAAGAGTTATGGGTAAATTATTTCCAGTCCTCCAAATCTTGCCTGATGGTATCCATTTCCTAGTTCTCCTTAAAGATTTCTGCTGGACTGTTGCCTGTAAAGCTTCCATCCTGGTGTACATCATCAGGTCATGAGTGGCAATTAGATGCAATCTGAAGATACCTTCCTGAAGAGAGTTTTATTCTTTGGAAGCTATGAGAGGAGACCAGATTCAGAATGTACTTCTCAGCAATGTTACTCTTTCCAAAGAATAAAGAATAAAAAACTCGCACAGGAGTTGGATAAAGTGTGACAAAAACCCGTGTGAAAAGCATGAGGGATGAAACTCCTTGGGATTATTGTTTGCCTCCCTGTCATATGTTCATGCTGTTCAGACCCACAGCAGACATCTGTTGGACAGCTTAGTCATGTTGTAAAAAGGCCAGATGTAATTAAAATATGTACTCGTTTCTTGCCAGTCAAAAGAACCTGAAAAAAAGACCTCCAAACCAGAACACCAGATCACAGTTTTCTCTTTCTCATAAAGGATCACATTTTCATGAGGAGAAGACTCATTCTTCAAATTGCTGCACAGGCAGACAGGCCTTTAGCAGCAATAAATCCTTGCAGATCTTTTTTTGGTCCTCTAAAAAGGTGCTGCATTTTGTTCCTACCAGCAAAAAACAGGATCAGCTCTTGGTATCTCTCTGTTCCTGGAGAATACTAAATTTATAAAAACAAATAAGGAGTCAGGATCTCTTTTATTACATGAGATCCGTGGATGAATGAGGTGTCATCCTTGACACTGAGTATCTAATATTGAATTAATACTATTGTAGAATGGTTTGGACTGATAAGAACATTAAAGTTCATCTCATTCCAATCCCCTACCATGGCCAGGTTGTTCAAAGCCCCATCCAACCTGGCCTTGAACTTCTCCAGGGATGAGGCATCCACAGCTTCTCTAGAAAATATGTTCCAGCACCTCACCATCCTCACAGCCAAGACTTTCTTTCTAATATCTAATTTAAACCTACCCTTTTTCAGTAAAGCCACTCCCCCTTGTCCTGTCAGTCGCTCCATGCCCTTGTCAAAAGCCCCTTTACAGTACTCTCATAGCCCCTTTAGGCACTGGAAGGGGCTCTAGGGTCTCCCTGGAGCCTTCTCCAGGATGGACAACCCCAACTCTCTGTCTGTTTTCATAGCAGAGGTGCTCTGACTTTGGACAAAGAGGACTCAAGTAGCCACATGCAAAAAAAAAAAAAAAATGGAATTAAGACAATCTTGTTAGACAAAGAACATGTAAGGGTTAAAGCAAACAAACAAAAAATCTGGTTTATTTTAAACTATAGGGATAAACCAACATCTAAGAGATTCAGGTCAGACACTTGCAACAAGTTTCTAATTCCAAGAGTGCAGAATTGAATTAAATTGCCTGGGAAAAAGAAGCACATAATAAAATTTTCAGCACCAGGCATTTGTAAGAACAAGCTCAACAAGCATCTGTACAGAAAGAAGAAATCAACCCTACTCTGTGCAGAGGATGAGTTTATCTGGACATTTGGGTGACTTTTAACCCAAAGACCCTTAACTCTATGTTGAATCAAAACATGTGTTTTGCCTGTACCTCCTGGTCCTGTGGCAATGGCAAACCCTTTTCCAGATAATTTGTATTTTCAGGTTACAACAAAAGGAATGTAGCATTACCAGAAGATTTTAACACCCTTTAAGGAACAAAGCACTGCTAAATTGATAAGTAAGAAAAATAGAATGTCATTTTAAGGACTCCCCAGCAAGCAGAAGTGCTTAGCAAACTTCAAGTTAAGCAAAATAATTTAGCCATCTTACTGAAATGTTTTATGATTTATGGTATTCAGACACAGGAAACACCATGAAAAGGACCAGCACACAACTTTCCTCCCACCCTCAGTGATTTGATTATTAAGCTGCTATTATTTTCTGCAATGATGTCTTAGAAACACATCACTAAAACAGATCCACGTTGTCACAGGTTTACAAAGCATTTGCAAAACTTATTTTGAGTACCTGAAGTACTTGAAGACATATGGGCTATTAGTAGGATTCTCCACATTGTGATGCTGGTGTCACTGAATTAAGTATAGGACTAAACCCATCCTTTTGTGGGAGCCTAGAAAGTGCTGAGTGTAGGTTAACACCTCCAGCACCTTTTCCTTTCACAATTTATTTCTGAAACACTATTCTCAATGTGTGCCTGGCCAGAACTCCTTATTGCTGGAAATCACTTCTAATTCACCACTTTTTTACCAAGTGTTCCCCATCAATTAGCTCTAGGCAGCTTCCTGCTTAGGACCTTACACAGACCTGAGATGTTTTTTGAGGCTCTCCTCACTGACCAGGCAAAGGAGACACAGATCAAATCCAGGCTGCTTTCTGCTGGGTCACTCACACCCACATAATTTCAGAGGTAAAAGCCCTTTCACAGACACACACGTGTTCAGTGAGAGCTCTCCATGGAGGGAAGTCCTGCCCATGTGAGTGGGTTGGATGATGTGCTTCAAATTACAAGCAGGACCAGCTACTGGTGGCTTCCTTTCACTGCTCCTGCTGAAGGGCTCTGTTCACCACACAAGTGCTGACAGGTTGTTTGATGAAAGTTTCAAGCTCACAAAAGCAAATATTAAACCAAAAGAAAAGTTTCTATTTTCATGCTGTTCTTTCATGCTTCAAAAAGTGGTACTGCTGTTTCCTTCTTCCCCCTTGCTCTATCATGGTTAATATGTCTTAGGTCATTTAGAGGTGGTTAAAATACCTTGAAGTGCTAGTGAACTGATCCAAAAAGTAATTTTTCACACCTAATTAATACGAATGTTTAAGAAGTGGAGAGTTTTTTATTTTGGATTATTAAAAGCAGATGTGTCAGATCAGAGATGGACTTAGAGCCACTGCAGGAGGACAAACTTCATCCACATGAGCCATCAAAAACTCCAGTATGTTAAGTCTAGGCTACTTATCAGAGCTGCCTATAGCCAGCAGAGAGGAATAACTATCTTTAGTGTATGATTCAGCCCATCCTAAAATAACTGTCAAGGACAATACAGGTGTATGATTGTATGGAAGTGATTTTTCTCCCACCAACTATAGGGACAAAATTAAAGACAATTAATTATATTAAATGAGGAAAATCTCCCTGGAATCTCAAAAGTCAACCTCAAATTAAAGTAAATTTTTGAAAAGGATCTCTCTTTTTTTTTTTCCAAGGCTGCCAGACTAATCTTGCACTAATATTTCTTCCGTAAGACTTTTTTATGTTACAAGTCCAGAAACTGAGCAACCAACCAAAATATTTTTGTCATTTTTTAACTCTTCCAAAAAAGTTGCAGGATGCATTTGACAATTTTTTTTTTATTTCCTAGTTTTAGGAAATTTATCTCAAATAACTCATGAGCTGTTTTAGGCTTGACCACCAAATTATCTGTGGATAATTGAGCTTTAGCAATGATCCCAAGTTATATTGTGACACCAAACCTGCCTCTATCTATTTACATATCCTTACTTTCCTCCTTTATAAAGCTTTGAAGCGATTTTTGGTTTTGTTTTGTTTTGTTTTTTGTTTTTTTTTTTACAAAGAAGCTATTTAGTTGCTTAGGTTTTGGTGGTTTTCTCTTCCAGTTTGTCTAATTTTTTCAGACAGCATATTCAGTATAATATTTTTACATGCCCAAACCTACTATGTTTTTACTTTCTAGTAACATATCTGCTTTCCTGTGGTGCATTTCTACCATCTGGTTTAGCCCAAGAATTTTCATCTCAATGGACATCTCCAAATTCAGAATTCCACATAAATTGCAGGAAGTAACAAAAGATCTAAAGGGCTAGTTATGGTTAAGTGGCAAATTTCTTACTTTGTCAGACTGATGGAAGAAAACACAAAGTTATCCTCATTGCTCTAGGTGGCTATTTTGCTGCCATCTAAAAAATGTTAACAGTGCAGCAGAAGGCATTTTGCCAAGAGCTACTATTTCAAGTTTTAAAACCCTGAAACCCTTATGACATTTTAGAGATTTGGGCTTTGAAAACTGATTTTTGTATTTTATTTGCCTGGATGCAGGGTGATGAAAGATCTGGTAATGTCTCCATTACTTCAGTCTACCACATTTCACAGCACAGCAAAATGCATCAGCCCTGCATTTTCATGGTAGACAACAAAAAATGTTTATGGGCTTTATGGCACCATGATAGAAATGTAGATTTGGGTATAGGTTTCAAGATCTTATATAGGTTATAAACAAACATATATGATTCATAAGACCAAAATGTTTAGCCAATCTTCATATTCTTTTTGGAATTAGTTTCATCTCACAACCCTTTTCATTCAGTCCCTTCTTGATACGACTGCAACTTTTGGAAATGATGGTAACCTGTACTAAATATAGAACAGTATGTGATCTTAATAAAAGAACTTAGAAATCCATCACCATCTCCTTAAGGTTTTATTCTGCATTCAGGCTCTTAATCCTGGCATTCCTGTGGCTTTTCTAAATGCTTCTCCAAAACATCGGAACATTTCCAAGAATAAGTCTCCATTCTTCCCCCACCCTGGCACACTACAGCAGCCCCATTCCTCTGTAGTGTACAATGAACAATCTGGTAAGTCAGTTTCTAAATCAATTATATCAACCATAAAATATGCTGGTTTCTCAGCTACAAACTTCATACAAATTGCTTTACTGATATGTGTTATAGAGACAAATATTTCAAATCAGATATCAAAGGCTCAGCTACTTGTCTTATGAAAACAAGTCCTGTCATTTCTATTTCTCAAAAGTTGCTCGCTCCAAAAATAGTCTAGCAATCAATAATTCTTTCTTTATGAATTATGTTACAGAAGACCATTTTGATTTATGCATTATCATCATTATTTATGCTGAAGGAAATTAAAATATGGACAAGCAATTAGCACTGAGAGAAATAACACTGAAGCAAGGAAAAGAACTAAGCCCTGTTTAGTCCATAATCTAATCTTCAGCTAATTGGTTGCACTCCTTCAGTTAAATCTCACAGAAAAGCTTTAAACACTGAGGCAGACAATCCCATTTTAATAGGTAACAAAATCTTCTGAACTTTGTAGTTCATTTATTGCCAGCTTACAAGATTTTTGGATTTGCGTACATCCAAAATCTATGGTCACTTGGTTCTCCTGTAAACACTCAAAAGTCAGAATTGTCTCTACTCTCATTCTCTACACACTTTCCATAACAGAAAGTGAGACCTTTCTGAGGACAGCTCATTCCATCCTACAATGAGTGTTGAAGGAGGAATGCACCTTCTGGCTGTTCTTATTTTTTTTTCCACTAGCTGAGGAGTGAACAGGCACTTCCATAGAGCAGACTTGGACACACAGTTTTAAAAGGCTCAAGCCCAGGAAAACAAGTCTGTGCAAATCTAGAAGAATGAGCCCACGTTCTCAAGGAATGGTGTCACTCACCAGGTTGAATAAAAATCCTTTGTGTAATTCTGCAAAGGAAAAGAAATCATGATACCAGATTCAAGGGTCACATTTCAAGGACAATGAGGCATTTCTAGAAATGCTAGAGAAAGGAACACTTGCTCTGTGTGTATGATTTAGTGACTTAAATTTGTTTCCACTTTGAAAAATGCCTCATCTATCTTCTTGCCTGTCATATTAAAAATCCCTTACTCCACAAACCTTGAAACAGGTGGGTTGCTCAGGCTTGCTATTATCACTGTCTGGAGTAGAAAGGAGAAAAGATTATTTGATTCCATTATTCCATACTGACAAATATAATGAAAGAAGAGGTGACTGCAGAGAATTTCATTCTTGGCTTTCCAAATGGTTCTTGCTACTTCACAAAAAAAAAAAAACAAAAAAAAAACAAGGAAGACTTACAAGTGTGGTAAGGCCCTCTCATTACCACTGTGCAGAGTATCTGTGTCAAAATTTATACCTGAAGGATGGGCTGTTTCATAGACTCATAGGATGGTAGGAATGGTGGACCTTAAAGCTTATCTAGTTCCAACCCACATGGGCAGGGACACCTTCCACCATCCCAGGTTGCTCAGAGCCCATCCAGCCTGGCCTTGAACACTTCCAGGGTTGGGGCATCCACAGCTTCTCTGAGCAACCTGTGCCAGGGCCTCACCACCCTCACAGGGGAGAATTTCTTCTGAATATCCAATTTAAATCTACTCTATAAGTTTAGGTTACCTTCTGCAGTTTAGGGACAACAGAAATAGTGTAGAAGAATATTCAGACTGAACATAAGAATAACCTGAACTATATTTTATCCAAGAAAAAATGGCCTCCTGGAAATTATTTTGGTTCTGAGCACTGAGCTGTGGCAGTTATAGTATCTGGTTTCCATCCTTGCAAAGTTCCACGAAAGGCATAGTAAAGAATGTTTAGAATGTTTGTTTGTTTGCAGCCAGCCTAGAGACATGGAATGAACTGGTATCTGGCCTATGCAAAGTAGCTTCCTACACGATTTAAAGCAGTGACAAACATGAATCTCAGTATAAACAAATTTGTGCATATCTAAAGCTGTTCCTGGTATGTGACAAATACACGTCACTCACATTTACTTCAATGAGCGAAAATACACCTTTCCATCATAGTAAATTTTTTCTTGTACTGCCCTGGAAGAAGTACACATCTTTGACTAGCCATGTAAAAATAAAAAGAAAAAGAAATTACTCCATAAATAATTTATATTGATCAATTTCAAATATATACTGAAATGCAAGACCTATAATCTTACATACCTCAAGAGAGAAAGAGGATCTAAAAAGTTTCACCTTTTACACAATAACTAATTCCTTTAGAGTGTAAAAATGCTCTGAAAAAACAGAATATTTCTCACCAGATTGCTTCTTTTAAAATGAAGTATTTAAAAAACAGAAGTACTATATGAAAAAAAAAAAATTAAAATAACCCATCCAGGGATGACCTCAGCTTCAGCTCTGTAATGAAGTACATATTCAATATTGCTGCCCAAGATTAATGGATTTATTATATTATGCATACAGCCTTCTGAGAGAAAATTAAGCAGTCTTAACTATCATTTCTCTAGCTTTTAGACCCATGTGGTCTATGAAATCTTCTTTAAGTCAGTCAATTCCAATCACATAAAAATCTCCATTCTTATTTATCTATTTATGATTTTTCTTGAAAACTTTTTTCTCTTGTACCCAAAGAACTACGTCAGTAGTGACCCCCTGATTTCTACAGTATGTCACTTGGGTGAGAAATTTAGGTTTTGGGATTTTTAGTATGGTGTAGATAGAAAGCAAGATGGAGGAATTTGGGTGTAGTCCCTGTCTTCATCTACTCCATTTTCTGCAGTGTTGGTGGCACGGGTGATTGGTCAAGGAAAGGCACAGTGCAGAGGTTACATGGACACTCAAAGGATGAGTTTTTGGTAGATAAGTAGAAATAATGTACATTTTAAGAGTTAATTGGATAAAACCACTTGAAAAGACCTTGAAACTACATTTTGGGGCCATTTTGTGGTGCTTTTCCAGCACGCTGAGACTGTAGTGAACAGTCTGTGAAACTTTAGATGAGAAAGTCCTGTGTGTCTGCTTCTTCCTGGCACAGAACAGTTACAGGAGGTTTTCCCCCAACTTGAGGAGCCCCCAGAAGGGCCCAACATAAAACAAAGATCGATATTCCTGCTCCAATACTTTTGCAGCATATTCTAGGATTTAGCCCAAACACTGGCTGGATTGAGGCACAGAATAAGAAACAAACCCAACAACTGGGTTTGGTCCTTAAATCCACATTAATTTAGGTTTTTTCCTTAAATCCACATTCATTCCCATCCTCACCACAGAGGAGCAGCGAAGGAATCCCAGGGTTGTGCGGGACAAGAAGACAGCATAGCCTGGACCCATCACCTCATGTATGCACCCATGAAATGCAAGAGCTCTGCAAAGCTTCCAGACACCACACAGTGGTTTATACACACTTCGTATAAACCACTAGAAAAGCTGGACCCACCTCCCCATTGACCATCCTCTGCCCATTCCAGCCACAGGTTGCTGCTGGTTTTTCTCAAAGATTTAACTCCAAGCATTTAAAAGAAAGAACATTTCAATATGTTTCCCTGACAGATAAGAAATTACCTGGATATCAGGAGCCATTGAATTCAGCTTTAATAGTATCAATAAACATTTCTGATTAAATTATGAAATTGATTTTATCATTTTGACCACTATGTTTTTACATCAATATCATCATACGACAGCAAATGTAGTTACCACTTCCTTATTGATCTTAGACATAGCACTCCAAAGTACTCATTTGACTATATTACAAAATCAAACTTGATTTCCTACAGTACTGCAGTAACTTTTGGCCATGTCTTCATATGAAGAACCAATAACAAATGAATTTTCAAGTCATTAAAAGATATGCGTTGTTCTCAGAAACCAAGGCATGGTTCTGCTGCATGTATTTAGCAGTTTCAAGGCAAGTTTCAGTTGTTCTTCTTCTATGTCAAATAATAATCCCTCCTATTCCTTTTGGTGAGCCATCTATCAGGTTTCTTGTGAACAATCTAAACACTATTTATTAACGAGAAGGAACAAAGTGCTATTTATAATGCTCATTCAAGCAATCCAACAAAAACTCAGAGTTTCTGTAGCCTGGGAGCATTACTCTTGATCTCACCCTCCCTCTGTCAGGATAATAGCTGTGTGTTGGGCCACTCCATCTCCCCATAAGGTTTAATGTTCTGTTAAGAGAATGCATAATTCAAAAGGACCACTGTTGCTCTGATACACACATAATAGTAAATCAAAGGTGTAATGTGCTGGATATTTATATCTCAGGGTTAAGAACAAGTCTGATCAGATTAAAGAAATTTCAGTACTGGGCTTCTTGGCTGCTGTAAATTTCTGCAGGCCCTCCCATATGTGAACCATTCTAGGTTGAAGAGCTATGAGGCATCTTCATTGACATAAACTGCCTTCATGGAAGAGAAGCAGCTGAAGAGTTGAGACCTTCAGCTGTTTTTTCAAGCTGCACTTTTGTAATGAATCTGTGGATCTGCTGATATGTTACCCAAAGGTGTCTTTTCCAAACAGTCAGTCATGTTCTTCCTCCCTAATTGTAGGGGCATCTGTTTCCAGGTGTAAATAAGCCCTCCAGGTTTTGTGGGCTCAGGGAAAGGGGTGGGAGGTGTCAGCTGGAACTTATGCTCTTATCCCTCCTGCAAGATTTTCCCCTAATATTCATGATTCCCTAATATTCCTGAAAATATTTAAGCCACTGACAAGTATTTGCCTTGACAAGCCTGTGAAGAACTCGATGCACTCTTGTCTGTCTCAAGATAAACTATTCCCTGAAATGTGACATCAGCAGAGGACAGGGTCTTGTTTCAACTTGCTTTGATTAAAAAAAATATATATATATAAATAAATACAATTGGCAAGCTGCTCAAAAAAAATCACAGTTTAATGCCTATGGGAATGAGTGATTTATGTAATGCTGGTTAAATCAGTCACAGCCCAGACAGGCAATGCACTGACTCCATGCAATGACTCTGGGCCCTGCAAGTGCTGCTCTACCACAGCCAGAACACACTGTACACCACGCCTTACACTGTGGTCTGCTGGTGGCATGAGGCTCTTTTTATTTTCTATCCAACCCTGTACAAAATTTCATAGAGTATTTCAGCAGAAAATGCCTCAGTAGGTGATCCATCAGAATTGGAGTATGATAAACCAGAGATCTGAGCACACTGGAGTTTGCTGCCCCTCATGACAGATTTGTGTCTGTTGTTTCAGCTCTGAGCCCTTTTGCCAAAACAGTTTCTCCAACTCTTTAAAACACAAAGTCTCTCATTTGTCTGACATTGTCTCAGAAATCCCATTTTTGCTTTCTCTCACTGATTACCCTTCCAAAACTGATTACCCTTTACCTTGCAACAGCTCTGACTTCACTCGGCATTCTGTTTGGAAGTGTAAAAGTACCAAAAGTATCCACCAGACACTTTGGACTGGCAACCAGGCAACTCCAGTTTTTTTGCTGGAGTCAAAAATCCTCATTGATTGACCTGTTCAAGATGTAGCCTCAGCTGCAGGCCCATGTGTCCTGAGCCCCCTGCATCCTGCACTGGAGCCCTTAGGTCATCACCCTGATACCCAAAATCTCCTTGAGGATTCCTGATCTTACACAAGGCAGTGAGAAGTTTCCCAGCACAGCCCAGCAAAATGGGGTGAGGGTGCCCAAGGTACGAAGAGCAATTCAACACCAATGTCACTGCAAGTGAAGGAAAGCATTGGACTATACAGAAATGAAAAAAAAAAACCTCAAACCTCTGAAATCACCCAAAACTATGGTGGCTTTGCAACCTTTTTTGGAATAATAAAAAAATGAGTGCTTCCCACTAACTTCTGAAATGCTTAATCTTATGTAGGCTCTTTGAAAGGTGCTCCTTTTAAAACTGAGCATTTATTCTCACAAGTAGTTACACTGATGGAACATGGAGGTGTGGGTATCCTTGCTCTACAGAAGCAATCTCCTGGGGTGCCATCCCCCTTCATCTTAGCTAACCAAAAGTTCACAGCATGTCATCTCCTCTCAGGTAGTTATAAGTGCTCCAACTGTTAGAGAAATTTCTTCAGAACATAAATCATCCTATACACAAGGGACTGCATTAGGAAGATGAATCACCAAAGAAAGAAGGAATTTCAGTGACTGACTTAAACTAAAAACTAATCTCTACGCAGGTAAAATCCAGAGAAATAATAATTTTCCTAATCTCAAAAAAAAAAAGAAAAAAAAAGAGAAAGCTTGCAGCAGAATAGAAGAAAAGGATTTCTCTCTTCAATCTCACATTGATACCTGAACTATCACAACATTTATTCTTTGCTGTGCTGCCACCCTACTTTGGCAGCTACTCAGTATTTATCACCAAGGGAATGATTCCAAGGGCTCTCTGGGCAAAGTGACAAAATTGGCAATTTCAACTCAGATCTGGGTTCTGAGCCCTGATCATAATTCATCACTTTTTTCAAACCAGCTTTTCCTCAAAAAGTGCCAAAAGACCTCGCTGCTTCCTTGGTACTTTACAGACCTCTGTTCTTGGGCCAGAAGCAGCTCATATTGCCACTAGGCACAGTTTATCAAATCCCAGATTAAATATTTCCATCCTCTGACTCCATTTCCCTCACTTCGGCAGCCTTCCCAAGCACATAACTAAGTTAAGTAATCACATAACTGAGGAACATAAAATGTATTTTGGGATAGACTGGGCACAAGCTCCATATACTTCAATTTCCAGGACCTACAAACAGAAGCTTCATTATTGTGCTTTCACCAGTACACCTCTGGTGCTCAAGTAAGGAAATAAAAAATCTGACATTCTCTTCCCGGGTTAGCTGAGGTTAAACAGGTGGTTTTGGTAAGGATTGCAGTTACATTTTGATTACACTAGCCCACATTCTTACATCACATAATGCAATATGATATACCCAAATGGATGCTTCAGTGCCAAACTGGGGGCCCCAGCTTGATGTTGTTCTAATCATGTTTTTCATTAATCCCTGTGACCTCCACAAAGCATCACCAACCAAATACAGGCTCTCACAGCTAAGTGCTGGATTTTCTTTTGAGGGTATTTTTTTTTCTATCTCCCTTCTACTTTTCAGTGGTGCAAAGTGAAAGGGAAAAAGGAATTTTCAGATTCAACTGTGATTATTAAGTCTGAGATTTGTCTGCACAAAAATACATCTAAGGAACAAGTTTATTGCAGTTGGATGGTATGTCTTGTCTGGTAACCTGATCTAGTGTCCAAAAAGAAAATCTCTAAACATCTTTAGAGGGCTTTGGACCCAGTCTCAGCTGCAGGAATGCAAGCGTGAGGCTATGTATGCTGCTTTATAAAGAACTAATATTGAAGGGGAGGCTGAAGGGAGAGGCCAATTCTTGATCTCATCCTGGAGTCACTCCACAGACTTCAAATATGGCCAGATTCTGTCTCCAACCACACCCTGGCAACCTCATTTCCTTTATTAGGGTTGCAAAGACTCTATCTGGGGGGAGAATTTGACCTGGGGGACCTCATTCTTTCCTGGCTGGAGGCCATCACCTCAGGAACTGGGAGTCTCCAGGGCTTTGGACTCAAGAGAAGCCAGAGATTTCTATGAAATTACATTAGGGACACCGGTGGCCATGGGATTCTCCTTATGTTTTGTGCAGAGAAATAACGTATTTGACTAGAAAATAGAAGTCCAAAGTAGAGTGTGAACTGGAGAGATTTCAGCTTGGAGAAGTTTCTCTGGCAATATGGAGAGCAGCAGAGCTACTAAGCAGCTCGCCTGCTTTTTAGCTCTGTAGGTGGATTTTCACACACTCTGGAAAGCATTTGACAGATGTTCATTATTATGCACAGCAATAACTGGTGTATATTAAAATGTGCTGCTCAAGAGGGGAGGAGAGAAACGATGCACCTGTTTATGCACCTTCCCATCTACTGCTGTTTCTTTGCTGAAAAATAACCATTAATTTACGTTCATCTGCATAAAAGAAAATTACCTTGAAGAAGATTTTTCTCTGGCAGCATGGGCAGCTGAAGTCCATTGCAGGCACTCAGCCTATCTTCCAGGTACCCTTTTTTAAATTCACCTCTAAATTACATTTTGACCACTTGGAGGTACCAAGCCAAGGGACAAGGTAGATCAAGATGCATTTTCTGAGCCTGCCCACTCCTGTCCTATCACTTACTAAGTCCCAGCAGAACTCTTCTAGTATGTCTTTTGTAATGTCCTCTTTTTCCCTGACAAAGGGCTATTTCATATAGGAGCCTTTTCCTTCCTCAGCCTTTTTCAGATTCCCAACTTAGACTGCTTCAGAGTCATGTTTTTCATCACTTTTTCTCATTTCAGCATGCAAGCAAAGCCCAAACCACTGAGAAACCAGCAGAAATTTACCATTAACTTACACACACTCAACATTTCTCCTTTGCCATCTGTATTTTGAGGAGGTAGCAAGAGGAAGGAGCTCTGCCCCACCTCTGCCATCAATGAGAGAAGATAATGAGTTACCTCTGAGGACTCCAGGCTTCTGTGCAGGTCTGCTTGTGCAGTTCAGAGGCACTGCAGGAGTACACACAGAGCCCTTCAGAATTACCAGGGGAAGGAGGAGTGGCTGCATTTCTGCCTCTTAAACCCAGAGAGCTGCTCTAATCAAGGTCATGGCATGGCTCTAAACCATCCATGCTGTTGCTGGATAATGATTTACAATTTTCCTGCCTTCCAGCCTTTCCCAGAATATTCCCCAGGGCTCAAAATGGTGCCTAGCCCCATGGAAGGATGACCAACAGGTGAAACAGGATGGAAAACCAGTCAGCAGCCTCAGACTAACTAACTAGTTTAGGACTATTTAAGAGCTAAGGGCACCTTCAGCAAAGAGATTTGCTGTGGTAAAGGCAGAGCAAAAAACAGGCTGCCCTTCCTAACTCTCCAGCAAGAAGAGACTGGGTCCCTCAGCTGTCCTGTGCACTGTCCTGTGCCCTGCTGGCCACACAACCCTCTGACTGCCAGACTGGCACTGGTGCTGGCCATGCCAACGGGCAGACTGAATTTAAAACGTGGCCCATCAGGATGCTACACAACCCAGAAACACAGTGGGAAAATTGTTTGCATGTAGGCTTTTTGCATTTGCTTAATTTTCTTTTTCCTCTGCCAGGTGAAGCAGAGATGGGCAAGGAAGGAAGTCCCACACCAGCAGCTTGAACACAAGCCTCAGTAAGATTATTTGAGGAGTAAGGCTCAGGAAAGGTGTCAGAATAAGAATCCATCTGGATTTATTACTTCATACTGTTTCCAGACACTTTTCTATTTCATCCACAACAGATTATTCCTGACACTTTTAGAGGGCCCCTGGCCCATTTGCTTATTGATCTGATCTTTACTAGCAATGAAACTAGAATTCTTTACTTACTCAACTTCTGGAGAGCTGAGGATACCCTTTTATAATATTCACTGAAATTGCTTCTTGGCTAAAATATTCTCTCATCAGTGTTTTTCATGTGTTCAGCAACATCTGCAGGATGTGGAAAGAACAGAAACAAACCAGATGTTGCAAAAGGTAGTGACACTGGGAAACATAATTATTACAATAGCTTGTTTAATTTTTTTGGTCCATCTTATGTCTTCATACATCAATAACTTTTACTGCTGAAACAGAGACTGACTCATCTAAGTTCTCTCTAAACAGATTTACAATCATTTGTAAAAATTGACATATACCTCCTATTAAAGCCAAATTTCCTTTAGCAATTTCAGAGGAAAATAGATTAAGGGAATGTGAATATTTATCTCAGCCATCAACATTTATTCATTTAGGTAATTATCACTTCATTATGCTGTCAAAGGGAGCATGCAGGGAAATTCACCACTGATGAACCAACCACCACCGAAGTCCTCCACCCCTCCTATGAGTTTGGGGTGCCAGCTCATGCCCTAGCCAAGCATTTGTCACAGTGATATGACAAGGGCCAGAAGTCCAAAAAGGGCACAAAGGGAATCTCCTGTGCTGTGCAACTGAAAAAGTGCAGCCTGATCCAACAGCGCCCCCAAAAGCAAACCCAGGGATAAGGACCCATCACCACCCTCCCAAAACAACACACCCAGCCTGCATCTGCTCCACAAACTTGCTATTTCACTTTGAAAGCTGCTTACTCGATTACAAGAAAAGGGAAAAAATAAAACAAAAAAAAAATTAATTTTTTTTTAATAATTTCAGTTTCACAAATGCCTGCTGCAGTGCAAAAATCAGGAGGGTCTGTTAGATCGGGAAAATTTTCCAGTTATTTTAACTCAGGCCTCAGGAATTTCGTAGGGGGATCAGAAGACCTGCAAACCCTGCCAGATTCTTAGGGAACAAAGTATAACTAGATTAATATATAAATCTTATTAACTAAAATGTAGCTGAATACAGTCATTTGTTATCAAAGTCTTTCAATTGTTTAACAAATTGCAACATTTTGGTCTCACGGGCCCCCTGCCAAGTTGAGGCCTAATTAAGGCGGTTGGAAATGAATAGTGTTCTAATTAGTTTAATTACAATATGATGAATTATCAAACTAATTTTTAAAAACAATGTGCAATTAGCCTTTTAGCATTCAACCCACATTTTCCAAAACAGGAAATGAAGCGGAACATGCTTGTTTTTATCAGGAGACTGGAGGCTGAAGCATCCCAACATGGGAGATGCCGAGGATGCAGTCAGACATGCTGCCCCCTCCTTCTTTCACCCCACTTCAGGCTCTGGACACTGATTCTACACCTTGGGTCACATCTGTGGGGTAGCAGGTTGCTTAGTCCAAGGACCAATTCTACTTTTCAGGTTCTCGACCCAAGTTTTTCCCTGTTCCTCCCCTTAATCCTTCCCTTCATTGGAGCTGCGTAGAAAATTCTAAGTTGTTACATTCACAGCCATACTGACTGGCTGAGTTTTTTTTTTTTTTTGATTCTTACATTGCTAAGCAATGAACAATCAAACTCCTTTGCCCACAAACCCTAAAGGTGTACAAGCTCCTATCTACAGCACAGAGGATCTTTATGGCTGTAACCACTCAGTCTGTGTTGCATAATACCAACTGCACAAAAAACATTTTCCATTTTCTGAGTAGGCTCCTTTTTACATTTATCCTCCTAAGGCCATTTTCTCCCTCTGATTTGTTTTTTCCATTTTCTCTACCAATCTCATTGCACCACTCCCCCATGCAAGAAACCTTTCCAGAAATACACTTGCACCTGCATAACCTCAGTAATGTTGCACGCTTGGAAGTGAATGCACCATCTGGTCCTACTGTAGAGAGGTTCATTACTGAAGGAGTGGCCAAAGGTCATCACCTTTCATTAACACTGCCAGGTATATAAGCAGAGTTTGGCTCCATTGAAGTATACCTACTGCTAAGTAATAGAAGAGGAGTTATTAAAAACATAGGCACCATTGAATGGAAGGAAGGAGCAAAGAAGTTATTTTTAATGACATGAATATTTTAACAAATAATCATGTTAAAAATGATCCACTTGGTATTTTGATGAAAATGGATTTTCTCATCCTGTGAACCAGAAAGAAAATGTGGCAGTAAAACAGCTTTTGGCATCACTTAATTATCCCCAGAAAGACTCAGGAGCCTGCTCCAGTAAAGCACTTAAATGCATGCTGAACTTTAAGCACATGGGCATTCTCAAGGGACTGTTCATATATCTAGAGATAAGCATGTGCTTAAGTGCTTTGGAAGACACAAACCAAACTGAAGCCTCTCTTTAGGGCCCACAGCAAACACATCTGGCAAGCGTGACAAGCGCTCGAGATGTCCTCTCCACCTGGGTGCTTATAAAGTTCCCATTGTCCAGGCTATCTAAGTGTTTCCCAATAAATGAAAATAATCAATCACCGTTTCCTTGCTCCCTGACTGGCATGGAGGAAGAGAATTTAAATAGGTACGTGTATGTGTAGATTAAATCAGTTTACTAGAGGAGATGAAGTTGCCATATGTTTCTGCTTGTGCTGAAGCTAGTGGTCATGCTTGTTTTTCCTGGAAATTTGTTCCACAAGCTTACTGTGGATATTGCCAGAGCCTTCATTTATTTGTCAGCAGTGGCAAGGATCCAGTAGATGAAGCTCTTGCAAGAGAAAAGGACTGCAGGGAGCACTGGCCTCCCAAATAAATAGGTTCAAACATACCAAAGGGTTGAACTCTCAAAGAAAGCATCCGTCCAAAAAACACTGAGGAGCTGCTCCAAACTGTACAAGGGGATATTGCCTTAAGGATTTCATGCTTTTTGGAAGAACACCTGGTCCTAGACCCAAGTTTAGGCATGGATGCTCAAACAAGCTGCTAGGGTCTTGTTGCTGGTTCCTCTTAGTGACAGCTACAGGCATCCAGCACCATAGAGGTGCCCAGGTTAGGGATTGCTGCTCAGCCCTAAGGCCAGTGCTTTCAATACAGAAATAAATGGAATAAACAAATTTCTGATTAATTCCTCCCATCCTTCATCTAAGTCTTAAGAGGAATATACACCTGTTTGTATATTTCCTCCCAGCTTCCCCAGATAATTTTTATTTTTGCAAGACTGCAGCTGTAGGCAGAACTGCTTCTTATAGGACCCTAAAATCAACCTTCAGGCTTGAGGAGGATGGGGAGGCAGCAGCCAGGTTGGGTCTGTCTGTTCAGTATCAGCCTTGCATTCAGTGAGGTGAGTGCTTGAAACAGGAGCATTGGCAGCCATGTAAGGTTATAAAAACTAAAAAAACAAAAAAAACAAACAAACAAAAAAAAACAAAAAAAAAACCCACCAAAAAAACCACCACAAAAAAAAAAGGCAACTCAATAACAAAAAAAAATAACCAAAACACTTCTGGCAAGAAAAAGGTTAATAGAAACAGTAGGTATAAAGATAACTTGAACCCATCATTAAAGAAATTCAGTTATTTAGTCAATTTTACTTATTTACAGGCTAGAAGATTAATGAGCTCAAATACAAACTGAGACAGTAATTAGGTTTCAAAAACATACTATAACACAATCAATCATTGCTTGGGAGTATAATGACATTAGGGTAGAGCCCTCTTTCAGCTGAAGTTATTAGCATGTGATTGGTGAAGACTGGACTTGAAGAGAGAGTCTACCCCAGGGTCCTGTAATAAAATGAAAGAGGAATCTTAAATAAGGAGAAACTATGTCTTTGACCCTTTGTCCTTTGCCTGTAGATGTAGAGATACTGTATTTGAGATTTAGGGCTCTGTAACAGGACTTTAGGGAATGATGGCATTTCAAAAGACAGTTGGTATTTTACTTTAAACAAGACTTTACTTGAGACCTAATACGACACAGACAGTATGTATATGTCCTCTAATCCGGTCTTTGAGGCTATTAGCATCTCCTTCTGAGGCATTTCACATCTCTTCTTAAAGTCTTTGCAAACACATCAACTTAGAGAAGGAATTCCAAATGTCACAGAATACAAAGTGGGGGGGGAAAGGTGAAAAACAATACCAGGAAAGAAAACCAGAAAATGTACAAAAGCAAATTGCTCAATTATTGTTGCTAAAGCATTTTATTTTTGCTGAGGAACCACATAAATGGCTTGTAAATATTCTCTTTGTGAGGAATCTGGGTAAATGTTCCTGAAATCCAGCATCAGCTGTGTTCAGAAAGAAAGAGACATTGTGACTTCAAAGATTTAAGTCCAATTTCAAAGACAGGTTTTATGCATTCATCAGCTGAATCCAGCTCCCACAGAAATCAGTGGTAATTCTCCCACTGACCTGAATAAGAGAAAAGTTACAACTGTGTGTATAATTTTTTCACCTAAGTAGCTAAAAAGCAGATATTTCAAGCAAAGATTTTTAAAAGA
Source organism: Chloebia gouldiae (assembly GCA_003676055.1). Taxonomy (NCBI): domain Eukaryota; kingdom Metazoa; phylum Chordata; class Aves; order Passeriformes; family Passeridae; genus Chloebia; species Chloebia gouldiae. Next base: position 2,729,840 of record QUSF01000008.1, read on the forward strand.
AGCCATGGCATTTACTCACATTCTCTAAAATGTGTTTGAAAATTATTTTGCAAAACCGTGTTTGAGCAGCTTAATAGAAGTACCCTAATTTCCAGAGATAACAAGTAATCTCATATTTCAATAATTTCAGTATTAATCAGGTGTTAAAATCAAACTACCTCCTTTCACATACCTATATACAGGGTTAAGTAGCTAAGTGTCAAAAGTATGAAAAATGTCAGCCTCTCCCCTCACATGCACTTCTCATGGTATCCAAGTAAATACACACTTCCACAAATAACTTATGCATCACCACCACATCTAAAATGAAATCTTCATAATTTCCTTCACCTCTAGGGCTCAGTGGCACATCCCCTGCATTTTGCTACCAGCATCATTCTCTACCGACATCTCCTTGCTATTATTTATTCACTGTGGTATTCTCAGCTATCCCAATTCCCTAACGAACAATTGAAATGGATTGCAATAAGGACGTGACACACAGGAATGAGAAGCTGAAATGTATTTCCCAGCTTCAACCTTCTAACCTGAGGGAAGGTTATGATAGTTGACATGACTGAGGTCAACAGCAATCGGGTCTGGTGGTTACTGTCACGTACTCAGAATACTTTTGACAGCATTTCAGAGCAATTCCAGTGGTTGATAAATCAAATGCAGAAGAACCTTAACTCAAAATGTACTGTAAATAATCTCAGAATGCAGGGGGAAAAAAATACAAAAGCAAAACTATATTTCAAATCAAGAGTGTGAAAACATAACAACATGCAACTCAAATCAATACAATCAATCCTGGTAACAAGAGCAGTCAATGCAATTACATTTTATAAAATCAAGTATCCTCCTACTATGAAAACCAAGAAAGGAAGGAAATGAAAGAACATCCCCCTCTCTAGCAGCTTATGACAATTACATTTTCACCAAACACAGCTAAACAAGGAGCAGAACAAGTGTAAGATCTGGAAACCCTGGCAAAGGAGCCGTGTAAAAATCTTTGATCTGGCGGACAAGATTTTACCTGGCTGTCTCTCTGACCCTGTACAAGAATTTTTCACCCAGAGAGAGAAAAATGTAATCTTTCTAGTAATATTTTTTAAATTTAAGCTGCTCAGCCATCTTTTTTTCTTCCTCCCACAATAGAAATACCAATGTGATGTATGACATTAAATCAAACTATAAGATTACAGCTGCCCAGGTAAGAGAACTTGTGAGTTATATTTTACATTTCCACCTGAATTTAGGGCACAAAAAAGCCTGGATGGGAAAACTGCCTGTGCTGTTTACCCATCTGAAAATTATCTCCTGTTGACCAAAAGTGAATTTAAGGCATTTTCAAAAATCAATAATGCCTCCAGTTATTTGCTATAAGAATTGATAATATGTTCATCCTCCCTTCCCCTTCCCTTCCCCAGAAGTCAGCACATGCCCTGCCCACGGAAAGCATAAGGATCTCAATGCAGGAAGTTCCCAGGTGGGAATTTTAGATTTCCCATTAACTGGGCTCCATGCCCAGAATGAAATGATGCCTTTCCTATAAAAACATTGCTGCTGACCTGAGCCCTGTGAAAGAGACTGAATGAAGAGAGACAGGATAAGAGCAGGCAAAAGGAGTCTTTCTGATGACCTTCCTTAACTAAGATGACAGTTTTAGGATGGACAATATTTAGTATTTAATATTGTGGTAAATGTTTGAAGCGGACTAACAAAAGGAAGGTGGTTAGAGGTGTGCCACCTCACTGTGGGTCCTTGGGCCCCTTACCCATCTCCAGGGAAGCTGCTTCTGTCCAGAGAAAATGCAGGAGCTTTGGCTGCCAAACAGGATCCCTGAGGAAGCTGCACGCCAGCAGCACACACAACTCACCCTCCAAGGATACATTGCAAGGTGTGTGTATATCTGATTGAAGGAGAAAATGTGTTTTAGCAGGTCATGGGTAGTATTTCCTGCCATCAGGCTTTGCACACACTTATCCCTCTCACCTTCTCCCCAGCATCTGTTTGGACATCTGTCCAGAATGGAAATGTCATTAATTTCATTCAGGGTTGCAAATTGGTTTTAGCCATAGCATCCCTTTGCAAGTGGTGTTTGATCATCATTGCCTGTAAATGATGAAGGAGAATGACAGTCTTATGAAATGTAACCATGAATGACTACTTTGGTTTGCAGCATCCTAATCAAAATACTGCAAACATACTTCCAGCAGATCATTTCTTTCCCATTTAACTAGTACAAAAGAGCTGCAGATACAAAAAATTATTGATACTACATTATACACTTGCCTATGGTAGAGAGAAAATACAGTTTATCTGCATTTTTCTTTTTCCTCTTATGGAAACCATTTGATATTAACACCCCTTCCTCCTGGAGAGAAAACTGAACTTAGTATTTCCTGATACTTCCACCTTAGACACTACTCATCTGTCATTTTTTCATCACCAGTGTTTTACACATGTATGTCCAGCCTCAAGCAGTCTCATGATGACAAAAGTATTTGTGGATCTCTGATTTGTTACCTGCATACTTTCCTTGCAGTATTTCCTCACCAGTTTTAAAGTGTCTCAGGAAATCTCTGTGGGATTGCAGGGATCAGATAACATGAAAGGGCCTGTAAACCTGACATATGTTGAATTGTGGACTACTATGACTAAACCAGTAATCCCTAGGCATCTTCTGGATCATTCATAAAGCTGCATATTCAGTCCTGAAGATGGTTATGGCATGAACAAACTAAAATTTTTGAGAAAGAAATTAAAGAGCATAATTCTAAAGGTGAGAGACAGAAACACAGAATATGCCTTGCCATCCCCTTATTTAATATTTTTCAAGACAGTAATGAGGATTTAGTAAAGCAACTAGTTCTGAAAGAGAAACTATCTTCAATTTCAACATCATTTAATGGCTTTCATAATTAAGAATACTGCTCACCAATTAGAAACAAAAGAGAGTCACTAAGCAAGAAATTTTAAGTTCTTAAGCTTGTCAAGTGATGCTCAGGTAGACTTCCAGGAAAGCTGGAGAGAAAGCCAAGCGTGATCAGTGCAGCCCCCCTCACGTGGTGGGAAGGCAGCTAACACTGAACAGCTCCAGCACTGCTGCTGTGGGGTGGTGCTGTGCATCCCTGTCACTGCTGCACAGGACCCTGACCCTGAAGAGACCTGGAACAAATGTGGATCTTCCCACCTGAACTCAGAGCTCCTGGAAAAACACCAATACGTTCATTCAACTGGAAAGAGAATTCCTCTATTCCATCATCACTGATGTTTATTTCAGATTAAATGAACTATTTCTTACTACACAACCCAGCTGACTAGACCACAAATTGACCCAGCTACACCAGAAGAGCTGAAGGTACTCCTCTTCAAGCAGGGAATGGTCACACTGCTGTAAGGTCTGGGCCATGGTCTGTATCACCACCACTGCCAGCTGCCCTGGCTTTACAAAAACAGATCCTAAACCAAACAGAGGCACGAGTCAGGTCATACAGGACCAGCTTGCATGAGAGAACCTTCCAGCAACTTTTGGCAACCCAAATCTACTGTGGTTGCTGCAGCTGGGTTCAGCTTCGTGGTCTCAGCAAGACCTTCAGAATTGATGAGGCTTTGAGACAGAGCCAAGCTTCTTGTCAGCGCTTCATACTTCAAGGCATTTGTATTTATAATTCCTGCTACTTAACACAACAGATTCTAGCATGACAACTCCTAGAAAACTTATGCAGGCGTCTTCATTTCCAGGGTTTGCACCAGAGCTTAACTAAATTTGAAAGCTTTTGTATGGCATCTCTGTTTAAACTGCTGGTTGATGTTTTATGTTTTAATGTTTTAAGTAAAGTTTATTATGACAACTCAGTGAAAGTGCTTTTAGTAGGTCAATAAATCATGGACCTATCAGATCACTGGGTGACAGCTATGCAAAGCATAGAAGGAAATTTGATATTATTCCAACAAAATAGCAACTACAGCTACTTCCAGCTTAGCTGCATAGTCACACCAGCCAGTTGATTGCAAATTAAAGAGGTAAATAATTTTATTTTGTGGAAAGAAAACAAGCCATTCGTAGATTTGTATTTGTCTAGTATTTTTTTTAAATTCTCTTGGGTGTGGGAATTATTATCTATTTTATGTAAAATGGGCCTCTGGATGCCCACCATGAAGTTCATTCTATAATCACCTAGTGCCTAATGCAGAGGAGGGGGAAATGGGCTTGGGAAAAATACAGAGCAGCTGAAAAAAAAAAAAAAGAAGATAAAAAAGATTTCTGAGAGATTGAATTCAATTTTGGCATCTCTTCATATGGAAGTTGAAGGGACGTTCAAAAAGTTCTAGGACAGGATGCAGAGGACAAGAGTGGCAAGGGAAGTTTTCCTTATTAGTGTCAGGAGACTAAATAAAAAAAAATAAAAAAAAAAAAGACAACCAACTTTTTATACACAAGACAGAAGCACTCTTGTCAGGTCAAGGTGGGTGCCCAAACTTCAGCAGCCTGGTGTGGCATCACTCCATGTCCAAGCCCTGGGCAGCAGAAGAAATGTTACATCTCAGGGGAACTCATGGCTGTAAGACATCAAGGAAGGGCCAGGCTGAAACCAAGTCTAGCTGAAACCCAGCCTAGCTAAAATTACACTGGAGAATCTACTGTCCTGTTTTCTTCAAATGGCAAAACCACGTGTGCTTATTCCAGATGCCTTTTATGTAAATAAAGGGATTTAACATCTCTAAATCTTTCTGTGAGAGGACTGCTACACTTAAAACATTGACAAAATGCCCATGGATTCCACTGCCATCAGAGTTAAGCAGTGAAACTGTTACACAGCACAATGGTATTTCACAGGCAATTTGGAAAATTTGAGAAAGCTTGGGAAAAGCATATTAATTTTAACCTTAATTAAACTCTTGCCTTAATTCAGGACCTAATCCTCTCAATCACTTGTACCTCCTCTAAGGTGAGAAATATATTGCAGTTTTCAAAGTGAATCAGAGTAGAAGGTAGGATGACTCTGAGAAGTAAGGCAAAAGATAACTACATACCAAATTTAGGTCTTTGAAGAAAATCCATTTGAGGTCGTAGAAGGTAATGTGTGAATATATTTGCCTGCTGCAGCAGGACATTCTGGGGAAACACTCAAAATCAAAATTATATCTGCAAATGTGTGTCACCAGGATCTCACATGGAATAACTTTGTTCTTAAAGGCTTGGCAGGCAGGTGACACTGGCTTTGGGGAATATTACAGGGTCATGTGCAATCCCAAATCATCTAGGTACACTTGGGGAACATAGCCAGAGATGCTTGATGGGATACAGGGAGAAGTGGCAAGCTTATCTGAGGAGAGAATTGAAAACCTGGCTGCAGAACCTTGTCCTTGACTGCCCCAGTTGAAAGGCTGGTCACTCCATTGTCGCCCTGTTCTTTTAAAAGTTCTAAAGTTCTTCTAAAAGTCTTCTATGCCTTCTGATGTTTACATATTTCTACTAGAGTTTCTCACACTGTTCATGTGAATAATGATTGTTTTGCATTCTTTGTGGGAGGCTTTGATGGACTGTTGGTTTGACCAGTGTAGTTGGAGAGGGCAATTTCACCCTCCAGTCCACTGCCACTTTTGCAATTCTATATATTGTGAGGTCAGAGATATTCTATATATTATATATATTGTGAGGTCAGAGATAAAGTTCCCTCCTTTTGCTTCCTTTTGCTCTTTCAATCTTTGAGTTATTTTCTGTTGTAGTGCAGCTCTCCACAGACTTACATCATGGTGCCACACCTCAGCAACCTTGGACAGATCACATTTTTCCTCTCACTCTCTGCTCCCTTGGATAACCCTTTGAAAGTATAAGTCTCCATAAGGGTGAATTATCATAAGCATTCACTTTTAAATCTATTGACTGTCTTATGTGGAGGATAAGACAATATCCCTGCCTGGTCTTTTCACTCCAGTTGAACCTTCAGTCTTTCCTGTGGGATCAGAGTCCTACTCTTCCTGGTACTGCATACAGAAGAAAAAGGAAGTTTTTAATCTTGAGAAGACTTTCTCAGTATCTGAGGCACAGAAGAAGATAATCTATTATCACACTCCATCCTTTACACATTAAATCACCATTCAAATGACTGGCAGATTGAAGTCTGAATGGAAAAACCACTAAATAACTGTATCTATGATGCAGTGAGGTTTACAATTAATGAGTGAACAGAAAAATTAACCCTATAAAACTACAGAAAATAATAGATGGATGATCTTAATTTTGTTTTACCAAGTATTAGACAGGCAGAATGGCAAATAGGAAAACACAAACATACACTGCTAATCTTAAATAAATTGGGGTAGTACTAAAAAAGGTGCTTACAGTGAATCCTATGATTCAGTGAGATTAATTATAATTCAGAAAATAAGTTTTGTAAAAAATTTCTCTATAAAATGGGGGGTCCAGCAGTGGAGTGTAAACATCAGAGGGCACAGCTGGCTTGAAAAGTGTTAAGAAAGGCAAAGATGAGGAATTAAACAGAAGAAGATCACAGCAGGGGTTAAGATAAATAAGACGTTTTTAAAGTACATACAGAAGGAGAGGGCACTGAAGGAGACAGAAGGGCCTCTTAAAAATGGCAAGAGTAATTTATTGACACAAGTAGTAAGGGCATTGTTTAAGGGGAAAAAATGAAATTAATTCTTTGCCTGAGTGTGCAGAGAGAAGAGGGGACAGATGCCAGAAAGAGACATAAATTTCCCAGAGGAGAAAAATAAGTGCTTAAGAAAATCAAGATCATACTAGTGCTGGTGGTCAAGAAAGTGGAATGTTGTGGGGGAAAAAATGCAAGAACAAACATGTTGTATCCAAAAATCCAAGGGAGAAAGGAAGAAATACTGCAGATGCTTAGAACCTGGAAAGCACTTGGTGGGAAGCTGCATGTGCTGGGAGAGCTCTGACACTGTGCTGCCATATGGTTAAAGCTAAAATCAGGTTGTGGGTGCCACCCAGCAAGCTGGTATTTTTGCTTCAAAGACCTTTTGGCAGCAAAGGAAATTTTACTAGCAATAAAAAGGCCAGTCGTCTTTGCTTCCTACTTACATGCCTGGTTTCCTTTCCACCACCTGCTTTTTGCCAAGTCAGCCTGTGACAGAAGTCAGTCTGTGAGGGAATGTTCCTGAGGAACATTTCTGAGGAGAATGGCCACCACACTTCCCCACATCGTATCTCAAACCCCATGTTGCAGCTGCACTACTTGGTGCTGCTCCCAGTGTGTGTTTCTACCTTTGAACTACCTTTTAAGCAGCTCTAGAAAACAGCAGCCTTACCAAAGGCTTAAAGAATCCATACTAAATTGAAAAATCAGTGACCTTGGTCCATAAAAGTGACATATTCTGAAGGACTTGGTCCCACACACACCAACTCAGCTTTAAGCATGTGACTCTTCCATCAGTGCCACTGGAATTGGTCTCAAACATCCATCTGAGTACACGTGTTGCTGCTCCAGTGAAGAAGCAGTAATTAAACTGGGCCTACAGCATGTGGATCATACACATGGAAATAGCAAACAGCAGCAGAGAGGCTAATGTTGAAGGGAGATGGTGTCATTGACACTCACTTAAACTAAGAAGCCAGGCCCTGAAAGAATTTGTGGGGAATTTGGCTACACTAAGAATAGACAGTACTCGGAGAAGCAATGGGGCAGCTGCTATTCGTAGAAGTTTAGAATGGTTATTCTAAACTTAGCCTGCAAGTATTCAAAAGGGTTCAATACTGAAGGATATGCACAGATGCTCCCAGGGAAAAAAAAAATTGCTGATTGATGAGCATGATCAGGCAAGGTGCTGAGTGCCAGTTCCTCAGAGGAGCTCCACTGATCTTTACCAGTGGAAATCCAGCCTCTACATTCATCCTTCTACACCCAGCAACATGATTTCAGAACTCTGAATCATGCAGAAACATTTTTTCACTCTGCAAGATTATGCCCCCAGGGCCTAATCCCAGTGACATCAAGGGCAGACCTTTGAACAGCTCCAAGGGTTGGTATGGACTTCCAATGGACACATCCAGTCTCATCATCTATAGCACTTCCCAAACTGCACCTGAGTAACTGGCTCTCCTTGCCCAGGGATGGTTTGATAATGCTCCCAATCAGAGCATAAACCAAGGCCATGAAAGTAAAAAGAGTTGATACCAAGTGGAAATGCACACATCAGACATGCAGAGTGCAGGTGTGGGGAGGATTCAGTGAAACATCATGATCAGTGGCCAGGGGCTGTGCTCTTTGGGTGAAACTCTGCCCAGCTATCACTTGGCAACCTTTGCAGACAATAATAACACACCAAAAATAAATAGAAGTGCGACTGAGAAATTTAGGACAAGGCAGAAATAAGAGCAGAAGCTGTAACTCTTTGGAAGATCTATAATTTATGACCATTTCATGGCATGAGTTCAACTGTGACCTCTCAGCTGGCAGCTGTCTTTACGCTGCTTTCTCCTTCCACCTGCCTAGTGAGAAAACAGCCACCCTCTCTGTGAGCATGGATAAATCTGTCATGCTGACTTACACAATGAACTCTCTGGAGGGAGGCTGAAGTAGCCCAGGGAATAAATCTAGCCCTCAGAAACAGTAGTGAGGTTGTCCAAGTTTACAGCATCTCCTTTTAACCCCTTTGGTGTGGACATTACTGACTATAATTATAACTGGCACTCTCTGACACGCTGCAGCCAGGAATCCTCTGCAACGTGATGGGTGTCTTGCTCAGGACAAGCCAAGAGTGAGACACAGAGGGCATCCAGGAGAGGCCAAGGTATGTATCTGATTAAACAATAAACTGTATTCTGAGATAAAACCAAAATACACAGAGCAGGACCCTCTGCTTCCTGGTCAGAGCAGAACGCTTTGGATGGAAGTGGTTTGCATCCACTGGTTCTCTGATGGGCCAATTGCTCTAAGTGCAGAGCTCTGCTAAAGTATTCTGCATGTGTGAGATATATTTTAAAGCAGAATGATACAAGGCAGTCTCTCAATATAATATAACTTTTAACTCCTCTTATTAACTGATTCAAGTCTTGGACCATAAATGATGGTTTCAAACAAGACCACTTTGAGACCCAGTTAGAGACTCCAAACTAGGATTGTGAATCATTATTATGCAAAACTTCTTTCTTTTCTGCAAAACTTTCTGCAGCTCTCCTCTGTCATAGCAACCCTAGGCTTTAAAGCCTTACAAAAGGACATCCAGGTGGGAAATAAAGAGTTTTACAAGAGAAAAACGTCTTTGCAGAAATGTTCAGATCAGAAGGACAAAGCACTGAATTAGATCATTAGATTTTAAGGCCCAAAAAGTATTATTGGTTTAGATGGTTTAGTGGGGTCCTTCCACTCCTCCTACCCATCTGATGGGAATATGGCAGATAATTAATTGATCCTGAATATACCCATTCCAGAAAGACATTTTCTAATAAAAGCCCTCTAAGGCAAAGCAACTTCATATGCTCCAACAAAGTACTTTAACCACACCAAATGGCTGGCTCTGAGTGTAGGTTACAGTTAGTAAAAGAAACTAATATTATTGTCAAATGAACAGTTTAACAAACAAGTACCAGACAGTAATTTTTGCTCATGGTTGCTATTAAAAATTTATACCTAAATAATTTCTAATGGCTTTGGAATGTGATTTATCCTTATAATAGGTGGTAAATTCTAATAATTCTGACAGGTAGTCGAAGAATTGCCCATCAATGTAGCTTTCTTTGGACACCACCTACAGATGTGCTGGGACACCTTTCAAAGAGATTTACATCTTTTTGAGCCACACAGAACTAGGACCTTAGTACAAAGGCAAGGAAACTACAGTGTGATATATCATTATGGCCAGGACAAATGCCAAGGCCACAAAGTCCCCTTCAGGCAAGCCCATTATTTTCACCAGACATTAGTTTTATTCACACTTTTTTTTTTCTCCTGTTCCTCTAGTTTTTGTCTGATCTTGGCACTGTCTCATGAACAAGGAAAGTCAACCTAAGACATCTGCAAAGCCACATTTAACTTCACCAAGGCATGGTTTTGCTCTGGAGAAAGCAGTAAATGGTAGAACAAATGGATGAAGAGAGGCTCCTGCGCTACCTTTTCTACTGGAAATGCTTCTGTGTAGCAAGGATTATTTTTGTTTTTCCTTCCAGGCCCTGAAGGGTGCACTGCAACTGTGCTGTATTATTCTCACCCCTCTACAATTTTCTTCTTCCTCCCTGCTTTGTGTAAGATTTAGTCAAGGTTTACACTCTGTAATTTTATCTTGAGTGTTCCTCAAGCATTATCACCCACACCAGACACAGCTTTCTCCTATTGTGCTTAAGTTGTTTCCACCCTTTTTCCTGCAGTGCTTAAGTTCCAGAGGTCCACAACATTTGCCATACCATAATTAACGGAACACTACAGTGCAAAAAGAATATTGTTTGTCTCAAACTGATGAAATGACAAGGCTTTCTATTCTCTTATGGCAGTAACACTCAAATCTGTTCTCTATTTGTCCATCATTAGTAATATCAAGACTTTTCCCTCAGCCTTTATCCATATTCTTGCTTTGTACTTATAACTCTGCAAGAGTGAGGAGGCCTCTGATGGCATGAAATAGAGCACCAACCAAAGGAGGGCTCAGTGTCTGCAAGGGTTTTATTATAAAATTGAGTGCCAAACCAAATAATCAGGATTCACCTTCCAACTACTTGAAAGATAGTTGGAATGGGGGATTTTTGCCATTGAGGTAGCCTGCCTCCAAGAATTAGACTTCAAACCTTCAATGGGCTTTCCTAAAGGACAAAAAAAAATGAACTTGTCAAGAAATTCTGTTTAAGTGTCCCTGTCCAAGTACCACAAAGTGTGTGAAGAAATCATGCAATGTGCTACACGGGCTGCTAAAACCAGATGTTCAAAGGTGCTGAGTACCCTCAACTTCCCATGACCTGAAGGGAGCAGGGGGTACTTAGACATATTTATTACCTTGCAGAACGGGGAACTGAGAAAACAACCTTGCATGTGCTTTTCTCTTTAAATGAGCATTTCCATATTGTGTAATTATCTGATTCTGAAAGCCCTTGATTAGAAGCTGTGTGAGGCACATTCCAGCGACAGACGTGGGCTGCAGTTCCCAAGATTTAGTTCATAAAAGCACTGTGGTGTTCATAATATCCCACATGCTCTTGACAGGACAGTCATGCAATGCAGCATAACTCTGCTGGCTGAGGTAATGATCAGGTGCCATGAGAAAGAGGGAAAGAGGGAAAGAGGGAAAGGAAAGAGAACAAGCTACTGGCCCACAGGGGGAAATTGCTGTATCTTGTTGCTCTCAGACCTTTCAAGTTCACATTTCAGGTCTCATTCTTCTCTTTTCTTACCCTTTCCCCCCACAATATGACTTGTATAGTCATCAAAACACACAGTTCAGTCAAGAGATTATACCCCTGTAACATTAGATACAATTACACAACAAAAAACTGACACCACTTTTGTATAGATCAAAGGTGACATTTCTGCAAGAATATTTTTGACTTTCCTAACTGATGGTCCTTCTTAGGCTGTAAAAATGCATTTCTAAGCAGTTCTATTTCAGGAATTTGATTTGCCATCCTCCTTCTCTTTTGCACAAATGGAGGAGACCCTCTGCCTTGTCTGAACAAAAAAATAACCTCTAAATATGACAGAGAACAGGAGGAAAACAGGTAAGTTAACACATCAAATATCTTCACCAAAACAGCAATATAAACAGTCAAACTGGGTCTGAGTACATCTCTTAAGATCTAAGTCCCCCAAGAGCATGTCTAAATAAACACAAAATAAACACCTTGAAGAAATTATTCTAATGAGCACAAATATTCACAGATTAATCTATTTTTTTTAATTTTACTTGCTAGAGGATAGATTCTAACCTGAACCACAATGATTTATACTCATAGTTTCCACTCCTGACCTTCTCCACACACTGCATGAGAGTGCACAACTTGCTTGTGTTACCAGCAAGGCTTCCTTCACTACCCAGGTTCCTGTCCAGCCACCATGGTGGTGTCTGAAGTGATGGACTGAGAGAAATGAGAGTCACAGCACATGCTTCTACAACTGTAGCAAGCTGTTTTCATTTTATTCTTTATCATTTATGTCTGAAAATAGGATATTTTTCCTAGGCCTGAATGTGGAAACTCAAAAAAAAAAAAGTTCTAGGGAATAGCAATAAGAAACGTTGCTTGCTCAGCAAGATTGGGGAAGAAAGGAAATTATGTATTTTGCGACTTGAAATTATCCCCTTAATGAATTTGGCTCACTATTTTTAGTAAAAAAAAAAAAAACCTCATACTTTATTTTTTTAAAAAAGAAAAGTGTCAGCTGTCCAAAAATACTGAACAGCTGTCCTGAAATAGCAGATTTTCCTGTATTTTTTTTTTATTTTTCAGTCCATTCCATAATTTTGAAACTACAATTGCAGACAGTTCTATTTTGCTTGTAAGAAATATGCACAGTGAGGCATGTCTCTCTTAATCTTCTGTGATTAATGTATAAAAACAGTCAGAATGTATTTATACAACAGTTTGTAGAATTATAGAGATTGATCTTGGTTTCACTCACAGCCAAAGACTAAGGAGCACTTTAATCTGCTACAGGTGAAAAGGTAATGCAAACACTTGTGTTTATTTAGGACAACTATTGGGAATATTTCATGCCATATTTCAAATACAAATACTCTCTGGCTGTCTCCAAGTTAAGGAAATATAAAGTCATTAGTATATGGTTTTCTACAATCTATTGTAAATACTAAAATTACACAGGTCATTTGACCCAAATTGAGATTTCTGCCTAGTTTCTTCACAGTTTTGGCTTCCAGGGGACAATGAGAGGAAGTAGTCTCCACCATGGCATCATAGTGCTGCAAATCCCTTTCCATAATGCAGTGGGAATGGTATTTCAGGACATTCTTGGCAAAAGCTCTAAGCTCCCTGAAGACTGAGACTGTTGCCATCTGAATCAATGGAGAAACCACCTTTGCCCTTCAAGAGCAAACAATGTTTAGTTTATGTAACATCTTTTTTAAAAGATGTTTTTTAAAAAATGAATATTAAAACGATATACAGGTTAAGAGTCTCACCTCCTGTCAGCTGGATTGCAAATCTGGCACTCACACAAGAGCCCTTCCTAAGCAGCCTCCAGGGAAGAGCTTATACATCGGAGCTTATACTTAGTGTTCAGCAGGTCAGTTGAGAAGATTATTTTATGTAGGCTTGAACTCATTTTCATTGCAACAAAGGAAATATCCCACAAGGATCTATGAGGTGAAGTGTCCCATGCAAATCCACTCATTCTATAGAGCACCCAGTCAGAGGGGTCACGATTTGTTCCACCTCTCAGGAGGTTCATGCTCCTTCTGCAAGCTGAACTCCAGTCTAAAACTACCCAGTGTGGCTCTTGCACTTCACATGCTCAGAAATTCATCTCCACCCCATTCATCTCTCAGGGCATGCAGTGCTGGGCTGACCCCAAGATTGTAAAAATCTTTGTTCCCCAGCCCGTGCAGCCAAAGGAATCTGAAATGCCTAGGATCAGCTTCTCAAGGCTGTTTGTTTTTCCTTATCTATAACATTCTTTCTCTGACCTGCTGAGCTCTGTCTAGCAAGGAGGCCATGGCACTCTGCATGTCACCTCGGGTGGCATTTACATTTTAAATCAAAAATTACATGTATTGTGTTTACAGTATTGTGCCAATATTGTAAATTTCATCTATCATCTATGTTAGACAGCGAATCTCTACCTTAAACCAACAGAAAAGTGTCACCATCACACCAAGACATGGAGGACAAGGAGAAGGAGAAGAAGGTCAGGACACGCCCAAATCTCTCCATCTTGTACCCCCTCAACCCCATTCTAAAAACCCCAAAGTTCTACTTTTTCACTCTGTGTTAACTCAACTACCACATTACTCAAACCCTTGTGGCTTGTAATTCCTCATACAGAGCTGGCAGCTTTTTCCACGGGCTAAAATCAAAGGCACAGGTGGTTTTGACTTCACTCCAAGGTGTCTGAGCCCCCTGCCAGGGTCTGGAGACAGCCAGGGCAGCCAGAGGGATGTCCTGGACTCCAACACTCATCCAGTAGTGTCTTAATTTTATTAATATACTCAGACAAAACCCTGAGTCACTGAACACCTCAGCAATGAATGACAGGCTGGAACTCCAGCAGCAGCAGCAGCACTCATGCATCAGGAAACATTCTGATCCCAGACACTGTCTCCTACCCCCTCCTAACCACATCATCTTTCAAAAATCCCCATCTGCCTCATCTCTTTGCTGAGTTTAGGAGCTTTCTACAGTTCATCTCTGCTCTGTAAAACCACAGAGAAAGAAAAAGGACACAAAATGAAACAGGAGAGATTAAAACAATCTCAGATATGTTCTGGGCCAAACTGATGTCTGATACAGGGACTACATCTTCACTGAAGTCAGTCACATGTTCACTTCCTGCCCTTCAAGGTGAGTTTGGCTCATGATAGAATTTGTAATTTGTTTGGTCTGACATAATTTGTTGCCTGAAGCCTAGAGTATTTCAGCCCCGCCTTGCAGTGATGAGGAAACTGCAAAAACTCTTCAGCTACTTTTCATCTATTTTGAATATTAAAGCCATCCAAGGTGAGGAAACTGGGAGGCACATCCTGGTTTGGGGAGACACTGGAGGCTTCTCTCAGGGGCTCCCCACTGGCTCCTTCCCCTGTAACTCTGTCCCTCAGCCATCATCTATTCCCCTCTTTGCCATCATCTTTGTACTGCCCAGGAGCACGGCTCAGCCCCTACCTCTGGGGACAGGGAGAAACCTGGAACCTCCCCAGCAGTGTGCCTGGGATCCTGAACATCTTACCAGGGAGCTGAATGTCACCTGTGGATATTATGCAAGGGCCCTTTTTGCTTCCTGACCCTGGACTTTACTAGCAGCAATTCTGACCACAACAACCCAAGTAGTCAGTCTGCCATGAGCAGCAGTATGTGAAGCATTGCACTTTAGCCTAGGAGACTGAAAATATTGGACAGAAATTATGTCCAGTGGCACAGGGTTACTGTGGGAAATGAGCTGCAGTTACTCATTCAGATGACAGCTCACCTCAGTCTAAGGGTAGCTGTAAAAGAGCAGCCAGCCACTAATGCACTAAGGCTTGGGGACTTGGTACAGTACCTGGCTCCAACAAGGACTTTGTGTGCAATTTACACTCATGAGAGTCACTATCAACTGCAGGCACCTGAGTTAGGAGCTGAGCATCCACACATATTCAGCAAAGGCAGACAAGACTCCTGAGGCAGTCAGACTTTAGGAAAAAGCCACTTCTGTGCCTCAGTTGCAGAGCAATTTTATTCATTCTAATACTGGGAGATAAATATTCCACACTTTAGCACAGCTCTTCCTCTTGCCCTCCTCTTGCTCCCTGGAATGTGGGGAAATGCCAACCATGTTGATTGCATCATCTGGCACATGGGGGATTTGCATCTTGATGGAGTAAATGAGTAGTGATATTCGTGTCTCTACAAAAAGCTTTGGGAGGGATGGATTAAATGTATAAATATGGCATTGAACAATCACTGAGACCAGTTCAGTCTACATTATCAATGACTTAAAAGACATGCCAACTGATGCTTGCCCTGAGCAGGTAAAAACAACAGCAGATAAACCAGGGGGAATCCCTTCACTTCCTATTCCATGTGACATTGTGCAGAGAGAGAAAATATATGGAGATCCTTGAGACTTTTCATTATTGGAAAGGTATTCCTGCTGCAATAAATGGGTGCACTGGACAGACAGTGGATGCTGAAGAGCTGATGGAGTCTCTGCCTCCAAAAGAAAGTTGATACACTGCCTTTCAACAACTCTAAACCCTTATGTTGAAAAATTATAGTAATAAAATTATAACAGTAATTTTTTTGGAAGTACCACTGAACACTTTCACATGGGACTGCTCACACAAGTTTCCACAGCACCACCTGACTTTGCCCTGGAACAGCACTCTTGCAGGCATTCAAACACAGAGTTAGTATGCAGAGGGGTTACAGGGAACAAAGTCAGATTAAAATATCATTTCATCCCTTGGGTCTGCAAGCTATTGGCTGTGAATGTAAAGGAATTACCACACACAAGCTTACTTCTACAGGCTGCCTGGCAGGAATGCATTCCCCTTCAGTTAAAGATCTTTCACAGGGAGCAATAGAAACGTTCTGGTCCCTCAATATTTTTTCATTTCTTTTCAAGCATTTATACAAGTATTCAGGGGCTTAACCAGAAATGAAAGTAATTCATTTTAGGTTATGTGTATTAAGAGGCTTTGGGACTCTCCTACCTGTCTGACTGTGTTAAAGATTTTGTTAGCTGACTCTTTTTTCACCTCTAACAAGTAAATCCCAGGACAGGATTATTCTGTCTACCTGAAACAAATTCTCCTTTTACACTGAGAAGCATTTAAAGCACTTGAAAATGTATGGGATTCATTCAGAATATTTAGTGAAGAATTTCATTGTAACCGCTTATAAACATCTGCTGCATTTTAGCTCACTAATTGCAAATAACTGAAATATAATGGCACACACACACACATCAGATGCCATCTCTTGGAAAAAGAAAAGAAGTCACATTTCTCTTACCCAGCACTTGATTGTTAAAAAAAAAAAGAGGGGGAATAAAAAGTACAACATAGTGCTTTGGGAAGCAGAGTTGATTAATGAACTACCCTGTTAAACCATCTGCTCTTGAGGACCCTGCTCTGAATCCCAGTGCCCCCAGCTGGGTCAGCACTTTTTCTGGTGCACAGAAGAGACATTAACTCAGATGGCCTTTGCTTTATGAAGGAAGAAACAATCCATGGAAATTCATTTGCCTTAGGAAAACATGGATATCTTCTCAGATTTTGAGCATCAGTGTTAGCAAAGTTTGGTTAAAAGGAAGCATCTGATCAGCATTTTCTACAAAAAAAGAAATCAGGTAATGCCACCATTCAAGAAGACTGAGTTTAAAAATGTGCTTCTGGGAGCAGAGAATAATCTGATCATCTTTGGAGTGGAATGTCATAAAATTAAAAGAAAAACCAAAAAGGAACCTGGGGCTTCTCTGTGGCACTCTGAATAAAGGTGCTCCCTGACACTGTGTTTGATACGGTCCCTATCAGCTTGTCACTTGGGCAAGAGGTAATGATGTCCCAGCAATAAATGCTGTAATGATGTTCTGAACCCTTTGAACTGGAGATCACAAAAGCTGGGGGCAGTCAAAATGCCATATAAAGTTAACTAAGCACCACAGTGGAGGCCAGAGACAGATGCTGTGAGCTGAATGTCAGATCAAGGCAGGAGATCAACAAGGTGCTTTAAGGGGTATTTCCTGGCTAACTTAGCAATCTCCAGACACCTTTGTAGTTTTTCTTCCAAGCCTTATGAAAGAACAGAGCATGGGTTTTATAATGGACATGGAGATGCAAAATCACACTCATTTGAACTCATCAGATCTCACTGGAACTGTCTTGGGTAGCTTCCCTCCCCAGTGCAATGCTGCAATTGGAATTGTCATAAATGATAATGAATAAATGACACAGTGAAACAAGAGCTTTCAGCTCTGAAAAAGTAACATAACATTTGTTTTCTTGTCTCCAGTGCCAAGTCCTTTATGATATAGACATTCCTAATGACTCCCTTTTTTTTCACCCTTATAAAACTCATTAGCAATCATTTTCATCAATAGTAACAATTAATTAGTAGTTCACTCATATTTTTCACATGAGAAGTATATGGAAAATGAATGATAATTGTACAAAGTACTGTTCACTCAGAGACATTAGCTTCACCTAAATGCAGCCTATATAAAACTGTGACAATTCAAAGCTAGCAGCAAAAAAACAAAACAACTATAAGCAATGGTGGGACAACAGGTGTCAAGGATATTGAACCTTAAGCATTGCCAGGAGATAAGAAAGATTTGAGAAACTGCCAGTGGTACTGTTAGCCCCAAAATCCCCAACTGAGCAAGACATCTCCCTCTGGCTTTGAGTGCCAGTGCATTACTGCAGCATTTCCTCCTGCAGCCACCTAGGAACAGGATTCCCAAGGTACCTGTGACATTCTAACAGTTTTAAACACACTTGTTTTTCAAGTCCAGTTTCAACTTGGTGACTCTGGGCTAAGTTTAATCTCTTACTGTAGATACCTCCATTACATCATCATGATTACTTCAATTCCCAGGCTACAGAAGGAACCAGGAATGGATAAGATCAGGCAAGCTGAATGACTTTTTCCTTTCACGGACAAAAATCCACATGCATTTGTGTGTAAACAGATTATGATGCCATACTGTACAGAAAAGAAGGTGGAGTGTGGATAGATATACATGCAGATACACGTACGTGTTTGTGTTAACATGGTACATATGCCAGACAGATATTATGATTATTCGGTGGCAAATAAGACAATATTGTCCCAGATGGGAAACGCTAAAAGTGGCAATTTTTTTCAACTTGAATGCAGTCTTCAAGTAACTCTCACTGTGCCTTTCACAACACAGACAGAATGGTGATCCAGTGTTTTCAGACTTCAATGATTAGCCATATGTGTTCCACTGAATGTGCCGAGCCAGACACCACTGCCAGCGCCCACTGAAGTCCGCACGCTTGCACGGGAGAAACGGGAAAATCTGCCTCTGATTGCTAAAAAAGATGCTGTATTTTTCTCACCACTTTTTTTTCCTTTTTTTGATAGTTTATGCTGCTGGTATTATAACATTTAACGCTGGCTTATGGTACGTCTCTCCCCTAGTTCCTTCCTTCTTGAAGACATTACAGCAGAGAAATAACAAAACCATGCTGTTCTCACCTCCCCTCTTCCACGTGCCTGTGTGTGTGTGCTGTGACTTCTACCACGGGTTTCTCACAGCAGCCCATACATTAGCATTGCTAGGTGAGTTATAAGGGAAATCTGAGCCCTGATGTGTTGAGCTCTGTAGAAATGGACTTCAAGGCACGATCCCAGCTATCTACCAGTTTGTAAAGATGAGATCAAAAATGGCTGGAAGGAGAAATAAAGTACAGAAGACAGAAAATGACACATAGAAGGGTTAGAGGAATGGAGTCTAGTCATCCTGCCTAATGCATTAATCTGAGGGCACTGTGCTTACCTCCATTTATCTTTTGAAACCAGGGCAGTAGAGAAGCTTGAGCAGCAAATTTTTTCAAATTGAGTGGACAGGAAATGCTAGAAACAAGCAGTAAAGGGTGGCTTCTGACTGAAGTAATCTTGACATAGTGAACACTGTGGAACATCAAAGCAACGTCAATATTTATCGTACAGATATGTGTATTGATTGAGCAGTAAAATGATCCAAAGTAATATATGCTATAATAATAATTGAACTCCATTCAGAAAAAGAGAACTGACATGCAGAGAAGGAAGAATCCCAAAAGACAATATCCATTCATTAAATTAGCTCACACGGGCATCCAATTCCTGAACAAACAGGACAAGCTACTACAAAATACTAGACATTGTGCATGAGAAAAACAAAAAGAAACAAGGGCCATATTTCTAAAATGCACAATTTACAGCTCGTTGGGGTTTGCCACTTTAGACCAGCTGAGAAACTGGCTGTAGCCAGTACACTCTTTTGCCTTTTATTATGAATAGTGATTTCTACATTCAGTATTACCACACCACAAATCGATACAAACACTGTCTTGTACTTTGACCATGAGGGTATTACCATTTACAGAACAGGAACCTGCTAATTCAGAAAAGATTTGAATAAAATAAGAAAGATTCCACTTGCTCCCAAATTCAAACAAATGTGGCACCTCTTTATTCCCTGCCCCATCCCCATCCTCTTCAAGCACGGGTAAAGGAAAAAAAAGTAGCCTGCTTTAGGACTGACTTTGTTTTTATTATCTCTGGTGCAATTGGATTTATTTTACTAAACTGGCTGTATATTTAAGTATCTGGATTCACAAATTATCCATGTAGTCTTCCCAGGTTTTGCATAATTGCTGGTAACAATCCCAGCCACAGGACTGCTTATACAGCATATTTTCCCCTCCTTCACCAGATGACTAATTTTTTTTCTTCTTCTTTTTATTTTTTTCTTTTAACAAGAGACTGATAATACTAAGTATTGAATTAGTAATGACTTATGGAAGGTCCCAATTTACTCTGTGTGCAGTGCTGGCTAAAGGCACATCAGGAGATTTAGAGATGACCATTTAAAACAATGCTGACCTTAAATACCTTGCTTCTCTGACCTCTATACATCTCATTTCTTTCCTGTATGGCATGATCACAAACCAAATCTGGCCCAGGCCAGAGAGATGCAAGCTATTTTACTGGAATTTACAAGACCCATTTCAATCTGCCAAGTTGCTTCTGTTAGTAAATACAAATCCCAAGAAAAACAAATATTAATACTTTTATAATTTCTTCAGATAGTTACACTGAGAACTGAGGAGTTTTCCCTGTAACACTGGTGGGCTTTCTGTGTCTCGGGTGATTTCAGCACTTTCCCTGACACTGGCTATACCCTGGATATCTGTAATGACACATAAAAGAATCTTCTGCAGTGTCCTTCTTGATGGTTCTTTCTTCCCTCCTGTCTTTTGTAGTATAATTTTTTTGCAGGGTTTCTTTTTTCACTTATTTTTTAATTTCTATTGCTTTTCTCTTTTGTTTAAGAACAGCTTTACTAAAAGGCTTGCTAAAAGCTGCTGTAAATCACATTTTAGAACAGGTAAAGTTAAATGGCCCAAAGATCAAAACTGGTCTGGAATAAGACAACAATCCATCAGTGTCTCCATGTAGCATGAGGTTGCAGGTAAAAGTCAGCACTAAATAGAGAAACAGCTCCCCTGACTTAATTCCCTTCTTCATGTGTTTTTCTTGTCCTGTCCTCAAGGCAGAGGGGAATAAGGCTCAGACAACAGCAAAAGTATCTCTAACAAAACCCTTTTGCCTCTGAAAAGAACAAATTTTCACTATTATTTCCCTGCCACAGAAAAACCTTAGTCTCCAACACTAGAAGGAAAGGGATGAGAGGCCATTAAAATAAAAAAGTTACTGAAAAACTGAGTACTGTCTATTTTATACCATGTTCTAGTGTGGTAGAAAGATATATAGCAAATTATTGGGGTTTTTTCCATCTTCAAACTTTTTGGCTTTATTCTACATTTTATTACCTTCTGGCAGCCCCAAATGAGGTTTAAATTTTTCTACCTGGCCCATTTTTCCCCACAAACATAAGAAAGTAACCTCTAAATGCCATTAAGCAAGCATCTCCTGCAGCAAACCTAATTCAAGAGCTCCTATTCACACTAAAGCTCTAATTTCAGAGAAATTCTCATTTCCAGGAATTTTTTACTTGCTCCAGCAGTCAGTATAACACAATACTATCAACATACTGCCAAGCTTAGTTTGCTTTGGTGACTACAGGTAGCAAGAGCAAGAGACCATGCCATGCAGCTTTGGAGGCTCCCAAAATACAGTCACCCACAAGTTCCATGCCAAGTCCAAAAATCAGGAAGCCCAGTGCCATTGCTGCTACAATAGGACACTCCAGACCCCAGTAGATTTTTGTGATGGGGTCTAGAGACATCTCAGCAATTGAGAGTCACTATATAAATAAAACAGAAAAATAAGAAAGGGAAGGCATGGGAGGAAAGCAGAATCCAAATGGAGAAAGGGAGAACAGCCTGGTTTGGTTTGGTTTTGAAAGGACTTTTATTCTCTTCTCCTGAACTGAAACTGGTTGCATTTAGCTTGCAGCCCTATTTGTATGGTGCAGATACACTAACCATTAATGATGTGCCTAGTGGTTCAGAGAAATTCAATTCAGAGTCACAGATATGTGCCAGTCCCCAAGAAAAAAAGAGCATTTTTTTAAAACTGACCCACTAATTCCCCATGAAAAGATTCAGGTAGTAGAGCACACTTGGCTTTATTCTCAGTGGCAGCAGCAGGTCTGATTCCAAAGAGCTCCTTTTTCCTCTTTAGTTTTCCTGCCTCAGAACTTGAAAGGCCACAGTCAGCTTCTGCTCCTCAGTAGTTTCCTAAATTTTCCAGATGATATTTTGTACAATGATGTGTCATTTCATGTTGTATCAATCACATTATAGTATGTCACTTAATATAGCATAAGGCAATATGATTGACACAATCTGAGATGACTTGTCACAACACAGCATGTCAGCTGGGACTGTTACATGTTTTGGATTTATGTACAAACACTCTGAGCCTTCAAAGTGGGGGAGCATGTAGAGAAAGGACACTCTCCCTTTTTTAAAAGTTTTCATAACACTTTTCATGGTGGTGATGGGTAAGCATCTGTTAAATATACAGAAATTTCTCCTGTTATCTCTCTAGGCTACCTCTAATAATAAACTACCAGAGATTGAGTTTATTCCAACCTCTGTTTATAATGGAAACCTTCTCCTGACATGCATCATGCCCTGCTCCTAACAACAACCTTATTGTCAGGGAGTGGCATAACACAAAAACTCATCACAATTAACCACTTGTCCCCTGGTGGCATCTGAAGCTAATCCAGCTCCCTGACAATTCATTTGGAATAACCTCACAAAGTGATCCCTAAGCAGCTGTAATTGGCTAATTCTCCTCTACTTATGGTTATGCTCATTTTATTACAGACAACTTTAAATCAGACTGCCATCAGAAGTTCTTGCTGCCACCGAGGCAGTTCAGAAGGAGAAGTTCCCACACCCATGACCACTTGTAGCCCATCTGCAGAGGAAAAACTCCCTCCAGGAGCACTGGGAAGGTGGGAAATCATGCTCCAGAGGGGTTTGGGAACACAAACACAACTGCAATGGAAGCTGTAAAAATTACAGGATGTTAATTCCTGGTGAAGGAGAACAGCTTCTTAATTAAATTTTAAGGAAAGTAGTCTTTTTGCCCTAAGATCTTCAAGCAGTATGGTCTGGCATAGGAGCCCTGGCTGGGCAGTGGGACTTGAGTCATGATATTTTATTTTCTGTGTTCTCAGAGCTTGGCTGTACAGCAAGGCACAGACACCCACCAGCTAATCATCACCACAAACAAAGAGTTCAGACATGCTTGTGTCTACCAGCAGCTTTCATGCTGTTCTGGCCCATGCCTTGATTCTCCATTTAGCAAGCAGAACTTGCACTTCACCAGAGTGTTTTGAAGCTAGGACTCACAAACAGCTGAAAGATGGCCTGTGATTACTGAAAAGTAGAGTACAGAAGAATTTCATGAGCGTGTTAAAGTAAACTGGCTCTTTCTTGGACTGCTGCCACTTTTTGCATCTGGGGAAATAACTTAAAGTGGCAACTGCACAGCCAGATGTTGCAAATCTATCATTTTAAGGGGAGGGGAGGGGAGGCAGGGGGGAGAGTAGGGTTTGGGGGAATTATGGCACAGTGTGGTGATACATAGAGATATTGGAACATACTCTAAATATGTCAACTCAGGCACCAGGAATGGTACATTCTCTCCAAGACAGCTCTGTCATCAGTCAAAAGTTGTAGCAAAACCTATGTGATTGACTTAGCATCTCCAGCACAGAGATGAGACAATTCTGCCATGGCATATGGCATATCCTGACCTGACGAGCAGCTGCAGGGAAGTCAGAAGTGCAGGTATCTGCAGATATGCCATCTCAGATTACATCTGAGCAGTGGTGCCTGGCCAGAAATTCACTATCACATATTTATTCTGAGGCTGCAGAACTACAGAGGGTGAACAAGGAAAATATTACTTACAATAGATTCAGATTAAATTTGTCCATTCCCCCCCCGCCCCCCAAAAAGAATCTTCAAAGACCAAATGCTTCTGTTTTCCCCAATATGTTCACCAGAGTTTTGTGCAACATGGCAGTTCAAATCATATTGATCATATGGTGAGACTTTTTTTTTTAATTCAACATGCAAAGCTATTCAAAATAAGTCAGTAATTCTGAATAAAGAAATGCCATCATTTCTGTCATCCCGCAGGAGCAGGGACCACGTAGCCGACAAGGAGAATTTCTCACAAGAAATTCTCCAGTTTACAAAATTATGTTTTTAAAGGCTGTAGCAGTTTCCTGAGATGATGCAGAGAGCAGGAACAAGCCAGCAGGTTTGGGAACCTGAAGGAGAAGTATCTCTAAACACACAACCATTCACTTTGGTTAGGTGCACATTGCATTTCCTTTGGTGGTTGAAGCAGTGCCCTGACATTCAGTGATTTTTTTGCAGCAGCACTTGTCTGAGATAATTTGTTTCCACATGGTTGTTGCAGAGCTGGCCAGAGAATTCAGCAGGTTAAAAATAACCATGCAAATAAAACCAATTTATATTGGGTTAAATATAATCCAAACTGTTATCCCTGCCAGGAAAATACTGCGTAGAGTCACTCACAGGGACAGCACCTGAGCCAAATTTCCTCTGGAGCTCCTAGTCAATATGATCTGAAGATCTCATCATGAAAGGCACTTAACATTGCCTTCCCCTCATATCATGTAAATTGAGAAGGCTTAATCCCCACAGAGTACATCTACAGTATAAAAAGACCCTTATTGCTGCACATAACCTGCATATAAATTTAGGCCAATACAATGGCATACATAACAGAATCCAATCTCAACTTTTTTTCTGGGTTTGGTTTTCTTTTCTTGATTTGAACTCATTGGGAGCACCTTCCTTCATCCACAAGGATTTTGCAGCCTTTGACTTACTACTTTGCATTTCTCAACAGAACAAAGCCCAGCTCTCCAAGCAAATCCTTGGTCAACACAGTCAAGTTTCACACCAGTTTCATGTTAAAACATTACACAGAACTTCTAATTTGATGTGACTTCAGTGCTCATGGTTATCTGAAACTGATCTCATGAACATCAAAAGTGGATCAAAGCTCCATCAGCAGAATATTTAGAAAAGCAGGAGTAAGTGCAGTTTTTGCTTAAGCACTGATTCAATTTTAGTTGTTAACAGCCTCTTTGCAAGGGTTTGCAGGTTTGATTGCCAGCATCCCACTAGGTTTTATCTGAACTTAAGTGTGGCTCATTATTGTATCCTTAAGTGAAGGTAATATCATCACAAGCTCTGCAATGACCTCAGTAAAATTACAAATCATCATTTGGGCTTCCATGAATATTTCTACTTCTCTGTATTAAAATGCTAACATCACTTCAAGGTCCTCTGTATAGTTTAATTATGTCTTCAGTCTGGCATAGATGATGAGTAAACCTATTTTTATTGATGAGCTAGAATTATCACCACTATTTCATTTATGTAATTTGATGGAATAAGGGAACAGCAAATTCTTCCCCTGTAAGTATAATAAGAGCTTGCTCTCAATGTTGCTCTGAAGAAAGAAAAAGGCTGCAGGAGCAGAGGCATCACAGGCAGCTTGCTGCCACAGAAAACTGACTTAAAACAGTTAAGACATTCAAGAGGGGAACAATTCTTAGCAAAATATTTCTTTTGATCAAAATATGCTGATTTTGTGGGAACATTTCACAGTGATATCTATTTCAGCAAAGCTTTCAAAAGGAAGATCTCTGAGGCCTAGGCTGGACTATTCTGTCACAGGAAAGGAAAAAAAAATCATAAGCCTGACTATTTCCACAAAATTCCCTCCTGTGAAATGTTCAAGAGCCATTGCCTCTATCTTAATGAAGAAGCCTGAAGCCTGCCTTTTGCAACTTGCCCAAAACCCCGATTTTAAGGATTCCCACACTTTAAAACATCAAAAGCTGTTGCAAACACTGCCATTCTCTGGCTGGCCACACACTGGAAGGCTGTTGCTGACTCTGCCTTGCTAGCTCCAGGTATTACAAAACTTGTGGCATGCAAGTCAAGACCACACAATAATGTGAAGTTTGTATCTATAACATAACTTTCTGCAGGACCTTTAAGATCAGATTGCACACAAGGGAAGTAGGATGGATAGAGCATTTTCTTCTATAAAATATAAAATATTGTTATTCATTTCCTTTCCAATAGCAGCCCAACACAAGCCAATCAAACTGGTGTGGTACAAAGAGCTTAACAGTGGGAACAGCCACAGAAGGTGACTACTGATGCAGGAAGATCAGCTGTGAGGAGGTAAAGATTTGTAAAAAACCTCCATAAATGAGAAATCTAGCAAGTATTGCACCTTTTAGTTCACTGTGTACCAGTATTTTATGCAAATTTTTTTGAAGTACAGAAGAGCTGACATAAAGGATCTTGAAGGTTTTACATCAGAGGAAGTGTTTGCACCATTAAAAAAAAAATAAAAGGGTATTTGCCCCCCTTTAAGTGCAATTTCTCTTAACAAGGTCCTCAAGTGAATACTGAGGGAGGCTCTGCACCCACTCCTTGCCTCCTCTCAGTGTCTCACTGCTTTAATTTCTTATCATGCCCTCCTTGGCCTCTAGCACCTCACCAAGGAGCTGATCAATCCCTGGCACTTTCCACTGACCTTTCCCATATCACTCCAGCTGTCTCTGGAGCTCAGCTCTCAGGCTTCACTGCTCCAGGTTTCCCTAGCTGCAGCATGAGCAGCCACAGAGCATGATCTCATCTGCCACGTTTCATTGCAAGACAACAAGAATTCACACTGGAGTTTAATCCATTATGTTTTTGAAAAATCATACACTACAACTGTGGGGCACTCGGTAGCAAAAGCAGCAAATATCAGAGATGATGGTGCACATCACCAGAGAGTTTTCCTTCTGCAGAAAAACATCCAGGGAAATTCCAAACTCTTCATGGAAGTTGTTTGACTCATATTGCATTCAGTAAACCTGGATTTTTCAGGCTGCTGGAGGCGTGTTTCAGAGGCACACACCCTGCTTCCCCAGCAAAGCCACATTGTTCACTGCAGGGAGAATAATCACAGGAACCCAACAGATCATAACTCCAAAGACAGGGCACGAAGTAGGGCTGAGAGGGAAAAGCAATTTTCTTAGCTAACCTTGTCTCAAGCCTTCAAGGGCTTAATAAGATTATAACCAACATCTTGAATTATATTCTGATATAAACAGGTAGCCAGAGCAGAGCACAAAGCTCAAGATTTATGGGCTAATAGTAGGTGACCTTCAAGAGAAAGGTTGCTGCAGGCTGTGCTCACTGAAGTCCTTTCCAAGAGCAGCCCCAAGCAATCAGTGCCAACCCTGAGGTGAGGAAGGTGTGGAGCACATGCATCACTGGAAAGCCACGGCCGCTTCCAGAGCAACCATAAATGAAAGAAATAGTGCCGTGAGGATTGAAACTAATGAAGTCTGGTTTCTTTTTTATTTGGTTCTTGTGGTTGATTGACTTCTGTGTCTAAGACAGCACAAGAGTCTGAAGGTTTTCTGGCAGCAGAGTATTATGAGATTCCTTCCTGTGTGGATTCTCTGGTGTTAAATAACCTATGAACACACACTGAAGCCATGCCACTGAAACCATACATCCAATAAATGCTCTATTCGTGTGACACTTCCCTATCCAGTTTCTTTTCCCCAGCAGTGGGGAAACTTAGTTACTTTTGAATTTAAAACTCTTATTTCACGCAGGATTTAGAATGGATAACACTAAACTCTTATATGGCATAAGGGGGAGGCACATGCACAGATATGCACAGAATGCAGATAACATTGATTTTCCTTCAGAGCTAAAATGACAGCAGTTTTATTCTCAGTGGCAGTGAGGGGATTCAGTGATGATGTTTTCTGAAAAAAAGCAACAAGTTCATCTCATGACCTCTAATAAGTGATCAAGGGACATCACAGTCCCCTGTGACAGTTTGTGGAAATATGAGTCAAAGGCAATGTGTAAAAATTTGTTTTGCTAATAAAGCTGGGGGTTGGTTGTCCATGCAGAAGTGAAGGACCTGTCCAGGCCAGTCTCTACAGACCCAGTAAGCAGATGCTGAAATTTCATTTCTTCACGTGCAGCAAGAACCCATCTCAGCAAACAGGTTCAGACAAGGGCCATAAAGCAACTTCCCAACACCCTTAAAACCACAAGATCCTCCAGATCAGTGCAAGCAGGATGGGCACAACAGAAATGACAGGTCAGAGTGAAGAACTTGGGATTTTCAATTCTGTGACAGAATATGCTGCCAATTTCCAGTCCTACCAATACGAGAGATTTAACAAATGCTCTATACAAGAAGGAAAAAAAAGAAAAAATATGGTGGAATACAGAGTAGAAAACCCTTTGCCAGACCAATTCTCTTGCTATAACTAAGAAGTATAAATCAGAGGTAGCACCTAGTCCAGCAGTGCTGGTTTTCTGTGCTAAACCACAAACCACTAACAGATTTTATGCAGAGCTGGAACATACTATTTAGTCCCATTCTCCCTCCTCACCAAGTCAACTGCAGATATAGTGGCCCCCCAAGGCCACTACTTGAAATTTCTATCAACTTTTCTGAAAATATAAAAAGCTCAGTAACCAGCACCATCTTTTAAGAAACTGTGAACAAAATGAGGGATTCAGCAACGGAAGTAGCAGACATAGGTTAGGCAGGTGGCTGAGTTTTACTTAATCCCAAACCTGTACCATGAGGAAAGATGAAACACAGACCACTCTCTGTTGCAATTAATCCCAAAGGTTAATTTTGTTGCTGGCATATTGTAAACAAAGGGGATATTTATTTCAGAGTCCAAGTCACAACAGAGGGAAGGCAAAGGGAAGGCACTTTGCAGTGTGGATTAAGAGAAGGTTGCAAGACTGGTGAAGCCAGTGCTGACAGATTCCCTTATTAAAAAGTGTAGCCTTGTGGAAGGCCTGCCATTGATGGCTCTGATGCAGCCCAACTTCAGAAAAGCAGGCACAATTGGCAGACTGTGCTGTGGCAGGGACAGTGGGGCTAAGGGGCACTTCTAATTTGTCAAAGTTGTATCTAATTCCACTGAACAAAGTTCGCAAAGAGAGATGAGCAGAATCCACAAATGATTGTTCATTCACCAGGCCCTGATGGAAAGATAGGCCAGCACACAGCTTGGGCTTTGTAGAGTAACCTGAGCTTCTCCAATCAACTTTGGATAATTCTGCCTTGTGGGCATAACAGTTTTCCTTGTTTCTTCTTTAATAGGATTATTCCTTACAATATTAAAAAGATAACATCAATGTCTTTCAGTGTCCCCATAAACTGTTTCTAGGTATATGAATGGATGCTTCAGGTGGTTTTGTTACTATTTCTGTTATAGACTTATGAAAAGTGAAGATCTAAGGGAAGAACATTTGTTCTTTGAATAAATTAAAATCTCAAACTTCCATTTAAAAGGGAGATACTCGAAACGGACATATTTAGAGCAAAAAATAAGAAACTTATTATGCTGAACATGACTGTGAAACAGCCTCTGAATTCACTGTATTGATGGAAAATCTTGTCAAAAGCAGGCAAACAATCCAGTATTTACAATTGGAGAAGGCTTTTCATTTACAGCAATGGATGTTGGATCAAGCCCTCAAGTACCAAGTTCATAGGCAAGAAAGATAATTAATGGATATTAAAAAAATTGCTCCAGTTTAAAAGAGAAACCATAATATATCCTATCTTAATGATATTTTCAGGAGACAAGAAGAAAGAAGGCAAACAACTTCTCCATTCCTTTCCTTTCCAAGGAAAAAGAGAATTTATTATGTAAAAAAGTATCACCTTAACATATCATATTGTCATCTAACAATGAGCTCATTTCTGTGCTCATACATTATTTTAAATGCAGCACCCAGCACTGACACTTTATGAAGGTAAAACTGAATAGAATATGGATATCTTAATGCAGCAAATTTGGCAGCCAAAATCAGTACTTGCTTTGAATCAAAATCTGAATGAAATCAAATCAAAACTGAATGATTTGCAGATATACAACACTTTCATAAAATTAAGCACTGG
Organism: Chloebia gouldiae; assembly: GCA_003676055.1. NCBI lineage: Eukaryota > Metazoa > Chordata > Aves > Passeriformes > Passeridae > Chloebia > Chloebia gouldiae. Next base: position 2,759,658 of record QUSF01000008.1, read on the forward strand.
GGAGTTAAAGAACTTGCCTTAAATGCTTCTCTCAGCAGTGTTTTCATTTTCCAAGGTACCTTATTTGGACAAGCTGATGCACTGCTCTTTGCTTCATTTCTAATCAAGGCACAGCAGGATGACCATTTAACATTGAATTTGTCTACACCTGGATCTCATACACAGTGTTCCAACACAAATCTGGTCATTGAAAATTACTGCTTACTGGAAGGCAGAACAAGTTTTGCCTGGAAATATGTTTCAGATCCCAGTGCTATTTATGGGTTTTCAGCAGCCTCAGCAGACCCTGAACTCTCCCTACATCAAACAGACCACAGACTGGATTCCTGGGATGTTATCCCCATAAGGATGACATAAAAGCATTTGATTGTTGCTACAATTTTGCTTAAAGGTGGTGTCCACATTTTGAAGTGTGGCTAGTAATTTCAGGTGCATCTCAGAATTTCATTACACAGCACATAACCAATCTCATTTAAGGACCACCTATTAAACAACATACAGCTGGAAATAGAATTATCACAAATTTGGTTTTGACAGAGGCAGACAGACAGACAGAGACATATCTATCTAAAATATATATCTTTAACAGTTTTAAAAATTATCTGCATTGCCAATAAGCCATGGTTAAAGTTACAGAGATCATTCCATCTCTAAATCAGATGCCCTAAAAAACCACTCAGCAATGATCTTTTTGTTAATCAGACCTCTAATAAAGGTTCCTTGTTCAGCTGGTTCCCACAGCATCCTGCTGTCTGAGGGGCAAGGACAACCCTGCTCTTTCCTATGCCAAGAGAGAATATATGCATCATGGTGCTGGATTGTTTTTTCTCCCCTCAAGTACTCTGGTAAATGAGAATGTACATCTGCTTCCATTTTGTTTACATCTCATAAATACATGAATTTTCTAGCCAGGCAGGGCCATTTATCTCCTAAATAATCATTTGACCTTCCTTCTCATCTAGAGCAGAGAATCCACTTCAGGGATTTCTACAACTCAGAAAGTCTTCATTTAAATATTCTATCACATCTCTTGGGATACTTCCACTGATGATTTATGGTTATTACTAAACATGTGCATCTCTTCTTTAGCCTAAATTTGTCTGTTTTACACATCCAAATAGTGGACCTTGCCACACTGTTTTTTCCTAAATCAATTACTTTTGTTTTGGAAAACAAAACGAAAAAGTCTGGTAAGTTTTCTCTTGAGCCGGTGTGTGCAAACTCCTAAATTCTCCCTTGATGTAGTTTAGCCTTTGCATTCTGCCTGACACATTACAAACCAATGCACAAGCTGCTGAATTGCTTTTCTGAGGAATAAATTAAAACATTTACATTGCTTGATGAAAAGGCTTGTGGCAAAAAAAAAAAAAGCTGCTTTCCATTACCCACTATGGATACACCCAGTGGGAAAATAACTCTACAAGGTGAGGAAGATGCTGTCTACATGCTCCAAAAAGTACCAGGTACCTCCTTGGGCTCCATAAAACCAATCAAGTACAGTAAGGAATGAATCATATAAAAGGGGTTGAAAATTTTACTCTGAAAGACAAATCTCTGCTCTCCCTCTTCGTACCCATGCAGACTCAATCTGCACTTCAGCTCAAACCATCCACTTTATAAAGGGGAATGAGAAATTCTGCCACTTCCTGAAGACTCAGCAGCACTCGTCAAAAGGGTGGCTGTTACAGAAAGACATTTATGGAAGTTGCTGGGACAATCATAATTTCATGGACAAGCTTGGAAAGCTCTTTAGGGCAGGTGTAAAGAGCCAACTGAGTCCTTTTAAAGGATTTACACAAATAACTTATCAGTTATGTAACATTGTTGTGAATTAGAGTCCACACAGCTTCTGCTGAAATTTCTTTATAAACACAAGTTGCCCATTAGTTTATTGGGCTTTTGTAACTGACTTGGGAAATACAGGCCATGAAGAGAGCTCTCAATGAAGGAGAAGTGAGACATGGCAAGCATTGTTGTTTTCACATGATGTGTAATATTTTCTTCATTTGAAGAGAATTCTGGCTTTAGGAGGACTAGCCTTTCTTTTCCTTACACCAAATAAAGAATTTCAATGGAGAAATTCCTTTTTTATGATTCTGCACTACTTAATATGCTTTAAACAGCAGCTCTCCATGGTTTCTGATGAAATAGGAGTCAGCTATTATCTCAATACTTCACAACCAATTTTGCTGCCATTGGAAAAGAGCCCAATCCTTTCACCTTTACTATCCCAAATAAGCCTCACTTCATATATTAAACACTAGGTAGAAGAGGGAGGAATAAAGAGTCCTCAGCATCAACAGGATTACTCAGCAGAAAGATTACTTGAAAAACAAAAAACAAACCAAACAACTGTGGAAGCATCAATTCCTACCTGACTGTGGAGTTAGTAACCAATAGAACTGGCTTTAAGAGATATTTAATCCATGCACAGTGGATTTCATCAACTGGAAGAAAAGTGAACACTACAGCATGGGGATGTCTTTCTGCACAGTAGCTAAGAAGTGAGACCTAAAAATTCTTAACTTTCACTTCAAATAAAAGAAATTGGTCTCTCAATTGCAAAAAGAAACACATAGCTAAAGAACACCCATGACTGATGCTGCAGCCAGGATGGACCACCAGGAAAGGTGTGGAGCCCACTGGGAGCTGCAAAAAGCTATGAATTCATTTTGGTGGTGCATTAGCTCTGAAACCTGCATCCATTTAACTCTCACCTGCATCAACTCTCCTGGCTCATCTAGTCCTGCCAGGAGGAAAAAACATGAAGATTTGCACAAGCTGCCATTGCAGGCAGATTGTTACTGAGAGAGAGGAAAACTTTGAAGAAAAAACTGCCACCCTGGCTTGCAGCAAGTTTGTGGCTTGATCTCAGTTAGGGTATCTAAAGACCTTGCTAACACAAATAATAAATGCAAATACTATGTTGCAACCTGCAGTTTGGTTTGGGTTTTTTTTAATAAGTAACATGAAGATGCAGAATGAGGCTTACATTTGACAAGATAAGTACATATACGAATTTACCGTTTCATCACACGCCTCTACCGTAATTATAAACACAGCAGCTGTGAACATTTCCAACTGCCTTGCAGTATTTTGCAGTAAATCAAAGTAATCTGCAGGTTCCACTGCAGTCTCAATGAATTTTTCAATTGCCTCTCTTGCATTTCAACTGAGATCATTTAGCTGAAATTATGAAACATGCATTAGCGATTAATGCTTCCAAAATTCCACATTACTGTCAAATCACTAATACATTACCTTTCATAATCTAATTTGTTCACACACTAAAGTACACAGAACATGCAGAGCTTAGCAAATCGCCTTCTAAAATGTCACAGGTTGTTGGTTTTTTTTTTTTAATTATTCCTTAAAGGGAGAAGAAACACCCTGCAAGCTTTCTCTCTGCCTTTCACACATCAGGTTCAGGACTCAACAAAGGACACAGCCCTTGTACACACTTTGCTACTGGTGAGACACTGAGCCTTCACCAAGACATAAAGCTCTTGTTGTGCCATGAGCATGTCCTGTGGTAAAACATGAAAAAAATCTTATTGGAAAGAACTGATCCACCAACTAGAAATGACAGATCAAAACAGACTCTTTTTTTTTTTTCCAGTTTAAACTGCAATTGAAAGTGGAACAAGGTCTGTGTTACTGAGCAGTTGGAGGCAAGAAGGGTTGGAGAAGCAAATAGGATTTTATTTTATTTTATTAAAAAGCCTTATAGAGTATCTGGCAACTCAACATTCCTACCTCTTTTCTTCCCAAGATGAACGAATCATAAATATATTTATTTGAAAGTGCACAGCAGCACCACACAGCACAAAGAAGAGAGAAAGCAGAGGTGAAATTCAATAAGAGTTTAGCCTTCAGCAGGATCAGGACTTCTTCTCTGAGCGCCCCAAATCAGCTAATATTTCTTCATTGACTGACCAGTGAATAAAATCAGGTTATAAAGTTGGCCCTGAAGAAGAGAGTGGGGAGGAAGGAGTGACTGGCCAGTGTTTTTAGACATCCTCCTCCCCTGAGCTCTCCAGCTGCAGACAGGCAGGTGTGACCTGAGTAGCTCTTGGGAGAACAGAGGAGAAACATCAGATTTGTCAGGGCAAGTGAGACTCAGAGAAATGAGGAAGGTGTTGCAACCTGTGCAAGGGACATGAGGAATAGGCAGAAGACAGAAACATGGTCAGATGAAGACTATGCAAGATGGAAAAGTATACACTTCAGTGAAGAATGGAACAGGGACAAAAAGAAAAAAAGGGGCTTTTTTTTTTTACCCTACAACTAACCCTGGAGGAGGAAAGAGAATGCAGAGGGCCTGGCTATTCAGAAGCAGATTGATGTAACAAAATGTTGGCAAGAGATGATATGGAAGATGAAATGAAGGAGAGAGCTTGGGGACCAGAGGTTAACAGGGTCTCATGGCTAACAAAAAGAGCATAGACAAACATTTTCTCTTGTTCAGCACAGGTTTCAGCAGACTGTTATGCTTCCCCAGATAAGATACAATTGCATTGTTCTACTTGATGTTTAAAATAAAAAAAAAATTAAAGGCACATTTGTGTAAAAGCTTTGGCACCACTTGATGAAAAAGCAAACCCTCTGCTAGAAATGCTCCAAAGGTCTCATGAATCTCAGCCTCCTCAAGATCTTTTCTCCCACACCCATTTCCCTGCTAAAAAGCCAGAAAAGCAGTGCCTGTTCTTTTCCTAGCCTCAGTCCTCTAGTCCTTTCCTGGAGCTCAGTCCTGTCAGTCTCTAACACATGGGGACCATCCTTCAGTTCTTGCTCAGATGATGGCAGTAAAAGTTGACTGCCATGCAGTCATGGTATTTCAGCAGTCCAAGCTGTGCTGGCTTTGGAAAATCCAGAGGGGTGAGGCATTAGCTGGAAACATCCAGCTGGCAGCCAGACAGGGCCAGCCTACCCCAGTGAGGAGCTCTCTGTGCACGGCTGCAGCTGAGCAGTATTTTTTTCACAAAGCTGAGGTGAGTTCTTGACTCCACAACCCACTAGTTCTTAGAGACTCTTTTCACATCTTGAATGCACCTTGTGTGCAAAGCCTGAAGAGAGCTAAGTGTCATTTCTGAATTAAAATGTGAAAAACAACGTTTGAGACATGCTAAGGCGTGCAGTGCCCGCTGTACACAGCACTCAATACAAAACCTCATGCAGGAAGTTTGTTTTCAGTATAAAACTTCACAACACAACAAAAGCCAAACAAAACCAACCAACCAATGTCAAAAGACTTGGCTATGCTCCTGCCTCTGCCACAGGCTGTTTTGACCCTGCCTTTCCCAGCCCACATTAAAAATGAGGTTTGACACTGCTCTGTTGTTGCTGGGGAAGCCTTTTGACATTTCAGTGCTGTGATGCAATGGGGTTTGGTTGGTTTTTTTTTTTGTTTTTTTTTTACCAACTAGCAAATCTGTATGTTCACATGCCACCTTTCACCCCAGTGTAAATGCCTCATCCCTGTTCCTGCTCAGAGAAAGGATGTCTGAGCTCCACCAGCCTCTCAGCCCCAGCACTCTGAAATGTCCTCTCTCCTTTTGTATCATTCATAGCCCTTTCACTAACAGGTGAGTTAAAGTAGCAAATATAAAACAAATATAAAATGAAGCCCACAACCCATCTCTGTGCCCATTTGCCCTCATTCTGTAATCAAATACCAGCACTATAAATAACTACATAAACAAGGAGAGGCAGACAGCACACACTGTGGAAAGAGACTGGCCCAGGCTGGTACAAACTGGCACATGCTGAGCCAAATCTCTGTACAGGATTGGGTCCTCAAGCCTTCCCTCAATGACTTCACTGAGTCTCTGACCTCAGCAGTACTGAGTACAAACAAAACCTGCACTAAAGGAGGTGAAATATTGTGCCAAACTACATCACTGCAGGACAGAGTGATGCAGGTACATGACAGCGAGGGATAACACAAGCCAGCCTGTGGGAAATAAGCAACTGTCATCACTCACATGTGAGTGTTAAAGTTATATATTTTTAAGTGTGTGTTTACACAATCTCAGATATCAGATGTTGAAGCCAGTCACATCATGCTGGCTTCACAGCATGGGGGGAAAAAAAAGCAAAATGCTCTTTCCTGAGGATGGAAGGCTGCAGTGTAAAAACCCATGCAGCCTTTTATTAGCTGAATCATCCTTGCTGTAGCTGACCTAGGGTCTTTTGTACCTAATGTTTTCAGGGAGATAATTTTCACAGCATACCTCAGCTTCTTAGAATGCTCTCAGAGAGCAAAGTCAATCCTAGGTCACTCTTCCAGTGTAGTTTCCTTTGTACTAAATCCTACTTTCAAGAAAATTCTTGCCATGGTTGAGTGGTATTTAACCTATCATATAATATCCAGGTTTACTGTGTTAGAAGAAGCAGAACAGTATTAAGCTTTTCCCACAAGCCTGTGATTGCATTTGACCCAGTAACCTGTATTAGATTAACATTTATTCTACAACTCCACAGCAAGCCTTGGACCTGGCTTAGCAGCAGTTTATAGAGGACACTAACCATTTTTACAAGTGGAGCAGGAAAAGGGAATTGAATCTGAGGGAGTAATTCCAAACAAGTATGTTGCTGCAGCGGTTAAATTGTTTATATGAGGAGTTGGGGAATTACATCTGACTGACCTCTCTTTTTATCTGCTTAAAAGACAAAGTGCAGGTCTCCATGGCAAGTGCTAACTCCTGTGGAATGCAGTATAAAAATGCATCATGGCAATAGAACCTCAATCCCCATCAAAGAGGGGGACCTTCAAAGGAATTTAAGCAAGTTGAAATCGCCAGGATTAAAAAGGTTTTCACATTAGCCTACAAACGTATTCCTAAGCATTCCTGCTCACAAACCAGGCACTCTCCTGCACTTGCCAAACAAGTTGGGGGACAGGAGGAAGGAGGTGGGGGTGGTGTTGCTTTTCATTTATTAATGTAGTTTTGCATTAACCTTAACCTCATGTGAGCTTAGCCAGAATAGGATTGTTATTATCAGCATTTAGAATAGAGGGGGCCAAATCTTATGCTCCATTGACTGATTAAATCCTCTGAGGACTTTAGTTCATACAGTTGAAACAGCTTCTAAATACTACTGAAAACAGATAAGCTTTAAAATCTGTCAGGAAAACCACCAGAGAAGGCTGCTAGGGTTAGACTTCAACAGGCAATACCTAGGTCACTTCCATTTAAAAGTTTACAGGGTCAAAAGCTGGGCAAGAGGATTATCATATTCAAATTTCATTTCATGTAATGTTTCCAACATATCTAAATTTATTTATCATCATCATTATCTTCATTATAATCTTATCTGCCTCTTCTCCCACCAGTATCATACAACTAGTAGATGTGTAAAGGATATATTAACAAAATCCTCAAACAAACAAAAATAAACCCAGTTACAAAATAAATTAAATGAGCTTCTAATTCTCTCCTATTTCACCAAGTCAAAAAGCCACTCAGTTTCCTGAAAAATACAAGCATGCTCCTGGAAAACAATGATGAAGCTGAAGGAATAAAAACTTAACCTAGGATTTTCAAAGTTCAACATTTAAAAAGAAGAAAAGGGAGAGAAGATAAAGAAGTTCACTGTCAGTATAATTTGGATTCATTCAGGCACTCTAAGAGCCTCTTCTGAATGCAACAGGAGGAATTTATAAACTGAACTCCAATCTTTAAAACTTTTGGAGAGCTGGACAAGAGCAGGCCACTCAAAAAAAGTGGGGTTTTCTCTCTCACACCCAGAGGACAAATCTATAGAGTTTGCAGTAGATTCCAATTGTGTTGCTGCTTTGCAGAGAGCAGAAATTGTGCTGAAGGAGATCAATAAGATCCCATAGATAGAAGAATCCAGTGGGGAGCTTGTGTGGGGTCAAACTTACTGGGATGGCTTGGTGTAGAGTTTTGTAGGGACACAGATTGGCACTCGTTGAAGTGGATGATTGGTACTGGGTCTGGTGGGATGAAGTCAATTTTTCTCAAAGCAGCTCTCAAAGTGTGGGGTTTTGCAGTGGTAGCTAGAAAGGTGTTGATAGCAGAGTTTTGGCTACTGATGTAGTGCTCTCCATGCCTCTGTCATCAGTAGTTTGGGAGGGGACAAGACCTCGAGAGGGGACATAGCCAGGGCAGCAGACCCAGACTGACCAAAGGGATATTCCACACCATATGACAATTAAAAAAAGGGGAGAGGGCATTCATTAGTAGGACATTTCCCTGAGAAACCATTCCTTCCCAGGAAGTGGATGAACATCACCTACTGATGGAAAGTAGAGAATAAGTCTGTTTTCCTTTGCTTCCACACCTGGCCCCCCGTTTTCTTTTTCTAAAATGCCTTTATTTTGATCCACAAGGGTTTCTTTCCACCTTATTTTCTCCCTCCTCATCCTGCTGAATGAGGAGGGCTTGGTAGGCACCCAGTCAAGTTCAGCCCACCACAACAATCAAAAGTTAAAACAAAAAAAATCCACATTAAAGCAGGGGAAGGTGCACAGGCTGGAATCATGCACTAGTCTTGCATCTTTTTTGTTTCTCCAACTCAGACCAAGATTTCCAGGAAGGCCATAAATCCCAAATCACAAGGAATGTAAAAAAGATATAAATTGTGATCTGTTTATGAGATATTTACCTTTACTTTGTAAGGCTATTTAGCAGCACAACCCAGTTTGACTCTGTTCTGTTTTGGGTCCAATTAGAGGCTAATGAAATGCTCTCTTGCACAAAGATAAATAGGTGCAATTCTGCAGCTCTCAGTGCTATGTGGTAACGTGGCTCTGGAGGAACTGTCTCACCTCTGAGGACAGGTGGAACCTGGAGGCTAACCCAGTGAATTTGTTAGTCCTCGCCCAAAAGAAATTGAGGATTTGGCCTGAGTTTTTCAAACCATTTTATTCAGAAGAGAAAAGGTGGGGGAAGTGGGGATTGGGAAGGGAAACAATGCCTAAGTGCACCTGGGAGATGCTTTAAAGACAGAAATGGAATAGGCCTAGGTCTTAGATGAGAGTGGAATCTGCCCTCTGGATGCCACCTACAAACAGGCTCGAGCACATTGATGAAACTGTTCAGCTGAAGCAATTCCTGTCAATACAATAAGCACTGGGGAGAAAGAACAGTGTTTACAAATGCCCTACTTGAAAGGCTCTGTGCAAGGAAAAGAAAACAAATTGTTTTTAAACAACAGAATCAGACAGTGAGTGTAAACTCTACACAGTCCCTCTCTTTCCTTCAAAATAATCTCATTTTGGTCTCCCTCTTCCCATGCTGGGCACTGAGCACAGTTCAGCTTCCAGGAGCAGATGTGAGTGGAGGGAACTGGTTATAGTTGGCTGTGTGGGCTTTGCATCCTTATGCTTTGCCTGGGCTCGGGATGCTTAATGGTTCACCTGATTTCCTTTTATTCACTGTGCTGGCCACTGAGCAGCAATATTTGCCTGGAATTTGTAGAAGAGTAACTTTATCAAAAAATTAGAATTAAAAAATTGCAAGAGGAAGATGATAATAGAGAAGACACTCACCAAGAGGGAGCTCTGTCTTTTCCATAGTATTTCCTGCAGTGGAAACACCACTTAAATGAAAATATGGGATTCTTCTCTCACTACATGCTTTCAAGGACTGATCCTGCCCCCTGTAAAGCTGATGTCAAACTTGCCATTACACCACTGGGCCCTAAATGATGGATGTATCATGGTGGTAGTGGATGCAAATCACCACCCTGGAAATGAGTGGAAGAAATCGGCTCTGATTTAGCCTGTTCAGCATTAGTGGGAGTTGTAAAGCATCAGGAGAGTTCTCCTGTACACAGTGTGGGGGATTTAAAGTTCCTGCTGGAGAAAATGTGCTCAGGTAGAGCCATTTAGCAGTAGTCAGTAGCATTAATTACATGTGTAAGACACAATATGGCATCAGTGCAGCCTTTGGATTCTGTACCCCTCATTAACTATTTCCCCATTAACATTGACTGGAATCATATTCTAAGCCTAAGTAGTAAGATTTTTCTTTTTATTTGTGAGCATCCCTATTTCATCCTTGAAGCTTCCCAAATTCTTATTCATTGTAAATGGTCCTGCTTGTAATAAAGTGCTGGTGGAAGTATTTACTGTTTGCTGCTTAATTTTGTCCTCGTGGAAGTCAATGGATGCCAGCTCCAACAGTAGTTAATATACCTTTGAGCACATACTGTGACCTTTCTCCAACTCATGCCTGACTTCATTTTCAGATCTCATTAAACAGGAGAAATTATCCTCTGAAAGAGCAAAACCAGAAATGTGCAGATTTGCTACAGAGCTAGAAGACAGCTTGATTTAAAATGCAGCATGGTAAAGGGGAGGGAAAGCAGTGGGGGGAAGGCAAGATCCTTCTCATAACAGCCACCTGAAAGTAAAGCTGAATGAGAAAGAAGAAGCTGACAGAGCCACTGTGTTGGAGCTCTTTTAGTCATGTTTCTTCATTGTTTTTGGTGTTTTCTCTTGCCAGTGCAAGCAATCTGAATAAGGAGTTCAGCTGCCAGGATGGCAGGAATTTTCTACTTGAGCTCTGGCTCAAACACTGCACTGCTTGGAGATTCCTCTTGCATGAGGGCCTAAATTCACATGTGGGCACAATGCACTACTCATATAGCTTCCCCCTTCTATTGTCTACCCTGGAAGCAAACACCCAAGAAATCCTGTTTGTCTAAAACCAGTCGGGCAACTCTCCAACATTTTCCCCATTCAGTGAGTACACAGTGGCAGCAAGATACTATTTATGCATTGTCTCCCTAAAGCCTTCTAAACCAAAATTATGGTTTAGTTGCTAAAAGTCGAACGTGCCTTGGCTGAGAGACAGCTCTGGGCATTCCAGCACAAAGCAAAGCAAACAAACAAAAAAAAGCTATTCCACAATATATCAGCCTGAAAGAACCTACAGGAGGGCATCAAGAGCAAACAGAGATCCAGAAAACTTGGTCTAGGGTGGGGGAGAGAAGACCAGGGGGATGGGAGAGTCAGAAAAAAAACTTGGAATACATAGGCCACAGTAGATAATGTGGAGAGTCAATGGCTACCCTGCAATATGCCATAGCCTGCTACAGAGAAGAAATTCTGTTCTATCTCCTCTGAGGATAAGGCCAGAATTCAATGGGTTAAGTTACAGGAAGGGAGACCCAGGCTTGTCCTTAGGAGAGCCTTTCTAGCACTAGGAAGAATTTTGCTTTGGCAGAGATGGCCTGAGGAAGGGTGTCAGATTTCTGTTATGGGAGGTTTTTAAGGACAGGTTTACTGCATATCTGTCAAGGAGGGTTAGGTCTAGCTGATCCTGCCTTGGGGAAAGAGACCAGGCTGGATAACCTATTGTCCTTTCTAGCCTAAGGTTCAGTGATACACCTTGCTGTACTAATATCAGTGAGTTAGGCAGAGAAGCTTCAGTGTCTTCACGTGCAGCCTCGTAAATTCTTAACAGGTAGAAAAACCTAACAGCACAGGAGCAAGAAATTTATTCTACATGTCCTGACCTGGAGGTCCAGGTGAGCCTTGATCCTGCAGCAGGCAGGAGGCAAGCAGGGTGTGAACTGGGCTGGGCTGTGACACCTCTCCAAGTTCAGAATTGAGACACCAACATCTGCAGTAGGACAGTAAGAAAAAGGGTGCAGCCCTCAGAAGATTTCCTTCCCAAGGACAAGAGTATTTGTCACTACCTTCACCTTCAACCAGAGTTATAACAAAGGACATAAGAACAAATTGTAAAATCTGGAGCGTTCTAACCTACCTGACAGCATTTACCAGTGTGTGGAAACAAAAATTCTAGCAACTCTGACCAAATCCATAAACCAGCACTACTTCTAAGGGGATGTGACCAAATTAAAGTTAAACATATGAGATGTATCCACTATGAGTCAGTGTTCCTGCATATTTACTGAATAAAAGGAGCTGGATCATGCTTGGGGTTTTTGGGGTTTTTTTTTTTGTTTGTTTGTTTTTTGTCTTGGGTTTTTGGATTTTTTCATCACTTTTGCTTCCTACCAAATAAGTGTAAAGCTTTGAAGTATTTTTAAACTACTAATACATGTAAGTATAGATTTCTGAACACTTCCAGCCTACTATTTTGACTCATGGTTTTGCAAACAGCAATGGCAAGGGAACAATATAATAACTTTAGATGGCTGAGAAATACCCAGGTTTTGTATTTTTAAATAGAGAAGTGAAAATTTCATTTTGTTCCCTTTAAGATCATTCATTTTCACTTTCTATTTAAGTAAGCCTCCTTGGTGTTATAGTGATTTCCTCCTTTATGATTCAGTCTGCTTCCAGTTCTAGAATTCTTGCCTCTCCAGAGAATACCTACAAAATCATAGAATGAGTTGGGGTAGAAGGGACCTTAAAGATCACCTGGTTTCACTCATGTTCAGTTCCAGAGAGCTGAAGGAGCTTCTGAAGTTAAATAAAACTGTAATATCTAACCTGTCCTGGCATTTTTGTCAGCCAAAAAGGGCCAAGTCCAGATCTTTGGGCCACTACCTGTGTTTGATAAACTCGTTGATCTGTAACATTAGGAGTTTATAGAGGGAAGGGAAGGGAAGGGAAGGGAAGGGAAGGGGTCTATCTCTCCTCTGAAAGAGGCAAAAAGGTGTCTGCTTGGCCATATTTCTGTGAAGCGACAGCTACATCCAGTGGTCGCTGAAGCTAATTGACAAAAAACCTGAAGAAACAAGGAGTTTGGGGGGAAGGGCCAAGGCAAGGAGCACTTTGGTTCTCAATACAACAACCACTGCTTCTCTTCTCAGGCCTGCCACGTCCCCATACTGTTCTGGTTTAGCTGCAGAAGACAAGCCTAACTACTATGAACTGTGACAATAATGTATTCTATTTTTAATCACTCTTGCAGGGGGAAATCAATTTTGATTTAAGTAGTCTTTCTGCATGCCTTAAAATAAGTTCTCTGCCTTTATTATATATACCACTTCAGAGAAACTCCATTGATGCTCATTGACAATCTGCTGTTTTGTTGGGAAGCTTGCTACAACCATTCAACTCTGCAACCAAGACAGTCTCAAAAGCAGTATTTCCAATACTCACAATATCTAAAAAAAAAACAAACAAAAAAAAACCCACAAAACAAAACAAAACAAAAAAAAAAACAGAAAAGGCATTTTCCAGCACATCAGGGACAGCTTCACCTGTGCAGAGACCATGAAGTCAGAGCAGGAGTTTGTATTCCACAGTTTTTCCAGGCATTACATATATAGATGGTTTTTAGAGCCAGTCTGCAGCACCCATCAGAAAAGCATGATGTGTTCTAAGGCAGGAGTATTCACTTCTGCCCACCAATTCAAACAGTGCAGGGCACAGGGATTACTTGTTTTGTCTGTTAGCTCCCATTTGGGAAATTCCTATGGCATTTAACTGAAGAGAAGGTTGTTTGTACAGAATTAGTTAATCAGCTTTATTTTTCTGCCAGAATTCTTGAGAATAGTTAAAGATTAAGGGAGTAGCTGTCATCTAATCAATTAGATTACTTTAATTTCAATTAATTAAAATTTGAGTTTGTAGAGGTTTCATCCTGCTTGCCCACTGCAAAACATTCTCAAAAGGAATGGAACAATCTAATGGCTGTGTGAAACACTGTCCACCACCCTTCCATGTGAAGAATAAAAAGCTGTATTCTGCCATGTTTATTGGACACAGCTTTTTCCCCTACATGCTTAGATGCACCAAGAAAGGCAAGCAAGCCTAAGGCTGCAAAATAGTTAATTAACTCTTTGGATCAACCTCTTTAGAAATTTGCTGAAATTCTGTGAAGTCCAGAAAGGTAGAAGGATAGGGAGAAAGGAGAATGGAGAAGCACGGTGCTGTAAGAGAAATGAAATGCATCAGCTTGGTCTTAGGCATGAAATATGACTCACTGCATTAACAAGGAATCACTGGATGATTTTTAGGAGCTACATACAAATTCCTAAAATGGATCAAAAGTATTTTGGGTTATTTCTGCTCAGTCATTCCACAGATGATCACTTTTATATCACAAGGTATTGGAAAAAAATGACATTATTCGAAGATGCTCCCTCTCCTCAGCTCAAGCAGCAGCTCTGTGTGATTTTCTAGTACCAAACACGCAGAAAACATTTTGCTGAAGACTGCTGCCTCCACATGCTCCCAACATTCCTCCACATACATTTCCCTCGCTGCTTCTGCCACCCCAAGAAAACCAGAACCAAACAAAACAAAAGAGAAATTAATGTCAGAGCAGCATATTTCTGTGGGGTACCAAACCAAACAGCCCAGAGCACAGTGAGAGAGGGAAGCAATAAACTTCCTGAAGGTGTCAAGCAGGCTGATCCTTCCATGCTCAGAACTGATCAGCAAAGCACAGGGAGCCAGCATTTACACACGGGGTCCAAACTCCACAGCTGCACATCTCTTTCCAGCAGTGCAGAAAAAGCATCATCTTTGCTGCTCCATCCTCCCCTCGTGAGGTGAAGAACGTGGTCCCCATCCACCAGTTGCTGTTATTACTCCTTTTTATGCTTGGCCCCCTTCTCCTTCCCCACCCAAGGAGACATTTACAAGTCTGAGGAACAAAGCAAAGATGGCACTGGCTTCCTAGTCCCTGTGTGTGTTTAAGTCTGCCTGCCTGGCACTGTTAGGAATTGAAAAGGCTTCAAAAGTTTCAGAAATACCCATGATACCATCAAGCCAAAACATTTACAGAATCTAAATAAACCTCTAAGGTTCCCAAAATCAGCTTTGTAGTTGTGCCAACCACAGGCTGCCAGCAAAGCCAGTCTTCATCAAAATCAGAAGAGCTGGAATCAACATTTACTGTGAGGGGGGAGCAGAATTAAAGCCAGTATTAACTGTTAATGTATCTGCCTTCAATAAATAATGTCAAAAGGATGCAGTTGAGTAGTTCTAGAAAAAGAAAAGGAAAGTTGTTGTTTTGCCTATTACAGAGCACTCAAAACCACAACATAAAGAATGTTTTTCAACAACTGAACAGATTTCACAGTATCTGGGAAGCACAGGGACTTGAGAGCCAGGGTGATGTAACTGGAGAGAGCTGCACTCCCAGAACTTGGGAATCTGACTCAAAGTCACTTTCTGGAGCAGCAGGGGATGAGGGACAGAAATTAATCTTGGGGCTTAACTCTACTTTGACCACTCAAATGAGACACTTGTTTTTCTTTAAAAAAAAAAAGAAAAAAGGGAGAGTATTGGGAAGACATTAGATGCCAGTACAGTGTTGCTACTCTTGTATGGGTAAGCATTGGAGACTACTAACGTTGGCCAAATCCACTTGGACAGACAAGAAAGTGACTATGCCACCCCAGAATACTCCCAGAATGTCTCTCCTGCTGCATTCCTTCCCAAGAGAGGGCAAAAGTCCTGATGTTACCTTGATCTGGATGTATTTATTTGAGAAAATAAGCAGGCCGTGGTTAGTTTTGGTGTTTTTTTGGTTTTTTTTGTTGTTGTTGTGGTTTTTTTTTTTTAATATTTGATTTAGTCAGATGTGGCTGCAAAGAAAATGCAGTACTTGAAGACTGAAAGTCTCTGCGTTTATGGGGCATCACACAGACTACAAAGGTCACTCAGCTGTCAAGATTTGTCATTCCTGAGTTTAGAGGACAGCCTCCCTAAAATCCTACTGGTTTTCAGGCAAGTGGAGGCAATGTTACTTCATTCCTCTTAACAGAAGAGGCAATTTTGGGCAAAGCATGATATTTCATCAAATAAAAACTTCCCTGGGCTGGACTGATGGGGAAAAAAAAAAGAAAATCTGAGTTTGTAGGGCTGCCAGTTAACAGTATTCTTATCAGGAAGGAGGCTTTCAATAATTGGCATTTTTCCTAAAGCTTTAGATCACCACAATGAGGTGGTTACATTACAACTTCACCTGCAATTTTAGAAGATGTATTTCCAGCTGACAGCACCACAGGGACAAGTCTGAATAGCAGAAACAAAAGTGTTCTGTAAGTATAACCCAGTATTCAAAAAAAATATCAACTATCTGTTCCTCTTGCATTTTTGAGCAACCAAACTCTGTGTTTTGATTGTATAAGGCTGAGTAATACCAGCTACATTTGATTGAAAAATGCTGCAGTTTTAACATTTTCAGTTAGTCCCAAGAACAATTTTTTTTTAAAATCCAATATTATATTTGGGAGCATCTTTGAACCACAATGGTGGCATCTAGCTTCCAGCATTAAAATACAAAATTAATTAAAAAACAAAGTCCCTATTGAAAATTGCATCACAGCAAAAAGAGAGATGCTAAAAGGAGTTTCCCATGAAAAGCACATTTTATTCTCCCAGTTGAATACAACTGAGATGCAAAGGTGGTGGGTTTGCCTTTTGGGGTTTTTTTGGTTGCTTGTTTGGTTGGTTTTGAAAGCTCCTGTGAGCTCTGTGGTGTCTTACACACCTTAGCCTCACACCTCCCCTTGCAGCAGGACACTGTAATAAGGATGAACTTCATCAGGAGGCAGCTCAGCCTTTCACCCACCCTCTTCCCCCTGCTCAGTCTTCACAGGATCCCTTTTTCCCAGAGCAACAGCTTTAAAAATGAACTATTACTGAGCACTGCCAGAAATGTGGCGGTGCAGAATGGGGGCTGAGGCACCGAGATCTGAAAGGTCTGATCCTTATCCAGAGGATGAAATCGAGACCTTCAGAAAATTCAAACACAGTAGGAGAGAGCAACCTTCAAGTGAGGATATTTGGCACTAAAGACAGACATTTCTTTCCGTAACATTAAGGGCAATCACATTCTCTCATCATAGCAGAGTTAAGTGGTTCATTCAGATTCAAGTTTCTGATGATTTTGGAGTATTTAAACTGAAGAATGAAGGTTACAGCATGCAGTCATGTCAGGACAAGCAAACAGGTCATTTCTTTCTTTCCTTGCTGCTGCAGTGGCCAAGAATTTTTTTTTTCCCCAGAATGGACTCTAGCAAAAGAGAAATAAATAAGCAAATTATTTTCATCCTTAGAGTTCCTTGACCTCTGCAAATATAAGGTGGATATGATCCTATCAGTGTATTTAGGGTGTTTTTGCTTAGTTTAAATTGGGATAGAAGATGATGAAACAAAGCCTAACCCTATAAAACTGAGAAGTGTAGAAATAGAGTAAGTGCATGAAAGCCTGCTGGGAAAACTTCTGCTGATTACCTCCACAACCAGAAATCCAAAGTACAAGATGAATCTTTGGCCTTTGAAAAGGTCACTAAATATTTGCAACACACAGCAGCTCTGCCTGCCCCTTCCTGGGCTTTCTGTTTCTTTATGGCATAAAGACTCCTATGGAATACAAAATATTCCCATTGTGTTACAGCCTCTTGGACAACATTTCCTGCAATTAATGTGACCAAATGGTATCAGCTAAATGTGGAAGAAGCTAAAAAGATGTCAGGCACAATGGAGAAACTCTGCAGAGACTGTTGCAAAGCTTGGGAATCGTTCTGTCAGTTACAACTCAGCAGAACACCAGATATTAGGCAGCATTTGATTATTATTTTCATGTTTGTTGGTCATAATGCTCAACACTCAGCTGAGTGGGTAAAAAATTACATGAGTGGTCAACAAGCAACTTCAAGAAAATACTAAGCTTTCTCCTTCTTTCAAAATAATAATAAAGAAATGGTTTGATCAGGTCTGAGGCCTGCTTCCAACACTGTTTAAAAAGCTGTTTAAGTTTTTTCATCCTCAACCTGTCAATCAGACATATTGATCTCAAACCAACCTAGAGAGACAATTCATTCAGAACTTAACAACAGATCATGTACAATAAAATTTCTCCTCTACAGAGAAGTGAGAAGAAACCAGTATTGCATCTATGAGCACATCTAGCAAATTACTTTGAGATTTTAAGTTTATTCTATAAAAAATATGGGAAAGTTCATGTTTCTGTGTGTGCATACGTAACATACAGGCCTCTGTACACATCTGGGTTTGGTACAGACCTCATGTAAAAAGTCAGCCTTTACTGCATTCCCACATTGCTGGTACAGAATGATAGCACAGGGGCAGTCTGCAAGATTCTCTCCATCTTCCCTCCTTTCAGGCAACCAAGCACTCATCCACAAAAATCAGTGGAAACAACTCTAGAAGCCAAAGGACGGGTGTCTGTTTAGTGCTTTATGCTTGAATTTATTATAATCAATTTTGTGTTTTTTGGAGGTAAAACCAGGCAAGATTTCTGCCCCTGTACCACTTCCTGTGCCATCAACAAGTTTTCCTTGCTCTGCCCTACAGGCTGGGCTTGTAGTGCTTTAACTGGAAGTCAGGAATGAGCACGATGATCCTTTGTTGGATATCTTCAATATCCTGGTAGAGTAGCCAGACTGTAAGTGTCAATTTTTTGCCTCAAGCAAAACCCTCTGAGATGCACCCAATGAACCAAAGGAATGGGCCATATCTCCTCCACGGCAGCAGCAGCGTCCTGAGTGGAGCAGGTGAAGTTCTGGGGCTCTAACACAGACGTAACCTATGGCAGCAGTGCCTACAGAAGTTCCCAGAGATGAGGGGAAGCCTGTGCCATTATAGGCAGGCAGGTCTAACCCACAAACCAAGCTGATGGTTTTTCATTTTATCTCAGCCTTACCATGCTCTGATTTATGATGATGTTTTTGTTTTCTTTCTTCAGCTGGAGCTACAGTTGGTCATGTCAACCACAGCGATCATGAGGTGGGGGACAGATGGGGGGACTGGAACTGAGACAAGTCCCCTTATGTGTTGGGAGGAAAAACAGTTTCATAAATTTAAAACAACATCTAGAAGGTAGAAGTAGTATGACAACACTTTTTCCACGTAAATAAGGTCATACTTGTGAGGAGGGGCCCTTCAGTGATATTTCATGAAAAGGCCCATTATGTTGCACCTGACCCACAGACAGTTCAGTTGCCTTTTTGCTTTATTATTTTTCTTATTTATTTTTGTGTTGTATATAATCAAATGCTTTATAATGCCAAATCCTGTTAAGACATTACACTGTGTAGAGGCATAATGTCAGTAAGGTTACTCAATCTATATTTTCTGTACAGAAAGATCCTGCTGTGACATTTGATCATCATGTGATGCTCCAAGGAGGAAAGAAGGACTCTATCTACAGATATTTTTAGAGATCTGTATCAAAATCTTCAGAATAACTTAAGGTTTGCTTTCAGTGTCATCATCATCTTTTTACAAATAGAAAAATAAGAATTGCATTAGCAGGAGTGGGCCTGACTCCAGATGGAGGCCCTGTGGAAGAATTTGCACACAGATTCTGCTTAGCTCAGATTCGTATTGGCCTCCAAGAAAAACATTCAGGAGAAACATTAAATCCTCTGAAGGGAAATATTAAGATATTCATGAATGGAAACTGACTATTAATTCTTTTTCTCTCTCTTTCTCTACATTTCATATTTTTAATGTAAAATGTCATGTAAAGCCTGACATTGATAAAAATGGCAGGAAATGTTCCTTGCTCAATTAAATTACCACGAAGACCAGCTTAACATCTACTTGGCAAACCCTTCGTAAATGCATGGCATTAATATTTAATAAAAATATCTATAGCTTTGGTTGGTCCTGGAGACATTTCACACTTTGCTCACACATGGTGTTTCATAGAATTATTCTCTAAAGGCTTTCACTTTAGTACTTTAGCAAAATAAAAGCTCCAAGGATGATTAAATATAGCAAGCATATCTTCTGGAACAGTCTTCCTCCAGGAGACCATTTCTACTGACTCTTGTGTTATAAGGAAGAGGTGCAGACAGGAGAAAGTGGAAAAAAATTAGAGGAAAATAGAATTCTTCAGTACTGTTGTCAGTACCGTGTGAATAAGGTCAGAGTTGGTATGTTCAAGTAGCACTTCAGAAAGGAGAGCTCATTCAGAGCAAAACAAGTGAAAAGCAATTCCTTAGCACTGTTTAGTCAAAACATAACACCAACTTGCAGATAGTTACACCTAAAACCTTATCAATAAAGGTTTGATAAATAAATAGTCAATAAAGTAAATCTACTCCATTTACTTGGTTGATTCCCACACTAATTCTCACAAAACTCCTGCAGAGATGTGTACAGCACCTCAAAGATACCCAAATCCTTGTTTCCACCACCTGGAGTCTGCTAAATGTCCTAATCCTAGAGGCTATCCCATAGGAAGCTCAAGCTGGAGCCAGATGCTCCAAGAAGGTGAGACAACAACAGTGTTACCTGCACATCCCATCCTAGTTGGGACTGGGTTCAGAGACCAAAAAAGGCCACACTCAGCTCTACTAAACAGACCTAAACCCTTCTGAATCACACTCTGAAAAGTATCTTGGCCATTTCCATTCCTTTCCAGATACACTGATGTCAGTCTCATGAAAGAATAACAAAATCTTGCTTTGAATGAGACATCAGTATTGTACTGAAAGTTGTTTATATACAGAAAAATTGTATACATTTCTTGAGGGGAAAATAAAAAGTGAAGGAAACAATAAACACAACCCTCCAGGCTTCACTCCATCATCTCAGACATTTGGGGCATTCACCAAAGATCTTAGAGTAGAATCTGGTACTTAAAATAATCAGTTAAATTATTGTAGGTATGTATGTGTGTGCATGTGTGTGTGAAGCACCTCCAGCTATTAACACTTCTCAACTCTTGCTAGACAGAGAGAGACAAGAAAGAAATTCTCCTAAACACTGAAAATGGAGAATCTTCATCCCAAAGAAAAAAAAAGGATTTTTTTCTTGTGAATAAGAAAGGTTTTGTATCAGTTGGCTCATGGAAGTATAAATAACTAGAAGTGAAGGGATGAAACTGAGTATGGGGCAGGGGAAGAGATGGCAATCTGGAAACATTTAGCAAAATGGCTAAATGTTAGCCATTAGGCTGTGGAATGGTGTCCCAAGGGAAACAGCTGAGACTTATTGATTGAGCCTTTCTGAAACTGCTCAGACAAAGGATAGGGGAAAAAAATTCAATATAGTACAGTCCTCCATCTGCAAAGAGCAGAAAAGATGGTTTTCAGTAAGCCTCTTCCACTGCTAATTTTGATGGCCCCCTATTTTGCTGAGCTCACTGCTGATGGAAAATGAGTTCTATTTGACAATTTGTGTCTGGGGGAAGGGGGCATCCCATGACCCCATGATGAAATGCTCTGGCAATGTGGAAGACTTAAACTCTCTACATCACATTGCCCAAATTGGGGTACAGACAGCAAAGGAGCAAATGGGTTTCACTGAACTCACACAATCTTGCTATGAGTAAAGGGTCAAAAAGTTGAGACAATGAACAATATGAAAAAATAATGTATTTAAAGTGGTTTTGTTCCCTTAATTGTTTATTGGTAAGTATGGGGACTTTACTGCCCTATGAAAAAGGCTACAGGAGAAAACAGAGCTCAAAACCATGCAAAAAGTTTTATCAGGTGGGAGCTTACCCAAGGGATCTGTGTCATTAGGAAAACATCACCACAAAAATCCACAAAAGAGCAACAGAAACCTTAGATAAGCTTTAAAGACATAAAAGTTACAGGCTGCATTCTTGACTCAAACAGATCAACATGGCTTTCTCCAGCCAGTGGAACCACCAGGATTTGCATAATTAAAAATCTGACCCCAGCCCTGGAGTTGGCTCTGGCAGTACAGCAGCCTTTGTGATCTGAGTATAAGCAGAGCTGCCCTGAGCACAGTATTTAGTATCACACTTTGACAATAACTTTATTTTTTTTAAGGAGATATTCACAAAACAAAGTTGTGAATATTCGCAAAATAAGGTTGTGAATTCTGTGAAGTCCAAATTGACTTTTTGTGGCATGGGCAGGTCAAGATTTATCCTTGGCTCTTATATTCCTCCATTGCTACCTGCTAATGTCTGACACTGAATGCACAATTACATGAACCTTTGAGTCTCACACAGTATAATTGTTCTTTTTTAGTTATGTTCACTTTGTGGCACTGAATAGTCCAATCTTTGGTTAGTATTTCATGTAGATTTGCAATGAAGGAAAGATAGTGACAGTACTGAAAATGCACCTTAAACTCACTGTCCTTCCTCAAAAGAAGTTAAAGCAGAAAAAAAATCTCTTTTTCGTGAAAAGTAGTTATGATCACAGAGTTGCATTGGAGTACACTAATTGTGTGCAAAATTTGTCTAGAGACCCCACAATATGGAGACAACCTACAACAGTTACTGGTCATTAAAACAGCATTTTAAGAGAGAGCCCAGCTCAAGCTTATGGCTATTTTTCACTCATACTTTGTTTCCACAACTGCATTTCCAATGTTTTGCATATGGCTACATCAAAGCTAAGCCTAAACAAAAAGTTAACATCCAAAGCGCCATTACATCCTGTAACAGTGTGCTTGTAAATTAAAAGTGACTTTTGTTTAAAGCTTATGACTTCAGCTCTGCAGCTTTAAGGAATTTTTTTTTTTAAATCACAATCAAATTGTGTTAAAACAGAAACTAATAGGAAGATGTTCACAGCCAGAGCTGCAAGTTCTTATTTTTGTGCCTTAAGTTACCAGTTTTCCTTGAAAATTGCTTTAAATTTGTTTTATTCCACCAGAATTCAGTTTGGAGGTGGTTTTCCAAATATTCCAGTTTGAGCAAAGCAAATGATGACAGATCTCCCAATTAAGTGTTTTGAAGTCAGCTTGTTCTTTCAATATTTACCTGTCCATGCCACTCATTCAAACCTTGGTCAAAAAAAACTATACCATTAGTAACTTCAACCATATTCTCACTGTTACCAGATACTTAGCAGTCTAGGAAATCAATATGCATCATGCTCTATTGGATAATTCCCCATAAATATGTTTCTTCCCCTCAGAATTTTTCTGCTCTCCTGAAAACACCAGTATTCTATTGAAGTTATTATTTCCCCACTTTTCTCCTCCTGTTGCTTTTCAATGCATGCTCAGAGAAAGAAGCACACAGCATTCTTATTCAGGCAAAGAATTATCCTGCTCTTCCTGCTGGCAAGCAGAACAATAAATATCCCTTTCAAAAAGCATCACACACTTGTGAACAAGTTGCAGTAAAACTGCAAGAAAGCAGCCAGACATTGCTGATGCTCTTGCTGTTTGCCCATACCCCTCAACACAGAATTTGCCACAGAGAACAGACTCAAGCAGCAACATGGGATGATTTTGGGGCACAGGAACCTGGACACTTGGGAAAGGGGCTGCATAAAAATGCGGATGTGTAGATGTCGCCCTGTTCTTTTAAAAGTTTTAAAGTTCTTTTAAAAGAAGTTTTCTATGCCTTCTGATATTTACATATTTCTACTGGAGTTCTCACACACTGGTCATGTAAATCATGATTGCTTTGCATTCTTCTTTGTGAAGGAGAGAGAATTGATGGACTGTTGGTTTAACCAGTGTGGTTGGAGAGGTGGTAATTTTATCCTCCAATCCACTGTCACTTTTAGAATTCTATATATTGCGAGGTCAGAAATAAAAATTACCTCCTTTTACTTTTTTGATCTTAGTGTGTGTGAGTTATTTCATGTCATAGTACAACATGTAACAGCAAAGCACATCAAAATGGTGAAGACAGGACCATGTGGGGCATCAAGATTCTGTTTTCTAATGGTAATGGAAATGACAGTGTTTGTTCTATAGGCCCTCTCAGCAACCTTTTGCAGCCTGGAGAACTCTATTTTTATTTAATTGGTTAACGAGGCTGGGGAGAAGTCCATCTTAGGGATTATTAGTTAAGGCTTTAAGACACAGAGACTGAACAAATTACTGTCTGAGGAAGTAGAAAAACTTCCCACTTGTTAGCAACACACTCCATTACACCAAGCACATGAGCTGAACCAGCATTTCTTGGTCCTGATGTCCAGGCAGGGTGCAGGCAGGTAACCTGAGGCACACACTTGTGACTTTTTATGTCAGTCCCCCCTGCAGCTCAAAGCCACGGAGCACAGAGGGAACCAGCAGAAGGCAGATCTGATGAGCATGTTGAAACTTTGAGGTCCTTAAGAGAGGAAATCTCCTCACAGGTGTTTAACCATTGTGTAGGACATAGTTAAGATGCTTGAAAACATGCTTGAGCAAGTTTTTAAGCATAGAAAATGTTATTTTGAATTAACAGAGACAAAATTAGGTGGCAAACTAATTAGTTAAGTGTAGAGTTTAGTTTTGCTTAATAATAGAACTAACAGAAACAACAAAAAAAGTTTTTTAAACAAAAATATATTTTCCATTTCTCTTCTGAACTTGGAGCAATGTTTCCCTAATGCCAGTAAAACAACAAGACAGTTTTGCAAAGAAGAGTGGAAGGTAGAGGCAGGGAGGTAACTCCAAAACACATGTGTGTATGCAAGTGCAAGGTATATCTGAACAAATTGTTACTTATCCCTTAAATATCTGTGTAGAGTCTGTTACAGGCCAAGCTGTTTACACCTTTTACACTCTTAGTTATTAACCTTTTACAAGCAGAACTTTTGTATCAAGTGCAGAACTAAACTCCATTACAAGGACAAATGTACTGTTCTGGGAGACCTGTTACTTCAGGAGTTGAATACAATGTGAATCTGCAATTTTTCTAAAGCTGCCAGTTTTAAGTCTGTATTTGACACACATAAACACATGCAACTGCTTTTCTTTTTAATTAGACTTTTCTCTATGACAGAATACAATACTATTGCACTGAAGTTCAAAAAAGGAACTAACAACTCCCTGTCACCTCTGTTTTGCTAAAGCCAGCTACAGTATGCTAAAGTTTGTGTAAATGTCTATTCTTTATTTTATTACCTAACTAAACTCTAAAAGCCTCACTATGTGCACCTCCTCAAAGATTCAGAAAAATCTGGCCTCAGCCCACAATTCTTCACTCCAGCTAAGATGCATTTCACACATAATCAATAAAGTTTTAAACTTCTTGGGGGAAACTATATTTCTGAAAATGATGTTAATATTAGGCTACTTTTTTTGTCTCTTTCTCTCATTTCTACTCTGAGAAGTGAGGAGAATTCAAACTTATCCCAGCTTTGATATCTTCATACCTCCAGCTGTGGCCCCTGGTGTCTCTGCTCCAAGTCCTAAATTTCCTTTCTAGTCCATTGTGTCATTTCTTATGCTACCAGTTCTTCCCAGATAGCTGCTTCCTTAATATAGTGACTGAGGACAACACCTTTACAGTGCTGAAAAAAATCAGGAAATACAGGTGTCCAGTTTGGGGTTTTTTTTCTCTCTCCATGTCCTGCTCCCAGGAGTGCAGCAGCCTGTCACTGCCAGAGCTTTTCCAAGCTGTGTGCCTTAGGGCCAAGCCCCACAGCTTCCCTGGTAGGTTGGGCCACCCCATAGCTCCTCCAGGCCATGGGGTCCACCCTTTCACCTCTGCCAGAGCCATGAAGGAGGAGAAAATAATGGTTGACACTGTGATGGAAAATGAAGTTACATAAGGTAATGGCAGAATATTGTAAAAAAAAAAATGTAAAATGAACTAAAAAAGCTTCCACTCTACAGAGATTATATTCAGCAAGCTGCCTCTCTTCAATTTGATTAGGAAGTTTAAAAGGTCACGACAGACCACAGAACACTTGCATCCTGGAAATGAGTTGGCCTTCAGAGTATGGAGGTGGAACGCCTTGCTGTAGCAGCCTGCTCTTCTTGCAGCTAAGATATTGAAACTATAGGCTGACACATGGAATTTTATGTCTGTGAAACATTTTCTGAGCTAGCATGATTATATTTGAAGTTTTGGCGTGATATAAACTGCTTTTAAGCCCCATAAAAAGCTTCTGGTGGTCTGCACAACAAACCTCTCTAGTGCTATAAGCCAGATATTAGTCAAGAAAAATGTTTCGTTTTAACATTTTCCATCAAACACTCAGAAATTTACCCGAAATCACTCACTTGTTTCCATATGCATTTTTAATGTTGTGGACACGTCACAAGTCATGGGAAAAAATTCGCTGCCACAAATTGCAACTAGCCCTGGTAAAGAGTTATTTCTCTAGGAACAAGGGCCCCAACACTGCTGAGAAAAAAAAAAAAACATACCTAAATATAGCACGTGCAATAGTGAAATTTGCTCCTATTACTTCAGACTTCTGGGATCAAGACACCAAGTTAGTCATAAATGCTCTGTGACATTAAGTTTTCCAAAGATACGAAAACTTTGACTAGTAAACCATAAATTTATGAACTCCAGAAAACCTCAGTAGGCAAAATTGAATCTTTAAGTTAGCAGAGGCAATTCCAGTGATATTATTAGTCCCTTACTACTCCACAGCTCAGAAAGAAGTAAGCATCTAAACTAAAGCAGCATCTCCACATCAGGCAGGATTTTATAAGGAACTATGTGGGCAACGCAAAAAAAAAAAATAAGGAACACAGACTATGCAAAGTTTAGTGCAACAAACTGAACAATTCATATATTTTTTGTAACTGTACAGTACTGCTACCAGCAAGAGTGCAAAATGACATGACACATTTCTGAAAAGGAAAGGCTTCTCCCCATCCCAGTCTGCCAAACCAAGCTTCTACTTGCATAGAGCCCCAGGATTTGCCTGTGTGAGACCTCCAGCAGGTTGGCCTGCCTCATTTTTGGGAAAAACCTTCTCTGGGAAAGCTCTAGTGGGAGCTCAGAGCCAGCAGCATGGATTTCACTTGCATGGATAATCATCCTCTAAAGGATCTGGACTACAGATATAGGGAAAAGGGGATTCTCACCAAGGAGATTACCAGTCCAAGGTCCCACTCTCTCTCTGCCACCACTCCAAGGAAGCAGCCCACCCCACAGCTTCCCAGGATCAACTCCATGTCTTTCAAAGAGAGTGACCAAATAAAGATACTCTCCAACCAGCAGTTAACAACCAGCATGTTAGCTAATAGCCTGAGGGAATCCGAGGGCATTTTATGCTCTAATACTCTGTTCATTAACTGTAGTAACAACCAATTTCAAGGTGATTATTGCCATTATAAGCTATGATCAATTTTTTAAACATGCTTCCATTTTTATCCAGCTTAAATCTGGTGCAATAGAGCAAGGGGAGCAGCTGTGTTGAGAATTAGACTTTTCCCCAGATTAATATCTGATTTTCCATCAAAGAGAATACAGGACACATTCTGTTAGGTTTCTAATTGTTTCTACGAACACACTGAAATGTGATCTCTAATAATTTTTAGCTTGAACTTCCTATACATAATCCATCTGACTAGATGGTCCTCAGCAAAAGCCGTTAAAGCAATTTGTTTCACTTACGTAGAGGAATAAATCAGCACTTAATTAGCTGTGGTTTATTATTAACAGCACTGGTGAGCTGACCATATGCCATGACTTCATCCTCTCACACAGAAAAATGAGAATATACTGATTGTTTTTATTATGTCTTTCGACACTCAGCCAGGGTTCCAATGAAATGAAGATGGAGAGTTTTGCAATGTTACTCAATGATAAATAATAATATCCTACAACTCTTTACCCTGGCTTTCAGGATTCACCTTTATATGCTCTTTTACTGGAAGCACTTCCTAACATCTCTCACAGCAGAAAAAGATATAAATATACCTTAGATGGTTTCCAGGGGATATATTATACATAGCATAGTACACTTCTTTATGGACCTTCAAATATACTGGCTTCAAAATGTGGCATATGTTCAACTCCCGAATACTTGATAAACAGTATGCATTTAATGTAAAGACCAGAAAGACTCACCTTCCTAATTTTTTAGACTTAATTGAGTCCATCCTGAAAATCCCTATGAAGTCAGTACAGCACCAAATAACACAGGGTTTGATCTTCTGCCAGGAGAGCCTTGAACTCTTTAGTAGACACAGCGGCAAAATAAAACTTTCTTGAAAACATTACAGATTGGTGAACTGCTCTGGAACAAGTTCAGCTGCACAGACTTTATCCACTCTGGATAGACCCAAAACGATCCAAAGGTCCTTTGAGATGCAGACCTATGAACCATGGTGGCAAACACAGACACAACCTCAATTCAGCAAATAGCAGGTGGTTTCTATTTGTCAATTCAGGAGCAGAGAGCCTTCAAATCCAAAGGCAGCTGTGAGGTTGCTACTGCCCTGGGTCTGACCTTTTTCTGGGGAGATGTGGGGTTTGTCACCATGAGCCAATGGGTCTATTCCTAAGGATTTTTGACCAAAGATCTGGGTGGTCACACTCAGAATTGTGGTCAATGATTTGGTGCCCAAGTAAACAATAGTTATGAAAGGCATTACTCCATAGTTGGTATTTTTTGGAACCCTGGTTACTAAGAATTTTAGATTTTCTGTGCTGACAAACACTGATTCCCCAAGAGAACACTACATTTGACCTGAAGCCGTGAAAAGGCTTCCAAAACTGAATTATAGAACTGGGTTTAAGGGTGTGTAGTTTGACTAGAAGTGTGTAATACTACAAGGTGGAAAACTTAGAGTTTAAGGTTTTAGAATATAGTAACACACATAAAGTAAGATAGAAGTTTTAGGGCAGAGGCTAGTCCTTCTTTTTTACCTTCTTCTCCATGGGTTTGGGTAGTATTGTGTAATTCAATAAAAAAGTCCTCGCAGGCCAGGGGTGGTTGGTTATTGGGTTAAACATAAAAATAATTTAGGTATCATTTCATAATTAGACAGTTTATCCTTAAAAGGCCTTGTACAGAGAGAGATACATCTCCATTTTTAGTTTGTTAGAGTGAACTGCTGTAGATCTCACAGTCTGAGAGTCTGTAATATAGATAACAACTAATACACATCTGAGTCCAAACAAGAAACACCATCTCGCACATTTAACCCTGACCTCAGCAAAAAAAGAAGCAAAGAATCCACAAGTATTTTTAGTGACATGGATCCTCAGCAAGTTCTCGCTTTCTGCTCCTTGAAACACCAGGCACTTGCTCATTGACAGCTGACAGCCTCCTCAGAGAAGGTACCACTGAAATTCCTTGGTTGTTTCCAGATCTGAAGTGACCATGTTATGTCTCTAGATGGGATTATCCAAATGAAAAAATTCTCTGAGGAGTGAATGCACCAAATTTCCTCTTACTTTCTCAGGACTTAAACTCTCAGCATGCAGTACTATACTTTTAATACACCTGTGGTCACAGGCTGGTTTTAGGTACAGAGCACTGCAAAGGTGAGTGGCAAAGGGCTGCTCCAGGAACATAATGGAGACAGGAGATGAACAGGGATTTACAAGTACAGACAGTAGCTGGTCATATGCTCTGCCACATTTTTTTTTTCCCCATTACTTCATTGTCATGCTCAGATCAGGGATATCTTAGTTCTTCTCATCCTTGGTAAAATAAAATTCAAATCAGTCCATGCAGCCAAAAAGCCTTGAGCCAGACCTATCAAATCAGCAATCAGGATGCAGACAGACAGTCACGTGCACTGACATCCTTAATCTGAGTTACCTTCAGCCTGTTTGCTGTCACAAGTCATTCATTTAAGGCTTCTATGGAGACTAAAGAACCATTTGCAACTTGCTTAATTGACTCTGGAAAAACTCTCTGCTGCCCCAGCAACTCTAGTCTTGTGGCAGGAGGAGGAAAAGGTCAGAGATCACAGAAAGCTAGTCTTGTTTCTAGGCATGGCTTTATTTCCAGCAAGGAAAGGAAGAAGCCACACAAACTCATGGCCTGAGTAGCCACAGATCTGAACTTGGAGGAAACTGAGAATACATGAATCCTTTCAGCCTGCTGAAAAGATTGCCCTTGAAAGAAGGCCATAATCCAACAACTGTAAAATGTAATTTGAACAGTGCTGTTCCTCCATGGACCTCAAAGGGCAAAGTGAATGGAAATGACACACAACACACCAAGGCATGGTCCCCACAGGAAACACCACAAACACAATGAGACTGAACAACAAAATGAAGTTGTACCATCACATGGCTGCCCTCAACTCACTGGAGCTCCAGGAAAAGCATTGAGTTCCCTGGTCCACTTCAGCACATCTGCAACTTGAAACTGAAAGCTACAGTGCTGAGATAATATCACTTTTCATAAAATGCCACTTGAAGAATATCCTTTTTTTCTAAGCAGTCTGGCCCTTGGTACCTGTTCTAATTACATTTCCTCTCAGCACAGGCATATGAACCAGAGCTGGATTTGTTCAGGAAAGGGGGAAAGGATCTCTCTTTGGCACAAACCTCATTAGCCAGTGTCAGGTGCATGGTTTGGGGATTTTTAATATCAGCTGAATGGAAAGGGTTGTTCCTTCCAAAAGCTGCCCAATACCCATTACTGTTAAATACTTGCTGATCTTGTAATCATCACATTCATCAGTTGCTGGATGTCATCTCATATTTTCCATGGCTTTTGGCACCTCTGTGTGGTACTAACGATTAATGGCAGCAGCATGTTGATCTTTAGCTGCCAAGTGCTGCTGGCCAGCACCCTAAATTTTCAGTGCTTCTTCTCCCTGGCAGAAAGAACTGCTTCCAGTGTAATCAGGTCATCCCTGAGCAAGGGGAAAAGAAGCATGGGGATTTTTAACCTATACCTATAGGAGTGATATATCAGCAGTGAAAAAGTGCCTCTGCCAGTTCCTCAGCTCGATCATCAGAGAAGCCCACAAATGCTATGTGATTCATGGCAGCCTAAGACCTGGTCTTAATTTTCCTCAGCCTTGCTTCCATAATTTACATTTGTGCTGATCAATTGACACAGGGTGTTAAATGCCATCAAGCTGATTGATACGGTAAACAAGGACTAAATATGCACAAAATACAAAGAAAGTAAAAATACTATTTACAAAATAAAGAATCAGGCCTTGTGTATCCATTAAGAGCCTCTTGTTTCCCCTGGGATACACTGCTTGTGTGGGGAATACACTTCCCAGGAACTGATAGCTGCTCCTCACTTCCAAGTAATGGAAACAGCTCTGGGCCAACTCTGCTCCCACTGACAGCCCCAAGGAAATTTGAGCTTGTTGCTCCTCCTCTTAGCCCACAAACTTCCTAATTACACCCCTGCTCACAAAATGACATTTCACAAGGGTATCTTTCCAAATCTCCCTGTAAACGCACCAGACTAAATCCTGCCCTCAGTTCAGCCTTTGCCAGTGTTTGTAACCAGATTTCGCCTGCCTCTGTACAGAGAGCACACAGGTGTGAGGATGGTCTGTGGAATTCCTTAGCAAAGCTCTCATCTGTGAGAGGATCTGCCAGTCCAAAGGAAAACCACATCTGCTTTTCAAAATGCCTCACCCAGTGCAATTCATCATGCCTACAGTGAAGCCAACGAAGAGGGAGACATTTACTCCAGATGTTTATCTGATCCTTGGCAATCATGTATCCAATGATTCCTCTCCTGTTTCCTAATTATGTTCTGATCAACTTACTTGGAGCTTTTTTCCTTGTACAGTAAAGCTTGCTGAAAGTGCCTCTGCTTCAGGGACTCCTTTGAAATATGTCTTAGCTTCCAAGGGTAATGAACTCTTTTATAATAAACGCCTAGCTATAATATGAACAATACTTGGCTTCCAGGAACTGCCTCATAATTACACGGCTCAGTATTGCATGTCAGAGGTTTGCTTCATCTTTAATATTTTATGAAGAAGTTCAGATTCTGACAGTAAAAGTATTTAACCCAGAGGACCTGGAGCCCTGGCTATTATTTTGCACAGTAGCCATCCAGCTACACTTTTGTGCAGCACCATTATCCCTGGTGCACATTCACATCCTTTGATACTCTCTAAGCAGACACGACCACATGCTGTCCAGATGGAAACCTGGCTGCATCATTACATTATATTGAAATAACCCAATACCACCTGTTTCTGCTGGGGTTTCTGCCAACATTTTCCCATAAAACATTTATTTTGCTAATATTTTAGTTGGTCACCTCAGAAGGACACTTGAAGCTAAAGATTTACCATGTGTGCAGCCATGAGGAAAGCCCTCAAAAAAAAAAAGTCAGCAAAGCTCAATAGTTAATGTCTATTGTTTAAAAGGTGGATGTTCACCTAGGCAGTCGGCATTAACACTCTGCAGGGACACAAAACCAAACACAGGTTTCTGGCAGTGTACATCAAGTGAATTATCTTAAATGTCTTGGTCCTCACCTCTCACATAATTAAGAAAAACTTTCATGCATGGAGTGGGGCTAATATACAATAACACTAATTAAAACTCATTGGGGTTCTTTTATTTTTTCTTTTATTAATCTGGATCTGTCATGTTATAAAACCCCCTCTCTCCTTTCTCTCCCCCTCTGCAGATAAAACAGCTTATCCTAAGTGAATCTGTATAAAAAGATAAAAGCCTTACAATTCCTAGCCTACTTCAAACCTTTAATTTATTAGATACCTTCTACAGCAGCAATAGGATTTTTAAAATTTAGATTTTATATTTTTAGAGACATTTTCCTTAAAAAAAAAAAGGCAACTTATCAAAAGCATTTGATAAAAATTTTCCTAGCATGTTGTCACTCAGGTACATACCTTCAGTGTTGATCTCTGTACAAAAATCCAACTTGTGGCTGGACTTCACACAAAGATTTTTTTCCATATATAAATATTTTATTTGAAGTAAAGCAAAGTTTATTAACAATCTACAACTCCCGTTTTTTATATCAATTATTACTATTCAATTTTAAAAGCTGCTCTTCTCCTAAAGGAGAGGAAACAGCAAGTGACCAACAGAACCCCACAAAGACCCAGCAGTGTTTCTCAAAATGAAGTATATGAAACACACATTAATTATTTAACAAATATAAGTACATCAGTAGAAAAAAAGGATGTAATCCAAAAACAAAATCCAGAAACAGAAAAAAATGTTTACAAACTAAGAAGGTAATCCCTAATTACAAATGAGAATATCTTCAGCTGTTAGAAAACTATCTTATAATAGGGGGAAAACAATTGAAAATCTAAAAATGTGATTTTTTTTCTGCATATTTTTTTGAAATGTATTTAAGATACCTCCAATTCTATTAACCTACAAAATTAACCAATAAAAATCCACCAGGAAAAAAACACCAGTAATTAAAAAAGAAAGAAAGACTAAAAGAGTGTATAAAACAGCTTCAAGTTCACTTGCTTGGATTTGTTCTAAATGTAGCCCTAGCCATTTTTATCATGTCACAGAATACTTTTATAACTTGTAAAAGAACAGTATGAGAATTGAAAGGAAAGGGAACAGTCATAAGTTTACTCCTTTTTGTTCCTTTCTCCTTTTCACCATCATTCCATTCCCAATAAAATCACCCATTTATAACCAAATCCCTGGCTGTTGGCATGAAAGAAATTTCAATTTTTGCCTATTTTTAAAAAGCCAACTAATAACCTGAAACCATTATAGTAATTGATTAATCATCACAAGCAAAGCAAAGTATCTATTTGACAGATTCCAGTCACAGGCACATCCCTTCTCTGCAGACAGGTAGTTAGATAATTAAGCAATGCATTTCACTGCATATATGCTATACACAAAAGCAACTGCCACACAATGAATCTTGCTAAGCTTTTGTTCAACATATGAAATACTGGATAATCACCCTTTTTTATGAAAGCACTTGACCTTTAAATTGATATCCCCCCCAAAAAAAAGATGGTAATCGCTACTCAAAGAGATATTGAATGCTCTGCAGCTAATCCAGAAGATCACTGCACATTAGTCATTATTAGATTTTTTTAGTCTAAAGGTGAGTATTTGATTATAACAAAGAGAAAAAAAATACTATTTAGGTTGCTGTGAATGCCTATACTCTCCTCTTTGTAAATCACAGTGACAGAGTTAGAGACTACCTGCAATGTGAATATCATTTACACATTTGATCCCTACTCAGAAAGCATCTTTATAAGCTTTGAATGACAGAAAGCAAGATTATCAGTGACAGCACTTTTAAATATTACATATGTTGCATGTATCACAAGTCTTTTTTTTTCTTTAGCAGCTAATGAGTATTATATTCTTTTTTGTAACACACTGGAAATACATTTCTGTTCTTCAGTTTAGGATAAGTGAATCAAAAATAAATGCAATGGAGAAACTGCACAGCCTTCTTAAAAAAAAAAAAACAGAAAGGAAAAAATATTCTTTCTTTTTATTACATTTTAACTGTTTCCCTGTCCACTTTTTACATGGCATCACTAATCATATGCTGCATCCCAGAAATTATACTTCAGCTACAAGGATGATGTGTGGTACAACACTGGCTGGGTGACCTTGCTGAAGGAAGTGGTTTTGGGGTCATGCCCTACCCAGAGTCCAGCGTGTGCTGGCTCACATCCTTATCAGTGACCAGGAAGAGAGGATGGAGAGCCCTCTCAGCAAGTTTGCACTCACAGCAGGCTCAGGCATCTCTTGATACTCCCCCTGCTCAGAGATGCCATTCAAAGGGACACAGGCAGGCCAGAGGAAAGGGCACACAGGGACTTTGTGTTTGTTCCTGTTGAATTTCACAAAGTCCTCCCTCAGGAAAGAAGCTCCAGGACGCAGAACAGACTTGGGACAGGCTGGGTCTGTAGAGAGGGTGCCCACTACATGCTTTCCCCAATATATATATATATATAACCAAGGGCAGACCAGAAACTGTCTTCTTGCAGTAAAAAGCTTCTCTGAGCACACTAAATTGAAAAATCTTTATGAAGAAGAAAAGCTACAGTATGCTTTTATGCTTGTTTATTCTAAGCCTTTTAAACTTCATGGCTATTTCACCAAGGTACGTGTGACAGACTATGTATTTTTTTTTTGTATTAGCAGTTATTTAGTATTATTTAATACTCTCGGACTTGAAGCAAAAAATAATCAAGAAATCCTTTTCATGTAAGAAGATAATCTAGATGGCTTTAAAGGTCTGGCCATCAGATTTGGTAATCTGACATTTTTAAGCAGTCCCTTTCCAGTCAAGTGCTCCCAATATTCCTCATGACTGTTTTACTGACATGGCTTTCCAGACACACACATGCCAGTCCAGCACAATCCAGTCTGATCCTCTCCCACATTTACATGTTAGACCTGATACCTGCCTAGTTGGTAGGTGCCAATCACAATGCAGAGGACACAGGACATTCAGATTTGATTTGTTTGTACTCCAGGATGTTTTGTTCCACTCCTCCCATAAGCTGCTTTTAGGATGTATTGAAATGTTCCCTGACAGCACTTCTCTTTTTATTGGTATAGTGATGCCTTTTTGGGACTACCTAAAAACAGAAGCCAGGCAAAAAATAAGGGAATAAAAAAACTATTATACTTATTGAAAGGCCTTCAGGTACATTTCAGGCAGATAAAGCCCTGCCCCCCAGGGGGTACACCCAAAAATGGACAACAGGTGACGAGTTTTCACACTTTTATAAGTTTGGGCTATTTGCATATTGATTGCATATCAATCTTCCAATTACAGCTTCAGGTAATGAAGTAATTTACCCCCAAGTTTGCTCCTCCCTCAGCTGTGGCAGCAGCTCTCTGGCCACAGAGAGCAGACAGAGATTTCCCAGGCATTTTCCCAGGGCAGGCTGTGAGAAGATCAGAGAAAAGAATGAGAAACAATTCTTATCTCCACTTGTTGCACCTCCTGTTGTGCACATGTGGAATGTGCCATGGAGATTTGTTTACCAAAGGGTGATTTCTTAATTGGACACTGGATGGTGCTTGGATTGATTGACCAGTTAGGTCAAAGCTGTATCGGACTGGCTGGAAGGGTTACTGAGTTTATTTATTAGTATAATATAGTATAAGATGATATAACAAAGCTATTGATCACCCTTCTGCAATCATGGAGTCAAGACTAATTCTTACCCAGTTGGGGGCCTGCAGTGGCACCCCAACTCACTTTTGTTTTCATTTCTCTGGGCCTGAGACAGGAGCTGTCCTTGATTCGCAGGACTAGAGAAGAATTGATGTGTCTGACCAAAATGGGAAAGCAATAGCTTACACTCTATATGGAGTTTGGAGTTACACACTAAAGCATTGCAGGATTGCCAACAAATGAAAAATATAAAAGCTAAAATCCTAAGGCATCAGTGGTGGGTTAACCCCAGATGGATGCCAGACACCCACTAAAGCTGCTCTCTCACTCCCCTCCACAGCTGGACAGGGGAAAGAAAATATAACAAAGGTTTAATTAGTTAAGAAAAGGACAGAGAGAGATCACTCACTGTCTTGGTTTATAAGACAAATGTCTGCTGAAGAAGGCAGGAACCTTCCTGGAATGGGAAGACAACCCCTGCCACCAGATTATTGTATGTAAACTATGACTCTTCCAGGCAAAAATTATGGGAAAAGGAATAACAGCCATTTACTAGAATATATATATGTGTTGCAAGACAGACAAACAACAAAACAACACCAGAAGTTCCCCACCCGTGCAGCAATTCCCCCTTTCTGTGTGGCTCTGACCACAACCAGCTGGAAGCACTGGAGGCTCAGGCGGGGCAGAGGGGCTGCAGTGACTCCCCTGCAGCCTCAGGGTGCTCCCACAGGAGCCCAGAAACTTCCTCGTGTGTTGGGGAAGGGCTGGGGCGAGGAGCTCACTCCTTTTGTAATGCTCAAGGGCAGAGTTTGGTGTTTGTAGCAGCAGCAGGGCACAGCTAGCCATGTCCCCGAGCAGCGTGCAGCGGGGAAAAGCTGGCAGAGCCAGGCAGCATCATCCCAGAAACGGGCACACATCCATGACACACTCATCCCTCTCTTCCATCCCAGAGCAAAAAAGCAAAGAGGTCAGCCCCCATTGCCCAGACAAATC
Source organism: Chloebia gouldiae (assembly GCA_003676055.1). Classification (NCBI taxonomy): domain Eukaryota; kingdom Metazoa; phylum Chordata; class Aves; order Passeriformes; family Passeridae; genus Chloebia; species Chloebia gouldiae. The sequence goes on from QUSF01000008.1 coordinate 2,796,258, forward strand.
TCAGGCTAGCCCCAACACCCCTCAGGGCACTATGCTGAAATTCCCAAAAAAATCCCCAAGCAGGCGAGCCCACCCTGCAGGCAACAGTCCCAAAGCCCAAAACTTCATTGGGATGCCAGAGCTATTAGCTGTGGATATTCTCAGTTCAGTCAGGGAGAAAATGGAAGGTTTCTAACCAGGCAGAAGCCTGGGAAACTGTTGGGAAAGAATGTAAATAATTCTTTATCTCTCTTGTTGTTGACATTGTTTATAGATAAGTTCTGCCACTGAGTGTCATTTACTGCACACCAATGGTTGAGATGTTTTTACTCTGGGGCCAATTGAATTGGTCTGGATGATACTCTCTATAAAAGAGGGATGTATTCTAAATAAATCAGAATTTTAATCTCAAGCCTTCTGAACTGGAGTTCTTTCGTACTGTCCTGCCTCATCGGCATCAATTAGCCACCTTTCTGTGTCTTAGTTGCTGTCTATTCACCTGGAAAGTGGCTCCCTTCCTACCAGTGTCTCCCTGGTATCAATGGGAAAAAATTCACTAAGAAACATAAACCTGCCTCAATCACCAAATACTGTCACAGAAAAAACGGACTCGAATTAGAGATAGTAATTGAAATTATTATTAACAAAATCAGAGCAGGATAATGAGAAGTAAAATAAGACCTTAAAAATGCCCTCCCTTCCCCCACTCCTTCCTAGCTCTACCTCTTTAGCCAGCAGTGCAGAAAGATGGGAATGGGATTGTGGTCAGTTCATCACACTGGTGCTGCCCAGGGAGAGCAGTCCTTCCCTGCTCCAGGATGGGCTCTTCCACAGCCTGGGGGTGGATTGGATCTCTGCATCCCCACGGATCTCCATGAGCTGCAGAGGCACAGCTGCTTCACCAAGATCATCACTGCAGGGAAATCCCAGCTCTGGCACCTGGAATCACTGCAGGGAAATCCCAGCTCTGGCACCTGGAGCACCTCCTCCCCCTCCTTCTCCCCTGACCCGAGTGTCTGCAAAGCTCTTCTTCTCACATATTCTCATGTCACCCTTCTCTGGCCATAATTACATCTGTGCAATAAGTTTTTCTTAAATATGCTACTACAGAAACGTGACCACCATTCCAGACTGGCCCAGCCTTGGCCAGCAGTGGATCCATCCTGGAGCCAGGTAGCATCAGCTCTTCCAGACAGGGAGGAAGCTTCCAGCAGCTTCTGTAGAAGTGCTGCAGCAGTTTTGGGAGGACTGTGTGCCCGTGGGAGGGACTCACATCGCAGCAGTTTTGGCAGGACTGCTGCTCATGAGGTTGGACCCATGCTGGAGAAGCTCACAGAGAACTGTCTCCCATGGGAGGGACTCCATGGCCTCACAGGGAACACTGCACCCCTCTCCTGGAACATCAGAAGAAAATCTCAGTGATGAACTGACCAAAACCCCCTGTCCTGTCTCCCTGTGCTGATGTTGGGAAGGGGGAAGAAAAGGTAGTTTTAAGGGCTTATTTTACTTCTCATTATCCTCCTCTGATTCTGTTAGTAATAAACTCACTTTGTACCTCTAGGCTGATCCTGTTTTGCCCTTGGAGTGTTTTCTCATGGTTCTAACTCAATACATGAACCCTTTGTTAAATTTTCTCTCCTCTGCCCAGCTGTGGCAGGGGAGGGTGAGTGAGTGAGTTTCAGGGGTGCCTGGCATTTGGCCAGTGCTTAACCACAACACCTTGTGAAAGAAAAAGGAGGATCTGAAACAAGATTTTAATTCACTCATTCCTATAACAGATGCTCCTGTATTTCATCATTTTATCCATAATAGTTAAGTTTACCCTTACTTATCTCTTTCACTCTTAAACTGCTTTTCCTCAGACCCCACCTGAACTCCCTGAAGTCAGAGTCCTTCCAGCCCATATCAACAAACATAAATGGAGTTGTGTACACTGAAAACAAGAAACGGAGGTGTGCAGATAGTCACAGTAAGAAGCACTCATTAAATTATTCTGAGAGAGTTAGTCTGAGGCTGAATGCACACAAAAACATGGGAGTATTTTTCTATTTAAGAAAATCAACAGTATTGGAGACAATGATGTTTTTAATGACAGCTACATATATCTGTGAATACATCTGGGATGTTTGGGTTTTTTTGGGGTTTTTTTTGGTTTTTTTTGTTGCACCTCTATCAATTGAAGTATCAAACTACATGTCTGTGGTAGGCACTCATGTGAAATGCAGTCATTGCAAATTCAAAATGCTGAAAGAGTCACTAAAATTGCTGCACCATGATAATTCATCAGATTATTCATATATTTGGTTGCAGGAAAAAGAATTTAATATAGCTATATTTTGATCTTAAAAAAATTTAAAAGTTAATTAATAGAATGAATAAAATCAAATAAAATCCTAGTATAAATTCCAATATCACTGTTGCTTTGGTTTAAAATCAGATCTTCTGTGCCAAATATTCTCCTGTGTCTGCAGAAGGACTGATAATGCTGTTAAGGGGAGGTTTGCCAATTTTAAGGAATAAAATCTTGCACTCCAGATGTGCCAAACACTTCCATTTGCTTCCTACATCTAATTCACTATTCAATAAAAAAAATTGTCTTCCATAAAATCTACTCACAAAACCTTCATACCATAAATACTTATCTTTGAATGGGATTAATTCTCTTTTGGAATTGCTGCTGCTCTTTGCACTGGATAGAGAGTAAAACCAAATTTCTTAGACAGCTTTTAAATAGCTAAAGCTGGAGCAATTAATCCCACCCAGAATTGAAGGAAAGGTCAAATCCAACTAGTGACCAAGGATAGCAGCATCACCACTGCAAACAAACACAAATCTAAAAAATATGTATGCACAAACATGGAATGTCTCTGTGCACTCTGCTTATATAGCCCCCAGGCTATTCTATTTCAGCATTTAGATTGCTGCAGGAAATCTCACTTTTGTACTTGGACAACAGAGGAAAAGAGCAAGGAGATGTTTTCAAAGGCAAAACCAAGAGTTAAACAGGATTTTTTCCCACCAACAAGAGCAGAGCTCCTCACTGGGACTGAGAAAGTCTTGACTGGAGAAATCCAACAGAGTGGCTGCAGGGCTCAGACCCCCACAACACACATGCACATAAAAAGCAGCAGAGATCAAGGGCATCCTTGTCCTCCACTGGACAAAAGTGAGCAAGTCATTCTTTTTAAATCCCTCTCAAAGGATTCTGCCAAAGGAAATGTCTGAGAGTGAGAAAATAAATCAGTTCTCCCCTACCACAAGACCTTGTTTACCAGATAATTGCCCTTCATCCCTCTCCACACCCTCCTTATTTGGTTACTTTTCTCATAATTATATTAATTATATATATAATTATATTTTGTGAATTTCAATTCTGAACCATGAAAACTCTGAAGATATGTCTGTGTGCATATGTGCAACACTTGTACATCCAATTCTGCACCAGAAACCCAGCCAATGCCATGTCATGGCTAAGAGTTATCAAAAGGTACAGCTGCTTCAGTGGTAAATAATGTTGATAACCTCAACCATACTTTGGTAGCTCTGCTGATATAAATCATTTCTCTGCCTCCAGTGATCCAGTCCATAATTCATTGCAGGACAACAGCAATTAAGAAACAAAAGTGAAAAACATAGAAGACACTAAAACAGTTTTAGAGGTCTGTGGAAAACAGAAGTGGTAATCTTGTGTAAGAATCACCATCAGATCAATCAAACTCAGTAAAAAAAATCCAGTTACAGAAACATGACTCTTCCATTATGCTTTTGGGATATAAACCTTCCAAGGGAAGCAGCTAAATTAAGTCCAGAACAGATTATTATTATTGTTATTTTGTTTAATACTATGTTTTTCTACTGCCTGTAAGAAACAGCAGCTGAGCTATGGCATTGTCAAAGTCAGTGCCATTCCCAGAAGGTGGGGTAGGCAGTGTGGGATGTAGGATTCAGTGCCCCACCTGGAACAGATGATGCTCAGGGACACTGAGGAAAGGTTAATGCACTAAACAGGAGGCCAAAGACAGTTGAGGGTAAAGTTCTGTAGGAATTAGAGCAGGAAGCAGAGTAATTACAGGAAATGTTCTGGATACAATATGAAATGTTTGTCTTTCTGGCTCTTCTCATGTGTCTGTGTAGCTCTGGACCAGCACCCTTTGGTTTAGATACTATTTAGAGCCCAGTGATGACAGCAGCTGGTGTAAACTCTACTCTAGAATTAAAAAATCAGTTATCACATGTAACCATCTAAAAAACATGGCATTTAAAAAAGAGGCAGAGTAGAATTGTTAAAGGCAGAGTATAACTAGCCATAGTTTGAAAACTGTTTCATGTTTCGGATCTCACTGGAGATATTAATGCAGTAATGTTAATAAAAGAGTCATTAGGAATTGACTGAAAGTACACAGCCATGTGTTCTCCTTCTGCCAAGGCAATTGCAGCTGAAGAAGGTCCTTTCCTGCCACACACACACAGCCCCTGGCTGTAGATGGGAAAGCAGCCACACAGGACCTAATTTATGTGACCTTTTTTGAAGTATTTTACCTATTACATTTTCTAGGGTCTGATCTAGCCCCTAAATACACAATAGATAATTACCAAAAGATACTGGAAAACACAGGCCCTTACATGTGTTTATAAATTTATTTTCATAAATCAAAGAATGCTCTAAAAATCTTGGTCCTTTAGCAACGGTTTTGAATGGAAAGGCAAGGTTGCTCCAGGCATCAGCATTTTCACATGTGTTGAATTTGGGCTGACATTACTCCATACATATGAACAGACATACTTAAGAGAGCCCCATTTCTGACTATTTTCTTTACTGCATGGGAACAAATTCTTCCCTCAGTGATGCTGGTGTAACACTGAAGTGCCTCAGTCAGCTACAGTGGGCATGTATTGTTGTCATCATCAGTACATGCAGGGATAATATATTGTGAAATGCTAGAGAGTTTATTAGGTTATTTATTGATGTGCTAGCTAGGGGACCCAAGAGTATCATGAGTGCTTGTATGGATTCAACACCTTTCTGTAACAGCACAGTGAACAAGGCAATTCCTGGTTGTTAAACAGCCCACACCTGCAATAGCAAGCTAAAACAATCTCTCAAGTATATGTAGTCCTTGATCCAAAAAGACACATTTCACATCCTATGAATCAACTGTCTTCACTCTCCAAACACAAATGAGGGTGTCCTACACTCGTGTGCAGCAGCCTGAATCCAAAATAACACCACCAAGTCAGTTGAGGTGCTCCAGATTTGCACTGGTGTGAGTGAGAGCATTTGGCACCCAGGACCTCCAGTTAAAGATCCTCAGCTGCTGGAGATCACCACAGATCTTTTCAAGTCAATGCCTCTGAAATTAATGTAGTTTTGCTGATTTACACCAGGTGAGGATCTGCCTTGTGGTTTCTGGCTTTAAATTCTCTTCCTGTCAGCCATCTCATTTCAAAATGGTTTCAATAGACAACTCCTAGCCAGAATTTCCTCTGCTATTTATGGGATTATTTCAAGAGTTTCTACGATAATCCTCATATTTCCATCTTTATATCGGAGCCTTTTTCAGGATTGTATTACAGCCAAACTATTCACATATCCAGATGACACCACTCCTTCCTCTTCTTTTCCCTTCCCTATTTGGGATGATTATACAGAGGGGAAATATCTCTCACGGTCCAAACTTCAGCTGGCATAAATCAGCATAAAATTGACATGAGTGACTTACATCATTTAGCAATATAGAAGAAAAGACAAAAAAAAAAAATTAGTTTTTACCAATGCAGTTTAGAATTAGTAACAGGTCTTTAATATTGAAAGAATATTAAAATGTAACCCATATGTACACCTTTGATGTGTGTTTTATGGGCTCAGCTAGGCATCATTTACAGCTTGGAATGACAAAGCTTCTTGCTGTTTTGTTCCATAAAATCCTCAGCAATTATGCCTCTAAATACTCCATACTTATTCAACATAGCTCACCTCAAGTGTACTTAAAATACACCACCAAGGGCTTTCCCAAACAAAACCTGTTCTGTTGATTTCACATGTTCTTTTCATCCAGCTAAATGCTAAATTCAACCTGCTGAAATAGTCAGAATTTAAGAGAATTTAGGTGTGCTATACAAGAGTGCCCAGGGGATCTATAGACCTCAATTGTCATCAACACTCCAGAAATCTTAAATAATTTACCATACAATTTGCCATTGTTCCATACAGACTTCTCACATCTGTAATTTCCTGGTATCTGTGTCCACTTAGAAATACTTTTATTTGTCTTCTGGAGAGCTAGATTTCCTCTTACGCTACACCCTTGTAAACTAGCAGATACCTGCTCACCTCTGCTACTCTACTCAAAAATCTTAATTAATAAAGCAATCCAGATCAGGAGAGAGTTGGACACACAGCAGAGAGAGATGAAAAACAGAATTCCCTGCAGGGACAGACTCAGAGTCTGCAAACCCTTCTGAGAATCAAAGCAATCTGCATGACAAGCAGATTTTCCCAGTTCAGAAGTGCTTGCAGGAACTGGCTGTTTCTACAGGTATATAAGTAAAAACAAAAGAGGTAAAGCTGACTATTGTGATTTCCACTTGTTAGACTGGATGCCTTGACACAGTCTTCTAGGAAAAATCTGACAGCCAGTGGTAGAGACTACAAATGCAAGAGAAGCTGTGCATTACTGAGGGCAATATTGAATATACACTCTTCAATCCAGGCTGACAAATAAAAGTCTTTCTCCCTCTATCACCACCCACAATTTTTTTTTCTCAAGGGCCAAAAGTGCTGGAGTAACATTAAGCACTCCTGGCCTGGAAATTAGTTGTTACATATTTGTGGGGGTGAGAGGTTGACAGAAGGGAAGATCTGATTTCAAATAAATGTTTACTCCTTTCATTTCCCCTCACCTTCCACACAAGATAGCAAAAGGATATCAGTATTCAAAGTGGATGTCAAAGATTTAATTTTGTAAAGTTCATACTACTTGAAATCAGGTTATTGCTTCACCTTTATGAAGAATCCAAATTGAAAACAGAGAAACTGGAGGAACCGTGTGGATTCCAGATTCACAACTGCAGGCATTTAAGTGAAAATAGCATGTTTTCACACTCTTAGTTTCTTATTCAGCCTAAGCAGGGGTGAGTCAGTAGGTGCAGAAGTCCAGTGAGGCTGATGAGCAATGGCTACTAAATTCCTACAGGAAAGGTAACCACCTTTCATCTTTTTCTACTCCATCACAGGCCTGAATTAATTTCACTTACTGGAATAAAAGTCACTCATTCTATTGACCTGACTGGCGTTAGACCAGGAATATTTTGGCTCTAAATAAGGAATGACACACACAGCAGGGTTATTTCAGGGTGTAACTTTTGGCTATGATTGCTTTGTTAAAAATCTGTAAGACTGGTCAATAACAACATTAAATTCAATCTCATTTCAGGTAAAGTAATGACACACAGCACTGCAGAAGATGTTTACAAGCTGCCACTCCTTAGATACCATCATGTAGCTAGACCACTAATTTAGCTAATGGGATATTAAAGATCCAATAAGGAAGATGGGCAAGACAGAGGGTATTACTAAACTATTTCAGCCAAAACAGCTAGCCAGGGAAGAGATGCCCAAGAATTCCTTTGAATTATAATAGCTTTAGAGTCTAGGCTGGAATTTGTGAAATGTATCTAATTTTGATATAACTTCTTATGTCTGAAAACACTGGAGGTAAAATCTTGTTCCTGCTTAAGTTAAACAGACACTGACATCAATGGAGTGAAGACTTAATCTCATTATTAAAACCAGAGGTAAACCAGTAAGCAATTCTGCTAAAATCCCATTCATAAAGTTCAAGAATAAAGTAAAAACTTTCCTTTCTCTTAATCTAGAGCTATTCCTTGGAAATACACTTTCAAATGGCTATGACTAGGTAGTATAAGAATTCATTTTCTATCACTGTGTGCATAATTTTTAACAAATAGGAACAATAACAATATGAAATAAATCTAAGTTTTAAGCTGGCTGTTTCTCCCTACTGGTGATAAAAAGCTGTCTGCAAGTGTTCAGTTTCTGCCACTTATTCTGGCAGGAGGCAACTGCAGATGAAAAATATGTGGTATTATTTCTGCTCTCCGACTGAATAAGCAGGTAAGCACCTTAACACAAAACCTAAATTGGATACTCAGAACTGACCTCTCCACACGTTAAATACAGAGCCTGGGAGAATCAGCCTTTGACTTTTGGTAGGATTTTTCACAGGATTTCTGCAAGAGCTTAAGGAAAATTTATCCTGCTATTATTTGCTGAACAGAAAAAGAGTTGTGGACAGAACAGCAGCTGAAGTGAATTGTGAAATTAATGCTCCAAATTTTTAAACTCTATGCCCAAAAGCAATAAATAGAGTAACTTTTTCCTCAACAGATGCACACAGAGGTAACACTGAATAGGAGTTAGATATGTTCAACAGCTTTCACACTCAAAACATTTAGAAGAATATTTCCATCACTTATTACAAGTGCACAGTAGGAACCACAGTCCCCGGGGATGAACACAATCCTGCATGACCAGATTGATCTTGGCTATTCTCATCAAACTTAAAAATTTCAGTCTCTGTGCCACAGGTGTACCAGGCTTCAGCAGGATGCAGCACAAATCCTCCTTTTCCCTCAGCTTTTCACACTCAGTAGATTTATCAGCAATGAGCTCCCAAAACTTCTATTACTTGATTGGGGTTCTTTGGTCTCAGATGAGAGGCTTGGATTACTGAGACAATAAAAGCTAAGGAAATTAATCCATTTGTTGTGCAACAGGTATTTACACATGTCTGTGAGTATACAAGATTCTCCTTAGGCAGGCTTTGATAAGCACTGAAATTACTTCTGACTTCAAATTGATCCACCTGAAGGATTTAGCCAAGATCACCCCATCATATGCCACTCCTCAGACTACTCAATTGCCTGTCCTAGTGACCAGATAATAAGTGTGATCAAATGGGTCCATAAAAGCTTCCCTCAAACTTTCTTACCACTTATTTGCTTGTAAATTCACAGAAAATTACCTAATTATGTAAATTCAGACTTTATTACCAATGCTCCTGTCAGAGAAAAACAAAATTATCCCACAATAACCACTGAAACATCCAAAGAAAATTACACCAAAAGGCTCCTCCACTCTAGCAAAAGATTAAAAATTTCAGATAAAAAGATTGAAATATGACCTGAAGAAGCAAACATGAAAATAGAAAGAATTCCTGTTATTTTACACTGGCATAGACATTAACACCAAAAGCATGCAGACACTAAGAAAACATAACCCAAATAGTAGAGTTTGGTAGAAATTAATTTAGGTTAAGGCTTCTGGAATCTTGAAGTAAAATGTATTTCTGTACCAATATGTAAAATGCTATGAAAAACCTAATAAATACGACACCTGAAAAAGTCAGTTTCGTCCCACAAAGTGCCCAGAGGGATGTAAATGTAAATAATCCTGGCCTGACTGCTCTGTAAATGAAGAGGTTGAGAATCTCTTAATTCCCAGAGGAGCAAAACCTGAGGGAGTGAAACAACAGCTCTGCCCTGCCCAGAGGATCAGGCTGGCTCAAACATCACCAGTTTCTACAGAGTATTTGTTAATTCTAATAACATTTGGATTGCCCTTGTGAAATTCTTCTGGACAGCTGAAAAAGGTATTTTTGTGAATGTCCAGGGTGTGTCAAGCAATGCTGTGGCTCTCACAACATCATTACTGTAACCTGAATAAAAACTGCATTACAAAGAAATTCAAGTATTCCTGCAAAGAAGGAATGGCATTGACAGACGTGCTCAGAAAAAGAATTTCTAAGTAGGACTGGTCAGGAAATATTTTTTGTTCCAGTACAATTTTTTTCTTTTTATTCCTTTTTAATTTTCCATGGGAAAGTGACAGCCCACATGTTGAATTATTTTTCATTTGGGGTTTTTTTCACCACCGATTTGATGAAAAGCCTTTTTCATTAAAGAAGACATGTCAGCTTTCTTGACAAGAAAAAGAAAAATTCAACTTGGAAGAAGTAACTTTTAACATAATGCTATCTTGTGATGATTGTAATATCTGATTACAAGTCTAAAGTAATCAAACTACCATGGCATACATCTCAGATAATACGAAAGAATACACAAAGTATTTTGTCTTTCACAAATATTACTGCAAATAGTACTCAATCATTCAACTGCGGGTGCAACGTGAGCACAAAAGCAGATTTTTGGCTGCTATCAATCAGTACAATTTCAGTAAAGTTTATGGAGCTACACACATTTAGGCTAGATTAAAATCTGCCCTCAAGGTTGAACACAGGCTAATCAAAATATGTGCTTTTTTTAATTCAGTTACTCTGAAGAGAAAAAGTATTTCCTCCCTTTGATCCTATTAAGTAAATGTGGTCCAAAAGAACAGAATATTACATTCTTCAGCAGAAAGTTTCACTGATTAAATAGCACTGGAGTCAGAGCTGAAACTCTCACTGACTTTGCAACTCCAGAGTGGCCATTTTTAACCTTTTAGAGTATCTGCTTAGTTGCTGCATCAATATGCCCTTTGTTACCCATACAGAATGGAACCAAAAGGGAAGAAAAACAAAATAAACAGAGTACAGGCTGAAACAAAAGGCAGTTAAACACTCATTCTTCAGTTCTTGGTGTTACTGGGCTGGTCAGGAAATTAAAGCATTGGTACAGGAATTAAAGGGGTGAATATACAGGGAGAGGGGTCAAGGTTTGAGTGGCTTCCTCTTCCTTGGCACTGGAAAGCCAGAACAGCCACGTATCACTGATGCAGCTCCAGATGCTGGGTAAGTGGCTGGTAATGGGTGGAAATATAAGAGAAAAGAGCATTTTTCTAGCAAGAAGTTGCAAAAATACCACAAAAACATGATTATTTTGGGTGATCCACAGATGTATTTCATAGAAGAATTTCCAAGTGAAGGCGAATTGCCTCCTTATAGTTCATATATTTAAAATACTTGCAATCAAACACAAGTTTGGGAAACTTCAGGAAGTTAATGTTAAAAGTCAACCACAGAAAAATTCACAAATGCACACACATACATCCATAAATAACACATACTTAATGCTGTAAAAAGATGAAAAAAAAATATCCTTATCTAGCATTCTCATTAATCTAAGGGAACAAAGTCAAATCATGAAAATGACTGGGGGATATATAAAACACATTCATGGCATATCACACACCTGCTGACCAGAGACCCAGACAGCCAAGTTCACGTGTTTTAATCATTTCCTTGGCTCTGATCCCACAGTGGGACTAAGTAGAACAGACAGCTGTCAGCAGGAAAATGAGAGCTACCCAGCCCAGCATGACACAGCCACCACAGCTCCCTCCTGCTCAGGCAGGAAAAGCCTCTTCCTCAACAGGTTCCCTTACAAAATTTAGCCACATCCTAACATCTGGAGCTGCAATGAGCCTGCATCCTTTTCTGCTCTTTTCCAGTATCAGACTCACAGCTGGCTTTGCAGGACACTTGTATTCTGAAAAGACCTCAGAGCAGGGCTGGAATCTCAAGGGAGTGGGTGGTAAAAAGGACGGAGGTCCCAGGGCTCTGGGACCTGCAGAAGGCAAATCCAACCATCTCACTTTGGCTTCCAGTTTGCTCTTTGATGCCCCAATGTCATTCCTCTTGAGCCTTCCAAAACATCCTTCTTTTACTTTGAGTTCATCCTGGGCTCTTAAATCACCAACTTTTCCTTTTCACACTCTTCTTCCATTCTCTCCCTTGGGAAGACCAGGAGCAAGTGCTCCTTTCTCTCTCCTCAGGTTCATTTAGCCCATCCAAAAGAGAGATGACATCCTGCCCACATGTATAACACAGGGGCTTTGTGCAGCTGCCCTACAGCTGCCCACTGTCCAAGATTTATATGAAATATAAATCTCATATAATTTAGCAAGATTTATATGAAATATACTCAAAGTAGATTGATACATACTGAAATAACATCCAGAAGATACTTTGGGATGTAATACCAAATAAGAAAACCTTGTCTTTATTAACATTAATATACCCCATCTTTAGAACTTGTCCATTTCTTTAGGAATAGTGTCCCACTATCACTTCCCCTTTTTTTTTTTTTTTGCAGAACAGCAGCAAAAGCTTGTGCAGTAAACCACAGTGGAAAAGCACTTCATGGACATCACAGATCCCAGTGGAGACATCAACAGCAAAAGACTGATTTAACATTAGATCATATTTGGTCAGAGAGAGGGTTAGTTTTGAAAGGAGGAAAAAAAGCAGTCTCAGAGAGGAACCTCTAATATAGGTGGTTCAAATCTTTGTACTGCTATAGTTGACCAAAACACGCTTCAGAAAAGTAACTTAATCACCCCCCCCATCTCAGTCACCCTGCTGTTACATGGAGATAACAATTGCTTCCATGGTCTCATCTAGGACATTATGATAGATACTTCTAAATGTTGCTATAATAAAGAAGAAAAATTGGGAAAAAATAAATCTTCAGACAGCCCCTTGTGAGCATCTTGATTCGTGTCCATAATTTTCCCCTATGAGAAGCCCTAGCAGACCCTGTCTTCAAAACACAAACTTGAAAAATCATCTAGATATGAACTTCCAAACTGCAGAAGTTATTGCTTTAAGAGGCTCCTTACTAAACCTTCCTGGGATGTATCTTCCCAAACAAGCTCCACTGAAAATCCCCATTGCTGGCAGCAATATGGAATTCTGTTACACCAAGGCTTACTAACTATAAAAATTTGGCAAAATAAACACAGATATCTCTATAATCAGGAACTTTTTTTTTTCTTCCCTGCTTGCTCTGGTTTTCTATGTAAAAGCAATTATAAAGTAGAAGTCTCGGTGATGATTTTACTGATCAGCTGGAGAAATTTAGATAAATTTGGCTTTTTGTGGACTGCAGCTGTTGTTCTTTTTCAGTGCCTTAATGCAATTAATCATTCCAATGTGCTGGCTTAGGAATGCTACTCCAGTTTTCTTCTACCTTCTATCATTAATCCTAACAGTATGAATCCAATTGCAAACGTTTGTTTCTTCTGTAGCATCCCACTTTTCTCCCCTCTGATGGCTGCAGTGGTAGTGAGTTCTGGTATGGAACCAGCTGCCATCTCTCTGCAGCCATCACATGCTTTCTGCAACAAACTGAAGATTTTTCCCAATTTTGGCCAAAAGGTTTCTGGGATGAACAGCGCCAAGGCAGGGCATCCAGCTCACAGCAGACACGTTGGCTACATGTTGTGAATGACCCACAACGTAAGGGAAAGAGAGCAAATCCAAACCTGGCAATAAGAGTCGTCCTCCCTCTCCAAACCCACTCCACTCACCCCCAAAAATCAGCAAAACCCAAGCAAAAAAACAGCCGTAAAATTTTAAAGCTCGATTAGAAAAGAGTAGCTTGAGAGTAGCAAATTAAATAAGAGTTTTAATGAATTTGTTCGTAATTAAGGGTATTAAGGAGGAAAAAAATCTGGTAAAAAGGCACTGCCTGATCCAAATTCAGCAATAATTCATTATTAAAGATGATATCTACTGACCATCTAGACAAACCTATAAGGAATAAAAGCAAAAGCCCAACTCCTTCAAGAGAGTTTCTGTCACTATTTTATTTCCTGTTATGTGATTCATTATGGGGGGCACTATGGATCATTGCATGGTTTCATATCCATTTGAGAACTTAAGTTATTCTCAGTACTGCATTTCTTGATGTGGAGGAAATGGGGTTTGTTTTCTTTTCTGCAAAACCTGATAGCTGCAACCAGTTTTTACAAAATGTTCACAGATTTGTGTGTAATCAAGCCAAATATTAGTGGCTTTTCTAAAACACTAGTCTAATATCCCCCAATCTGTAATCCCAATACATTAGCTAGAATTTTTATCTTCTCTAAGCAAAATTTGGGTCTTATTTGAGCACAGGAATATCTTGAAGACTGTGCTTTTATCCTCCGAGTCCTTCCAAATCTCCCCATGAGGGGAAGAACAAAACTTAAATGGTTTTTCAAATTTCAAAATTCAAGTCTAGATTTGGACTTGGAAAGATCTTCATGTAGATTTAAAAATAACTTTAAAACTTCTTTTACTCATGTGTCTGTTTCAGTTAGAAAACCAGGTGGAAACACCAATTAAGTGCAGTGGTTTGGGTTCACCCATCTGAGTTTCCTGGCCAACTCACCAATGAATGTGGTGGGTCTAGTGCACTCAACAAATTATTTACTCATTTTCTGCTGTGAGATAAGGGTTAGGAGGAGAGCAAATCAAAGCTTTAAAGGGTATACAGAAGACTTTATTAACAGAACTAAAAGAGAAATAATAAGAAATCAGAATAAACCTTCAGAACACTTCTCCCCCCACTGCCTCTTTTTTTTTTTTCCCCATTGACAATGTAAGAGACAAAACCTGGGACTTTCAGTCAGTTTACCACCTCTAAAATAATCTTTCTTCAGTTCTCTTAGGGAGAGGAATCTCTTTTGCCATGCCATGGAAACTTCTCCACAAGAAACAGTTCTCTCATGGCATTCATGTCCCAGCACATCAGCTGCCAGGGCAAGGAAAATCTGTTGCTGTGTGAAAGTTCCTTCCCTCAACTTACAGCTTTCCCCACAACAGTTTTCAAGGGTTCAAATCTTTGGCTAATGGGGCACACTTTTAAGGATGAGCTGTTCAAAAGCAAAGGTTCCCTTATCTATCTCTGAAATAATTTTCATCTCTGGAAACAGAGGTTCTTCTTCTACCCTGGGGGCAAAGAGTCTTCTCTCTCTGTTCACACTTTTCATGGGATCACAGCTGTCTCAACATCTGTTTGCTTCAGCTCCAGTGCCTTTGCTCATATTTATGGTTTGAATGCTCTATCCCCCCATGGTTTTCATGAATTACAGGCAATATTTTAGTATATCACATTCCAGCACCATGGCTTTACAAAAGAGTTTCAGCCCAAGATTAAGGCAACTCCTCATTCTCCTCCCATCTGGGGTTTGCCTCCTTCTTCACCAACCTTAGGGTTTCCATGTTGTTTTCCTCAATGTGTCTCCACCCTTTCCTTTTTCTCTCACTCCAGAGAAAATTGATATCTGCAAGTTTCATCTGTGCACTGAAAGAGTTTTCTTCCCAAGAAGAAAAAACACAGACACACCTAAAAAAGGCTGTTCCAAGGTGCTACTGGCCCAGGCAAATGCAGAAGGAAAAGGAAATTTCAATGGAAAGTCTGACATTTTTTGAGCAGTTGTGAAAGCAGAAATTCAGATAGTCTGGATCAGATGCAGATAAAAATTAATTAGGTGAGCAGGAGCATAGGAAAGAAAACTTTTAGCACAAGGGATATGAAGGAAAACTCTCCATCATTAATAGAACCTGGCATGAGAAGTCCACCATCCTGCCTATTCAATCCAGCTGAAGCTGAGCAGCAGGTGGGTGAACTTCAGAGTGCTCAACACAGAGCACTGAAGTTTTTCAGGATTCTCCTTCACCTTCCTTCTGCCTTTGATGATCCTTGTAGGTCCCTTACAACTCAGGATATTCTGTGATTTTATGAATGAGTCAATTCCAGGAAGCCTAGATTCAATATAGTTTTAAATATTTAACTCCACAGGTTCTCATGGATTTCACTTTTGGACTAGTGCTGCTATTAACATCAGCTAATTTATTGTCCAAATAATAATAATAAAAGATAAATGAGTATCTGTGAGCAACAGAATGTGTGAAATCTGATTTTCTTTAGGATAATCATGGTCAGATTCCATTGTGTTTTGATATATGTATGCTCTGATAAAAGTTCCTTCTAGTTTGGGGTATTATTAAAGGTTCTTTTATGTGGAGCCTCTGGGATTTCACACAGAGGGAGCTGAAATCACAGCTTTTCCCCAGTGGAGACACATATAAGGTCTCTCTCCTCTACCTCACTGCCTATCTTTTACAAGGCATGTTGGAATAATGTAACTTCAAGGCTTCTTTCTGCCACATTTAACTGAAATTGCCCACTAGGCTTTTAATTGGAGGACAGAAAGAGGCACATGTCCTAAGACAGTAAGTGTTGGATCTTCAAGCCAGGAGCCAGCTGTACTCAGAGGCTGGCACATTTCAGACTGGGACACTGAGCATGACAAACTGGTTTGGATCAGAGACCACATGGCTTCACCCACTGCACTCCACTGACCCCGAGACAGACCCTGGGGAAAGCATGAATCCTGTGAAAACAGTCCAGAGTAAAGTGTGTTTGCTCAGTGCTCCATCAGCTGAAATATCTCACTCCCCCCACAAAGGCTGCAGCAAGTGCACACACAAAGGGTCATGGCCCAGCTCACAGCTGGCAAGTTATTGCTCTCTACTTGTGCTCAAAGCCAGCCTTCCCTTTGAAAACAAAGGCTGCAGCTTCACAGAAAAACTGAAACCATCAATGGGACTCCTGCCCAGGCAAGGATTGCAGGCTTGGTCTGTGCCCTGTAGGTGAGTGATCCTACACCAGCTCCCTTCCAGCAGTCCTGCTTTCAAGGCACACGAGTATGAAATGTCAAAACAAACCCTTGCAGCTGCTTTCTTCATGTCTCCACTGCAGCAGGGAGTGCCTTGTCAGCTCTGGGCTGCTCTAAAAGCACTTCATAAGGAGGCCAAAAGCAACTTTTACATGCACTTTGGTTCATTTCAAATGTTCTTAGTGGCATTATCCAGTCACCAGCTGAGGAGGTGCAGAGACTGTGCCTTCTGAGCCCAATCTTCAGCCTAAGCAGGATACCTTTCCCCCACGTGCTCTTATCCTACATTCCATGTGCAATTTTTCCTTTTAATTAGCGTGAAATATTTGCAATGCTTGTTATTTAACCATCTGTACCTACAGGTTGGGGTTAGGTTAGACAATGGTTGCGTGTACAAAGGAAAGGACTGATCACTGCATGCCAGAATTCAGCAATAGAGAAAAGCTTTAGCAGTAGGATTGTGTGTCACTTACACCTTGTTTATGTCACCACTGATATAAAGGGCCAAAACATAAATGCCAATAAAATAGGAATCAGTCACATGAAGTTCTTCAAGACAGATTCTTAAATGATGGATGGTGTCACTGGGACATTCTGGGGATAATGATTTCTCTAAGTCCTGGTTTTAGCCTATATATCCTCAGAATAAAGAAAATCCAACTACAGTAGACTTTTACAGTAATAAAGATTATATTCTACTTTAATCCTGAATTTACCTTTTGTTTTCAGAACTCACTCAAAACATTAATTAAGAATGAAACATTGAGGGAGACAGAAGAAGGAATCTCGACCTCAATCAGCACCAAAGCCAATACTAACCAAGGATCTTCACAACATTGCCAAAACAAACCTTTCTGTGGCCAGAGAAGAAAGTAATCAGGCATAGTTGATACATGTGATAACCTCCCCAAACAACAGCACAAAAATGCAGTGCTAAGGGTATTTTTATTCACAGATGCAGGGTAATTGAAATATGCATCCTCTGCTGAGCAGCAACTGGGAGGTGTTCATCCAAAGGACAGTCTAAAACTAGATAAATGCAATAAGCTACAAAGTTTTCTTCACTAGGGCCAGTCTTTGTACTACCAACAGCCTGAGTTTATTATTCCTGTCTAAACTAGTTCTGACCATCCAGTCAGGGTGCAAAGTACTGCATGAGCCAGACAAATCCAAACACAGGTCAAAAAAAGCTACTCACCAGAGGAGAAATATTTTGAATACAGCTCAGGATTTATGTCCTTAAATCATTAGATAAGTGTTTGTAAACAAGGAACACACTTGAAATTGTCAGGGCCATCTAAGAAATAGGAAGGGATTAAATCAAATCATTTACTAGATGAAAATTAATTTATTGAACAGCTCTGATAATGACAAAGATGACCTTTGCCCCTTCTCAAGTAAATTTGATTTTTAAACTCTAAACAAAAATTGCTTCAGTTTTAGCAGTTGTGAAGGAGAAGCACAAAGTCTGTAAACTTTTAATAATTAGTTGTTTCTGACTCACTCCTTATTTCTAGAAAGAGAGACCTGTGCCCATGTACTCAGCTACACAGCCAGTGAAGCAACGATTATCCACCTGGGATTTATGGGATTTATGTTGTCAGCATATGGAGATTGCTATGGGGAGAACTTGACTCGGCATGAATGAAAACCACTGCAGTTCACTGTATTCAAAAAATACCTTTCGGTTGTTCAATTAATGAATAAATAGTTCAATGATGTGTCTGCCAACAACTCAGTGCAGCTGGATTCTTATCATCAACTTGTCTTTACCAGGTAGGATCTCCTTCTGTAAGCAAAGGCAGGAAAGAGGAGAAGAAGCTACTAGAAAAACAGTTTCCTGCTTTCTTGCTCATGAAAAATGTGCCTGGAAATCACATTTTGTCTATTCCAGACCCTCTTAGGGTTAATGCATTGTTGTTCCCCAACGAAGAGATGTGAATACAGCTCAGCCAGCACATGAGATGTTCATTTGAGCATCCTCCATTCAAGACCTGCACACTATGGTCATATAGGTAGGCTACATGTAGATCCTGAATGAATGACTTAATTGTGGGTTTCATGCTTAGTTTTAATTTCTGACAGAAAGGACAGCAAAGGAAGTCAGGTAGTAAAACTCTTTTAGGTTACAAAACAGCTTTTTTTTTTTTTGTGTGAGAACAGTGAATCTCTACCTACTCAGTACAACAGAAAATGCCCAAAACCAGTGAGGAACTAAAGGCACAACACTGTGACTAGCTCTAATGCTCCTCTAGGGACTGACTAAGCATGTAGGACTGCAGTAGCTCTACTAAGAAACATGGACATAAAGCACACAGTTATGCATTTTATGTTTCTGAGGACTCTAAAAGATAGTAATGCATGCAAATTAGATTCTTTCCTCTTTTTTTAGATTAAAAAAAAAACAAACAAGAAATCTACCCCATTTCTTTTGAAAGCCATCATGTTTCTCTCTCTCATTCATTGTCCCTTTACAAAAGCACATAGAATACAGAGGTCTGGAGGTGGCTTGCAAAACCTTCTGAATTGAGAGTCTTGTTTAAAATTCTCCTTTCCACCAACACTCACATTTAGCAAGGTGACATCAAGCAGAAGGAGATGGGCCACATCTGAGCAACGCTCAAGGTTAAATGCATACTTCAGCATTCAGCATACTACACCCAAAGGAAGGAAAAAAGGAAACAGACCTCATGAGAGCTCAGAAGTAAACAGAAAGGAGTTGAGGGTTTGCAGATACTTTAATGCAGTGTAGGTTGGCACTGCAATGCCACGTCCTGTATCAGCACAGTCTGCCTTGATTTAAAAGCAGGCAATGTTCACATTGCTGGAGCAGAAAACATTCTTTTTCATGGGAAAAGTGATTGTTGATGCTGGCAATTGACTGAGGCTTACAGCCAAGGGTTTAACATGGCAGCATTCTTTTGCCTTAAGTGGATTCTTGGACCCCTACTCTGTTGCAAAAGAGGTCCGTGTGGAATATTGTGCTCTACAGCCTAAAAATTGAGCTCTCCTCCCTCCTCTATCACAGGCAGTACCACAGACTCTTGCTTAGCTGGTCTACTAGCTGGGCTACAGCTTGGGCCCCTACTAGAATTTGATCACCTGAAATGAAAGTGTTAACACATACTTGGAAGCAAGGCTTGTATTTTGTTATCTTTTTGCAAAGTGAATTCCTAGTTATGAACTGGATGTATTACAGAGAAGGAAAAGGCCACTTGGCCTAATAAAACCCCCCTGTGGGGTTAGCTGGACACCACCTCCTTCAATTCCCCCCCTGTCTGTAGAAATAAAATACATCTCCTTTCCTCCTGAACTCATTTATAAAAGCTTGACTTAAGGACCAAACTTGGCAACGTGTTCCACATGTCTGTTATTCATGGAGCATGCAGGCAATGGGCCAGACACAGAGCTTGTGTGATGGGCACAGTCCTCCCTGCCTGCTAAAGGAGTTGTACCCCTTTTGCCTGGCTTTAATTTGCTCCAGCTTGCCCATGGTTACAGAAGAGGGCTGGGGATAAGGAAAGCTGAGTTGCATTCCCAGCTCTGCCAGAGATTTGCCACAAGACCTAAGGGAAAACAACCTCTTGGCTTTGTTCTGCCTCAGTTTACACAAGGCCCTGAGCTACTCATCTCCTCCAAGGGAGCTCAGTGAAGCTGAATTAATAATGGCAACAACTAAGCCCTCCAGATGACAGGCAAGGAATACCAAATATACTGTAAGCAAAGGGGCAGTTTAAAAATCAGGGCAGCCACATGAAAAACTCTGCCTTGCAGAGACTTATTAGAAAGGGAGGATATTTGAAATCAGATTAAGTTCTGGACCAAATTCTGCAGACTCAACTTTTACAAGTACAAACTGTTTCAATGAAATCCAGGAGAATACTAACATGTATAATATGCCTATGCATGAAGGTGCTTACAGGGGCAGGCTCTGCATGACTGCTCCTGACCTCCTAGAGTGCAATTACAGAAATCAAATTGGTAGAATCAGATCCTGAGAATAAAACTGGGTAGCAGTGTGTTTACTAGTAGCTTTTTGGTCTTCTGATTAATGCAGAAAGCAGAGCAGCTAAAAACTCTGCTGCCAGGAATTTCAGAATCTGACAGGACTGATCATTTCCCCTAGCTTATCAATTCAGAGGATGCTCTCTAAAAAAAGGATTTCGTGCAGAAAAGTGAGACTGGTTTGACACTGGAGTTATACCAGACCCTGCTCCTTTTTCAGCAACAGTATGAGACATCTCAGATGTGCCCACCAAGAGAGGAGCAACTGTGCCAAGCTGTTCCCCTCCTGGTGACCCCACAGTTGGACAGCCCTGTGGCCACCAATGACACATGTCCTTACCTTGAAACACCTAAAAATCATTACTATGGCTAAACATCACCACCTTGGACACAGGGTGAGGCCCCAACTCTCATACTTCACAGATAGTTAAAAGCATGGGGGGAAAAAAAGCTGAGGAGTTTTGCCCAGCTACAAATTTGCTTTTTAGCCCCCCCAATATAAGAAAGAATGCTTGCCCAGGTCCAGCAGTGCTTTGCACACTGTTTCCCCTTTGCAGAGGGACCACATCCATCATTCCTGCTTGCTTTGGCATCACCCTGCCTCACGTGCTGGGATTTCTCTTGTCTAACTTGCAGCACTGGCAAGTAGTAAAACAGTGTTTGGACAACACCATCCCGCTCACTGTCACGTTCATTCACAGTGTGGTGAAGTCAAACCCATTGTGAACAGACTAAAAGTCATTTCAACTGTCAGCAGGAGGATTTACACAACTTGCTTTTCTCACTCAAATAGTGACTGCAGGGTAAAAACAGCTGTTCAGCCAGTAGCAGCATTAGCTCTTTCAAAACAGAGCAAGATGGGGGAAAGGAGGGTTAAAGAAAAATAAGTCCTATAAAACATTTTTTTTTTTTTAGGTGACACCAAATAGATATTTACTGTAAATCCAGGAGACCAGCTCCCCCATTTTTTTCTTGCACTCCTCCCCTCCCAGAACTCCATCCCCACAGGTGGCAGATATTGGATCCTGCACACCTCCAGCAGCTGAGGCAGCCCATCACTGGCAGTCTCAGACTGCCCTCTACAGCCTACTCAGCCATCCAGCTACTCAGCTGATCTTCAAGCTAAAGACCTGCCAAATCTGTCACAACTTGTGACATATTAAAGATACCAGAGTGTCACATCTCAGGCAGATAAGCCAGCAATGCTGAGCCACCCACTCAGGGAAACGGAAGGCTCAGAGAGGGCCTCCCCACAAGGACTTCTCCAGTACAAGAGATGATCTTGCCATCATTATTCATTACTATTTCTTCCACTGGCAGATTCCTCCTTCATCCTTAGAAAAGCTGGGGAAAAGAGCATAGATCACAGCTGACCTCAGCAAAGAGAAATGCCCTGAGAAGAAATAAGTCACCTCCTCATCATTCACTCCCACACCTGCACCCCTCAGACATGTCTTTTCCCTACCTGCCTTGGACACAAGCACAGCTCGTATTTTTCAAGCAAGTGTTTCTTCTGTCCCTGATTACACACCCAGATACCTTCAGGATAAACTTGGTGTTTAAGAGATGGCAAATGTTTGCCTTGACCTTTAACATACACGGCTTTGAAAAGACATTACCATGTCCCCTGATATTTGCTCCCCATGCTTGCTTTCTTCACTTTCAGGTTATTTCTAGGTAGCACAGAGGGATGGTGGCAGATAAGAGAGGAAAGATGCCTGACAACTTTTCATTTTTAAGAAGGGGAAAAGACCACATATCCTCCAACACAAATTTATTTCAGGCAGCAATATGTCCCCCAGTTGGCACTCATGGAAATTTAGTGAGGAGAAAATCCTGTAAAACCAAGCACTGATACCATGGGCCATAAGCAAAAGGGGAAAAAAAAAAAAGCCAACACATGTGTATGCATTTATGTGTGTATAAATATACACACCCTGTCTTCATTAAACTCAGATAAAGTTTGTACACCTTCCCCATCGTGGTTGGCAAGGGCTCACGTCCCAGAAGAATGACTTTAATCTCATTTCAGACTCAATAATATAGTGCCAGATGTTCTTGGAAATCTATTTTGTCCCTGTACATTGTGCAATTAACCTTTCAGTTTCCCAGAGATCAAATTAGAGCTGTGGAAATGCTTCCAAAGCCCTCTCTTAACGAGAGAAGCATGGGGTGTTTGAACCAACTACTGAGCCATTTTCCTAGCCCTCTGCTCCTTTGGACATGCCAGGAAGGATGTCAGGTCAGCTGAGATGCCATTGTTGCACTTGCAGGGGGAGAAAATATAAATAGTCCAGGCAAAAAGTATTTTATCAAGTTTCTGAGGTCAGAGCTTGATAATAACAAATGCAACTTAAAGGATTACAGAGATTTCCTACAAATTTCCTTTGATTACAGAAATTTCCTACAAATTATGGACGTATTTTTCCAGAAACAGAAAACACAGCATTTCACCCAGAGACAAAGAAGCTGGTAAGCCCCTGGCTAAAAAAATTGACAACTGATCCAACAAGCAGATTTCTCTGTCTGCACAAATCTCTGCTGATACCATGTCACAGAGATGTGACAGTGTGGGACAGGTCCTAAGACCTGGGTGCCTAAGCTGGGACAAGACATTTATCACATCTGTGGGCAGAGATGCAGCTTCTTACCTTTTTACCACTTAGTATACATTCAGAGACTGAGTGGACTTTGGGCTTGCTGAATTTTTGATTCAGCTTTGATTGAAGTTTTGATTTTTGTTTTACCCAGGCTCTTTTTCAACTCTAAAGTCACTTAGGTGCTTTTGCATCCTTTTCGAGCATGAAATTACAAGCAGGAAGCTGCCAGAAATCATAAATGTAAATGGGTTCAAAATTAAGTAAAACAATTATTCCTACAGTGCCCAGAAGCAAACACTGAACCTGAGATAGAGATTTACAAGACCCCTAGCAAGTACTTCTTAGGCAACCCAACGCTTTTAATCTCTCCATCATCTCCTTAATTCCATCCTCTTGCATTTGCAGCCAGCCACAGGAAAAGCTAAAAAGCAAACAGAAAAGCAGCAGTAGCTCAAGAGCACATAAAAGGTTGCTAGGTCTCAGGGTTTTATTTACTCATGGGTACTGGCAGGATGTTATCCCTGTATCTTGAGACAAGCAAAAGTGTTTGTTTGTTATTGCAAATATCTGTTGATACTGAAATATTGACATAGCAGAACCTGTTTAATACTCTTACTGTAGGACACATGCATAGAATATGATCTGTGCATTAAGCATAAAGAGAAAGCTTTAAGTTTAGCTCAAATCCAAAGAGAATTAGACAAAATAAAAGAGTTTGAGTAGGAGAAAACTAACTTTTCAATTACAAAATGGCTTTCAGGCATGTGTGCTCCTATTTATTTATGAAGTTGCTACTATTGTTTTAATGTAAACAGGATTCAAAGTCCACTGGCAGCTAGAAGGGGCCAGTTGAAATGATTTGAAAGAAAGCTCCTTAGAAAAGTGCTGTTCTATTCATGGAAACAGTTCCTGCATCATGACTGAAGTGCTATTGAAAAAATAAACAAATGTTTTTATTACAAGATGATAAAAGGGTTTGAATAGAAAAGCTGGCCAGATATGAAAACAAACTTTCACATACAAGGGCTTTTGATACACATGATTTACTCTGATGACAACAGGCCACGCTGGAAAGTGCTGAAAGCTTATTATTATTATACAAAAGACTTTTGTTTATCATTAGCTGGCCTGCATGGGAGTTGCAACAAGCAAGCAGCAACATTGCTGGTGTCCTGTCTTTAGAGCTGCATAATGGGGCAAGGTTTAGAAAATACTGCTGGAGTGAACCATTGAAATAAATCTCTCTTTCACAGTCAAAGGAATAATGCTGCTAATGATACAAACACAGCTCAGAGGTTTGACGCTTTGAAGGTTCAGCTCATCAGCACCCAAGAGAGTCAATTTTAATTTCAACCCCAGAGGAAACATTGCATTTCCCAGTTCAGAGCCCAGCTGTATTGATTTACTGCCTAACACACCTTTTCTCCCCCATCATGTGCCTGTGGCAGAATTTAGTATCAAGTGATTCTCGTTTGAGAACTCAGCTTTAACAGAATGAGAATGGAGCCACTGCAGGGAGGACATAACATGAGCTTCTTGTGTCCAAACTGGAAACAGGATGTCTGTGCCTGCCCCACAAATATCCCAGCCTGATGATGTCATGGGCTAAAATTCCAAGTGGGTACAAGAAAGAATGGTGCCTTGGTGGATTCCCTCCTAGCTCTGGCCTCTAGCTCGTGTTCATTCATTTTCTATAAATACATTTTGCAGGAAGAGGTAACAGTTATGTTTCTATTTGGTCAAAAAAAAAACCCACAACAGTAATTTCTAGAATCAAGTTTGCATTTTGATTACTGAAAAATACAATTAATCATACTCTACAAACTGTTTTGTTCCTATGGGAGAATGACACCAGCCTAGACACTGCAGTTCTCACTGCAAAACTCAAAGCTACTTGAAATTAATCTCCTTTCCTATTTGATAAAGCACTCAATAGGAAGCCTTCTGTCAGCTAGAGCATTGGTGACAAAGCACAGCTTTACTTCCCTGCACCTTTCCCAGATGGAGAATATTCAACCAAGCACTGGAAATCTTCAGCCTGGTGCTCACACTGCTTATGGTGAGACAAGTAGGAAGGATCTTCACTGTCCCTCTTTTTTTTGTGTGTGTTAAAGAGGATCCCCAGTTTAGGGGCTTTTAGAGCACTTTCCTGAGCTCAAAGTCTCACAATGTTTAGTCACAGCAACAATTTAGTGACAAATTATTTCTTTTCCTGACAGATAAAGATGCATGCAAGGCTTTAAAGTGGGGGGGGAAATCCAACAAGTAAAAACAATCTTGAAAAAGTCAGCCTAATACAAAACATCAGCTCTCTTGGCCAAACTTCTGGGGGATTTGTCACCTAATTCTACCACAGGCATCAGCAAGATCACCAGCTGAAGCCAGCCCGTGAACCTCCCAGGTAAAGCTCTGGAACCCTGGGTAGGCACCTGGCTGGGGCCACCCTACCAACCAGCACCATCCAAGAGCTTGGATCCACATCTCAGGAGCAGCCAAGACACTTGCAGGGTGAAAACTGAGCAGCTCTTGTTCAAATAAGAGCTGAGACCTGGCAAAACACTAGCAGGTTCTCACAAAACATTTCTGTTTGCAGCCCATAAAATTGTGCTGATCGGTAACTGATGGGAGATTCTTTTGCTAAATCTGATAAATATGTCAACTTTTAAGAATATTATAACCATTTTAAAAGGAGAGAAAGAGAACAAATGTTTGAAAAAAATAAGAAAAATGGCCATATTCTGTGCAAGATTTGAAACGATGCTGTGCCTCTGGCCACTGCTGCATCCTCTCATGCAAGAGGCCACAGTGGCTCAGGAAGGAGGTCTCCTACCCAAAACTGCCCTGTCAAGGGAGCCATGTGTGTCTCCCAGCTGGCACAGACATCCTAATAAGGTGAGAGGGGCATATTCAGACTCTGCCATGAAGGTGCTGGGGCTAATTAGCTGTAAGATGCAGAGCTATGAATAACATAGGAATGATTATTCAGAAATGCCATGGGTAGATTGTTCAGGAGAGCTGAGATACTTTCAATAAGGGTGGGACCCAACATTTGCTGCTATTTAACAGGAAGATTTCTACTACTTCTAGAGAACACCAGGACAGCTAAAGGAAAGCCTTCATTAGTAAATAAAATGCAGGCAAGTTTAATTACAAGATTTCCCCATCTGCTTGAGAAATACATATTTGTACAAGGATCCAGGACACCTGACTGACTCCTCCTATGCTGGGATTGTCTCAGCATATTATGGTGGTTATCAAAGCTATTAAAAATTTGAACAAATAGTGTCAAGTTGATAGACTCCTTGAACTTAGAAATGAGTTCTTTTGAGAAATCCCAGCCTGAACGGGTCAGATTTAGCACAGGCAGTGTACACAGTGGAGATAATATTTGCAGATACATTCACAGTACAACAGGAAAGCCCCATGATCTTTCTCCCTACACAGGAAATTATTAAAATGTGGAACAAATTAGTTCTATGTAAATTATGTAAAACATTAAAAAGTAGTCTAGAGAGGAGAAAAAAGGAGGAAAAAGAACACCCACTTGCACATGCTTCAGTCCTGAGGCCACTGAAGCAACATTAAATTTTATCCCTCTGAAAGGGCTGGGGCCATCCAGTGCCCCAGATACTGTTGGTAGAAAAGTTTTAAACACTGCTGCTAAACTTACCAAGACCAAGCTTCTAGACCACTTAGAGCTGCTATCTGTCCTTAATTAACAATTAAGAATTGTAGTTAACAATTTCACTCCATGAATTACACCTCTTTTTTATCTGTCCACAGATGGATTACACATTGAGGCATCACTCAACATTACAATTATTTATATCCTGGTAATTCAAACACCAGGAATACAATTATTTATATCCTGGTAATTCAAACAGTTTCCATCAAGATCCCTGACTGCAGCTGGTTAGTAGTACATCTCTGTAAGTGTTTGACATTGGAATTCTGACCAATTTTGACTGGATGCAAATACTCAGATTAAAAATCTGAAGATTTCTCCCTTTGAACAACTTTTGATTTCTTTTCAGATTTGCTCTTTCTGGGACTATTTGGCCAAATTCATCTCCTGGCAGGAGCAATCATCTGAAAGACTATAAAAGGAACACAAACTAATGTAATTTGAGAATTCAGATAAGAATCTGGAGATATTTTAATCTGAGTTTATGAGATTCCTAAGAATGTTAGTATTTGCCTTTGTTTGATTATGAAGGTCTGACATCTCAGAGGAAAAGGAAACAGGGGACAAAATATTTGCAGCAACTACCTTCAATAAACTAGCAAACTCAGCTGGTATTTTATCAACTTTCTGGTGACAATTTTGTCTTTGTGTTTTGCAATGTCATGTGAAAATAAACTGTAATTTCATAAAGAATAAACAAAAGTCCAGTCTGCTCTTGGTTGTCCACAGATGAAGTCTCTGGGGAGGGGCCATGAGAGTAGAGGTGCTGTAGGGTGTTCCTCAGGAGCTGAAATCAGTCTGGAAGCAATCTTTGTGCTCTCTCACAGCCAGGCTATGCAAATTTACCAGCTCAGGCCAACCATACAGGACCCTCTGCATTTTGCCTTGATGATGCTCCTTTGCACAGTTACATTAGTGCCCTAAATAAGTGCTGATGGCCAAAGCTGCAGGTTTATACTGCATGGGGCAGTTCTTCTTGATGCAGGTTGTTTCAGCCCTTTCCTGCCCATTGCTCCCACTAACCAGGAGCTGAGCAGTTTGCTGAAACTGCCCAACAGTTTCAAACAACCATTTGCTGAACATGTCATACATTGCTTGACTTTACAAACAAATAAACTACCTATAAAGATTCAAGCCATGCTGCCAAAAGCATCCTAGACCAGATCCCTGAGGACAGACCCAAAAGAAGACCATGGCATTGTTTTTGTTAATCATGGCTGGAACACCCTTCCTAGGCTCCAGCTGCACAAGCCAGCACAGTCTCTTCACACATGACCCAAGTGCAATGTAAGGCCCAGAAGAAAAACTGGCTCAAACAGGAGCACAGTTGAGGTCAGCTGAGTTTTGTCTGCCATAAAAGTCATGAATCCGACCTTTCAATATGTTCTGTGCTCAAAGCAGAAGTCTCAAAGCCCAACCTTTTACAACTTTCTACTCCTTTCTAAAGAGCATCTTGAATATTTGTTACTCTTCCTTTGTACTTGTCCTGGGATGTCAGTTTACCCATTTCTCATCCATTTCTGAATAAGAGCATTCACATCTTTAATTAGAGAAATGCAGTTTCTTATTCTTGGCAAACACAAACAGCCACATTCAGGACAACACAGCAATTTTATTTTTTTCTTTAAGCATAAATCCTTTTTTATGATTTTGTAGATTTTGTTCTAACCTGAAACAGCACTACTCTTCCCATTGTTTCTACTTCAGCAAGTACCTGAGCTCAATATTCACAGAAAGAAACCAGAGGCCAGATACTCACTCTAAATTTGTATAATTGCAACAGTATTGCACGAGCATTGTCAATCCATGGTGACGAGGGATGGCTCAGTATTTCTCAGCCACTGAGCTGGAAGTAGAGGAGCAACAGAGCCCCTTAGAGCTGGGAGGAGTCAAAGCTTTGCATCATTCTTGACCCCTTCATCAAGGCAACATTACAGCACACCTGGCCAGCTTTCAGAAACCACCGTGGTGCTCCATGGCACAGCCCTCTCTGCCACAGTGAGCTGCACCAACAAGGCTCTTCTTGAGCATCAGGCACTTCTGGGACTCAACACAGAATTTGGCAAAGCTTGGCACATACTTGGCCTACCACACTGTGGCATATCCACATGCCATGGACAGACACAGTACAAAGCCTCCAGATAAGGCCCACCTAAATCTGGTGCCTGAAAAGCAGCCTTATGACCAAGACATTTCAACAGTTCAGACTCAACAGAAAGTTTATGTAGAACTATGTGTTCATCAAGAATTATCAGCTCTATTAGGAAATGCATAACACAAAGAGATTTGTGTTACCACCAAATTAAAACAGTAACAGCGATTTAACAATTAAATCTTCTTTCACTGTAAGATTATATAAATCAAAAGCAACACCCAGACTTCCCATCAAGACCCACTGTTACTATAAGCTCATGTTTCAAGTAATGATTGCTGTTCTGCAATCTCCTTCAACTTAAAAACACACAAAGTGTTGAATATTCACTCTCTGAAAATAAACAACGCCCCTTAAGAAGGACCATTTGAAAGCTGAGCTATAGTCATTGCTGAAAATATGGGCCATTATATTTAGCAAAATGTTAGGAAAGTTCCTTTTCAAAAAGGACATAATCTTACCTGTGCCTTGACAGTAGTGTAACCTTCAATTGAAATTTTAACCTGGCAGTAGCCAAGTGGAACACATGAGCTTTAAGAAACTCCATCTTTCAGAGCTTGAACAACAGACTGGACTTCTTGTAAGACTTCAGCTGCAAAGTGTTAATGAAACCATCTTTGCATATGCCATTATTGGGACTTCAGAATACTCAATTAGCTCTTTATTTCCCCTTTTTGTTAATGCCATTATAGTATGATTAGTAACACAGACATCCCCACTGGCTGCATAGGTTCCACTTATGCCACACAAAAATCAGAAAATTCGTAACAAAAAAAATCCGGCATTTTGCCAGATTTCTACAGGGCATTAGTAACAAACTGGTGAAGCTCATTAAAAAAAAAAAAAAAAAGAGAGAGAGAAACCTATAACCATTAAAAGACCATTAAGCAGCATGTCATTTTGTAAAGCTAAATAGCCCACAGTAATCAAAAGCATATGAACCCCAGCTGGGTTACCCAGCAAATTGTTTCAATTTAAGGGGGAGAATCCATCAACAAAGATTGTTCCTAGGATTGGGTTGATTTTTCTCCTTCAGTTGTTGGCTCCGTGTCCCATTATAAATTATGGTGATTGATGCACCTTGCTGATAAAAGTGAAGAGTGACCAGAATAGCCAGAACATCTGCTCAGTGCAAGGCAGCACTAACACAGAACCTCCGCAGAAAGTTGTCACTCGTGGTTATCCCACTCCTGCCAGCCAGCTACTACACCACCAGAAACTTCTTTGCCATTTTCTTTGTCACCTGAGGTGCACAAGGGCTATGAATTGGCTTTTCCCATCTCTGCTGCCTGAGGAGAATGAGAGAAGTCCATTTCTTCCATGTTTGTTATGAAGGAATCATTCCCTAATGGGCTGTCAACCAAGGAAAACAAAACCACACTTTGTGGTCTGATAAAGGCCTGACAGAACTTGTTGGAATCCTGGATGCTGAGAATTTTACACTTTCTGTGCTTAAAGGCACTGACCCTGCAGAACACTGCATTTGACCTGAGGTTGTGGAACAGGTTTTTAAAATTGATTAATAGCACTGGGATTACAGGTGTGTAGTTGGCTAGAAGTGTGCAACATCACAGGGTGGAAAACTTGGGATTTTAGAATACAGAAATAAATATGAAGATGGAGGTTTTAGGGCAGAAGCAGGTTGTCCTTTACCTTCTTCTTCATGGGTCTGGGTGATATTTTGTGATTGGACAGGAAGGTCCGCATTGAGGGCTTAGAGGGATCTGTTATTGGGTTAAAAGAGAAAATAATCTAGGTGTCCTTTCTTAATTGGATAGTTTAGTTTTAAAAGACCTTGTAACAAGAGTGAGTTAGCCATTTTGTGCTTTGCTAATGAAAAAGCTGCCAAATTCACAATAGTGAGACTGTAACACAGATAAGAAATAATAAACACCTGAGTCCAAACATGAAATACCATTTCAAGTGCCTTCAATCCTGACCTCGAGAAACAGACAAGAACCATAGTTTTTACTATTAAAAAATAAAAACAACCACAGTTCAGAGGTGCTCATTTTTGATTAGATGTTTCTATCTCTCTATTAGAGTGGATACAGGAGTGCCTACATCTGCTTTGTAAAGATGGCACAAAATTCTCTCACCAATGCCTTGAAACACACATCCAATGCTTGAACAAAAACCAGTGTTAGAAACAACTCTGGCTTTGATTTTTGGTTTATTTTGCAAAAATCAACCTCTGACAAAACAAATGGCCCCTTCAGCATCATTGCTGCTTTGTCTCCTGTGGATGACAGCCCTGCACCCCAGGCCCCTCACCACCAAAACAGCCCCAATTTCAACTCCCCAGTAACATCCCTGGCTCCTTGGGGGCATCCTGCCTGCCAGGCAGGGAGAACACACATGCATGCCATGTTGCCTTTACCTTGATCAGGAGGGTTTCCCTTCCCTCCATCCACTCAAGCTTTCAGCAAAATCCTTGGAAGCCCCAATACCCAGTAAGGCTCTGCCCCTGTGTCAAATCACTGCAGCAATATGTTCAAAAGCTATTTGTGAGGGACTGGGATGCAGACAGAAGGACTGCTCAATTGTAAATCCTATTTTCTTAATAAAACAGAACAACAGAAGTATCCTCTAGTTTGGCCAACAGAATGTGAAGCTTTACAGTCTGTTTTATTAGCTATTGAGACAGACAGTAACCAAGATGTAAAATCTGCAATGAATGACACTGAACTGCTTAAAAGACTGTTATAGGAAGCACACACATTATGCATGCATACCTGAATAACCCGGATTTTTTTGCACCTGCCAGGCTGCAATGGGAATTTCATGACTATGGGTCCCTTTATAGTAACTTGACATGACATACTGACATGCCAAAAAAAAAAAAAAATTCAATAGGACAGGCATAAGTTAAGCAGGAATAACTACATGCAAAAATAAAAAGTGGTGGCCAACTGTTGGATAGCACATCTTCAGAGAGGCACTCGAGGACATGCCAATGCTCCTGAGGAAAAATGGAGTACTTTCTATTTGGATTGAGTACACAGAAATATATTTTTTAAGATATCTGAAACAATCTTTCCACATCCATTGAGATCTTATACCTATAGCTAGATCTTATCTATAGTTGCATACTGGGTCCAGTTTTAAACCCTGAATCTATAGGAAGTTGCCATTCAGCTGGAGAGATGAGCACATATTTGGGATTATTTAGTCTAAAGTGCTTTAAACTCAATGTAGATGGGAAAAGTCCACGGCAGGTTACTGTACAGAAGGAGGAATCATTTTTCATTGTATCTTTGGAGCCAGGAAACAACCTTATACTGCAGGAAGAGAATTCCAGGCTGGCATTGACAGTAATAATAACAGCAAAGTGCAAGGGCAGAAAACCCCAGAAAGCTGCAGGGCAGCTGCTCCTGGAGATCCTTCAAGAAGAGGTCAGGTAGACATGCCAAATGTCACAGAGTTTTTGGCAACCCTGCTCTGAGGTAAGGAGACACAGACAATTTCCTGAACTGCTGCCCACCACTCCTCACCAGTTTAGCCTGCAATCATTCAGAGAAAATGAACACAGAAAATGCTTTTGAAATATTTTTTCCTCCTTCCCCACAATATATCACATGAAGTGGCTTTCAACTTTAATCTGAGTGCTGACCAAAATTTAAGATTTTATTTGAACTGAACTGTCATCCTCCTTCCACAGGATGAAGCTAAGACAGTTTGTGGCATAAAACAAATTCCACAGCCAAATTAGGCCTCCAGCACATTCTAGATCTGCAAATGTGACACAAGTCTATGCATAAATCATTCTGTTGGACTTGCAGGCATTGGTATCTCTGCAAGACTGGGGACATGATTTCTGCTTCCTCTAAGAGCACACAAATGGGTTCCCCAAGCTCATTTGAATTCTGTACATAATCAGGATGTAGCCCACAGCTCCTTTGATTTGTGAGTTTTATGTTCCATAGTTGAATTTGTCCCTAGGGGCTTGTCACCTAATTCATTAAACAAGCAGAGATTTTAAGATAAATCTGGAAAAAAAATACAGAAGAAAATAAAACTGCTGTCTTAATGAATAAGGAGAAAATACTAGTAGTGGAAAGTGGAACAATCAAAAAAAAAGAACAGAACAAAAAGATATAATAGTCTCAAAAAAAATTAAAAGGAAGAATCAGAATTTTTATGGGCATCTTAATACAAGCAGGGCTGATGTTAAGGGATTATTTAAACAAGTCAAGAGAAGTTATCACCAGTTAATGATGAGTTTGTTAGCTTACAGGTTGTTAACACTCAAACAAACTGGTCATTAAATCTGGTTACTATTTATTTTAATGGAAATTTACTTGAACTTTTATTTAAAGCTTTAATGGGAGGGAGAGTCACAGCATGCACACGTGGAGTCCCACAAATCGAAACAGATTTGCCTATATTTGAAACAAAAAAGAGAAATAAACATTTCACAGCATCAATGCCAACCTCCCCTCTAGCAATAGGATATTAGACACGTTTGGATTCTCTGAAAGAGCTTCATATCTAATAAGAACCACTTGAATCTTCATTACTTTGTAGTGTCATTATGGTAAGTGGTTCTGATCTGTGTCCTTTAGAAGCCCATTGCAAATCTCATTATTATTACACAGAAATTTGGATGAAGCTCTTAAAGTCATCTCTCATGCACCTTCATCCCCTTGGAGTTTAGTGAAAGAAAAACAAAAAGTGGAAAAAATAAAAACAGAAATAGCAATATATTAAAAGGGAAGTAGCAGTAATAAAACTCCAGATTTTTTGCTTCATTAACATCATAAGCTAAAATACAGCAAGATGCTCAGGGAAAAAAAAAATTGAATTGATCCCTAATGTAAGACTTGCCTCTAGTACACACTGTCAATAAGGTATGTAGTGTATGAGGAGGAAACACAATTCATCGGCAGAGGGGGTGAAAAAAGTACCCTGTAGTATACCTGGAGGAACAATTATACTCCTACCTCTAACTGACAGACCACAAATTACTTCATCCTCTACAGCAT
Organism: Chloebia gouldiae; assembly: GCA_003676055.1. Taxonomy (NCBI): domain Eukaryota; kingdom Metazoa; phylum Chordata; class Aves; order Passeriformes; family Passeridae; genus Chloebia; species Chloebia gouldiae. Next base: position 2,830,132 of record QUSF01000008.1, read on the forward strand.
CCTCCCCTGTCATTTTGCCTATTTAATTTGTCTTTCCCTACATGGAGGGTAGTCCTGATGTGCCTAAATTCTTCCTCTGCTCTCCCAATTACAGAGAAAACAGACTAGGAGAAGTAGTCTACTGCAGAGAGACAAGAAAAGCATACAAAAGAGAGTTTGGAAGCAGCAAAAATTATCAGAAAAATCTGTTTCATGTAATGGCCCTAAAAGTCAACAAATCAGCCTCTGGAAGAGCATCCCTCCCCCCTAGTCAGCAGGACTCAGATTTGCCTTCAGTGAGAAGCCTGAAATCAAAAGAGGTTTTAACATCCACTAGATGCTTCCTCGGTGAGTAAAAAGACAGGACCTTCAAAAGCTCAGAGAAGTTTCTAAGCAGATCATACAATGACTGTCCACTGCCTTAACACAGATTTTCCAGCTCTATAACTTTCAGTTTCTGCAGCGTCTCTCATGGTGAACAGGAAAGACGATAGAAGGGGAGGAATCTTACAAGAGGGTCTGAAAGGCAAATATTTCCAATGTGGCCACACATTTATTGAGTTGGACCTAGTTTTCAGCAGAGCTGAGCATCCACAGCTCTAATTAAAGCCCCTATTAAGTCTGGGCACTCAAGACTGACAAAAGCTGAGGCTGTCAGGGAGGACAGGATCTGATTATTGCTCAAGCCCTGTGCAGCCCTTCAGAAATCTCAGGCTGGAGCTGAGGAGTGACCTGGTGTCAGAGCTGAGAACCAGCCCCAGGAGCCTTCACCACTTTGCCTGAAAAAAATTTATTTTTCTTAACTTCCCATTTCTATAATTTGCTCTTTGTCTTTCAAATATTTCTCACTTTCAGCCTCCCGGGATCTGACAGCCTCCTGTCTAAATGCTCACACGTGCCAGGCCCACTGTTAATATTATTTCACAAGATATTAGGATTTCAAATGCATCTCCCTTGCCTTGTTTGCAAGAGCTTTTCAACAAAAGACTATGGACATGTCTAAACTCCTAATATTTGCTGTGATAATACCATTTAAAGGTAAGTGGGTTGGGAATGGCAGAGAATAACTGATATTTTCATTTAGCTGCTGATGTGACTGGGATTTAGAGAACAATCTGATTGATGTCTTGGCTTCATTTACAATAAAATAATTAGGCTACTAAAATCTGGAAAGTATATTTTCATTTTAACTGGTCTGTGTGCTTAGCCCAGGCTCCAAGAAAGGACATGGAACGTTACAGGAATGGAAATGAGGGACTGGAGTAGGAGAAATGACATACTGTAGATTAGAGGCAGACAAGGAAAGGATATGAAAAAGGGTCTGGCAGAATTAAAATAATCAGGAACTAAGAGGAAAAACCAAGAGTTCAAAAAAAAGATGTAGAGCATTCCATTAATCATCATTCTGGGAGGTAACAGAGGGTGGACAACAATATGAGAAAAGGACTGAAGAATCACAACTAAGAGACAAAGCTGTAGATATGAATAAAACAGGCATAAAATTCCTTTTTTTTTTTTTGTTCCTGTTTTTAATAGTGCTCTGGTCACTGCCTAGCAGAAGCAATGAAAGATTGGATGAGGGAAGAGAAGGCTCCCAGCTGCATGAAAAAGTTGTAAGTCCAGACCTATAAATATGTGCACAATTTAAACATCTTAAACCCTCAAATGAATGCACTTTTAAGATAGAGTGATGCAAAGGATCAAAATATCACAGGAGAAAGGAAGTTAAAACCCTGAACATAAAAAACAGCCCAAAGAATTTTGAATTTGATCTCTTAACTTTGTTAAAATTCAGGCATATATGTCAGCTGTGTAAGAATTCAGAAATAGAATCACATATACAAGCTGGACAGTTCTAATTATACAACTACAGAGATTCTGACAGCATAACACAAAGCACTTTTTTGAGACAAAAAAACAAAGCCTTTTGTTTATATGAAGCCAAGACACAATACTTTCTATCTGCACACACATGGACCACGAGACCACAGCTAAAAAGTTAATCACAGAGATCAAGCCAGGCATGGAGTGAGAGTGTGATAATCCAGTGGCCAACAGCATCAAAACATAATGTAAAGTTTCCAGAAGCCAGGAGTCTCAGCCAATGAGCTGAAAACAACTTGAAACAAAATCAAGTAATATCTCTGCTGGATCTCTACAATCCCTCCCACAGTGTGAAAGCCTCCTCTGACTCTGACAAGAAAGGGACTAAACACTCCTCCCTTCTCCCCTGCACTGATCTCTCCATATAACTCACATTCATGGCTGTGTGGTCTTTCACACCTCCATTCCTCTGGAAGCCAGTCACCCATAAAATACAGTATATGAGCTGCACTATATTAGTTGGAGAAAAATGAGGCTCTCAAAATCTGAGAGAAAGCTGGAAGAAATTTAGTCTAAGTGAATATTGCATACCCAAGGGACAGAGGTACTTGGAAGAAAATCCTGTTAAAAACAGATTGTTTTCCCCCTCTTCAGCATCTTCACTTTTTTTTTTTTCCTTTCTTTTTTCCTCTAATTTCAAATAAGTTTGTCATCCCCCAGCCACCTTTTTCTCAACACAGGGAGGTTATTTTTGGAACATATTGTCTTGTATAACAGATACACTAAGGTGGTCTGGAATAGATTTTCTTTTCTCAGTGTCAGTGAAAGAAGATGTATTTGGGGGTACCTGGGCCTGGCTATTCTATAAGAAAGGTGAAGACCTACCAGGGAAAAAAAAATATTTAAAAAAAAGCCAACCAGCAGAATTCAAAGGAATAATCCTAGATATAAACCCAGAAAACATATGCCAAAAATATAGGTAACAATTGCTGCCCTAGTAGTTAGATTTTTCTGTTATAGCTACATTTCTCTGGATTCTAACAAAACAAGAGTTTCCAAAGGATAGGAAGAGGAAATCTGTGCACCTTATAGTCTGCTTTAGTTACCAACACATCTACCCCATCCAACCTTACAACTGCACTACACAATGTAAGTTTTTTGCACTAAGGTCTCCAGATTTCTGCCCTAAATAACCTTTTTGTGGTCTCTGCCACTAATGAAACTAGATTCATTAGCTGAAAGGAACAGAAATTCTGACAATGCTTCCCCTTTTGCTCCTGATGCCCAAACCATCAATCAATTATTGGTGTTCATGGATGTATCTCACACAAGACAAATGAAAATCCACTTCCTCCCAGGCTTAAAGTATTTTGACTTTTCACACTATTTACTGAAAACCAACTCCTGATAGCTCAGAAAACTGTACAGGAGGTACACCCAGAAAAATTCACAATAAAATACCACCCTCTTCACATTAAAAAGACAGACTTTTGCCTCCTATTGGCTAACCATTTATGGTGCATAAAAAATATGTGATAAGGACCTTACAAGCTGGCATGGCTCAAATACTGTATATTGATGAACCACGCTGGAATGGAAATCAGATGAAAAGTATTCTTGTAGTGGCATTTTAACCTAACTGTTGACAGATGGAGAATGGAAGCAACATAAATGCTCTCTTTTTTTGTCAGCACTATAAAAATGTCTGACTAGCCCATGAAAGATGGAGATGAAAGCTTAGGCAGCCATTAGAAACTGTGCCTCACCTCAAGCAATAACTCATTCCCATGGTATTATGAAAATGGTTTTATTGCAGAGGTTTACTTCTCCCCCTTCTGCAAAAATTGCTGCTTTTCAGCAGTACAGAAATAAAGCCAGAAACTCCCAGTCTTTTAAATTCTCCTATGCAATCTCTTTCCCAATGGTCAGGAATTTCATTAAATGCAACGTTTGATTAAACCAGTTTACAAGCCTTTCTGAAACTGGCACCATTATCTGAAATACAGCACTTTCAAGTGTCCTGCCATCAGTTCACAGCAGCTTAGTTGCCTGTTGCACTTATTTATCCGAGTATGAATGTTTTTCCAACTGCCTTGATGGGAATCCAAATCTTTTGGCAGACCAGGATCAGAAATCAAATGGAGCTAACAAGGGCAGGAAGAAATTCAAAAGCAGTGTCCAATAAGGGGGTTGAGATTGGGATTTTGTTGGAGTCTGGGTGGTGTCTTTTGGAGGAGTCTTTTTAGGCACAATGCATTTTGTCAAGCTTCATTAGAGAGCAAAACAGAACCGGGTGTATTTTACAGTCAAACACTCACAAAACCCAAGGTATGCATGATCTCCATCTTCAACACCACTGGAAGTTGCACCAGTACATCCTGAAGGGACTGCAGGCTCCCCAAGGCACAGGAATTTAGCAGGGGAATTGAATGTTCAGAGTCAGTGCAAGGCAGAAGTGTCCCTATCAGACCCTGCAGCCTCCTCATCATACCAGTGCCCTGCAGAATGTGCAGCTGACACACCACAGCAGCTTTATCCAGATCTTTCTTGACGCTCCAAAGCAAATTTTTTTGGCAGCCAGTTTCAGGAACCCCTCTGTAAGCCTATCCTGATGGACTGGCCAAACCTCATGGGATGGCTGCAATGAAAGAATGCAGCCTCATTTGGTTAAAATAAATTTTTAGCTTTGTTTTCTTCAATGTTTTAGGAATCTTTACAGCCAAAAAAAAAAAAAAAAGATAAAAATCTAGGCAAGTTTGGCTTCAAATGGTGCTGACAGCATGTTGTCTAGGCCAGTAAGGCCACTCCCTACACGTTTTTCTTCAGTCACACACACGTGTGCTCATAAAAAAGAGGGGGAATCAATGGCAGAAATAGGTTGGTACATCTCTGCCAAGCAACTCTAAATCACAAAATGAATAAAAAACAAACTTGGAACAGACCTGACAAAGAATATTTTCTCAGACTCAAAGGAAACCCCGAATGACAATTTTAGGACTGTGGTAATTTTTCAAGTGACATACTACAAGAGGGTATTGTGGGTTCCCATGAAACAATCAATGCTCCCATGGAGAATGGGAAGAGAATGGCTGGAATAGCTCCTCAGCCTCTGGTGGCACTCAGCCCTTTGCTGCTCAGACACTGATGTGAATATCTGCAAGAAAACCTTCACCCTGCACCTCAGGGGGATATTTCTGAGAAGCAGATTCACTTTTCCTTCAAGTTGTCTCTAGAGTCACACACAGATTTTCCAGAAAGAGGGTCCCATTCCCCAGACTGGGCAAGTTGGACAAGCCATGTGTGCCAATGGCTACAGGGAGACACTTGCACAGCAGCTTAGATTAATTTTTTTCTTAACCACTGATGTATTTACCCAGAAGAGTTGCACTTAATGTTTGGGAGACCTCTTTCTCCTCACATGCTCAGAAATAAGACCCATCCATCCTTTTTAACTTTGATCCTACAGCTCTGAGCTCGATTTTCCTCCAGCTGTGTTTTGGCCAGCCAGGTGGCTGTTGAGTGCTCTGCACAGAGAAAGGGAGTTCATAATGCTGTAGGATCTGTGCTCAGGTCTATGCACAGAAGAGCTTAGACAACACCAGTCTGTGTCTTGGTGAGGAAGCTGAGCACCTGCCTTGCAGCACGGTCATCTGCTCTGAAACCACATGGCCAGCTGAGCTAATCACTCAGATGTGCATTTAGTGCTGTAGAACTACATACTCAGAGGCTATTTACAGAAAAAATGTTATTTGCCACTGTTACCAATGCTCAAATCTCCCAGCATTTCATTGTTAAACCACACCTTATCCCCCTTTTCATCCCAACCTTACCAATCTCAACCTCCAAAGGCTCTTTTAAGGTACAAAGTTCTTCAGAGAGAAGAGAAAATATATTTTCATTTACTATCCACCCTAGGGTAGAAGTTGGTTTGAGTTCAGCAAGGTAACATTAGTAAAGTCCTGTATACTGAAACATTTGTTTAAATCAGGAGGGACTTATCCATTCAGCATTTGCTGAGTCTGGTCCTTATTAGAGAGCTTTGCAGAAATATTAATCACACATACAGATTGTGCATTTTAAATTTAAAATGACAGACTGTGCCTGATGTTGAAAACTTTGCTACCTTGCTTCTACACTAATGTTCATACAAAAGTTCTTCTTTTTGAAATGTGCTTGATTTGCATAACGCCATTATGAGTTACACTGTTGCAGACTCCTTTAATAACAATGGGGTGCTAGGGATTGACATGATCACTTATTATAGCTTCAAATAATATGTAAATAACATTTAAATGGCTTCTCCCAGGGCCATTACTGTCAATCAAATTAATACCTATATTTTGGCTTCTCATTTTTATGTCCGTAACTAACATTAAGAAATAAAAAAAGCAACTTACACACAAAACCTGTAACAAGCAGCTCTTTTGCTAACAATCTGGTTTAAACTGCCAGGAAAACAACAGAACAGACTTGCAATGCCAAAGCTATCATTTTGGTTGCCCTGTTGGTTCCCAATGCCATAAAGATTAGAATAAATTTTGTGTCAGAACAACAACTATTTATGAACATCAGCGTAAAAGTGATGATATACAGAATTTTATCATCAAGAGAGGCACCCCACAGTACTCTCAATAATGCCAGTCCTGTAAATTTTGTGTGCATTTTCATCACCAGATCTCAAGGTGATTTATAAAACTGTACAATGGGCCACTAGCAGGGGCAGCAACACGAGGGTACAAACACCAAAGGGTTCAAAATTTTTCATCAGCATCTCATGAAGGGTTCTGCACAATGTTGTGGCAGAAGGAAACACCCTCCCTGCAGACTCCCTGCCCACCTGCAATGCCTTCCATTGCCAAAACTACCTGGACACTGATCACCCCCATGCTGAAGGGGGGGTGGGTCATGTGCACAAAGCAGAGGGACTTCAAAGAGACACAAGAGTCACAAACACAGCCAGGTGTCCTGCAGGTACAGCTACTGCACACGTGGGGTCTGTACTGCTGTGAAATACAGCAACACAAAACCTTGGCTGTCTGTCTCAGCCTGTCACAGCCACAATACACAGAGCATCACCACACAGCTTCAGAAAGCTTTGAGAATTTGCCCACACGGGGCAACACCTCACCACTTCAGAAGGCTTCAGGCATCTGCCCACACTCACAGTAACATCATGTCACAGCAGAAGGCTTCAGGCATCTGCCCTTCTTGTTCTTTAGCCCAACATTTCTACCCCTGATGTTGCCCCTGTGTGCCCTCTGTGCCCTTTGGTGTTGCTCAGTGCCCTGGGCACTCCTGGCTCATTGCTGTCAGTGCTGCTCACCTGCTTTTCACAGCTGTAGCCCATTGGGGATGAGGCTCTGCCCCACTCCCAGTCACCACAAACTGTGCCTACAAGCCCCAGTCCTGTTTCATGTAAAATTCTTTTTGCAGCTGTGTCCCTTTCCCTGTGCCTGTGCACACAGGAGGAGACCCAGCAGCATGCATCTCAGCACACTGTGCTGCTTTCTTCCTTCTGGCAGAAAAAAAATGTTCTTTTCAGTGCGATTATGATGCCACAAAGATCCAATAAAGTACCAGCACCACATGGCAGAGCCTGGGCTTCACCCAGCTTGCAGGAAAACAGCTCAGGGTAGGCAGATGTGTCCAGTCGTGGATGTCACCATGAGGCAGAGATTGCTTTTGAGGGCTACATTTAAAATTAACACTGCAATCAAAACATTCTTATGTCGGTCATCTTTGCAACATATTCATGAGCAACATTCAGCCTATTGCCTGTAGTTAATACTGCAACAAAAAAAAAAAACGACTTCCCCACTTACTGAAGAAGAAAAAAATAATTCAAAGTCCATGTCTCAGTCAGATTTCTGCTACAGAGAGCCTTTTTTTTTTTTTTTTTTTTTGGGTTTCTCTATTTTGGGATGAGGAGCTACTTTTTTCCTCTTGTGAAGTTCACTCACAGCTACAGTTTCTCAGAGAGAAACTTGTCCTCTACCCTCAGAAAAGATGGTTTTACTGACTAAGGCTCTTGGCACATTCCCAGCCAGGAGGAAAAAGCTGGAATGATGGGCTCCTAACCAGCACCTGAGAGCTGCTCAGTGTCTTCCCTGCCTTCGGGGGTTTTTATTCTAACCCCAAGCAAATCGCTTGACACTTTTTACTTCAATTCTCCACCAGCAGGGTTGTCTCCTCCATGCAATAAAAAGGCTCTGAGGTGGCAAAGCTGACCTTGAGGTGCTCAACTACAATTTCTTGAGTGGCCTTATCAGTAACCAAGCTAAACAGCAACAATTAAATGATTGTAAAGCTGTCATTTGTCCTTTGCTCTCCATCCCCCAAATGCCTGCTGAGGCAGTGCCAACCAGGCTGACCTGTCCTTTTCAGCAGAATAACACCTTTGTGCAGGGATGAGCAGGATGAAACAATTAGAAAATGCAGCACACCTCACATATGTCCTTATGTAGGAAAGCCAGAAATATTAGCATAATCACAGTGTGCTCTTTTAGCATTAGAATTAAAACTGGAGAGAGGAGGCAGAGGGAGCGAGGCTGTTAGTGCAGACAATTCAGCCAGACAACATTTGGCCTTACTAATTAGCAAAACAGTGACACTTTAAGAGCTCTCTTTGGGTAATCCTCAGGGAATTTCAGACATCAAGGCAGCTAATATGCTTTCCAGAAGAGCTGGCAAGAGCTAAAACCTGCACAGCCAAAATACCTAAGTGCAAGGAATCACTACCATGAGCAAGTCCCATGCTGAGAAAAGCCTGGATTCATTCACTCGTTCATTCATAAAAATATTGCCAGCCTGCAGGTTCTGCTGCGGGTCTCCTAACACTTGTGGTTTGTTTTGTTCTGCACTCTCCATTCAAGCTCTTGAAAGTGGATGATTATCAGAAAGTAACATTTTTTAATGTGCATTTCTTGCCCTGTTAAGGAAGAAAACTCAGAAGTGAACTTCTTAAGCCTAAGCATGAGAAAATAGAATTAAATAAACCTGCTTCATTCCTCTTGAGGAGCTTCAGAGAATTTTGGAAAAGAAAAGAATATGAGATTTTTTTTTTTAAGCCTGGAACTGGGCTTAAAAATATATCTTGCTGGCTATCAAAACTGCATCATTTTAGTAAATCTAACCCCTTGTTTCCATGCTTATCCAAAGGATGTCTCTGTTTTCCCAGCCTGGAGCCAGCAGCATGGGGCAGCTGTGTGCTCTTTTTGTCAAGTTAACATGCAAGCCAGGTTCCAGCAGGTCCCAGCTCTACCTTCTAAGCTGGAGATGAAAGAAACAATTCTTCTGGGAAAAGCTGTGTACTTCATACTGAATTATGCTTACTTCAGCCCATATTAGGGTATTTAAGGCACTGGTGATTATTTAGCATAATGATTCGACTAAGGGCATTCATTATGAGGCTGTCTTGGAAGACAGGAAGATCAGTTCTCCTGTACAGAGTATTTTGGCTCTATAAAGCATATGATGGCTGCAGAGAAAGATATGCCTGAAGTATAGCATACAAGAATAATAACCCTAAATGTTGAAAGCATATTAATATTTCATCAGGGGAACCAGAGAAGCTGCAAAGCACTAGGGGCCCTATCACATGATAATTATTTGATAGGACACTACATCCAGCCACAGGGATAATTCTCAGGGTTTACAACTGCTCTATTTTCATTGGCAGGCCTGGCAAGCAGCACTGGACACACTGACAGCAGGAATTTGGTTGAGGGAGCAACTCCTGAGTAATTAATCTGTGTCAGGGCAGGATCTGGTTTCAGAGAAGTCAGGCTCCTTACTGGCACTACTCTCTAAGCTTTGTGTCCAGCCCAGTTGTCCCATTTCTTCTGTTCATATAAGTCAATTGATTGCTGCTTGCTACAGAACATAGTGAATTTAAATAATCTGTTCTGAATTAGTCTGCCACAACATTTCGGTTTTGTCCAGCCCACTCATAGAACTGTCAAATGCTAAAAATGTCCTGAGATGTAGGATAGGTGTTTGGATTTAAACAGCCAAACTGGCCAGTCTGACAAGCTACCAGGCCACTCAGAAGGCTGAGTTTAATCTTCAAGCATGAGGCTTGTACAGCAGCTTAGTGGGGAAAAAAAAAGGTACAACCCAGTGGTTTGCAACACAGAAAATAACTCCTCAAAAGAGCCTGGACTATGATTCATGCAGACGTGCACCCATCTCCCAGTAACAGTGCTAAAAGATGCCCAAAAGGCCTCAGAAGGTGATGCTAGAAGACATAAAATAGCAGGAAAGATACAACAAAAAGCCTAATGTGAAAAAATCCCGATGTTTCAGTCCTTCTTACCCACACTTAGTGAGACAGATTATAACATCAAAAGTGAGAAAAGTGAGAAACTGAAAAATTCAAACCTGAAAAAGAGCAAATTGTTCTGAAGAACTTAGAATTGTACTTAAATATTATTATCATGGGAGTTAAAAAGGCCAAGACCACAGCAAGACTGAAAGCAGGGTTAGGAATTTACATGGTTAAAGAGAACCTCTGCTAATGCTGTAAAGGCTACTGCTAACTTACCTTTTGAAAGGGAGACACCCTACAGAGTGCTTCAGTGTTTCACCCAGTCTTTAAATATTTAACACCTTATCTTCATCTCCATTCTAGCTGCTTACACCGTGCATGTTGCATGATATTTAAATGTCTCAATAACTGTATTTTCCTTAGTTTCTGGAGGTCCCTAGGTGAGGCTTGGCTTGATCCAAACCTGAAGTTAAGACAGGCTGATGTAATTTCACTACTCATCTTCTACAGTCCTGAGCATGGCATTGAACCTGTCCTTTCCACAGCTGTGCAGAGTAGCAAAGGCAAGCTTTGATGCTATTTTAAGGGGTTTTAATTTCTGGAGCAGAAATGACCACTCACAATGTTCTTCCTCTTAGTATTTCCATACTTATTTAACTTTAAAATTAATTAAACTGTCAAACCAGCAGCCTGGAGGTTTTTCTTTGTTTCTCTCATGTTGCATATATTGGTTCACACATAAAAGCACAGAAGTATATGTGCCATATTGTGTTACATCAAAACACTGCCTTTCCTTGAAACTCGGATTCAGCAGTCTTTTTTTTTTATATAATATATATATATGTATATGCAAATAAAAATAAAACTGCCTGTGAACAGCTTCCAGGCATCAAAATGTCTGTGGTCAAGTGTCATCAAACTTGCATCACCAAAAAAGAGCCTTTTGCCTCCTCTCTTCCCCACACCACCAAGACATTCATTAAAACTGTGTTCCTTTCTCCAGTGTGAGCTCATCCCCTCGTGCCACATTCTGACCTTCAGAAAACAGGCTGCTTCTCTGCCACAACAGCCTGCTAAATAAAGCCCAGAACTCCATAAAACTGTTTTCTAATTGCTCATCAGTGATCACATTTACCTCCCAGGCAGGCCAGGCTGCAGTGGTTAATGGTATAAATGGTGTCCAGTACAACAAGGATGGAGGCTCTGTTTATTTCACAGCTATCAGGATGGAAGTCTACATAAGCCACAATATTTTTATTCACATTATTCACACAAGATTTTAAGCCTGTTAACAAAACTCATTAGAACTTTGAGGCTTTGGAATAACAACCCAAGCAATAAAGAGGATAGCCATTGCTGCCAAAGGGAACTTTACATATAGTTAAAGCAATGACATGATCAAGTAGGAGAAGGTTAATATAAGGCAAAAGATGAAAAATAATTAAGGCTCTCACTTAATTCCATTACAGCAAAACGAATTCTTAAAAAAAAAATTTAAATCTCACATTTTCCAGTAATTCCAAATCAGTTACATTTTTACAGTAGATAAATAATTCTAATTATGATATTATAAGGTCAGCCTTCCTGCATGTTGGCATTTAGAAAAATGTTAAATTAAATTGTCTACATGCACTGGAAACATAATACAAAGAATGATCTAAAAAGCCAGGAGCAGGAGGCCAATATGAGCAAAGCTCTTATGTAATGTCTGACAAAGCCCAGTGCAAGTGCAGAACTAAAACTCCCATTTTCCTGGGAACCATTCTTTGTTCAAATGGGACATGAATCTAAGTCCATAAATAGACTCTCCACGTTGGAAGAGTGAACAGAGCACTTGATGCAGATGTGCCACTGGATAAAGAGAAGATCACAAAAGAAATTTATCAATGCCATGGGTAATTAATTATAACTCCCCATCCACAGATCGGGCTGGGGCTGGGTTTATCAGCCAGGATTCCCAGAGTAGCAGGTGGCTGACAAAGAGCTGAGCAACTTTTTTTCTGTCCATCTACCTGTTTGTGACTTATCTATGTTACAAACGTGGCTTTAACTTATTCCCACTGGGTTAAAGAAAGTAATTGCTGTCAATTCTTGTGTTTATTATCACAAAACTTGTGATATCTGTTGCTATTTTGTAAAACTCCAGTCTTGGAAGTTTTGTGATTACACCTAAAATTAAGGATGGTCAAATTACTTCTAATCATAATTATTTCAGAGAATAATGTGAAAACATATTTAACCAAAACATAGATGTAATATTTGTATATATCAAATTTCAGCTTTTTGTATTTTGGAGTGCCTTGGTTTGAAGGACAGGTGTTTGCTAAGAAAAGCAGGAGCCTCCCTTGGAATGGAAAATATAAACCCCTTCCCTCCAAATTATTTTAACTTTGAAATTAAGAAAATTTGTTTTGTCTCTCCTAAGTACCCAGCCACTATTGTCTCTGAGCAACAAAAAAATGGGAGAAAATTCTCTAAGAGAAGGGAACCAAAGGGGAACTCCTAAACCCCAACATGGAGATATGAATAAGTGTGCAAAATCTTCATAAAAATCTTACCAAATGTACAACACTGTGTTTGCAGACCACCTGTAGGTCTGAATATAGAGATTTAGAAAGAATGCTAATCTTTTAGTATCGTTGTTGTCATGCATAACATGAAATACTGAATTATATGCACAGATCTGACCCCTAAAAATATTATCTAAGAAAATTTACTCACTTTTAAGGTGTATTAAAAAAAAAAAAAACTCACAACAGGAGAGCTCATTTTTCTTGATGTAAATAGCCTCTGGTTCTCTCAGCATATAAAACATTGGTGTCTGCTGTTGGCAACCAGGACAGTGGCATTTTACCTTTTGTAATATGGAGTTTCTCTCACTCCTTTAAGTGCTAGCTGTGTGCAAAAAAATAATAAAAAAAAAATCAGTAAAAGGTTTGCTGAACTCCACGTGGGCACCTACTTGAGCTAAGCAAAAGGATACACATTGGTGAGGTCAAGGTTCCACTAACCTGATTGCCATTAGGAAAGTCTCTAGAACAACTTGAAATATAATCCATCAAGTAGAAGCATAATGATAACTGGAGTGCTACACTGGTCATTCAAGTCTCAACTTAATTAGCAGATATGGTCATTCACTGACAGTACTTTCTATCTGAAGTTGATTAGAAGAATAGGAAAAGGAAAACTCTGCTCAAGAGCTGCACGTTAGAAGAGCCCTCTCTTTCTAAGAGAGGCTATAACAATACACTTTAATTTCAGGTGCCAATAAGCTCCAAAATGTTTAGGTCCTTCAAATAATATGCTAAAAATGTAATCAGCAAGAGACAGGTGCCTAAGAGCAAAAGGAGCTCAACCAAGTGCAGTGTCACAATGATAAGAATTCACATGGAAAGATTTCAGGAACAAGATTTTGCAGCTCTGTTGAAAACTGAGCAGTATCCTTCCACTCACACTCTCCTGTTTGTTACATCTTTGGAGTATCTCAGCTGGTCAGCTCTGGAAGTGACTTGGCATCCAAAGAAACCTGATTATTTTCCAGCTAATGTCCAGGGCTTACTGACAAGCACTTTGAAATACTACAGAAACCAGCACAGGCTGTGTAGGACCATCCTCATTTTTCAGGCAGGGTAAAAAGAGTCAAAAATCGTTGCTACAACCTGCTGAACCTCACATTACATAAGTCTCAGTACCAGTTGAGTGGCAGGGAAGCATAAATCTGACATGGATTGCTTGGTTAAAGAGATGCAGAATGAGGCTGATCCATTCTGTCCACCCAAAAAAAAATTAAAAAGCACACAAGGTTTTGTCTGTGCCTGATAACTCACTGAATGAATAGCACCTTGACAGCTGAATCCTTCCAAAATGATTTTGAAGTCTTAGAGGTGGCCCTGGAACCCCATGGGGGCCCATGTCCATCCTCCAACCACCCAAAAACCAGCAGGTTCCCAAACACTTCCCCATCATGACATGAAACATAAGAGAGACCAGACTTTAATGTGAATGGACACTGAAGGAACAAATGTGACAGCAAAAAAAAAAAAAAAACATTTGCCTACTCACCAGGGTTTTTTAAAATAAAAAAGAGAGAGGCTACTTGGGAGTGACAGCAGAGTCAATTCTTGTGCCTAAAAGAGCTGCAGGTGTTATGGATTCTGCCCTGCTTCCTCCTCCAAATCCTTCCTAGCTCAAGGCCTGATCTGTCTGTTATTCCCAGTGGGAATAACTGCAAATGCTGTCAGTGTGCAAGTGCAGCCCTGCCTTTAACAAACCAGGCAGCTCTAGAGAACTGTGTGTCCCTCAGCTTGAGACATTAATTTGTGTATTATTGTATAGAAGGGTCAACTTTAGGCAAGCATTACATTATTTATAACATCAAATAAGTTACTTTGCAAGCTCATTTGCCAGACTTCCATATGAGGCAGCATTTGATAGAAATATGGAAAATGGCCTGAACTTTAAATGACAAACAGATGAGAAGGTCCAATGAAAATCAAACACTTTTGAAGGCCATGTGTTTTCACAGGGAATATAAATGGGATTTTTAATTGACACTGACTTCAGCTCATGGTAACGTTTTGGGTGATCTCAATTAGTGGGGTTACAAAAAACAGTAAAGAAAGGAATTTGATTATGGCTAGCCCTGGAAAAAGGGATCTGGCATTCCCTACATTTCTTAAATCAGGGAGTAATCTCTTTTGTAATATAACTATCCAGTTGATATATTTTTGCAGCCACCAGGCATAGGAGGAGCTTCTTAATGCCGAAGATGCAAGTACTGACCTATTATCTTTTAATCAGTTTTGGGTTTTGATCTCCAGTGATTTGGACAGGTCTGAATGCAGAGGTGGCTCAGGGCTCTGAAGAAACAGGTTTAAGTGGCATTTCCCATAGAGACTTGTTACTCAACTCTGTATTACCTGGCTTTTCTGAAATGTAATCCCCAACTGCACAAGTGGGGATATTTCCTTCCAGAGGGATGAGGTGAGGAGAAATATAGTGAAGGACAGAAGGTGCTCATGTAGTATGTTAAGTCTAAGACTACCTAGAACTTATTTATTTCCCAGTTCTCATTCAGAGCTTCACTCAGATCATCAAACTATTTCAACCCAGGAGTTTAAAGCATTTCCACCAACAAAAATTAAATATGATTTTCTGGCTCAAGATGGATGGGCATGATTGCTTTATTGCTGTTACAAAATCCTTTGGGCAGAAACAGTTTCTAAATAAAAAACATCTTACTCAAAGAGTTCACACACAAATGCACCACCAAAATATATTTTTTACCTGTGCCAGGAAAGCCTTTTGTACCAAATTTAACATATTTATCAGACCTGCATTAAGAAGTACTTTTTCTTGGTTCACAAAGGACAAGAAAATTGTATCTTATTGGTCAATTTTAATACCATAATTTTCTAAGAAAGCTGTAGTACCTGCACAGAGAGTCTGATATTCCATAGGTTTAAAGAAGAAAAAAGTCAAGTCTGAGCTCCTTCTGTCTAGTGTTCATGACCCTGTGAATATTTATCATGTCTAGTAGGGCCTTGATATCAAGGCACTGAACCCCAACAGATTCTATGACAGACTAAAACTGGCTTAGTTGGCTAAAAAAGCTAATAAAACAACAACAAAAAGTCACCCAAACATAGCAAAAAGAAACATTGGTCTCTTTCTAGGGAAGGAAAGCTCTTACAGTCAGTTTGAACACAGAGTTATTTTTCCTCATCATTGCTCAACTTATCCTCCTCACAAGAGAGGCATCATTTAGTGCTTTGTCTTGGGGGTGAGGATTAAAAACCAGTGAGGAACACTGAGATGAAGCATCTCCACTCTGAACAGCAGCAAGGCTTTCACCCTTTTTCCCTTGGCCAAAGCAGCCTCCTGCTGATGCCACGGAAAGACCCAGCTTAATGCATCCTCCTAGAGCTACACTCTGTCTTCCCAAGCACCTGACACAACAGGTTGATCCTTGATGCTGTAATTTTGGGGGGGCTGTCCCTGCCTTTGCTGCTGTGGCTGTACCTTTGCACTTGAGGCTCCTCCCCAGGCTCACACAAGAAGGCTGTTGCTCATTTGCAGCCATCAGATGGTAGCCACCTACCACTTTGGGAACTCAGCTGGCAAAAGGCACAGAGACACACTGCCATCTTCATTTCCAGATGGGTTGCAGATTTAGGGAAGGGAGGAAATAGCAATTTTTCAAGTCACACACAGATTGTCTCCCTTTTCTACTCTTAAGTCATTCCCTATATCGTATCTATGGCAAGGTACAAAAGAATATGAGGTATGTTCAGTGTTGTGTAAATCCAGCACTTATTTACAACTCAAAAAAAGAAAAATTGTTCCTTCCCCCTAATTCTTCCACAGACATAGCAGTCAAAAAGAATTTGAGAACCTTAAAAAAGAACACCAAAAAAGGCCCCAAAACAACATTCTTTCTCCTCTCACAGAGTGGAGTATTTACCACCTACAGAAAGTGTACAAAGAACTGATGAGAAATCCAGAAGCAATGGAAGTTCCCTTGTCAAATGCAGTGTCTGTGGGGAATATAGGAGTTAGACTTGCTATTCATGCAGCTAATGCTTCATCACAGCAGATCCTTTTCTTTTTTTTTGTTTTCATTTGAAAGCTAGGAGATAGAATATCAGAACACCATGCTTTGGTGTTTTGAACTTATTTTTCTCATTAGGTTGTATGCTCCAGGATATAGTTAGATCCCCTAGAGATTTATCCTCTTTTGTACAACAATCAAAGGCCTTGAAAGGTGTATAAGTATTAGTTTTGAAAACACATATGGCTTAGAACAAAGGGGAACAGGCTGATCAAACAGCAGGGGCAATGTACAGGAGTTAATAATACAAAATAATTCTGAGCAGCAGCCAGCTTTCACAAAGCAAACATCTCAATGTGAATGCCATATTGTCAGACTCAGTCACTTTCAGATGTAATGGGAAGTGGAATACAATATCTACATCTGATATATGAACACAACTGTAAAGAATCAATACCAGCTGGCTGCAAAACATTTGGTCATTTAGTTAGCAAAACCAGGACGTTCACACAATAAAGAACAGTCCAGACAATATGGGAACCTCAGATTTTTCAACATATCATTTGTAGGGCAATTTTTAAAAGAAGAGACAATGTTTTAGCAATGCTTTATCAATAAATCTGAATGTAGGCAATAACCTCAATGAGGGCCAGGGGTCAAGGTGGAATCTGTGTTCCTTCAGGAAAGGTTTATGCCTTCATATGTGTTACATTAGAGTCCAAATTCAGAGCTGTGTATGTGGGTCCAGTGCCAGGTCTGGGTTTGGCCCTGCATTTTCTCATTATGCTTGTCACAAGATATCAGAAGTAATCACACCACACAACACTATGAATGCTAATAAAATAAACCAGTGATTGATGAAGAACTCTATCCTGAAGCATCAGCTATCTTTACTTCTGTTTCATAGATACAGCAGCATTAATTGCTTCCATACTGACTTAACTCTTGTTTTGCCAGAAATTAGCACCGCTGCTATTTACTGAAATTTTATTTCTATGCCAATACTGGTTTTTCCCTTCTTTTTCTTCTTCCTCCTGAAGTCCTGGTCACATTATTTGCCTTCACTTGTGTGTTGGTTTAACACACTATTTACCTTCACTTGTGTGTAGGTTTAACACAGACTGGTTTTTGGTGGTGGTGGGGCCACAGAGGTGGCTTCTGTGAGAAGCTGCTGGAAGCTTCCACCATGTCCAACAGAGCCAATCCCTGATGGCTCTGAAGATGGACATGGTGCTGGCCCAATTAGAGAGGTTGGTAATGCCTCTGTGATGACGTATTTAAGAAGAAAATCAAAACAGTGTGCAAGCAGTGTTTTTCCCAGGAGTGAGAAGGAGACAGAGGCCTTGCTTCCCAACTAGAGCAGCCTGTCTTTAATGGACTGCAGCCCATAGATTAATGACCCACATCACAACAGTTTTGGGAAGACTGTTTGCCCTTGGGAGGGATAGCACAGAAAAGACTCCTCTCCCTGAGCAAACAGAAGAAGATCTTGTGGATATTCTCCGTTCAGTCAGAAAGAAAAAGAGAAAGATTTCTGCCAGGCTAAGCCTGGGAAAAAGTCCAGGAGGAATGTAAATTATCTATTATCTTGTTTTCCGTTCATATTGTTTATAGATATGTTCTACCACATTGACCTAAGTCCAAGTGTACCAATCAGGTGAAATGTTTTTACTTTAAGACCAATGGAATTAATGTTCATGATGTTCTCTATAAAAGAGAAAGGTACTTTTGAATAAACATTCATTCATTTACCTTTTAAAACTGTATGAGTCATTTTGCCCGTCCCTGGCTCAACAACAAGATCTCCAGTGGCAAACTGACCAAGACCCCCATGCCCTGTCTCCCTGCACTGTCAGAGGGAAAGAGGGGAAAAAAGGAGTTTTAAAGGCTTATTTTACTTCTCATTATCCTCCTCTGACTCTGTTAATAATAAATTTTTACCTTTATATTTAAACCAGTTTTGCCCTTAGAGTGTTTTTCTCCCAGTCCTTATTTCAACTCATGAGCCCTTCGTTAATTTTCTTTCCCTCTCCTTTGCCCAACTGTAGCAGGAGAGGGTAAGTGAAAGACATTTGTGGATACCTGGCATTTGGCCAGTATCAAACCATGACAACCTGAAAAGCTGGATAAAAGAAACTCCATGTCATGCTGCCTTCCCCAAGCCTTCCCACTTGCAAATTAGGCAGCACCCTTGGTGCTTTGAGAGCTAACAAGCTCTTGAAAACCTGGGAGTAGGTTTGGGTTTCTAATGAAGTGTAAATCTAGGGGATGAAGGAATTGTGTCATCAAGTAGGAGAATTTTCTACAGTGGGAAAGGAGCAGGCAGCACTCCATTTTTCCTGTTTGGAATTTAATGCTGCCTTTAAGATCTGATGTGTAACTGACACCCAAGAATACACCTGGACCTTGGCTCTCAGAAAAGTCTTTAGGGACAAAGGGCAAAAATAACCACAGTGGGCAGAATGCCAACTGGCTGAATTTAGGAAGGCATGTCTGAGTAACACAGGACATGCTAATACCAAGCCAAGTACTGACTTACACTGAACTGGTTTAGCCCTAGGAAAACTCATTCAGAAGGCCAATTACATAAGCTGAGGATCTGACCAGCGTAATTTTCTAGGCATTTTTGTTGTTTTTGTTGAGAAAATAATGTAGAAGTTCACTCATTATGTCACACTCTACTCACACAAGGTCTTAAAGAGACCTTGTATTCCCAGAAAAATACCAAATTTAGTATTTATTTATATAATAAATACGTTTGTGGTCCAACAGAATTGAGAAAGATTGCCAGCTCTGTAAGGTGACCACTCAAAGAGTGGAATTCTGCAAAATGCTGTCCTGTTCCACAGTCAGTACCCTCTGTGAGGATGCTCACCATGTAGCAAGACATGCAGCAATGCTTTTGAGATAAAGGATGAACTCAAGTCTTCCAACCTAATCACAGCTCATATTTTTTATTCTGTTCGTTTGCAATTACAAGAAAAGAGATTAATGGCCATGTCTACTCTCATGGTTGCTACTATTTTGCCTGCACTTCTTACTTTGTCAGCATCACAAAATATTGAAGATTATTCCTTCTAAGCAAAGCTTACACACCTTTATACCTCCTGATGTAAACCGCTACACACTCTAAGAAGTTTGCAGCATCTCAACTGGTTTTGTTTTTTTTTTCAGCTTTCACATCTTACAGTCATACAGACAAACTGAGAGCAAGCAGCAGACCCACCTGTGTTCATAAAAATCCTAGGGGGAAAAAATTGAGCCAGCTCAACTGCACTGCCTACCTCCACTTCAAACAGCCAGAATACAAGTTAAACACAATTCCTTCCACTTGATTTTCATCATACACATGCTGAGCTGTGCCAGCTTTCCCAGAGCCAGTGGACAGACAGATCCTGGGCTGTATCCCACCCCACTGACTCCAAGAGGCCTCCTCAAAATCTGTCCCCTGAAACACATCCGGTGACGATTTCTATTTTTAGTTACGCCTGACAAATCCTGAACTGCTGATATCAGAATTTAAAGAAATACATGAAAAACACTCTTTTTTCCTTTTAAAACACTGTTCTCCAGGGTCTCCTAGAGATAATAATTACTGCTCTGCTCAGCTAGTGCCGTCATTATATCGCTCAATAAAGTGGATCATTTTAAACTCTCAGGAGCATGGGAAGTGCTGCTGCTTCCTTGTGTGAAAGTAGGAATGTGTCAGTTTTGTTTAGCAAATATAATATTTCACGTCTTTGCTCTTGGCATTCGAGATCAGTACTGCACCAACAGCAAGGAGGCAAAGTAGACCCTACACATTCTGACTTCTTTTAAAAGAAATTAAGCATGTAAAAAAAAATCCCCCCAGGTAAAAAGCAAACCTAAAAGAAAAGATTTCCCCAGGAACATGCAAAATACAAAAGTCATAGCCAAAACTACTTTAAACACTCTGATTCTCTGGTATGCTGTCAGAAATCGTACTTTGCCACTGCATAAGTGGTTCACAAAATCTCCACTGCAGCTGCCAGAAGATATGGCTGCATCTGACAGTTTTTAACTTAAGTTTTCAGGGTAATAGCCCACACCCCACAGGAAAGTAGGGGCAGTAAAACAGCCTCAACACCCCCTACTTTCAGCAGTACTCATGATTTACCCCCCAGTTTTAGTGGCTATACAGTAAAATATAAATGTAAATGCAAAATGTAAAATTAAAATGTAAAAAATCCTCCTTAATGGCCCAGACTTGAAAAGTATTGATGATCTCCCAAGCCTATTGACTAGCAATGAGGCTGAAAAAGCCATAGATCTGCAGAGATGATTCTGTGCCAGGATCACAGTCTGATCCTGATATCACTGATATACAGTAATACTATCCTGATTTTCTTTTTTTTTTTTTTTCCCCAATCTAAAGCCTTAAGAACTCTGGTCCTCACAGGGAATATACCATTCCTAAATCAAAGGATCCAGCAGAAAACTCACCTCTCCAGGTGTCAAAAGAAGTCACAGTGCCCAGAGCTGGAGGCCCACTTGGCATCATAAGTTACTATCATGGTTCTTTCACCTGGGGTATGTAGGGAACATGTCTAAGAGTAGAGATGAGTTTCAGCCTCCTTGATGTTGGAGGCTGAACTGGTTCCCTGTGTTCTAAAAAGCTCTTGGTATACAGAATGTTATCTCTCCAATAGGTTTGATTGCTGTTTTAAACTACATAATTTGTAGTTCATATCCTGGAAGAAAGAATCTGAGTAGGTAAAAAAAAAAAAAAAGTTCTGAACATGGAGGGGAAAAAAATTGAAAGAATGAAATGTGGGAACAGCTTCTATCATTCTCCCTGTAAATCTTCAAGTTTCTGTTCAGAGAAGGAATGTTTCCATCCTTCTGAAAAAGTCTTGGGCTCATAACTCTTTGGGTTGCCTGGATCTTCATTAATCTTCAGTAAGCACATACAGAAACCTTGTTCCCCTACACTGTTCCTTCCCATGCTCTCCTTTAAGTTCCCACTGAGAGCCTACTATAACTCCACTCCTCAGGACTCAGATGAAACCCAGGCCAAGTGTTTGGTTGGCCCAGAAGAGATTCAACAGAGACTCATAAGGATTTTGTGCCTTATCACCACAGTCCCACTCTTCTGGGGCTACAGTGCTTAGGAAAAAAGGGAATAAAAGTATTGAAAGAAGAGAAAACCCCCTCAGTTCCTTGAGGAATCCTCTTCATCTGGTCAGACTTCAGGCATACAATTCAGTCTCAACAAAATGAAATGTGGGGGGAAAAAAACCAAGAAGCAGAAAACAGAGGAGAACAATGGATACCAGATACTTCACAGATCTTTCTCACTGTGCACTCCTATTTATTCAAAACTGGTGTGCAACACCTGAATGCAATTCTTCAGCCTGAGGATGATATAAGCAGCACATTTTCATGCCTGATCTTACCCAGCTGGGCTGGCTCTCTGACAACAGAAGCATTTCATCTTGCTGTATAACCCTACTACATCTGCAAAGACAAAGGAGCTGCCATAAAGGGGTTCCCAACCATAACAGGAGGGGAGCCAGGGGGTGAGGAAGAGAGGCAAAACAATAAAAGCAGATATCTGTACTCTGATATGAACACACAGGCACACACACACAAAAATCCATCCAGACAATGAAGCACTTCTCAGATAGGGAGCCTTGCTGCTAACATTACACAGCCTGAACTGTACCTGCCTAAAAGGGAGCTTAGCAACAGGGCTGAGAGGGACTGAATTTGGACTGCCAGCAAAAGCAGGGATCTGGCAAGCAAGCTTGGCCTCTGTGTCATGAATCCGCATTTTCGAGATTAGTGGGACCAAAAATAGGCTTGGAATCACACTACACTTCATGGAAGAGTCTTGCCCAACTGCAGAGCAAAAAGGTCATACAAGCAGGCAATAGATTTTAAGTCCTAAAATGGGAAAGAGTGGGGAAAAAGGGTTCTGATAAGTTTTGCTTATTCTTTTTGTTGTCAGGAAGAGAAAAGTTTTTCCCGCTGATGCTTGTTTTGCAGCATTGAAAGTAAAGTGTATCCCATTTACAATGCCTGGGCAATTACCACAAAACCTGAGGCTTTGTTTTGGTAGTTTGCAAACTTCTGTCTTATTTTCAAATTATTTTTGATTTAGCATGTGGCAAACAATAATTAGTGATAAGTCTCATTAATTTAATCATTACTCACAGATTTTTTTCCCCTATATTTAAACAAAATAAAAATTTAAAATTGCTGTTGTCCCATCTTGCTTATTTTAGGCTGGGAATCCAAGTCTCAGAGGTCATCTAGGGAGCTCCTAGGAACCTGCTGGGGTACAAATGAGCAACCTGAGATATTAGAAAAGGTAAATACCCCGATGTTTAGAAATGAACGGATGTTCCTGAACATCCAAGTCCCCCACTGACCTTGAAAGGAAAAAAGACAGTAGATGAAAGGTTACATTAGCACCAACTTTCTAAATCTTCATGTGTCAAGGTCTCTGGGGTTCACTGAAGTTAATGAGAGCTCTGGGTACACAGAAAAAGGCAAGACACATCCCTCTGCAGCTGTGGGAGGCTGTGGCCCACTCACCAGAATTTCCCGTGTTCATTTGTTTATAGAATAGAGCTTAGGTTAGTTCAGGAGAGAGTTCCTCATTTCCTCCTCCTGCCTCTCTCCCTAACCAGATGTGACAACGTTACAACATTATTATCCTGTCAGCACTGCAGGGGGAAATACAAGTAAAATTCAGGGTGGAAGCACAGTCAAAATCAGATCCAATGCAGTATTTCTGAGGTGCAATAGCCCATCTCAGGAAAACAGAAACCTTTACAGCTGGACTGTTGTTTCATTTAAAATGTTCATGGGCAAATGATTACCAACAACTTTTGGAGGTCCTGCTGGATGCTATGGCTAATTCCTACTGCAAGCCAGAGGAGGTACCTGCAGCCAAAAGATGGGGTGTGACCTTTGGGGCTGACAAATCACATCCCAGACTGGAAGGACCAGGCTGGAAAGGTTTCCCTGTGCCAGTGTCCTTCATTTTTTCAGTGCCACTGGGAAAGACATACCCAGACTGGAGTGGCACTGCTCAAACCACTGGCTTGTAGATTTTCCCTGGCAAGTCTCCCAGAAAAGACATGCCACCTGAGCTTTCACACAGACAGGGAAGCCAAGGATGCACAAAAGGGAATGAATCAAGCAAAAGAATCAGAGGAAGGAGACTGCTTAAATGAAACACCATTAAACTTTCACAATACATAGAAGATTCCTTTTCACTGGAAGGCTTTTGCCTCAGTTTACCATACTGGAGAAGTCAGAGGTATAGAACTTATAGAGCAAAATTCAGAAGTAGGACACCTCTCCCTTTCCTGCAGTCTGATGAAGAGTTACAGCTGCAAAATAAACTACAACTATCACTGCATGCTAGAGCCAAAAGAATGACATAGATATTATAGATCTCCAATTCTACAAAGGCAATCTACAGCTTTTCCTTCAATGGGTAAACTGAAAAATACAGAGTCTTAGATATTATCTATCTGTAGACCATTCTCTTTGATTTTTTTTTCTCCTCCATCCAAAGACAGGTAAATAGGAAATTGTGCCTTAGTAAAGATTTGAACCCCCCAAGACTACTTCCTGAAGATAAAAACCTCAGAAATATCCATCCTGCTTTACCCTTTGTCTTTTCACCCTGAAAATTCCCCAGGGTCTTCTTCCAGCCTACTGAAGAGAAGTTTCTTCTGTCAGTCCATGGGGGACCAGGATCTGCCCTCAAGTCTCTAGCAAGTATAAGAGCTTTCAAAAATACTGTGTGACATGCTGGTGAAAAGTACAGGTTTGTCATGTGGTAAACAGCAATCTTTGAAGAGTTCCAGCCAAACACGCAGGATTTGGGGGGCAGCTATCCTGCTTATGGGGGTCCCCACCAGAGCAGCATCATGTTCCTGCTCAGCAATGGTTTCTCCTGGCATGTAGATGGATCTCTGCTGGGGCTGGTGAGGAAGAAATTGAATTCTGAGTTCATGCTCATTCAGCTCTCTGGGACTGAACTACAGGAATAGTTTTAAGCCTGAAGGAGGCTCACACAGCACTGCAGTCCTTTCATGTGTCAGCCCTTCTAAGCCGCCCGTTACGGATCCTGACAGACCCATTAATCCTCAGCGAGCCTCACACAGGAAATCATCCTGTTTCCTCCCTGTAAAATAAAATGGTCCATTTTTAGGGAAAGAGTGTTGTTGTGCACCTCTGCAGCTGAATATGATGTCATCAGCAGAAGAGCTGTGTGGAGTGACTGACAGGGTGTGGCTGGAAACAAGAAGGGGATCCAGGAGGGCCAGCTGGGCTACTGGCTAGCAGGAGTGAGATGACAGGGTCAGCTGACCTTCTGAAAAGGAGAAATTTGGTTGGACAGTGTGAAAAAGCTGAACCCAAGAGGTCTTTGAAGCAGTTCCTACTTGGGCTAAGAACCACACTGGCATCAGTGTTCTACCCGCGATAACTGGGACCAAGCTTAAGAAGTGCAAAGTTTAAAACTGGCAAACCACTAAACCAAAAATGCAGTATCTATACTGGTGATAAAATAATTGGAGAACATAAGTCAGGTACATGCAGAAGGCTGAAGTGTTTTTCATTGTAGACAACTGCATTATAGCTGCTTTGAACATAAGCCCTCCCCCAGACTTAGCAGGAAGCTCTCAATTCCTCTCAAGCAAGAGGACTGAGGAAAAGAATTCTAGGAAAAGAGCTAGCACTTGTATATTCTCTGCCCAAGAGCAAATTTCTGCCAGCTGCAACATTTCTTCTCTCTTTTGCCTCAAGAAACAGGCAGTGCAGATGTACCTCATCCTTTGTTTGGGACACAGGCAAGTTGTTGCACTTCACAGTAATGCCAAGCTGCAATTTGATCACATCTTCTGCAATCTCCTTTAGCTAATCTGCTTTTCAGTATTGTCCTGCAATCCACGAAGCAAGCCCGTTGGTAAGGAGGCAGACAGAGGCACAGCTACCAACAGTGGTCACTATTTTTGTGAGCAGCTGTCACAACCCAGTGATCCTGTGGGTGAAGGTTAAGTTTATGTTAGCAACAGGGGAGGAAGAAAAGTAATTTTATCCAGCAAAAACCAGAAAAAAAAATAATAGAAATTAGTTTATTCCCAGAAAGAAAGTGTATTGACTTTGCAAGGTGTCTATCAACCCTGCTGGAAAAGAGTTGGTCTCTGGCACACACCCTAGACAGACTTCCCTGTTGCAATCAACACTATTATTTCTCTGGTGTTAATACAGTGACATGCTGCTTTGCTGAAATGTCCCTGGCTGCCTTTCAAGCTCTTGAAAAGACAGCAAAGATTTTGTTTTGATTTAAAACTATTTTTCAGCACCTTCATGTTGGAGTGCCCTTATAAAAGTGCCCACAGAGTCTTTTGACAGGGTTGTGTGACAGAGGCACTTAAAGGAAGGAACTAATTTTAAAAGCTGACACTCAAGTAGGGACTTCTAGCCTTTAAAAAGTTACTTCTTTTAAGCCCACTGAATTTTCCTGATGCTTCCAACTTACTATTTTTTATTGTATGAAAAGGTTGTCTTAACCTCAAATTTGAATTAATAGGTCACCAAGGAACCTAATACTATGGTAAAGCAATGCAAATATCACTACACAATATAGAACTAAAATAAGTTAAATTCTTGATAGTATGTGCTCATAAAATGGTCAAGCTTGCAAGATTCCCTTAAACCAGTACAATATCCCTTTTTATAAACAAAACAGCAAACTGTTCTCCAGGGCCTATAATTTCAAGATTAAATAAATCCCTTCCTCCCATTTCCCTTCTATTTTAGAAGTCCTATTGAAATCAGGTATTGAAAATTTGCAGTTACACACTAAAGATATGAAATTGATGTCCCATATGGCTGATCAAAATGTAACCATGAACAGTCCATCACTCTGAAAATTTACTTCTTTTATTTTGCCAACAAATGTCAGACACCTGCATAGGATGATTCTATTCCATCCAAATTCCACAAGGTTTCCACAAAACATTGAGATTCCAGCAAACTGTTCATAAGAAATAACTCAAAGTTGACCTGGCAACACATAAAATATGGCAGGTGATTGAATTAATCAGAATCTTTTGATGCAACAATGAATCAAATCCCCTGCAAAACAGTGTTGGTAAAGGCAAAGACCTTACACAGCAAAGGACACAGTAGAGCTTTCAATGCTTAATGTATTTGGAAAGGCAGGAATTGATAAAAATGAAAGTTGAAAAACTGTTGTGAGAAGGAACCACGCCATGGCAGTTCAAAAGTCTAACCTGTACTTAAACAAGGAAATGACTGTGGGTAACTCCTGTCTTTTCTAATGGTGTTCACAGAGGGTTTTCTGAGGTTTGCTTTGCAGAAGAAACTGAGTCAGAGGGACCAAAGGGCTCAAAGCCACAGGAAAATTTCACTGCCAGGGCCAAGTTTATCAAAATTCCTCTGCAGACACCTGACTCCCAGTCAGACCTTGAGGCCTCTGTAGTCTGTTAGATCTAAAATTATTTCACCCACTCTTTTATAAAGCAAGGAGAATTAGAGCTGTCTTTTTTCCAAGTATATGTTTGTTTTGAAGCATTCACATTCCTGAAGTAAGAAAGACTATGAAACCACCACAGGGAAGTGTTTTTCACACAGTCTAATTTCTCCACTTTGAAATCAGATATCTTTAAATATGCATGTGTGTCATCTTTCAGCATCCAAATCCCTGAAAAAAAAATGGGACAGAATCAGAGTTTTGGCAGAAGAATCATGTTTTACCTTGCAGCTTAAAAATAGCTTAGAACTGCTGGTACCCTGAAGGGAGCTCAAATTCTTCTACAAGCATAATATCACAGACAACAGGGTCAAGAGGTATCACCTTAACTATCTTCTGGCTCCTCTCAGGACCTAGCCCTTTTCTTCACCACTCCTCCACCAAAATTCTTCTCCAGACTCCTGACACAAGAAACAAATCAAATACCAGCTTCCCTTCCAAAAGGGAAGGGAATGCAGCCCTTGAGGACCTGTTACTGCTCAGCTGTAACAGAGGAAAGGGAATTTATGGGCTCCAAATGCTTAGGTAAAATGTAGGCTAAATTCATAGATTTCTGTTTACATAGACTCTGAAATCTATTCACTTTCTCCAGTTAGCAGAATATCTTTTTTTATAAAGAGGTGATAAAACTCGTTATCAAAATACTGAAGACGAATGCAGTTCAATACATTTCAATGGTAGATTTCTGTTCCATGAAGAATGGGCTTGTCTGGGTTTATAATTTATCATTTTAACACTTCTTGCTAATAGTATCTGGGGGTTTTTTTGAGTTCTCCAGATGCAATGAGGACTTCCAAATGCAAGAAGCCATCTTTTCCCAAATGGAGCACAAAGGCATTAACAGAATTGGTCTCGGGATATTAATAATGAGGTTTTGTGGTGATACAATAAAATGACACAAGTTCTTATGGAAGATTCCACTGGACACCCTACAAAATCAACTTTGAAGTTTTCAACACATTCTGCCATCATGTGCAAGTAAGGCAGTGAAGTATCCAGTTATCTTTACTGACTCATGAAAAATATCCAGTGAAAAGAAAAGTTACCCAGAGACACATTCATTTCCACCATGCACAGCACAATCCAGCACATTTTCTATTTATCCAAGTACAATTATTGCATTGCCTTGACTCTACCAAAATTTTTTGCCTATCTTGGACTAAAATAGACTGTGTAGATCTTTCCCTGTGCTACAATAATCTAATCCAAAATCTGGGCAGACCTGCTTAACCAATAGTCCTCCTGCACATGCAATAAATCCAAAGTCTCAATGGTGTTGGCTGCTCCAGCTCTCCTTAACTCCTTGTTTTCTGCTCATAATGCTCATTTTCTTTACTGTAGAAGTAGTTTATGTGTTCATTCCTCAGCACAAGAATGACCACACCAAGTCAGTGCAAATAACCAACTCCCACCACCTCCAGCAGTGACCAACAGAGAAATCCAGCTGGAGGATATGAATGTGAGACCAGCACATAAGTAGCTCCCTACCTTGTTCTCCCAGCTTCAAGAATTTTGGTTTACAGAAGACCCAGATTTTTTCCTGCTTCCCACAGTTTCCCAGAGTGGTGGTGATTAATGCTGTGCAATCTTGTCCCCTGCATTGCCACTGAACAGGACAGATGCAGCCGAGCAGACTTTCAATGCCAGCACAGCCGATAGCAGCACAGCCACACTGGTCATGCCCCACGACAACTCTCTTCTCATTCCTCCTGCTACCTCTCAGCCACATCAAGGAATGTCTCTTGGACTGGCTGAGGCTAGGGAAACCTGTGCTCAAACCTCTCTGCTGTAGTTGGTTTCCTGTGCAAACGGCAGCGAGGCAATTCGGGATCCTTATTTTGGCAACGTAAAGATAGAGGCTGCTGCACAATTTGGACAAGAAAAGTCAGGTTCCCTCTGGAATCTCTCTAGAAGAACATGTTTCTCTCCACTGAATTACAGCTGAAATTCCCTTTGAGTCATCAGCCTGCAAAACAGCATAAGGCACTGTGCTGACTCCCCAGAGCTGCTGAGGAGGAAAGATATTAAAGCCTTCCAAAGTTCAATTATGGTGGTGCAGAGGTGCAGGCAGCCTTTGTTGCCCTTCCAAAGGCAGATGTGTAGAAGGCAAAGTGAGGCAGTGGGTGGCATTTTGTCCTGTGAAAAAGCCAGGTCATTCTCATGCTGCCCCTTTGCCCCGTGGTGAGCAAACAGACTCTTCCCTTGTACTCCTGGGGCTACAAAGAGGCCACTGAGCTACACCTGTACCTGGCTCTGGCTGACCCCTGCTGACTCCACACAACACAAAACCCTGATTTTGTCACACTTCCACCTGTGTCTTTGCTCTTTCCTACCTAGGTCCACCATCCCAGCAGATAAGCCATTTTTGCCACGCTGGGGTGGGAGTAGAGCAGGAGGGTGGCCAAGGGAACAGGGGAGAGGGATTTGCTTTTAGCTCATTTCTCCTTGTCCCTAGCCCTGATGGAATTGTATTCTGCACACACACTGAAACATTAGCATCGGCTGATTTGGAAAGAATATTGGAAATGAAGTGATGGCAGAGTAAATGTCAATGCATTCAGTGTGACACAGTGAGCACCAGATCTTAAACAGCTTCATCATTGTGGCATTTACTGTATCCTGAAATAATATTAATCCCACTGTTGTCCTTCTTGATGGAATCATCCATGAATATGGTTTATGGGACTGGCCAAAGTGCTAATAGGTTAAAAGAACAACCTATCCAGTGTTCCACTAAATTAAGGTCGCTTCATGGGATTTAATGAAACAAGTACTGTGTGGGATTTCAAAGGACGTTCCTGTAATTCATGTCTATTTAGGGCTCCTGCTAACCAGAAACCTAATTTCTTTGAGTAAAATAGGTTTTTGTGAAGCCTGGCCATGTGAAAAAAGCTTTAAAGGGCAATAATCAGAAGACCTCATCTGTAACACTTTGTTATTTCAGATGAGTGTTTTGAAAGTTTGGAGGATGGAGTTATTAAAAAAAAAAGAAAAGGGGCAATGAAGAAAAAAAAAAGCCAGTCTGCAAATTAATGAGAGCAAATATATTACTGCTATTTGTCTCTCAAAGATGCATGAACAGTTAAAGTACACCATTAAATTACAAATTAAGTGTAGACACTTAATAGGCCAGATACCATCTCACAAAATAAATAAGTAAATTGGCTCCCATATGCCCAATGAGGAATTGAAGCTCAAAAACTGTGGGCAAATGGCATCACCTAAGGCCACTGCTCAGAAAGAGAGGCAGTATTTCCTCCTCTTTCCAGAATGTAAATGATGAATGAAATTAAGAATAGATATGCCACTAGAGAGAGCAAAGGGAATAAGAGACAGAAAATCTTTGTTTACTGAAACTAGAATGTGGTCAAAACATCCAAGGTGTTATATGCTCCTATAGAGTTGGACCTCTAATTACCACCACAGACCAAAATTTTGATCACAGACAAAAAAATTCACAATTGTCTCAAGGAAACATGAAGTGTTTTCATACTTTGGAATGCTACAATCATCTCAGTATTCCCCAGAAGTCCAAAACAAGCTAAGAATTAATGGCCACATTAAATTTCTTACTCTTAGATTCAGATCTTTTGTCATGTTTTCAGGATTCTGGAAACAAACTGCCATTATCTGTACTAAAGCCATGAATATGTGCTGTCAGGAAAAGAGGAGGAGGCACACTGCTTGAATTTTGTACCTTGGTGACTCATCCCAAGGTCTTGAAAACATCTACTGCTAGTGCAGGCTCTTTGAAGAAGCAAAATCAGCAACTTCAACTACAGCAGATTTCTGCAAGCTGCAAAATAGCCATAGCTCTGCAGCCCATGAACCAGCCCCAGCTGGACTCTGCTACAGAAGATGCTGCAGGGATAGCAGTTACTTATCAAAGAATCATGGAATGGTTTAGACTTGGAAGGGACCTTAAAGATCCTCTTGTTTCAACCCTCCCACCATGGGCAGGGGTACCTTTCACTAGATCAATTTGCAATGGGGTCCATCCAACCTGGCCTTGAACATTCTCAGGGATGGGAAATGCTACTCCTCTGCTTTCCAACCTCCCACATGCAGCTCTTTACTTTCCCAATATTTTATTTCCCATTTCACACCATCCCAACAGTAGCTCTTAAGTCTTGATAAAGCAAAATTCTCACATTGCCAAGAAATTCCTTCTCTGACTTGCCCACAGAATGTAAGAGAACACTTTTGCCAACTTCCTGAAATTTAACATACGTAACTTTTAAATCCAGAAGCTCAGTGTTACCAAAATCAAAAGGCACCTCTAAGACCTCAGTGGCAGAAATCAGTGGCCATATCTGGAAAAATCTCTGGATCAGCTACAGACACAGCATGCTCTGCCTGCCAGCCACCACTGCCTGTCCACACACCTGCTTTGGAGATAAGCTCAGCCCTGACTCGTCAGGCACACCCAGCATGGCACATGGAGATTTCAGGCTGACTGTTTTGTGCCAAAAGGAAGTTTTTTTCACCTGTGCCAAAGGGACAGCCTGCATCCATAGGCATTATTCAGATTTCTCACCTTTGGAAGGCATAGGGCTCACCCAGTCAGGCTTAAGGGTTAAGGGTTACCAAAATTGAGTTCAGAGACAGGACAAATGGCAATGAAGGTTGTAACTTGAAAGAGGGTTACAAAAAAAATGTAATTCCAAATTTTACTTACCATAGATTATCTTCTTAGTATCTCTAGTATCTACTAGGCAGAATCCTCAAGGCACACTTTAACCTTTAGAGACATGACCTAGACTTTGGGTTCATCTCCTCAGAGGCAGAGACTGACTGGAAGTGAGACCACCATATATCATGTCTGCCTGACAGAATGAAACACACAGCTATCACAAGAAGAATAAAACCCACTCTTGAATGTGTCTGCATTGTAAAAGAGAGAGGGAAAAGCTTGATTTATTTAAACAGTACTTAACTAACAATAAACACTATGAAACAAAAACAAACTAATGCTTAGCCATTAAAGCATCCACTCAATAGCCCATCTGTCATATTGTTAAGACCTTTAGAAGTTGTTTAACAAAATGTTAAATAAGATGACATTCAGCAGCACAAAATGCTTGACTGGCTAATGCAACAAAAAGGGGTTGGCCTGCTGGTGTTTGATATACTGCTCTGTGCTACAGGCTGAAAGCACTGGAGCACACGAGGGGGCTCCCAGGCTGTCACTTTTTATCTCAGTGAGCAGTGCCAGAAAAGCCCAGAATCACCACAAGCCAGCCTCAGCAGCGTCATGCTGGATGGCAGAAAGAGGAAGAAAATCCTAATGCAGATAGGGAAAAGAAAGGAAATAAAAAGTACTATATAAGAAGTAAAATAGGAAGCAGAGGCAACAAATTGGCTAATGCCAGGAAAAGGGGAAAAAAAAGCCCCAAATTATCATATTCCTAGTGACCCATGTGTGTTTCAAATCTAGTTGTTTGTGGGTTTTCTCTCAACCACCTCCTAACTTCTACATTCAGCAGTAAGGCTTGATGGATGTGGTATGAAAATACTCCAGATTGGCCATGATAGACTATTTAATAAATATCTAACAACTGTAAAGGTGGGTGCAGTCCATTCAAAAACACATATAAAGTTTGTTTGTTTCTTATATGGGAACAGATTTTTCTCTTTTGAAAATAGTGACTCCCATGCAATATGACTTTTTAAGAACTGATTGCATTGATGCCAGAGGCTTGTACAGCTCCAAATCTATCATCAGGCCTAAGGCAATACAACTAGGCAAGGGAAGCAGTCAGTTGGGTTCCTGCTGTCGTTGAAGAATAGATATTATTTTGCCCTGATAAAAAAAAAAAAAAAGCCTCTTTCCTAAGGAAAAAAAAATCCTTCCTTTCAGGTCTGCAGAAGGAAGAAAAGGGATAAAGTATTCAAGTTTAGACACGTAACAGTTTTCACAAGGCACTACTGGACATCTCTACTGTCACAGATTATGTTCCCCAGCTCCAAATATCACTAACAAAAACAGGAATCTGTGAAAAGCAAATACCAACATGAGAATGACTGATAAAAATAAGAGTGACATTTTCATTTACAATTTAAATCCTTCCTCTGGGATTACAAATATGAAGCTTTTAGGCTGGTATTGACACAGGGACACCCCTGCTAGTCACATCAGTACAGGAACACCTTGTGAAACTCTAGGGCAGAATGTCATAGCCTAGAGAGCTTAGAGATGTTTTCACTGACCCTCAGGGGTAGCCCAAGACACGTCAGGATGAACTATGATTTAAAAAAAAACCAACATTCCCAAGTAGCTTATTGATTTAGAAAGTACTCCCTCTGAAAATATACTTTTAATCAACTGTTATTTCATACATCAGAACTGAAATACAGTAGAAAAGAGGAATTCAGTATATGTTAGCCTGTCTAGATAAACCTGACTGACAAATGCAGAGAAGGTACCATGGCTGCTAACAGATATGAAAATTGCAAGCCCTGTTCCTGCTGTGATTGATAAACAGATTTCTTACCTGCTACGAACACATAACTAAGAATAAATGCTAAAAAAAACCCAAACAAAAAACATTGTTTTCCCATCCTTAAGTATATTTTTAGAAAGAGAGGAGAAAAAAGGAAGAAAAAACCCAACATGCTGTGCACGGCTGGCTCTAGAACCAAATCAAGTGCCATGAAGGTGCTACTCTCACGTGGAGGCACATTAAAGTATGAACCAGATGCAAACATAGCTTCAGTCACAAGGGAACCACACAACCCTTTTTCCTCTCAAATGTCCTCCCACAGCCTGTTGCTTTAGCAAGGCTCATTCCAGAGAAATAAGGGGAAAACAAGCAAGACCACAACAGTGTTGTGTTGATGCAGTGAGTAAAATAACAGGGTGTATGTATATGTATCTGTACATGTGTATATAGAATTTTTTTAAATTTCTTTCTCACTGAAATTATCTTGGCTGTCAGTAAAGAATACTTACAGTAACACCCCAGAATGAGCATTTTAGCATTTTCCAAACTAAGAGCTCTAAAGGTCAGCCTTCAGCGATACCAAATTCAACACAACTGTGACTGTGTCACCACTTGGGAAAGGAGGGGGGGTTTTTCAGTAAAACATATGGCAACAGCAGTTTATTTTATCACATTGCTGTGTTGTTTTGAAGTGAGAGAAGGCTTGTGGCGAGAGACAGTATCTTTTATTAGACCATCTATTATCGTTTCTTCCCTGCCCTTTTAAAAGTAGTTTATTTTATGGGTTAAGGGTGACTAGAGCAGAGAAAAGAGCTCTGCTGTAGTACTCACAGACAAGAGCAGAGAAACAGAGATAAAAAGGGAAAATAAAGAAGAAATAAAGACAGCCTGATCTATTCAAAAGCTGGCATGTGAGGGTTTTATTAAAAACATGCTGGCAGAGTGAGAGGAAAGAAAACAAGGGGGGAAAAGACTCATCCTATACAATGAGTATCTGTCTGACAGTACAGACTGACTCTAAGAGCTAATCCAAAACTCCAGCCAGGTCAGCAGAAGAATTCTCTCAGATGCCAGTCCAGCCTCTCCTGTATGCAGTTTTCAGTTACATGAATACATCCATGGATATTCAAGTGAGAAAGAGGATTTTAAAGTCCATTTTAGACTTTATAACCCTTCCAGTGCAAATTATGTAGAGGAACGCCAGGTAGTTGCCTGGCAAATATGCAAGACAAAGGAGAAAAGAACACTGTGTTTGCTTTTTTTGGTTTTTCCTCCATTTGGGGACCCCCAAGATATATACAGCAATCAAAGCCTTCTAAATCCAAGTTCACTTGAGTAACACCACGCAAGGTAACAGGAGAGTGCCAGCATGTGGAAGCTGTTCTGCTACAGCACCAGGGAGATCCTGTCTCCTACTGCACATTCCCTGCTTGTATGATCATTAGTTAACTTCAAAGAAGCAGCTGACAACCTTCCACAGTGACTGAAGAAAGCTGAAAAGATCAATTACAGAAATGATCAGTATGCAAAATATACCCAGGTTCTGCAGCCAGCTATTCCTTGGAAAGGGTATCAGAGGCCAAACAAAAGGATAAGTAAATAATCCTAGCCTCTGTTTTCATCACAAACAGCAGGCAAAAAGAAACCTTTAAGGATATTAATTCTATTGGAAACACGCTCCTCTTCTTCTAGCAAATACATTGCACTGAAACTTAAAAGAAGCTTTAAAACTTGAAAATAAGAAAACCTATCCCATAAATGGACAAATTTGCTTCCTTGGCAAATTAGTCATCCAACTAACCAATTTCTTTGTCTTTAAAGCACTCCTGCACTCATCCAAAGCCATCATTAACTGTACCTGTGGTTTCTGTTCCAGGCACAAATACATTGTGACAATGTACCTGCACAGCATTAATATTATGGTTTTGCAGCTGTGGCATATTTAGCAACTGTAAATACCATGTTCAGGACCCTACAACACGGATGTCAAAAAACAAAATGCCAGCTTTTCTATAATGGCCAGTTTTCTGAACCCCTCTCAGCATGCTCAGTAGTTTCTCAACAGGATTGTGCCCTTTGTAGCAATTGGTGGGTTTTCACATTGGTTACAATGCGAGATGTGACCAAATGTGTGTTTTACTGTCTAGGCAAGGTGTTAAATGGAGCAGTGCTCTTTATCTTCTCCAGCCCTGATAACTCCCTCCCTGGGGCTATCTTAGCTAAGGAGCCACCCAGGTCTCCCCGAGTGACTCGTGGAACTGCATCATCCCACCCTGAGATGCTCTGCCCAGGGGGAGGAACCAAACATTCCTACCTGGATATAATCTGAGGTTCAGAAGAGCACAGGCAGCACCTACCACTGGATTCCCAGAGCACAAGAGCTCTTGATAACCATCACTGGACCTCCAGAGAAAGACTTTTCTGCAGGATCTCTGCTTTGACAGAACCACATCCATCACACCATCACTGCAGCCACAGTTTAATCAGGCTGCTACCGTCACCTTGACCAACAAAGAGGGTGTCAGATCATATTCTGACTCTTTGAATTTAAGTGTTTCTGTACTATTGCCTTTATTGCAATTTTCCTATTAAATTGTAGTTCTGACTTGGAATCAAGTCAATCAAATCTGACTTGGCTTAGCTCTTCTCTAAATACAAGGGGGAAATCTGGTTTATAAATGCATTAGGCAACTACATTCCTTACTCATATCAACTACTGCCGCTGCACTAATAACCATGGAGCTGCACAGCAGAGGGTCCAGGGTAAAATACCATGCTATTAGGGGCCAGGAGGTCTCATCAGTCCTCCCTTAAGGGGAAAAGAAAAAAAAGAGAGAGATTGAAATGTGAAAAAACTAAACCCCAACTGCTATGACTATATCACTTTGTTCATCTCTCAGGAGACACCTACAAACCACACAACAGGGCATTTATCTATGAGACTGTTTGATTCACACCATTTCAGATTTGGCAGGATTGGTACACAGCCTCACCCTTAAACTTTAAACCAGATGTGCAGCAACTGATGAAAAGTGCCTTTTCCCAAGCATGTTCTTTCTTCCTGTCGAACTACTTGTTTGAGAGATAGGTCTGCTGAAAGGCTACTGAACTACACAGTTAAGGAAAATGCACAGAGAGAGGAGCTGCATCTCTGACTGAAGCAGAATCCCTGTCAGCCACAGAGAAGCTGTGCTGCTGTTAAACATCTGATTAGTTTATTCTGCCAAACATCTGAGAGCATCATTAGTCACACAAATGGTTTGAATTATGATCAAATGAGCTGAGTAACCTGCTGCCATGAAACTCCATGAGTGCTGTTTTCTCAGGTCTCAACATGTGTTACTCGGTGTGAAGCCGTGTCTCCTGGCTCTACTGGATGGCTCATGCAGGCCAGGGTTTAGAAGTGCCCTTTTCATCCTAAGGACAACCCTTCCTACTGAATTGTTTCACCTGAAGATTGCCCCAGTATATATGTCCACTAGACAAGAAGAATTAATGCAACATTTTCAGACATCTTTTGTCACTGCACTATCACACACTCTTTTTGTTGGCAGGTATAGAGATGTGTTGCTGTCTATTTTTTTAAAAACAAAACTAAAACCAGATACCAAATCACATTTCCCTGATGATTTGAAGCTCAGTGGTGATGAAAAGGAATTTATGAAACCAGTTTGTTATTTTGCCAAGACAGGACCAGGCTATCTCTACCACAAGAGAGAGTACCAGCACAGCAACCATAAGATTTACCCTCCTCCTTTACATTTTGCTGTAACCAAACCATTTGTAGCAAAGAGGCTCTGACATAGATCAAAACACATCAGCTCAACCTAATTCCAACAGAAAAAAATATTAAATGCCAGTTTTTCAAAGCATCAGTCCTCCTGTCCTCTCTCACTTTTGAAGGCTGACACCTGCTGTGATAATTCCCAAGAGTGAGTAAATCCCTGTAGTCCAGCAGATGAGAGAATCCTGTATAAGCAAAAACATCATTTTCAACTTATATTTCCACTACTGTGTGTCTAAACTCTTTGCTCAGAAACTAAAGTACCCAGATAGATTCACACAGAAATGTGGGAATCCCCCATATGTAT
The DNA here is from genome assembly GCA_003676055.1 of Chloebia gouldiae. NCBI lineage: Eukaryota > Metazoa > Chordata > Aves > Passeriformes > Passeridae > Chloebia > Chloebia gouldiae. The sequence continues at coordinate 2,867,828 of QUSF01000008.1, forward strand.
TTCCCTTCGTGCTGTGAAATACTTCACTAAACAGGAGTTATTCTGTACAGAATCAACACAGTGGGGAAAATTCCTGCTGTTCTCTGTTCAGTGACACTGAAATATTTTATCCTGAGATACAGAAGAGTGTTTCTGTACACAGTCTTCCCCAAAATTATTGCATGGAAAGGTATCAAGAAATATACAGGCATGCTGATGAAAGATTTGTTAGAATAGCCACAAATCAGTGCGTTCTTTCTTAGTTCTACAAATTCTGAAATTAGGAGTTTTGTTCTCCCCTCTGGAAATAAACTGGTTTATAAAATCTGAAGGGGAGAAATTACACAAATGCACTGCTGCGACCTGGAGCAGTTACACTCATTTAGCCATGGCTCAACCATCAAGAAGCTCCACACTCATCTGCCCTGTCAGCACTGCCAGACAAGAAAGAAGCATCCAGGTTCATTCCAGTTAGTGACCTGTGATTTTTTCTTCATTCCTGTTTTCAAACACTTCCTGAAGAGAGAATCTGAACTTGAGTACAGCCAAGCCAGATCTACAGCAAGCACCTGCTGAAATGCTACAGATGTTATTTTGTGTCATGTGATAAAATCACAACAAACACTACTAGCTTCAACAACAGTGAGGGCAAGATTTAATCATAATTGCACCCATGGTTTGGAATTTTCTGAGTGAGAAAAGTCTTCAAGTTAAACAAGTAGTTTCAGGAAAAACATTTCCATTCAAAAAATTTTCATTTCTTCCTTTTAGGAGAATAAAAACAAAACTATTCAGTTCCAAGGGAGATATACTTATTTGAGTTCATCTGAACTACTGCAGTGCCTCATGGCATTCCAGTTTTCCACTGACAGATCACATGTGTAACGTGTACTTGGAAAATATATCAATTAGTACACTGATAATAATAAACATAATACAAAAATACCACTTTTCTTCTGCCAGGAATCCTTTTGTTCAAAAATATGCTTACAGATCATGTTTAATTATTACAGCCTGACATAATATATTGGGGGAAGAAGTATATCACAAATAAATAATGTATTTATATGTTCCAACAGCTCTTACTGTATGAAGACAAGACAGAACCTCTGTGGGACTAACACCTGCAGGCTCCCAGCCCACAGCAGCAAACCTGCACCAGTCAGTGAAATCATTTGACTCATTCTCTGCCATAACACCTTTTCCTATTTTTGATGAGGAGACACTTCACAAAAAATAAAACCACTGATCTTCATATTCCAGATTACCACAGAAAAATAATGGTTTTCCCCACTGAGAGACAGGTGGAGTTACTCGGTAGCTCCCCTTTGCACAAACTCACCCTCTCAGATTTCTAACACTTTCATTTCCCAGCTCATACAGTTCACTGCAATTGAGATATGATTGTTTTCATTAATTAGAAGAGATTAGCAATGATAAAGTCCTCTCCTGACAGAAATAAAGGCAGAATCGACAAAATTATGCCCACTTAAATATGGAATTAAAGAGCAACAAATGCCTTGCAAATTTGCCACTAATACGTTTTCTGCTCTTGCTGAGTGTTATTGTATTTATGGATTTACTATGGCTTCCAAGATGATAACTGCAACTCCTGTTTTTATGAAAGGACATCTGGATCAGGCACATATCCAGAATTAGTATTCTTCCTGCAGCAGAACTCCAGCATCTGTTCCATATGCTATCGTATCTTGTATATTGACTAACTTCCAACAGAACTGGATTTTGCAGGGTTTACTACAGTGCTGAGAGAGTGCTCATCAATATGTTTCTCCACTTAGAATTCAAAACCCTACTCAGCATTAAGAAATACAAGCTTACAGCTTTTTTTCTCCCAAGAAACCCCTGGCTGTGCAGTTCTGCACACTGTCACAGCCTTGGCACTGCTGTGGCTACAGACAGCACACATCAGTTTTTGTCTGCAGTGCCCTTAAAGAAGGCTGCTCCAAAGTTTTCAAATGGAGTCCTAAAATATGGGGGCATTTTACCATCAATAATCTGTAACTCCTTAAAGGCATATTTTCCCTGCATAACATTCTTCCCTGTTTTCTTTTTGATGCATCTGAATGACCTGGAGCAAATGGCCAGTTCTAAGCAGACTGATAAATTAGCAGGGTCTAGATAGAGAATACCATACTGAGGAGAGATTACCAACAGAACCTCGAAGAAAATCATTTTTATAACTTCCCTTAAGATTTTTTCTGACCCTATAGCAAAGCCTCATTACATTTCCCAAACTTCATATGTTCCTTTACAAGTATCTCTTTTTAATCTGGCAAATAATCAGATTAATTCCTTGTTTTTTATCTTCCATTTTCTTCAGCCTTTCTGGTTTTCCAGCATAATTTATTTCACCTAAAAAGTTTCAAGGAGTGGAGTTGAAAGTTTTATATCAAGAACACCTTTCAACATGCAGTAGTTCTACAAATTAAGATTCCCTGCAGACAGGTAAATGTGCCCATGCTCTCCTATGTACCATCTTTTCCTTCACATATTTCCTGTCTAGTAAAGTTACTCCTCAGTTTTGTTTTCTGTTTTGCATGTTAAAAAAATTGATTTTGGCTTTTGGAGACTTAGTGGTATTATCATGTTCTAAGACTTAATGCTGTTTTCCACACAACATCCATTATTCCACCACATATCTACACTCATCTGACACTCACCAGCCTGTCCTTAATGTGGTCTGAAACACTTTGCTCCATGAACTGTTCATCAACAGTTCATCAAACGTCTTACCTTGATCTCACCCTCTGTTACACAAAACTTACAAGTAAGTACTTGTGGGTGTATTGAGGAATTCAAATGGATCACTGTCACACCTACATCTTGTCTCTCCTGCTTGAAGACAAATGTAAGAGAAATGTTTCATTTACTCTTTTTTTTTTTCTTTCTTTCCCCTAGAAAGACTTGACAGTAAAGGGAATTTTTAAAGGTATTTTCAGCTCCACCAGGGATTTTGTTGAGCAGTGAATCATAAGACATTTTTCTTCTCACCCACATAGTGCAGTCAAAGTGCAGCTTGTCTTTTGGTCACCAATTTCAAACTGCTCCCAAACGATTTCTGAACTAGCTTGTCCACTGCTGCATCACTGTCACCAGAGTTCCCCCCACCCTAGAACCGCTCTGCGTTGTGCCTGCACACAAGGAAAACCAAGGAAAATGTACCTTGTTTGGGCTTTCCATCCCTTTCTCCCACATGCCACTTTTATGTATTTTTCTTCTTACCAGACCTTTGTCAAATTTATTTCCATTTGCCTCCCCCAAGTGTTTCATGTAGCCTGCCTGCTGCATGCTTTAAGGCTTCCTCCCTGTTTCACTGCACACTTTTCTGCCCTCTTGACAGACAATCTGTGAGTGGAGCTTGTATCAAAACACAACCACTAATCTTTTGCTACTTTCTTTTGTCCTCAGTAAAAGACATGCACCACACATCCCATACATTGATTCCTCTTTCATCAAAACCTCCTAGCAAGTGTGGGAGTATCATTACAACTCCACTTTGGGCTCCACACATATTTAGTCTGTCAGCAGCCAAAAAAACCAAAATCTGTTGAAAATTGACTATCACAGCATCTATGTACACCAGCCAAAATTTCCAAACTTAGCAATGAACTTCGGATGTCTCTAGTAAATTGCCAACAAGTTGCCCTCCAGAAGCTGAAAGAAGGATGCCACACATCTTCAAGTTCTCTCAGCCCCATCACCTCCCCCAGTGAAGAGTGGGGCTACATGACAGCAGTTCCCACCAGCAGTGGTTGTGTTTCACTCTTACACTGTCAGAGAAAGCTGAGAGTGCATGGTGTGTCTCATCAGCTTCCCAATCACCTTCTGCATGCTGGTTTTGCTAAGGTTTGGGGCTGCATTTTTTTTTTTCATGTCTTTTTCAAACAACTTGGTCTTTTACTTGCCATTCTGTTTTATTATAATTATCACTACAAGAGGAGTAACCTGGTTAACTGAAGCCTAAATCTCATCCGCTGCCTTCCAATGCACGTTCAAAAAGCCAATGTTTAAATATTGCTTGTCAAGGCGTGGGATGGCTTTGTGGAGTTCATCACGCCTTTTTGACCTTTTTTTCCTTTTATTTTTTTTTGTTTTGCTCTGCACCTGCTGAGGTAAAAAGGCCTGCAATGGAAGTGTTTTCACCTCAATAGGGTGGGTGGATTATGTAAACAATTGTCTGGAAAGAGGGTCCTTGGCAGGTCCCATGCTGTCAGACAACAATTGTGACTGCTTGCATTTCGAAAGTCACGCTCAGATGGTTTCATCTGAAACCCTGTGGGTAATAGTAGCCTTTTGAGGTTATGATATCTCTGGATGGAATTCAATAAAAGAAATTCACTTTCAATTGAAGCCCTGGAACATTGCCAGACTGCCCCAACAATGAGATGCCTCTCCAAAGAAAATTGGACCGATCACCCCCCCCCATTTTTTCTCCTCCCCTTTCCATTCCTCTCTTCATCTTTATTTGTGCTTTTAACCTCGTTTGTGGGTTCCTTTTTTTGATATATTTCCTTTCCCAATAAGTTTGGGATCCTGAAGCCTTAAAAAAAATAAATAAACACTTGGGACTGAAAGAGTAGAAGCCAATAATAGAGAGACAGAGACTCCCACAGTGGCAAAGACAAGTTGCTCTCAATAGCTGACCTTTGCCACATATGTGAAAGGAAACAGATCAGAACCTCTGCTCTGGGTGAAGGGGGGATATTATTCCAACCACCAGCCTCCTTGTTGAGAAGGCTTGTTAAAGTACTTATTTATGTCTTTAGTTTAAGGAAGGGGAAAAGCTCACAAAACCCACCTCATTTCCAGAGGCAAAAATGTTAGCTTTTTGCTAGGGTTTCCATTCATGATAACTTGGGATATGTTTTGTGCTCTTTTGCTTTGTTTTGGGGTTTTTTCAGTTTTCAATTATTTTCTTTTTTTTTTTTTTTTTTTTTTTTTTTTTGCATTTCACGCCTTTTCTTCCCTGGCTTTGGCAGGTGTTGCAATGGTCTTCTCTTGGTTTTAATCATCTCTAAGCAGATTGAAGAGTGTGCATAGTTGGGAGGCAGAATAGGAATGGAGATGTATAAATCTTGTGAAAGTAATAATTTTCTCCAATATTTTCTTCATCAATGATCTACCTCTAGGGCAGTTACTACTATATGTGATTTTCATTTGATTTCCTGTCAAGTCAAACGGGCGTAGGAAATGCATTAAAGGAAATAAATCCCCATGTCTTGGAAACAGATCACTTTGGCAGGTTTTGTGCTGAAGTTCCTTGTGGTTTGCACTTGATTCACACTGGGCTGTAAATTCCTTCATTTGCTTCAGTTCTACAGTGATTTCTTTTTCTTACATTAGGTTAAGATTTCAAAACCAGTGGAGTAACAGCAATGTTTGAGTTAATAAAATCTGACCTGCTTCCTCTCCCTACAGCATTATTTGTCTTTTTATCTCTCCAAAGCTCACAGCCTACCCAGGTTCAGGTGTGGCCACGTGTCAGCTGGGACAACAGCCATGGGGTGGTTGGGGAAGAGGGTCATTTGTTATGCACATGGTGTTTTCTTCTCATCAGCCGCTTCAAAAGAATTGCAGGAGATGCCCAGACACTTTCTTTTACAAGAAAATCAAATTCCTGGCTCACAGAGATCCTTGGGATCCACTTGGACTTTTGAGAGAGCTGCCTGACTGTTGGCATCAAAGCTAAGTCTAGAGCACAAGCTTCTGAGCAAACGAGTTTAAATCCTGCTCTCTTTTCAGATTGCTACATTTTTAACTGTTCTCCCTAAACTGTTCTGTACATACTATTAAATAGAAGCAATAAGACTCATTTATTTCACAAGAGTAGCTCCAGCTGAAATTCCTTGCTAAGACTTGTACAAATTCAGAATGTCAGCATTAAACACACCCAAACCCAGTTTATTGCATACAATTCTTTAGGTACTGCACATACAAGCAGATGGCAGCTCTGGGTAAATTTGCATCCATAAATATTAAGTAGGGATTACACATCTCTAACATACAAGATTTTTCCACTGAGTTTCTCACAAGCACAAGGAAATTAAGCAACTGCTCCAAGTTCACCCAAGAGCTCAGTGACAGAGTGAGGAACAGAAAGAAAATTCTTCTCACCTCCCCTCTCACACCCAGCCCTGAAAATATGTTACCCCCTTAGAGTGAAGCTTGGTGTAAGAGACAGTCCCAGGCACTAAGGTGTCGAGAAAGGTATCAAGCAGGTACTGAAATATTTAGGTGCATCTCATGATGCTAGATTAAAAAAAAAAAAAAAAAACAATCCTCCTAGCTAGCAGTCTATCTGCTCTCCTTTTCTCACTATGTAAATAAAAATCATGCCTGTTCACCTGAGTGCAGTGGTAGTTCATGGAAGCATGTGCTGCTACCCATGTATTTGTCCTCTGCCTTTATTCTCCTGCATGCTAGGCTTGGCTATAGAACCTATTTGGACTACATTTTCTTCTTGTCATTGCATTCAGTTCTCTTCTGAAAAGATTTACAAAACCCACTCGCTTGTTTAGCTTTTATGGACCAAATGTTACTCTCCAGATTTTTGTCCTCCTATAGGAAATACTATTTATTCAAACATGAAAATATATTCTTACTACCTGTATAGTGCAGAGGAGTTTTCATGGACCAATATTAGAAAATTATTTTTTAAAAAATACCAAGTCTAAAATCATTGCAGAATTACTCTCTTACCCTTTTCAGTTTTGGAAAGATTTTCACTTTGCTCTGAGATAACAAAGTAAATTCAAAGCTTTACAGATAGAGCAGTTCATGAATATCCCATCACCCTATGATTTACCAGCCTTCATCTGAAATTTTTTCCAAGAAAAAACAAAACCCAAACAGTTGCAACAGACATATAAGGCAACAAATGTATTTGTGCTTTTGAAGCAATTCAGACATCTGTAGTCTAATAATCTACTTTTTCCTGTAGCAATAATAGAAAAATATTCCTTGACAAGTACAACAGAAGGTCTAATCTGCAAAAATTAGACATTCTTCATTGTATTCTTAAAAAAGCATTTTTGCTACAAAAACAACCAGAATTTTCCATTGTTTCCATAGGTAAACAGACCAGCTTCACAGCTAGTAAAATTTAGATAGTCTGGTGCATGTACAGCAGCAGAAGTAAATGTAGGATAAATCCTGAAGTTTGGCATTACACAATTAATAGGTGCAGTCCTACTCACCAAGATGAAGATATTCTCTTCCCTTGCCAGCATGGACTTAATTTGATTCCTTAATCATAGTTTGATATTCATGGCTCTAACATGGATACTGCTGTGTGAGGATCAAGGTGTTTTACTCCTATATAATTTATTTTTTAATTTCAGCACATCTTCTTCTAGTTGACTATCCAGGGTGCACTATAAATCAAAACAAACATTTATTTACATGAAATAGCATCCATATTGCTACCAATAAAAATCACAATAGCTTGTCAAGTTGCAAACAAAGACCTCAAAGCCAAAGCAAGAATCTAATTTTTACATCCTTCTTTCTTCTGTAATTCAGGTTATTATCAAACAAGTTCTTTTCATAGCTGGGAATAATATATAGCCTTACTTGGAATGTATAACCTTTACTTTAGTCTCATAAACTAAGACAAATTCATTAGGAAAGCAGAGCTGTGAGTTCTAAGCTATTCAGAAGCAGAGGAGTCCAGAAGAAAATAATTTTTCTCTAGCCAAGAGAGTCCATAATGTCCCAGAATCCTGGATGGCAGTGAAATTTAGTTGTAGCATACAATACTAATCCTAAAATTTTAAAATCCCAAGAATTTGCAATCAACAGAACTTAATGGGATCCTACACTAGATGTTTCAGCTGTGGTCATGAGTCATTGCATGAGAAGAATTCCAATCCATCCCCCAAATGTCATGATTTTTTTTTTTTACAGGATTTTGTTCTAATAAGACTGGATTGTCACTTTGTGTTCCACTAAGTTCTCTCTCTCTTTTTTTTTTTTAAGATGGTCACTGCAGCATAGCACTAAGAAAGTAATTGATTATTTTAAGGCAGTGCAGAGAGTGCCCCAGGTGACCTTGCAAAGTCTTGGGAAGATTAACCAGGATAGGCAGGATATGACATTCATGATAAAGAACAGTGTTAATAAAAGGTTAGATGAGGAAAGAAAGATATGTGCCCCTCCAAAAAAAAAAACCTCAAAACATCTAAAAGCCCAAACAAAACACCCAGGTGGCATATGTCAGACTTCTGTGAGGGGATGCTTATTTTTCCTTCAGATTTTGACAAAAGTATGGTACACCTCTATTTTCCACTTCTTGAGCCATGTTTAAGTCAGCCTCCCTTTCTGCACGTGAAAACATGCTGCCCCAGAAATACTGAATTCAAGAACAATGTGCATTCAGTTGTCATTCCCACACTGCAGAGCTTGCTGTCTGCTGGGAAGATATCACAAGATAGCAAAGAAACTTCCAGTAAGTAAAACCAAGAGCAATCAAAAAACCACATTTTACAGACAGAAAATATTCAAACCCCAGAAAAATTTTCATTTTGTTCTAAAAACACAATCTGAAAAGAAATATTGCAAAAGAAAATCTATCCTACTTTATGAACTAATACTACACTGAAGAGTTTTCTGTCCTGTACTGGTGGATTTCCCCACTATTTTTAAATTAATTGCTCCTTCCCTATCAGGTCTCCAGTGCTGTAGGGCAGAAGAGATTTCAGCTACCCCTGCCCACATTGCCCCACTGTGCTCTTCAGCCACAGACAAACATTTGTTTCTTACCCAGCTGCTCTACAGGAGCCTGTCACTGAGCCCTCATTTTCCCTCTGTGCTTCCACTACCAAGCCCTTTCCAGAGAACAGAGTGGCCACCAAACAGCAATTCCAGGAGTGCAAATTGTCATCTCCAAGGCAAAATCCACTCTGCTAACTGCTCCCATGGATCACTCAAGAGCTGGTGAAAGTACTCATTGCTTCTACCACCATCTCCTGCTTCTGGAATTAGATCTCATCACAGTCTGGAGTGCTCTGGGGCCAGAAGTCTGAAATTACAAATTAAAACTTCCCATAGTAAGACAGAAGTAGAGCAACTTGCATTGGAAATTGTGCTTGAATATCCCGTGGCGTTTTGTAACCTCTCTCCCTTACAATGATTCACCTCACCATCTATACAAAATTCCATCTTCATTTTTTTTTAATTTATTAATCAATCTTCCCAATTAAGAACAGGAGAATGTTTTCCATACAAAAAAAAAAAAAAAAAAAAAAAAAGGGGTAAACAGAAAGTGCCTCAGAACTGTGCAAGCAGCTACAATGAACTGTATATTGATCCCATTTTGGGATGGTCACAAAGTCACAAAGTCTGCTCTCTATCTGCCAGGTAAAGAGTTACCAACTAGAGAAGAAGAGGGTTGTCACTAGCACTACTGACAAGAATTTACCTACAACCCTTCATGTTCTGTTCTAGGTGTTTCTGGCTTAAATACTCTGCCAGAAACAGCTCTGCTGGTCGCCTGGCTAACAGTGCAACTTTCACATCCCCTCTTCCATGCACAAGGGCAGGTAGCTCAATAAGTCAAGATGAATTAATTTATGTTTCCAAGAACATTTGTTATTTCATTATTTGCCCTCAGCACTTAGCATGGAGCTCCCAGCATACCTTGAATGCAAAGGACACCCTTCCCTTGTCGTGTTTATTGAGGGTGTGTTAGGCAATCCCAAAGAAAGTAAGCAGGAAAACTGCTTTCCAACGCTGGTAGGTTTTGGTTTGTTTGCCTCTTTCTTCCACCAGCACAAAATCTGAACCACAGGCATGGTGCATCTGGGAGGGCAGCTGTGGTGTGTAGTTTATATGGATGACTTCAAACCAGGGCTCACAAAGGTCTGTGGGGTTAAGGAGGAGGAAAGTAGGAGGGAAGTTTGAGGAGAGAAAATTAAAAAAAAAAAATTAAATTCTATGGATTAGAAATGTATGTTGAAGATGAAAGTTTATCCTTCCCTATTTATTTAATCCTTCCCTATTTATTTATATTATTGTGTTCCTTCAAGGGACCCTGGTTTCAACTCTAGATTTTGGCTGGAAAACTCTCCAAGCTTAATTTTAGTGAATTTATAAAACAGGACCCTAGGGATGAAGATATTATATTCTGTGCAACCTCTAAACTGTATGAATGACTAAGAAAAAATGACAAATGACAGGAAATTCTACCTACTTGTGAACAAATATTCTAGTTTAGAGATTAAGTAATATCTCAAGTGGACCTGAACTCTGGGCAAACATTGTGACAAAGACATTGCTCTCCTTCTGATTTTACTTGACTTGGGGATTTTCATCTTATTCTTTTAAAAAAGAAGATAAGTCAAGCAAGAGACCTGTATTTAATTTGACTGAGGTAGCACACTTATGAATATGAAGTGGTCTCAATTCAGATACAAACTGAAAAGTATCACTTGGATTCAAACTCATTGTTTGCTTTACAATCAACCAGGTTTGAAAAAGAAACTGTCCAAGATACTTTTGCAATATCTCTTCTTCAGGGGAAAAAAGTCCCCAAAATAACCTTTAAAGGCATAGCTCTTTTTTACAAGCAAACCCAGCCATAAATACCACACTTGAATCAAGAACCAAAAGCAGAGATCTCTTCAAGTCTTGCCATGAATCCGTACAGAACAGAATGCAGGCAGGATCTGCCACATGTCCCTGGGATTTGCTGGGGCTGCTGTGAGAGAAACCAAGTTCAGAGAGTCCTAGGATTAGTGTTCTGATTTCCCAGCTTAAAATACAAGAAGCCAGCAAAAGATTGTCTTCCTATCCTCTCCACCACACCATATTAAAACCCATACCAAATTACTCCTGACAACAAACCTGTCTGTTCTTCCTCCATTTACAACAGGCCAATGGAAAGGAGAAAAAACATGAAGAAGCAGCAGCCCACACAGTTGAGAATTCATCAAGAGTTCTGTGATGCTGGAGATGGACAGATGTCCTCCTATACTCTGTCCTGGTTTAGGGCAAATTTTGGAGGGAATTCCGTTTCAAGGAATGGCAAGGAAGGCTGGGTATAGTTTTTGCTATATCCACTGGTACGTGATGCACTCTGCTCCCTGCCAGACCCACGGGGAATGTGGGGGTATCAGGGCTCTCTAGCCAAGTGTCTGTAGCACAGGCAGACGTTTCCTGCTTTTCCTTCTGGATGACTCCAGCATGACAGCCAGCACAGAGACCTTCTGTGCTACAGCATCATGTGTTAGACATGATTTCTGTGATTTTGGGGAAGCTGAAGAAGTGAGAGTCCCTTTGCCACTTTGTTCCAAGGCACTGGGGAAGGATTTAACTTTCCTTTGACCTGCCATTTGTAGAGAGCAGGTAAGAGGATCCAGCTACCCCTTCAACAGGAAAGGAAGGCCAGTATTTTCTGGAGGATGCCTCCTATTTAGGTACCTCAGAAAAGGGGAAAAACCTCCACAACTTTCATCATCCAGGCATTCTAGCTGGCACTGGCTTTTTGAGCAAGGGAATCCTTGGTTTTTGCCTGCTTGAAAAATACTGCTGCAAATGCCACACAGCAAACACACAGAGCCAAACATTCATTGGAAACTGCTGCCTCTGGAACACTGATGAAAATCCAGCTGCCTGGCTCCTGTATGGCACTGCCACCTATTTCCCCAAGAGGATCTCATTTCACCAGAGAATGGGAATTGTGTGAAGATTGCCCTTTCTTCCAAGATTTTCTGTGTGTGCTTGGCCACAGCATAAGAGATGTATTTAAAAAGAGCAAATGGAAGCCATGCATCATCTGCAGCTTGCACAGCCAAATTACTCTGTTTACTGCAACTTCTGTGCCCAGAGAGGTTTCTTTTGTTCTTAAAATAACATCAGTCACTGCAGAGTGGCGACACAAGGAAACTGCAGATTATATATATACACATATATTTTGTCACAAGTCCTGGTGCTTGTACCTATTATTCACTTTAATCATCGTTTTAATTGATTTGCATATTACAGGACTGCAGCTTCTGTAGACCGATAAATATATCAATATTGGATGTTAAATAAGAATATTAAAAGGTTTCTCTAATGCATAAATTACTTCATGGCAAACAATCACTTCCTCTCAGATCATCACTATTGCAAATATAGAACCTTACCTGAAAGGCTTTTCCCTAATGCGTTTCCTAGTAATTAAAAAATTAATAAAATATGATTTACATTATGATGTTTTAATTGAAGTTGAGTAGCAGTGTGAGAATGGCATATTTTCTTAAAATATGAGTATTAAAACTTGGAGGGGAACATATCAAGCTCTGAGTTCGAATGTACTTCTTTTAATTTTGTTACTTATATCTCAGTAACCACCTCAAATTCCCAGCCAAGGTCAAAAACTCACAGGCCAAAAACTCTGCAAAGCTATCATAAGGAAAATGTCCCTGGCATAAAACAGCTTGCTTGCAAAAAAAACCACATGATGGAAAACAGGAAGACAAAACCCTGAGTATCATTATCTACACCTTGAAAAGCAGGGATGGAGATGTAGGCTGCTGGAAGCCAGGGAGTCTGAACTAGGGTAAGAAAATGGAACTGGATCCATGCTTGCAAGGGGAATATTTCTGGTACTAAAGGTCTCATTAATCTAGTGGAAAAGGCATGACAAGACCTCGTGGCCAGGAGCCAAAGCCAGGCAAGTTCAGAGACATGAAGGGTGCCCATTTCTAAAAAGGGAAAGTAGGCCATTAGAGTTCCAGCACTGGTACAGAGAGACACAGTGACTTCTCCAGCTCCTGGAGGCACTGAAATAGAGCTAAATGTCTGCCAAAAAGGCAGAGATTCTGTACACCGAAGGCACAGGCCAACTGCAAGAATCACTACTCATATTTCACAGTCTGGTCATACTTAATATCAAACTCTTCTGATTTTGACTGAGTCAAGAACAAACTCTCAAATTCCAACCTTTTATGTCAGCTGCTTTATTTCAGAGCTCACATAACTGCTGAGAGCACATCACAAGCTAGACAACAGAAAGGTACCACCAGCAGCTGCTGCTGTGAAACCACTCAGTGGAAGAGGAAGCAGGGCTCTATTTGTCAAAAATACCATGCCAACAGAACGTGACATTTCTCATATTGACAGCAGCTGACAAAAAAAAAAAACAAAACCATATGTACCTCACAATCCCTTCCTATCAGCTGGGGAGAAAGGATGTCCCTATGTCATTCCCTGAATTTGCACAGCAAAGGAGAAGACTGTCAGCAATACCATCACCTTTAAGAAGCAGCCCAGCACAGGTCTGGGCATTCATCATTGAGGTACAAATCAGGAATTAGCAGGTGCAACCCACAAATGCCTGCCTTACAGAAGGAATGGGAAAGCACTCAACAGGACCCAAAACCAAGATCTCTTGCTCAGGCAGTTTAATAAGAAAAACAATCTCTGGGTCTAGAGGAAAAATCGTGGCTTTAAGAAATTGAAGAAATTCAACAGGGGAGCTCCATAGCAGCAGAGTTTCCTCTCCCAATTCTACTGCCAGCTGAACTACCAACCTGTTGTGGGATCTTGAAGAGTCCTTCACTTCCCCAGGACTCTCCATCAGCCTTTGCATGCCTCAGGGAGCCCTGCATGGCTCTTGCTTTACATATGTGCCATGCCTGGCATAGCAGAGCAAGAGGCCCTTGGCATTTCCATGGTCCAAATTCTATTTACTGGCACCATTCACAGACCAGTCCTGGTCTAGCTGGCTGTCACCACACTGGGCTGCACAAGTCCTGCTATGGGAGACAAAAGTCATAGCAGTGCCACACCAGGGAGGATTGCTCACGTGCTGGGGAAAGGTGTTGAGCTCTTCTTTGTGCCAAACACAACGTTGCACCCCGTGCACTTTTCCGTAATGCTGCTGAAATCACAGAAACTGCTTGGCAGAGCTTGGCCTCAAAACTCACCAAAAGTCTCCTGTCCTATATGTGCCCTTTTTTTGGAGCAGCTGGATTGACACTGAGGGAAGGAAGAAAAAATGTAATACTGTGATACACGAGAAATTAGTCCTGGGGATCAATCTGAGATGCAGGTGCACATTTTATTATGGGACAAGACAGAGTTTCTATATTGCCATTGCAATAATGTGACCAGCCCAAAGAAATTTAAAAAGGGTAGGTTTTGAAGTCTGGTGGTGATTTTTAGGTGGTTTGGTTTGGGGGTTGTTTGTTTCTTCGGGGTTTTTTTGGTTTGTTTTTTTTTTTTTGTTCAATTGTTTGGGTTTTTTCCAGATGCCTGATCTTTCAAGCAGAGGAAAATTTCCTTGAAATGGCTTCATGATCTGCCATTCATGCAGCCCACAAGAAAAAGAGTTTGTGGTTTCTTTCAAGACAAGGTTTTGGACAGAGCTACTCTTAAAATACTGAGTTACTTTCTGCTCCAGTGCCTTGCAGCTCAGTTCTAAATAATGGCCACTGAATGAGAACAGGCAGAGAAGAAACAAGTTTTAATTAGCTGTACAGTGAGTGTCTTTGTCCCACAGATAGATTTGATTATATCACTGACAACCTTCACAGAGTTTGTTATCACATTACACTATACCATTCCTCAGAGCTGAAGATATTTTCCACATAGCCCAAACACCCTTGGCAGCAGTGAAAAAAATAAAGTTAAAAGTCTCTTCCAGATGTTTTGGTGGGATTCTTCTGTTTGACTGAGTTCCCTCAAGTGGGATGAAGCCAGGAGAGCTCAGTGGGGATGCTGCAAGCAGTGAGTGATTCCAGCCCAGATCTCTGCCACTGCAGTGGTCACAGGGTTAGTTTGTAAACCTGTTTATGCAGTTGTGTGTGGTACATGAAGTGTTTTGCCTTAATTCCTGAGAATACCATCTGGCAGTTACAGACCAATGTATTCTGCATAAACTCAGACAAGAAATATCACCACTGGTACTACCTGACATGTTGTGACCTTCAGACATCAGCCACTTTTAAAATTTAATATTAATTTTAAATTTTACGTATAATTTATATATAATTTAATTTTACATACCCTAAGTTGTCATAGAATTGGGCAAGCCATGGAAATAAAGCCTCTCAAAAACAGAGTGAGTTGTTTTGGCCATGACTTCAGCCCTTCCACTGAATTGTTGTGCACTTGTGAGAAGTACACCCAGTACTTGCTAGTGGCTTCCATATAGCACCAGGTAAGGAGAAAATCAGAATATGTTCTACAATAATATTGGGAACAAAACATTATTGGATCCAGCAGAAGGCTTTTTCTATGAAGGAAGTGGTCTTGCAAATGAGCATAAGCAACTTGGATCACTCATTTCCAGTTATTGCACCAGCCAAGAAGGAAGCCTTCCTGCTGTACTTAGATAAGTGGCTCTAATTTAGTAGGGCTCAGACAGCAGTGATTAACCACAGGATTCCTTCTCCCCTTCCAATTTGGGAAATGAGAAACTGCTCCACAAACTGTAAGACACAACAGATCAGATCCTCACAGCCCACACACAGTTTATACTGCAGGCATAACTTCACTAGGGGATTAGCTCCAGTTCACAGCAGGACAGCTGAGGGCAAAATCAAGCATTGCCACCTCATCTTCTCACTGCTGCTGGGATAGATGGCATCTTCACTGTGCTTGCAAGGAGGCTGGATCCAGACATGTGCTATCTGCTGTGAAACGGAGAGGTTGCAGGCTGCAAAACTGGTGATGAGCAGAGAATGAGCTGAAATGTAATAATTAGCAAAAAATTATTGGTTAATAATTAAATTAGTTGATAATATAGACATGTCCTAAAGGAGATCTGAGTCACATTTTCTTTATACTCATGGCTTCATCCCTCCATTGGCATTGTGACATCTCTGGAAGAAGAAGAAAATAATAGCCAGTAAAATCCCTGGACAAAGCACAAATTTCCTGCACTGTCAGGTGCATATTCCTTTGTGGGACTCAGGGAAAAAGATTTTCTCTTCTGTTCCCTGTACATCCAAATACAGATACACAAAGCTAGGAAATAAAAAAATTGACTTTTTACTGCCAAGTGTGTCCTGAGTTTTGGCTGCTGTTTATTCTCATGGCAGCACATCATTGTACTTCTTCACACACCCTTCATGAGGCTGGATTATTGTTGATTTACACACATTGGCAGGAAGACTGGGCAGACACCTCCCTGCTGAGGCATCCATTTCTGCATGTTTCCCACTTGAGATTCTCCAAATCCTTTTTTTCTGGAATTCAGTGGGGCATGAGCCACTGAATTCCCAGTAACTTTTCCCTCTAAGTGAGGCCTCATACTTCAACTCAAGGTGTAATACAGCACTTGGTGCTTCTGCTTAGTTTTTCAGCAAAACATGTCTTGTAATAGTATTAATTCTGGCATTGGGATAAAAAGCTTTTTCAGGATTTGAATACATGGTGTGTATGAAAATGGCTGAAGCATGTGATGACTTTTATTAGCAAAATCAGATTCCCTAAAAATGTCTTGTTTTTGTTAGTTCCTGAAGATCTCAACAGATGATGTTGCCTGTAACCAGTGGGGGTAGCACATGTTTGTCTCTTGTAAGAGGCAGCCAGGACAGCTATTCTGAGGGCAAGGACAGCATCCTGCCCCTGTCAGCCAGACTTGCTGTTTCTCAGAGAATGCAAGGGCACAGCATCTCTGATGGATACCTGACACACACACACACCCTCCTGACTGAACCCTGCTGCTGCAGACAGCACAGGCTGGTCCAGCCTCAACAGCTACAGAGATACAGGGGGTGTATTTGGGTTTACAATTTCCCCTCCTGCCTTCCTCACCATGGCTTGCATCCTGCTGGGTAGAATCCCTGGGACATCTGCCCCCCCAAAAACACACACCTCCTGCCAACAGCAGCAGAGTTGTGGCTCAGTGTTGGAGGACAGAGCTGCTGGAATGTACAAGCAGCTGTTCCCCAGCTCCTCCAAGGAAGAAGCTGGTGGAGCAGAAGCCTGGAGATGGCCTTCAGGCCACCAGTTGGACCTCAGGGAACATTTGTAGCTCACATCTCTGATGGTGCCAAGGCAGTGCAAGGGATTGTAACCACGTGTCTGCTCACATCTGTAACACACATACAGCATCTACTCAGGCTTTATAAATTAAGCTTTTATTAAAAAGGTCTGTTTATGAAGCTATTCTGAATCACGATCCTTTATCTCTAAGCAGAGGTTTTAAAATTTTGCCTTTTCACACAGTGAAGAAAGGAATTATTTTCCCCTCTCCTCCTTCTTCCTGGCACTGCTTTTTCCATTAACTCTTCTGCACAGCTGTGTCTGCCTGTTTGCATTAACTATTCTCTCAATCTTTCTCTCTTCCTGAAGAATCAAAAAAGTATTTTGGAGAAAACCAGATTTGAAATGAAGTCAACAGAAAAGCACCAGTTCTGGGATCATGCAGTTCCTTAAGCATCAGTTTGAAGCTATCTGCCTAACACTTATTTTAATTCCTTGGAGCAGACCTACTGATCTCCAAGACCAAACATTCATTTTCATCCTAGTGCTATGCATATTTCTTACTCTTTTTTTTTTTTTAACTAGAAATTACTGTGAAGAAAAAGCAAAGCATACAGCAAAGATCACAATTACAGCAAATAATTAACCACTTGGGATTTAATACACCTCTCTGCAAATGTTTCTCTCATATAAAGCCCTTTGGCACACTGACAAGTGAGGTAAATCAAACAGCAAAACTGTTTGGTCATTGCAAGGTGGGGGAAGAGGATTCAGCTGAGATGTAAATTCCAATTTCAAACTAAGGAACCCTTTCAGCCTTGTAACATCACAGAGCATATTTTAATAAACTGAAACACTCTAAAAGGTATGATTTTGCAACATCATTTGTTGAGTGGATCTTCAGGAACTAACAAAAAAAAAAGATATCTTTAGGGAATCTTACTTGGTTAATAAAAGTCATCACATGTTTTAGCCATTTTCATACACAACATTTATTCAAATCCTGAAAAAGCTTTTCATCCCAATACCAGAATGATTACTATTACAAGAAATATTTTGCTGAAAAACTAAGCAGAAGCACCAACTGCTATATTATACCTTGAACTGAGGTATGAGGCCTCACTTAGAGGAAAAGTTACCAGGAATTTTCAGACCCAGCAAGGTGATACTCTGAAACTCTTCTCAGCTTTAACACAGTTCCATTATTGCAGAATGGTTACAATATATTCTTTTGTTAGAGACCGGACGCTTTAAAACTGCTCCTTAACTATACAAAGAAATTTTTTATATCTCTTCCTCTCCTTTTTGCCCCCATTCCAGTGGTTTTGCCATTGCTTGTATTGCTGATTGAGCTTTTGTAAGCAGCACTTTGACCACACATTTGGCTCTTTACTTGATATCTCCCACATCAGAACATACTGCTTTGGCCTTCAAAAACAATTTGCTAGAAGCTAAAAATACTTAAAAATATATATAGCTGCAAAGCATTAGATTAATACTGGAGTACAGGAAATCAGAATGTTAAGTCTAATGAGTTGGCAGATGGTTCATGATCATGATAAATTTCATACTCTAGTTGACACATTTTCAAATGTTAATGTCCTCTAGAGGAATAAACTCTGTTGTAATGACTGGAATAATGGCTTCAAAGGTGAGCATTTGCCTTATTATTGTTTCAAACCCTGGCACTCAATGTACATAGGTGTTAGGCTAGGCACTCTACTAAAAGGAAATAATTAGCACAGCACAGTCAAAAAAGACAAGGTTTACAGAAAAGAGGTTGTGAAGATCTCAATCAGGGAGAGAACAACCTCCTTCATCAGTGTGAAACAATAGCTAATCAGGTACTGTACATAACACAGCAGACAGGCACTTGCAGGCATCCCAAGAGCCACAAAACTCTCCTGGATGATTGCAGCAAGTGTCTTGGTGGTTGTATGGCTGTGGTAGAAGCAAAACTCCTGTGCTTTGCTTCCTCTCTCCCAACCTTTCCCCTCCACACTCTCTGGGAGCTGGTTTGCCATGGGGAAGGAGAAAAGAAAACAAAAGAAAAACAAAAGAAAAACAAAAGAAACAAGGAAGAGGAAAGTTGTATTCATCTATACATCCAGTCTCATGGCAGCCAGTAACCAATGCAAGAAAAGCAAGCACTGAGAAACGAGGACAGTTTAAAGAATTTCCATTTTTGCATTGTGACAAAGGATTTGGATTTTTTTGTCTCGTGAACCATGGGCTCCATGGGCTGTAATGCTCCCACATTCTCTGCTCACAAACATGGACACACATGAATATTGAAGTCTGAGCCAGCCTAAACTCTTGCACAACACTGACAATACCACTCCTCCTGCAGAGCCAGCAACATTCCCTAGACTCCTTTTGTGTGGGTATACAGCTCCCCTCCAGGTATTTTCTCAACACCCAAAAATTCCCATGCACAGCCACGAAGCAGCATTCCCCTCTAAGGAGGCTGTTCTGCTTGTCCATCCAAGTGGAATTAACCCACTTTGCACCTAGTGATGATCCCATGGTTCACCAACACATCCTTCTGTCCTCCTTACAGTGTCTTGTGTTTTCAAGGTCATCATAATTTTTGCCTTCCCAAGAAGGGCAGAATCATCTGTTGAACAGCAGGCATGGCCTTATTTGCTCAGCTATTGCATAATCCTACCTTTGCCCCCATAACATTTCTTTTAAAGTGTCCTCTGTCAAGAGTCACTCTGCAATCAACATTGCTGACCATGTGTTATTAATTAAGTAATTTTACAAAATTAGAAATACAAATCACATTGTTTTCAACCAAAATAATGACCTACCAATTATTCTGCCAACAAAAATGACTTGTAGCTTTTGGCAGGTCTTTTCCCTTTGGCCATTGTTTTCTTAGTTATTAACAAGGTTACAGTTGGTCCTTTTGATTAAAAAGCTTTTTGGCCAGAATCACTGCTATGGGAAAACAAAACCTGAAATTCAATATGCTTCTAGAATTCTTTTGAAATTAGATCTCAGTACCAATGAGGGATGGAAGGTGAGGGGCCACAGGGGACATATTTTGTTAAAAAGAAAAAAAAAAGAAAGAGTATTTTGTGTTCTCTAGTCTTCCTGTAAGGCCCACACCATATTACTTAGGAGGTGATTGCAACAGCTTCAAACTTCTAAAAAATATAAATTAGGTTAATGGAGTTTACAAGCTGGGATAAGGCTTCATAGTGAGGTGTATCTCCATGACTCATTCAAGCCACATTATCCACACAGACCCAGAAGATTCTTTCAGTTATTATAAAGGTAAATTAAAATTAAATTCAGGACAATGGAATCCATGGCCTTCTTGAACCAGAAAAGAATTTATAAACATATGCAAGAACTATAATTTAAAAATTATTGGTTTTAATATGACCAAAACAACAACATAATTTAAGAACTTAATTTCAACACAACACCTGATTCTGCTAAACTTACCTACAAAATCTATCCTTGTCCTTTAGCATTTAGCACTAAGGGTGCTGTGCAAGCAGTTTCATCTTAGAAAGATTACTTACAAGGTAAAGTAGTAGTTCTGTACCCACAAGGGTAAAGTTTAGTCTCTAGGCCTCCAGCAAAATTCAACTTCTCTGCATCTGAGAGCCCACAGAAATAAGGATGGGCTTCACCTTCTGCGCAACACTGCAATAAATTAAAAAAAAAAAAAAGGGCAGAAGAAGACCTGTACTTTGCCTGCCCCTTTCACAAGGGGTTATTAATACTGTGGTGCTGTGAGGGTCAGCAGCATAGAGAGGGACAGAAATGTGCAGTAGCAGAAATACACAAAAGCATCAAGAGCATTTCCAGGTTTCTCTGTGAACTGGCTTGTTCCAGGTACCTCTGATTTGATGTTTAAGCAACTTTGTTAGGTACTTCAAGCTTGGAAGATTTTAAGGTTTGTGTATAATTGACTGAACAATTCAAAAAAATGGTGCACAGGGGTATCAGCTTTGCATATCAGCAAAGAATCAAGCCTACCCTTCTCCAATTTTTTTTTTGCTTTCTAACCCAGAGAGAGCAAGTGCAAATAAAATACCCAAACAATAACCACATGAAGAAACAACAGACTAAATCTTTAACAAGATAAACTAAAGGGGGTTGGTATAATTTTTCCCTTTTAAATTTCTCCAGTATTTGCACTCGGTGATTTACCCCTGACACTGAAAAAGAACATAGAACTATTTGTTGCAATTAGAGCTCTAGCAAAGAGCACATTCCTGTATGCAAGTTACTTCAGCAGCTTTTGTACCTCAACCTTTGCAGCATCCCACTAATAGTCCTGTTAAAGCTGCTGTTTGCCATCTGAGAATTTTTCCCATCCTCAGTCATGCAGTTAGAATAAATGCCACCTCTTCTGCTTTGACACGGTGCAAAGGCCTGGGAGTGAACCCAAAAATTCCTTACAAAACACTCATCCAGAGCCAGTTCACTCCTGCCATTCTTGGCTGGGGCTGGTGGGGAGAGGGGAAGATGGAAGGAAACAAGAAAAAGCAAAACAAAACAACAAAATAAAATAACAAAGCCTTTCAAAATTAAGCCTCCAGAAGAAGACACTGAACAGCCAATGCTGACTGCAGAGACAGCAAGGCTAAAATTAAGTTATGGTGTAGTCTTGCTTGACCTTAGAAGAGAAAGATCATGCATTTCAAAACTTCTCACTATTAGCAAGATTTATGCAATTCTGCACCAGTGACACTGACAGAATGTGCATTATGCTTGGCAACAGGCCTGCAGTCCAGCTATTACCCCATCACATATTATAACACAGAAACAGAGTCACACCTGCAAGGCCTATGACAAATGACATTTCATTAACTTTGAAGACTGCTGGATCACTTTTCCCAGGTTACATGTCAGCCAGGCTGTAACAGTCCTTTCAACAGTCTATCATGAATAGAAAGTCACTAAAATGTCCCAAATATTTCAGGGAGTAAATACTTCTCAATTTGTTAATGATAAAGTTCTATGTCAATTAGATGTAATGGGATAAAAGCCTATCATTAGAGATCCTAGACCACACAAATTTAGAATGGCATTTCCCACTGCTTGTTTTGCCATTTCCCCACCCCTCTCTCTCTCTCTCATATTTATTTAATTTTTTTACTGTTTCAAGTGACTAGCAGAGTGGTCCAGTACATTTCCCACTATCTGTTTTCATGGCAAACAGTCTTTTCAGGTGTTTCAGTCCCCTGATGATTTTGTGGGATCAACAAATCAAACTGTGAGGTTTTACAAACATGAAAATGTCAACAGAAGAACATAGGCTATAACACCTCAGGTGCTTTCTTTCCAAATAAAATTATTTCCCCCCCAGTCTGTTTCAGCTTAGTTACCACAACCAAACCCCATTTGAATCATATATATTGCAGGTGTACATGGGCACCAAGCTGTGCTGCCAAAAAAGAAGGGATTATAAAGCAGCTCTTTGTAGAACACAGGGCCGTGTTTTGCTCACTCTGGATTTTGCTGCCCTGAGGAATTGCAATTCTCTCTGCTGGAAGGACAGGTGGGGGTTACTCACATGGAAGCTCAGCACATCTTTAACAGCTCTGCTACACAAGGGCTCCAGACTTTGACCCAGACTTCCTCGTGAAACCCCAGACAGCCCAGCCCATGGCCTGCAAGTGGATCCCACAGGTGTGCAAGGTTCTGCAGGCAGCAGATCCAGGTGGGATTCAGCTCCTGAGGGCATCAACTGCACCCCACTGGCCTCACCAAAGCCTAGGGAGGAAGGCAGCATTCACCCCAGTCCTACAATTATTTCTCCAAAAGCCT
>QUSF01000008.1:2890547-2932991 GCA_003676055.1 Chloebia gouldiae
CTAGGGGGGAAGGCAGCATTCACCCCAGTCCTACAATTATTTCTCCAGCACCTGAGCATCACAGAGTGAAAGTCCTGGGGTACTCCTGGTGTGGGGAAACACTTGTAATAAACAGGAAAATAGTCTATTTGCATCTTTGCTCTTACTGTGGACACGCTAACCCATCAGCCTCCACTTGGGCTTATCCTGAAGAAGTTTTCAGGAGCACCACAGCTCTGCACAGTCTCAGTATCTGTTCTCAGTGATACCCAGGTGCACATCAGATCACAGCTGACACAGAGCACTGTCAGCAGGCACCTGTAGGTCCTCCCACAGAAGGCAGGGTGGCCTCTGTGCCATCTCATTATCCACTCAGGAATCAGAGCCTGCCCCTCGCTCTGGGCCTTGCTCAGCTGCAGAGGGATTCAATCAGGATTAAGCTGCAAAGTCAGAGAGCTGCCAGGTCTCTGTCAGTGTCTGTGGACTTCTCAAGGAATCATGCTGGCACCATTTATAATTGTGATGAAAAGCTATCTGTATCTTGAAAGAAAGAAGAAAAAAAAAATAATATTCCCTAACTAGAACCTCTGGGGCCAACTGAGGACATATTTCTCTTCCAGGCACTCTGATTTTGAAGACATGAATGACTTTGACAAAATGGAAACAACTCATTTCTAGAGTACAGAAACAAAGAAATGCAGGTGATAATGTGTCAGCATCATGTTGCTCTTCCCTAAGGGAAGCAAACTCCATG
Organism: Chloebia gouldiae; assembly: GCA_003676055.1. Classification (NCBI taxonomy): domain Eukaryota; kingdom Metazoa; phylum Chordata; class Aves; order Passeriformes; family Passeridae; genus Chloebia; species Chloebia gouldiae. The sequence continues at coordinate 2,891,281 of QUSF01000008.1, forward strand.
GGTAAAAGCACAGCTTTGCAATTGTAAATACACCTACATCTAAGACTCACACTGCCTACATTGCTCTGTGAGCTGCAAGTTACATCTCATAGCTTTGGAAAAAATATCTGAAAGCAGCCTGTTATGTACAGATGGCCCATAAAAATTAGTCTTATGTATTGTGCTGATTTACTTAAAACAGGCCGTACTATTTTGGATTGGCTCAGAATGTTCTGCATCAAAAACCATCACAATGATCTAAACTAGGTATTGATTGACTTATGTCCTTTTACCTTAAAACACACTGTGTCAGGCTTCATCCATTAATTTTGTTCTGTTGAGGAATTTAGGTTTGTGTGTGTCTGTATTACTATTGTATTTCAGCTACATACCCTACAGTAAATAATCTTAATGATCAAATGACAGCCTTCATATCTCTCTGAGCAGAGTTCATCTGATTTATTAAAGTGACACCAGACATTTACTCAAGGAGTAAACAGAGCTGACATTATAGGATGATCTCTGAGGGAAACACTTCAAGGTAAATAGTGGGGAGAGAGGGGGGTTATGCATTCAATTCCTCTGTATTTCTTGCCTAATTTTTTACTTTCTTATTTTTAATGTTCTTAGTACCTTTTGTGATCTTCAGGCAACAATCTGCAAAAGGGAGCCCTTTTAAATATATTTTAACTGTCAGCTTTAAATAGAAAAAGAGTAACTGGTTGAATCTGGAGAAGAATCTGAAGAAACATCTGGAGAAGCCCAATGCCTCTTTGTCTGAAATCAGAGTCTCAGTTAATCTGTGACTGCTTGTTCTGCAGTGGGATCCTGCCTTTACAGGGCAGTCATTGAGGAACGCTGGCTGAACCTCCTCATCTCTAGTGACTACTTAAAAATAAGATTGCTGCCTTTCATCCCCTCAAAACATCAACCATATTTCCTCTTTAGGATCCTGTTTGTATTTGTTAATAAGAACAAAGGGAAACAAAAGGGAAAATGGGAATAATATATATTAAAAGTGATAAGTCTTCCAGTCTAACCACAAGTCCAGGATTTTCTCTTATGACATACAGATAAAATGACACAGGGATTGGAATGACCTGACCCAGCCATCCTGCCCCTTCTGTGAATGACAATGAGAAGCTCTGTAGCTCACTTCGAGCAGCCAAGTGAATTAAAAGATAAATACTCTGTTATTTGCATGCAAAAATAAGCCTTGCCCTCTTCAAATCTGGGACAACATATTCTGTTTCAAGGCCCTACTCTGGTGACCCTGTATCCCTGCCCCCAAAGATCCTGACACTTATAGAAGAAAAATCATTTTCTGTGCTCACTGACCAAAGCCAACAGAAAAGGAAATACGTGACTGTTGATTTTTAAATCACAAGCAAGAGCACAAGAGAATAAGATGCATCTGCAAAGGGGAAACAAAACGTCAGGGCCAGGAGGGGCACAAAGAACTTCTGTACTTTAAAGCTTTCTGTTTTACAGAGATGATGGTCTGGTGGCAGCAGGGAGAAGACAGAGCCTCAGACAATTAAACAATACCCACAGGCAGTACAAAAGGCAGGTTTGTCATGAGGCACAGAGAAGAGGGGCAAAAGCACTCAGAAGGCAACTCTAGGTGGTCTAGCAGAATGCAAGCATTACCTTCTCTCACCTTTTTTCTGACATGCTTTGACAGTCCTTGGACAAAGCTGAAGCAATGCCAAACAGCTCTCACTCTGTCAAAAAGAAATCCCTTCACACTGGTACACAGGGAAGGGAGAAGCCCTTGAAAGTGCTTTATCTTTTCAGCTAAAATTTGGATAAAATCTTTGCCTTTCAAGATTGTTCCACCTGCAACATGGCCCACACATGGAGGTCCACATCTGCAGCTGGCATAATTCAAAATAATGCTCCTTCAGCCAGTAGTGATGTGAAGAGCACATATGGCTTCAAACTTAAAGGCCTCACTGCCATAAACACTAAAGGCAACTAGAAAATTATATTTCACTACAAGCAGCAAGTTAACCTGATTCTGTAATGAAAAATGTCTGTTTCCTTGACTCATCCATCATCAAGGCATAATAAACTTATAATCAAAATTATATCAATTCAAATGATTCTGCCAATCTTTCCTTAATGGATTTAATTTAATAAAATTTAAAAAAAAATTTTCCATGCCTGCCTATAGGAGACAACAATAGTAACAATGGATTCATAGGGACTGTGGGAAAAAAAAAGCCCCAACCTCTTCCCCCATGGCAAAGTGCTGTTTTCTAGTGAAAGAAGACTAATTACTTCTTTCACTAGAAAACAGCACCCACCATTAGAAGCACTCAGTAGTAGAAAGGTAAATTAAGTTCTGCACTCAAGGCAGAGATTCACCTCCAGATCCAGAAGATAGAAGGAAATGTATAATGAAAAAAACAAAGCCAAAATCACTGGGAAAGTTGCTTGAGACTTGAGATCAGAGTGCTAGCATGGTATTTTTCAGCACCTACAGGCAGGTTTCTGCCAGCTGTAGTCCTACTCCCTCCAACACAAAGCAAACCTATGAATAACAAAGATCATAATAGATCAAAACCAGAAAAAATCACTTCAGCTGGAGCAAAACTGGGTTTTCCATTTAAAGTAAAGCAGCAGTTAGACACAGGAACAAATGGCTTGTAAGCTGCACGTGGGCACATTTTGGTTTGAAATAAGAAAGCTATCACTAAACCAAAAGCTTCAACACAGGAATACAGTTCTGGAACAACAATAAACCTAACTAGTTAGGGATGTTGACAGGATTTTTTAAAAGAATTAGGCAACCCTAATGAAGTGCAGAAACCATGCTTGCCTAATGGAGGACTTCAAGTGCCTGTCTTAAAATGCCTTTATGGTGTAACTCCTTATACTCAGAAGTGTTATAAGAAGCAAGTCTAGACACATCATTTAGAAAGAAAAGGGAGGAGGAGAAAGAGTAAAAGCTCTTTTTTTTCCTCAATGGATATGCATAAGAGTGTTTTCCCTGTAAAAAGATACAAGAAAAACAAAAAAAAATTTAAAAGGGCTAAAGGGTTTGGCAACCAGATTCATTCTTTACAGGGTTCCTTCTGGAAGCTGAGTATTTTGTATTTCCTCTCCAGGATTCAAAAAGGGAATTCATCTTGGGATTCAGCCAGAATAATCTTATACCAACAGGTGGATTCAGGAGCAAAATCTTCAAAGGGACTCCAACTGCTGAAATTTTGGACAGAAAAAGAGAAAAATAAATGTGCAAGTAACTACACGGGTCAGTGGGCTGTGACTGAACACAAAGGACTTGATTTTACATTCCTCCTAAATTCAGTGGGCAAACTTGGGCAGGAAAAGTGAATCACCAGAAGGTTTGCCCATGCAATGTAAAACAGAACTCAAGCTCTATTGGCCCCATCAGGATTTTCCATCCACATAACACCAGTGATTTCATTAGAGTCATACCTGATTTATTAAAAAACAGAATCAAATTTTAGGTCTAAGGAAACCCTTAAAATAAGGAAACCATTAAAAAATTAATATTTTTAATGGTGTAAATCCACAGGAATCAGTTAGGCCACCCAGGATTTATACAGAGGTATAAGTTAAAGCAAGATTTAAGACTTAACATAGAAGTTTCTTAGACCTGTGATGTGCCTATTTGCTAGTTTAGGCACAGGCATGAAAATAATTAGTGACTAAGCAGAGAAAAAAAATCCCATGAAAATTAGACCTTGCCTCAAAAAAACTTTCCCAGATAAAGTCATTAAAAAAAAAAAAAAAAAAGGTATTTGGGGCTACCAGTGTGACACATCGGGCCAGCACAAGGCAACCAAACACAAAGCAACACCTGCTTAGCTCTTCTGGTAAAATCATTCCTTCCTGCAGAAATGCAAAGCCTGTAGAGCCCCCAGAGCAGCTGGGGTCCTGCTTTCCAGTCTGCAGTGGAGAAACGCTGCCCTTTTCCACCCAATATTTGGCACCTATCGGGATCCTGAGAATAAAGGACCTAATCTACTTCTTGCTCACACCACTGTAAATCAGGAGCAAAGCTGTCCACATTAGCAGCCTTCCATGAGTATAAAACAGGTGTGAGAACAGAAACAGGTCTATAAACTCAGCTGAATTTCGAAGGCAGTGTGTTACTTTCCCATTTTGCAGAGATTACATTACATTATGTGTGTACATAAACACACACACCATTTTTAAAACCTCTCCAGGAAATCAGACAAACTAAGCAGAACATATGGAAATTTAACCCGTTGCTCATAAAAAGCTGCTAAAATCTGCCAAAGTCAGAAGACATGGTGCAGTCTGCTCCACTGGCTCGTTCAAAAGAGGAAAGGTTTAAAAAAGCAGAATTTTTAACTAGACTACCCAATGGGTGGAGCAGCAGTTTCACTTGTCTCAGAAATGCAGTAATTTTGCATTTTTAAAGATTTTTAGAGTGTGGTTTTTGGGGTTAGTTGGTTTTTTTGTGGGTTTTTTTTGTTTGTTTGTTTGTTTGGGGTTTTTTTTTTGTTTTATTTTGTTTTGTTTTTAGGGGGTGAGGGGGGTCTATATGTTGGGGTTTTTTTTCCCCACAGATTTCTGGGACTGAGGCTCTTCTCGCCGCTGCCTCTTTGATGCTCCTTTGCTGCCACCTCGTGGGAAAGAAACGGGGTGGCAAAAATGTGTCTGGAACGCGTGGAGTTGAGTTTTTAAGGTTGTGTATTTTTTCTTATCTATAATAGTTTTTCTCTGACTTGCTGAGGTCTAGTTAGTACAGATGATATGGTAGTCTCTTTCTAGCTCTGGGTGTCTCTCACATTATATACTCAAAATTACGTGTACTATGTTTACAGTTTTTGTACTAATATTTAAAATCTATGTTGGATAGTGTGTATATTAGACTAATAGAAAAGTGTTACTATCACACTGAGGTATGGAGGACAAGGAGAACAAGAAGAAGGTAAGGACACGCCTAAATCTAGCTTGTCTCTTGAATTATATTCTAAAAAAATCTCAAAATTCTACTTTTCCGCTTTGTGTCAATTCTTCTATTACACTACTCAAACCTTTTTGGTTTGTAATTTCTCATATAAGGTTGGTACCTTCTCTTATGGGCTAAAATCGAAGTTTTTGACTTGTTGCCAAGGTCTTGAGTCATCTGGGGCAGCTGGAGGGATGCTCTGGCCTCTGACATTTCCTCAGTAAGGTGGCCCCACTTTGCTGCTCCTCCACCAAGGGACACGGGTGTGGCTTAATGCAGGCAGAAATGCAAGGAAAAGTCCGTGTTTCACTTGCACTTTTTCTTGCAGAGGAAATGAAGTACAGGTCAACAAGTGCTGGGAAGCAAACACAGCACCTGAGAGCCTGCCCAGGGGAGGGGAGCTGCCCCTTAAGGCAGCACCAGGAAGCTCTTGTGCTGATGAGATGTAGGAAGTGCTTAAAGGAACAAACATCTGCTTCACTGTACTGTGAACAGATGATTTTGGGGCAGGAATGCTGCCTGTACTGGAGGGGTGCACAGGAGACTGCTGAAGGAGAAACCTGGGTGAAGATGCTCTCAAGGAGCCCAGCAGTTCATATTGGTTTCCAGGGATGTAGAAACTGTTCGCTTTTGCTTTTAATTTAAACTAATTTAACTTACTGCAAGGTATTCTCCCCGTTTTAATATGTCTTGTTTTTGTAGCAATTACTGTCTTTTAGGTAATATCACACAGATGTGCTCAAGGAGCACAGAGCTGTGAGGAGCCCTGAAGAATTTCTGGCAGTATTTCTTTCATTCAATCTAATTTCAGAGGCAGATGTAGAGCCACACAGTTGAAATATGTTGAAGGTGAATAGAGGAAAGGCAGCTGAAAGACTGAAAAAGATATTAAATGGCCTTTAAGTACTAACATAATTAAACATGAGAGTTTGCCCCCACCTTCTCTGTTGTGCTGTAATCAAACTGGAAAAAAAAAAACCTATGACTTAAACAAGTAAGTTAAACTACTAAAATAAAGAAGATACACTAAACAGAGAAAAATTACAAACTTCTAAGCTCGTGGTTGACGGGTTCTTTTTCCAGGTGCTTTTCAAAACCAAAGCTCTGTGCTCTGCAGTTACATCAAAGATATATTCAGATATTTTAGCAACATGGGGGGCACAAATGTTAACACAAACACACACTGCCAGCAAAGTCACTCTTGGTAATGCCAGCTGATAATCATCTTTCAGAGTTTTGTTGGGATTTTTTCCCTGTTGTTGGTGGGATGCTTGAGTAGAGTAAATCATTACTAATCTTTGCCAGCTGAGGTACTGACTACTGAGGCTCCTGAGGCCAGCCCTGTGCAGGCTTTGTCTTAAATGACTTAGGACCTCAAATTCTCTTTGGACCAGATGAACTTACCATTATGCATTAACTGAAATCTTGGCTCAATTATATCTTGCGTTTTTGCCATGAGAATCTGAGCATCAGATAATTCTGCAAGTCAGAAGTCACTGTAGCTAGTATCAGAATCTGGCCTTTTGCATTCTGAAAACTTGTGCAAGAAAATCCATGGGCAAAATCTGACCCTTCATTTTTCTGATAGTACAACCTCACCCAGGTGGCAAAAGACAAGCAAAACAAAGCAAGAAGGTTTTTCCAAGCTTATTTTCTTCCTGTTAAATTGTGTAAGTGGGTATAAAGTGTGCAAGGTGCCTAAGTCTCAGCCTGGGCAGTTTGTCCTGGTTTGGGGAAAAAGTACAGGTACACCTAGAAATACTAACCTATACTAAGCCCAGAAATTACTCATTTACCTACCAAATGTCTTCTGTGTAATTCTATATATGAGGGATGAGGTTAAATTCTTACTCTTTAATGATGTATCTTCCAAAAAACCAGGATACTTCATTCTACATATCTATTAAAAAGAATATGTGAAATGGACTAGTCATCATTTTACCAGCTCAAGCAAGGAGCAGTTCCCACAGCTTAAAAAAAATGCACCTCCTTTTACAAAACAAATAAACTCAGTATGGCAACTGTAACCCTTGTTTATGCTTTGAGGTGAGACAAAATCAACATTTCAAATTTTTAATACATTGAACATACTTAAACAGTGAGAAGAGTCACCTTACACTGGAGTTGCCACTTAGGGAGATGACACATATGAGTTAATTCCATCTTAGTTTAACTGGTACAAAACTAAATCCCAGCGTGATCATAATGTAAATGAATCAGATACATCCAAGAGCATCTGTGGTCTACATTAAGTATTTTAAAATCTGAAATGAATATAAAGCTACATTAAAACAGCACCGTTAAAACTGGCAAAGTTGTACTAGAGCTGCAATTCTTCAAATACAGTATGTTACAGAGCTCTGTCATCATCTGAGATACACTGAACTTTAATTTTCAAGCCCATATTCCTCCCTAAGCAATTTGTGGCCTCAGAACTGTGCTGGGAGCTTCTCGTGCACTGCAAAACCAGAGCACGAGCAGAGCAAGGGCCAATACCTACCAAGCAGTTTGTGAGGTTCCCCAGAGCCCTTATCTGGATAAATTTTCACTGAGATAAACTTTTCTTTTTAATCTCCTAACAATGCATTTGTCAGTGAAGAAGAGTTACAAGCTTTAGAAAAACATAGCTGGAAATTTTAAGCTGACATTCCAATGTGGCCTGTACTTTACACACCATGTTCTTCAACAACTCTAAGAACTACTCAACCTTTCTGGTTTTTGGGGAATTCACTCATGGCAGAGACCAAACATGAAAAAGCCCAATACAAGTAGTTAAAAGCTGGCAAAATTACAGATATCTGGGAACATATTACCATAAGAAGTTGAGGCACTGTGTGGGAGTATGGATAGTAAGCCCTGTATATAATAAAAGGTAATAAAAAAGCTTAACAAATACTGCCAAAGCAGGGAGGGAGTAGACTTTAACAGACAAATAAATTTCACTGGAAGTAAATATCTTAGTGCTGGTTTTGTTACATGAAGACATTCATACCTACATAAAGCCAAATTCTCAGTTCTTTCATACTGGATTTTTGCTACTGTGACCTTAATGAAATCAAGAGCTAAACAGACTTAAAGCAAAGAGAATTAAGCTTGTGATGTTGTACAGTCTCCAACAATAGCATTTCAGTAACATGCACTTTGTGTTGTTGAACACTGAACTTCCTGACAACCAAGAGATCTGTAACACACAGGTGGATGTGTAATGTGCACATCCTCAGACAGCAGCACCCCGTGTGATTCACTGCCTTAAGGAATCACTCTCTCCATGGAAACTTCACAGGAGAAAACATGTTTTGTCTTGTGTGTGAGTTGGGGAGTAGGTCCCTCAGCCCAGGGCAACAAATTAAAAAGATTGTTTATGCTATCCAACTTGTCAGTGTTTGTTACTAGGCATTTGTCCTTCTCACCTTTCAATAATGGGGACAGGAATTTTGTTACTTTAAACAATGACTCATTTGTTCCCATGGGGGCAAAAAACACTCAGGTGACAACTAAACAAAAAGGCATTCTAGAAAACAAATGCTGCACCATATTCATGGAAATATCCATATCACATGAGAGAATATCAAAGATTACTTTTTCACTTGCAGAACTCAGCAGCTGCTCGTTTACTTTATCAGACTCTGCTGGTAAACAGCAGCTAAGGATTTAGCCCTAGAATTAGTACTTTAATAAGGTACATTTGCAACCACATTTGAGTTTTACTTTGTTTCTGTCTCTTCTGGATCATTGTCATGCAAGATAGAGCACCATAAATCGAAGGTGATCCTTTATTTAAAAATCAGTTTGTGGTTCATGTACTCTTTGGATATGCTCTCTAGGTACCTTTGATACCAAGACTGTCTTGATGTAAAGTTGGAACATTATAGAGCCGAATTAAATCCATTTTCTATCACTTAGACTTTAAATTTGTCCATGGAACGTGTCCACACTAGACTCAGAAGACGCCTCTTGGCAATTCTGAATTATCATACTGAACTGCTTCCATCAAATTGCTGGGGCTGCCAAGTTGAAATGATGCATGTCAAGGCAACCCTACACTGAAAAGTAAAAGGTAGCCTCTTAAATGTTCCATTTATAAAGCTTTTTATTCACAGTCAAATTTAGTATCCCTTCTGAAATATATCACTTTACAAATTGATACCTTGCCATTACAAGATTTCCATGCCATATCCACTCAGCTTAGTAGTAAAAACAAGCTTTTTGCTCTTTCCCCTTTGGAAAGATGAAAAAGGTGCAGTTGAAGGTCTGCTTCTTAGATCACCAGCACTAGATTCCATAGATCTCTAATCTTCTGCTATAGGAAAGGAAAAAGATACACTGTTGGTTTTATCAATAAAATACCACAAGTGTATCCCACTGGAAAGCAGAAATTGAAGAAAAAAAAACCCAAACTACTTACGTTAAGATGCTAAGAATGCTCTGCAAAACAAAAACATTCATGTGGACTTTCTGAAACTTTGTGTAAGAAACATTACTCAAAGCAGGTTAGGAGAAAGAAAATTACACTGTTCCACTGCAGAACATAAATGCCTTTTTTAAACAAATATGTATAATGTGTGACTCTAAAATGACAAATTGTATTTATTTTCTGTAACTGATGTAGCTTAACACCTTTTTTTTTTTTAGTCACTAGCAAGTGAATGTCTAAGAAACATAAATAATAACACAAACTAATAATGCCCTGTTTTGACACCTTTACATCTCAGTTTATGAGAAACTAATTACATGTACACATTTGGGGTGCAACTACTTTCAATTATTTTGGCACGCCTCAGTTGGAAACCCTGTGCCACAGGAGCCACTTCCACCAGTGTAACTCCACCCATGTTTCCAGTTACAGACTGGAGTTTGCTGCTGATGGCTCCCAAAAGCTGGTACAAGTCTTGATTTAGGTCACCAAGGTCTCTCCCTCTAGAGCAGCAGAAACAGGTCACCAGCACTTCCTGGGTAATGTATGTCATTTACTATGAAAACTAACATTTCCCTCTACATTTGCAATATTCCCAGCCCTGTAGATAAAAACTGAGTATCAGTCTACCCTCTTAAACCCAAGAAAGTTCCTATTCCTGAGAGAATTTTGTTTGCTTAGCTTTTATTATTCCAGATAAATATGTTTGAGATTTTCAATACAACACTGATGGTTTTTGACAAAGCTCTATGCTAGCACTGATTTTCAAGGCCAGGAAAAATAAGATGACTTAATAAAAAACAAACTCTCAGGAATGCAGTTCTCCAGTAATAAAAATACTGAAGGACTAGAAATGAGCCTCATTGATATATTGACTTCCCAAGTCATATGGCAATCACTTTTAAGGCTGGAAATTTAAGCCCTAGGAAAATTCCCCCTTTGTTCACAGCCACAGTAAACTCTCTGTCAGAGAAATGCTTTCTAGCAGTAGATCTGTGGAAACTTCACACAGCTCAGAGAATACCTCATTTCTCATATCAGATAAGTCATTTTTTTACAGTAAAAATCTCCTTAATGGCTAGGGCAGTTAATGCCAAATTGCTATTTTTATGCAGCTATTTGCCACTAACACAAGTGGGATTCAACATCCTGAGCTGCATTTTCATTTCTCTTCTGAAATATATTTTTATGAACTTGGAAAACTCCTCATGCAACCTCATACCAAATTCAAATCCCAGCTGCTAACTTCACCTGCTCTCACCAACCTCACCACTTCCTTGGTGCAAAGAGTGGAAAGCAAGAAAAGTTCCAAGAACTCATTAAATGCCTGAATTAAAACAAAATCTTTAACAAAGTAATCACTTCAATGATACAAAAACCACTTAGCATTCATAATCATGATTTCAAGCTTCTTTCAAATAGGGCTGATAGTGAATAATAAGCACAGGGTGAGGATTCTTAGTTTGTGGGGTTATTTGTCTGGGTTGTGTTGTGTCAGAAAACCAAAGCTGCAAGCCACACCATTAACATGATGCAAGGCTTAAAAAAAAATTCACAAAATTGCACATGCTATATCTATTTAAACTGCCCTATTGCAAATGTCAAATACCTGCATATAATTAATTATGCCAGATGGACTTCTACTTCAGTAAGTCTCAGCTAATAGCCTTGCATTACTCTTGTTTAAACATTTACCAATGAAACCTGTGTATTTTACTGGACAATGAATTATGATCCTTTCCAGAAATTATCCTTTTAAAACAAAACCTGTAATCGAAGCTTAAGAGGAAAATCACGTAATGGAAATGTCCTCCAATCCCCTTTTAATTAACAGCACTGCTCATAAGTACAAGCTGAGCTGCTCATTTCCTCAAGACAATGCCTCTCAAAGCAGAAGATGTTATCTCCCAGAAAATTCCTATATTAAAGTGCTCTGGTTTGTGCTACTTCAGACCACTTCTATCCTCCAGACTTCTTCCCCACTAGTCCAAAGAACACCTGACCTTTTTTGCTTCTTTTTTAGATTGGTGGGTTTGAGATTAACATTTTGAACCTCATGCTTTGTACATGCAGACCTCAACACTCACACGTAGTCCAGAAGTCTATTTATAACAATCTAACACTGCCATCTGCAGTGCTAGGCTGAAAGGGGTATGAAACAGGGCACACACACTTCCAAACAAACACCATCCAAACCCATTTAGAAGAACTGCTTCACATACATGTTACTTTTGGTCATGAACACACTTTGGGTCTTTTGAATTTTTAATATTAATTAAACACAAAAAAAAAAAAAAACCAAACACCAAAGCAAAGCAAACAAACAAAAAAAGATCTTGAAAACACAACTCTCCCAACTCTCCTATTTTTTTTTTTTTTTGGACTCTCAAGTCCAACAGCTCCTTCATTTGACACAACCATGACACTAACCTGAAGATATAAAATACTGTCACATTTATCTTTTGACATGCATACTCACATAAGCAGTCCTGTGGATTTGAAGCAGCAAGGTTAGGTACCCACATCTAAATTGTTCTCTTGTTAGATGGATTGAAGGCATTGCTATTTACCTGAAGAGTTTATTGTAAACAAGAATATGTAATTCATACCAGTCACTAAGAAAGTTTCTAGACATGTAATGAGTTTAATAAACTTGTCAATGCATTGAATTTTTCCTTTCAAATGTGTATTTTTAGATAAAAACTAGGGGGAAAACCTTCATTTTAATACCTAATTCAGTTTAGTTCACACTCTGCATTGCCTGCTGCAGTACAATGCCAAGGACAGCAACCATCCACTGAACATCACTCAGCTTGCAATACTAGAGCTTTGTTCTTACCATTTAGTCTTTCACTGGACTGCTACCCATACTGCATTTTTTTGAGCCAAATAATCTATTTTTTCCTTCATAATTGTTAATTCCTTGCTAATTGTTAAATAGCTTTAGGGCAAATAATTGAGCTTTGCATTGCAACATATTGAAAACTGAACCTACCTAACACCCCACCTTTCCTAAATAACTAATCTTCACATTTTGAGGAAAAACACAGTATTTCCAAGATGGAGCAGTAGTTTTTATTGCACCAGAGGATGCTTTCCTTAATGAAGATTTGAGAAACACCAAGAGATGGCCACACTCCTACCACCCCAGAGCACATTTCTCTGAGCATCAGCACTAAGGGATGAGCACTGCAGCCAAAATTCCATCAAGCTCCTGCATGTGCTGTTTCCTAATAGCCATCCCCAGCCTGCTCTGGTTTTTTGGACCCTACAGACTCTAACTTTTCCACTGACTAGACACAGAGCAGAATCCAGGGTGTTTGCCTGTGGCCCTTGAAGCCCTGCTTTCTCAGAGGCAAGAAAGTAAGGGAATATTGCACACCTTCAATTGAAAAGAATTTAACACAGTGAATAAACCTTACAAAACTCTACAAATATGGCATTTCACACAATGCTCTTTCCTAAACACCACAGACTGGATAGCAGTATTTGAAACTTTTTAATATTGAGGAGATTGAGGACATATAAAAAAGTATCAATATATCATTAAAAAAAATTAATTCACAGGCATTATAAACAAAACATCACTAGTATTTATTACCAACAAATATATGTCAGGTCATTATAACTTGAGTAATAAAATGTCCAATGTACATCAAATGGCACTTTTAGATACACATTAAATGTGATCACCTCAGTAACAAGTGTTCTGGACAAAACACAGTCCTGTAAAATTTGTAAGTATAAATTAATCTGTTATACAGCACTTCTATGAGATGCATGCAGTATGCAAAAGTTTTCCAAGTAAGTTCTAGGTGTCTGCAATTCTAATGAGGGGAAAAAAAAGGATTTAGTCCCTCTGTTGCTTTTTTCCTTTAGCAGAAGTTTTGGAAGTATGTTCATTTTCTGCATTTGGGTCCCAGAGTGCATTTTTTACAAATCTAGAAGCAGCTCCTTTATCGAGTTTGGATGCCTTTTTCTTGTCTGCTATTTCTTTGACCTTGTTCATGTATGTTCTTATCCTCTCCTAGGGAGAAAAGAAAAAAGGAAAAGTATTTCAAACCATTCTCCCAAGATTACTGCTAAAATGAATCAATGAGTAGAAATTCTCCACATTGTACACTTCTAAAACTACAATATCAAGAACAATAGTATTACTTAAATAAATATACCAGGCTATTTGCAATCTTGAGACTTCCCTTTAGCATATTTTCCATCACAGGTACCTACCACACCATCTGCACGACACCCACTGTAACAGGAACACAAAGTCCTACAGAGATGCAGACTCTGCACCTTATTTGCAGAGATATGGGAACTGTTCTTGCAAGCAAAGTTAGAAAATAAAATACTGAACTCAGTTTGGAGTTTGACATACATAAAGATGTCAAAATAATATGTAGGTACACTTCCTTGACAAATCTTAGCGTACAAGTTATTTGGTGTTTATGTTTGGGTTTTTTTTTGACCAAACCAGGACTTGGACTCAGACCCCAAGAAGTATACCCCCCACTCCCAGCTTAACAATCTGATTTATGTGCCTACTTGTCCTCATCTGCTCCTGCAACAAATAAAGAAAATTACTTTGAGAGGGTACTAAGCAGCTTTAAGATGGGAATCTACCTCTAATAAGTGCCTGCTTCTCTTTACTGACGAGGGAATATGCTTACAGTAACTCTGCAAAATATTTAACAATTTGGATTACAGATTTCAGGTCTACATATTTAGCCCAATATGGCCTTTAACTGTAGAGCCTTTGAGTGTTACTGTCACACAAACAACAGTAATATATATATACACATGTATGTAGTGCCCTACCTGATAGCTGAATTATGACATGTGGATTAACAGAACACGTGTGGATACTGCTAAAATAAATTTTGATATGTAACCCACACATTTCTCACACAGCCATTGCTACCTCTTTGAATCTGGAACAAATGTTACAGGACTTACACTACAGAACTGATTTTCAACACTTCAGTGATCATTATAAGCAACTGTCAAAAACTTGGCCACTCTTTCTGTATCAAAAACACAGCTTTAACAAGAAGGGCTTTACAGGGTCTGAAATCATGATCAGCTGTAATACTTCTTTGGTGACTGAGATGGCTAATGAGAACAGATGGCAAGCCTAATGTATTAACACGGGAAAAAGGAGCTGGAAAATGTCAACTTGACAAAAGAAATGAATTCTGATAGCCTGAGTGTGAGTTTTATTAATACAGTTTGAATACTTGCATGTACACAAGGAGAGCAACTCTACAAACAAAATAATCATGACAGAACAGTCTTTTTTAATTCCCTTTCCATTTGAATAAGAACATCACAATGCCTCTGGAAGGAAGAAATGTGCATTCATGTGCAACCTTGATACTTGCAAAAGGAAAAGAGACCTGAGTAACAATCAGCTATGAAAATATTCACTCTTTCTTCAGAGTTAAAACAGCAGTTGTGAAGCAAAATACAACATAAAATATCCACCGCAGAAGAGATAAAAGTTCTCAGTAGTACTAAATTAACACAATATTCAGACACTATATAATATAGGAAAAACAAAGTAAAACTGACAGAAAGCTCATGAAGTATTAACTGATGCATTTTTTAATATGATACAGTCTAGACTACTGAAAAGCTCACAAAATTAAAAATAGAAGTATTCTTGTTATTCAGGGTAGCTTTCCACATTTTTTAGTCCTCTCATTCCACTGATTATCTAAAGATTACATTTAAGCTAAGTATTTTACATCTGCTGAGATTAAATATCTTCATTTATTCAGGAATTAAAATGAGTAGTGAAAAGTTTTGATTTCAGTTTTTTCTTCAGGCTAAATGATTCAGTGTTTTAAGTCAGCAGAATTTTCAAGGCCTTCTATACTGTAGTCATGCATCTAAATGGAATATAAAGACAAAACTAAAGATTTATTATAGGTCGTAAATATGTCACTAATGCAGAATTACTGGACAATACACATACAACTGGTGCCAAAAAAGCTTTTAGCTTTGTTGCTGAACTGGATTCTTTACTGCTGAGAAAATGAATTAATGGAGGGCTTGGAAGGGGGAGGGGGCACTTTCCATCTTTGCTAGTAAATCAACCACACTGTACTTTTAGAGTCATACAAAAGTAAGAAAAGGCAGCCTCAGAGATTAACATGATTCCAAGTATTTATAAGAAAAAAAATGCCATACTGGAAGTTATAAATTACTATCAGGCCTGTAACATTTTTCCATTTAACAGATATAAGTGAAAAGCTCCTCTGCACAGAATCCAATTCTAGGCCAAAGGTGGGAAAAAAGAAAAGATTATACAATTCATCATCCTTTTCTAATTTCAGCAGACTACAACTTTACTTTAAACAGTACTGTTTACAAGTAAAAAAAAAATACTTTCTTAATTTAGAGGCAAGGCATATAAATAGTATATAACACCATGTAGCATATGCATGCCATTAGAGCAGTGTACAATTTTTAAATGTAGATATAAACATTTTTAAACTTCTATTTGGTCTAACCATCCTGCACAAGTAGGACACATCCAGTGTAAGCAACTCACCAGTTCTTGTTTCACTGGATGTTCCTTTGGATTGATTCCCTGGGTAGCCAAGTATACTACAAGAAAAAAACAAGATTGTTTTGAAACTGAAGACTGTCTATGACTGAGGACCCTATCAAGCAGTCACATAGGAAAACCAAACCTTCCACACAAAATCATTAATAAGAATTGTTAACTGTGTCATTAAATACCTGAAAAACTATTATTATTAAATATTGCAGCTAAAATACCCCAGCAACTAGAATTGTTAAAATTTAACAACTAAAATTGTTAAACTTTCAGTCCTTTAAAGAACAGAAAAGGTTGCCACAAAGGAACCAGAAACATACTTACATACATACAAAATTTGCTTTTCTAAATATAGATTTTTGATTTGGAATTTCAGCATCATTTACCCTATGGATGGCAATAATGTGGGTCCTCATGGACCCACTAAAAACAACTTTTTAGTTACTTGGCTATGAGATATGATTATTTAGTGTTTGTGGTTGTCTAGGTTTTCAGATGGTAATCACAAATACTACATTTTCCTTTCTACCACATACTTACCCCAGAACATAGAATTTAATGCATATGCTGAAACCAAATCCAGCTTTGCTTGCTCAAGAGGATCTAACTAGAATGAAAAAAAAATCATATTTGAAGATTTTTAAGCAAGATATGCACAGATTCTGGTAATGTGCACATTTTATAATTGCAAATATATTAATAAAAGAATACAGACTGAAGGAGCAGGTTTTTGCACCACAAGTTCAGTGAGATTATGTTTAAGCCTTATTTCCATGCCATCACAAGACCATTCATTCTCTCCTCTCAGAGTGTTCATGCAATTCTCCCAGTCTGAAGTTAAATGCCACAGTCCCATACAATCAAAGCTCAATCCCTGAGCATGTGGCTCTTGGACTACTGCTCCCATAGTCAGAAATGAAGTCCCTGCTTTTCCACAGAATTTTAATTCAAAATAGCTGTTGCTATCAATGGAAGGAAAAAAAAAAGTTTAAAAGTTGCTGAAACACAAATGTTAATATACAATCAATGAATGTTAACACTACACATGGCAAACTGTGTCTTCAATGCATGTCAGAATACTCATGGATATAAAGCAAAGGAAGGATAAAGGTAATGAAAGGGGTTTTGTTTCCCTTGACTGTCAAAGTCAATTTATTATTTCAGTCCTACATGACTTCCAGAAACTCTGATAACATCATTGTGCAGCTCACTAGTTCTAACATGGATACTGTCAAAAGATCTGTGTTGTCAAGACTGTTTTCTTCATAATTTATTTGTGTAAGAAATCCTCACAGGATAAAGAAGTTCCCTCATGTGCTGCCTTTTTCTTGCCCTACAGAAAGAAATTACACATTAGGCTTTAAATGTTACAAGAAAAGAGATGCTTATATGAAATTCTCAGGCACTACCTTCCTCTGATAAAAAGCCACATTTTGCACACTTATAGCACAGCTAGAGGAGACAGCCCAGGTTCTGCAAGTCTAGACTTCTGGAATCAGAGCAATTCTCACTTCTGCCAGTTCACATCTTGCTGGGTACACCAGTTCCATTCAGTTTGTTGTGAAGAAGTCTCAGTCAAAAATGTGAGTGACCTCTCCATTATGGATAAGCATGTTAAGGAAGGTCAGGAACAAGCTGTAATGTTCCCTGAGCTAAATGACTCACTGGTGAAGTTATCACTTACCAGCCTGGAAGAGCATGTGTTGCATTGTTGAGCCTGTAAGACCATCTGGCTATCTTAGAAATGTAAGGATTTAACAGTAGGTGACAAGTGTAGGAGTGTCATTTTTGTTATTTCCCAGTACAGTGGATGACCTAACCGACCCTTTTATTTCAATTCAGGCTCTCAAATATTTGTGTATTAATAAGGAAAAGATTTTCAAAAGGAAGGTAACTTACCTTTTGCAAAAGCTCATTCCTAGAAACTGACATCATTGTCTTCAGCATCTCATCTACAGAACCAAGAGACTTTTCAAATGCTGTGAGATAATCATGAATTTCAGTGGGATATTCTTCCATGTTATTATCATCTTCTGACATTTCCATCTGGAAAGTGGAAACAAAAATAATAATCCTTTTCATTAAGTACCTACAGACTGTAGGTATTTAAAAGACTGTAATTTACAACACAAAGCATTAGCATTCATTCATTAAACATTATAAGAGATGCCTACATGTGAAGAGTTCTAGCAGATAATGCCAGCAGCAACACAGTTAAAGGTCCTGCAATTTCAGGGATATCTCCTAATTCCTGTATAAAATGGCAAGAAGGAGCATTACAATTTACATGGCTTTAGTACCTATTCTTGCAAAAGTCCTAAAACAGTATTCAGCTTTTATTATCTGTAATAGAAAGAAATTATTTGCATGTTTAAAAGAAGTGCTCTATAAATCACACTATGTAAAGAGCTACACCAAGCAGCAGGCAGGACACCAGGAAAAACAAAACCAAAACTAACTAACAAAAAAACAAACAAAAAAAAAAAAACCAAACCACAAACCAAACCAATGGGGATACAGCTTCAGTCTGTCATAGGAAGAGACATTACTTCAGCACTAGTTATGTCATGGTCAGTTCATTTATGTCATGATTAGTTCACAAAAAATTATTCTTGTGAACCCTGTATCCAGCTTTCTGAAATCCCTGTGGGGTATTATAATCCCCAATATAACTCTACCTGTAACAAAACTGAGTTGATTTTGGGATTTCAGAAAACTCTTGCAATCCTGTCAACAGATCAGTGCACAGCAACTGGGAAATAAGATGTGAAAACTCCCAAAGCACCCCTTGTTTATTCCCAGAATTCACAGTACCATGGTATGGCTACTGCCAAGCCATCTGGCTGCTGGTTTATAATCAATATCTTTAATTCCTCTCAAATCAGAAATCATGTATTATCTTGGGGAGTTAATGTTACTTACAGCTATGTTATTTTCTACAACTTCTGCTGAGCAACAACTTTTCGAGTGTTCTAAGGAAAGAGGAGAAGAAATATGTAATTTTCCTGCCTATTTGGTGAGCTGCATCAAGGACAGTGGGAGCACCTGGATCACTGCAGACTCTTCTTAGAATGAGTGTGACAATCCCATTCTCCAGGTGCTGAGCACAGAAGGAGGGAACAGAAACTGGAGAGACTGCACTTTATCTATGAACACCAAGCCACACAGTCAGTACAAAGAGCAAAGAGCTGTCACATCACTGCAGTTGGTTTTAGATAATGATTTGATCTTTCCCTGGCAAGAGCATGGGATGTGTGAGAGAGGTTTATTTTTATTTATATTGTCTCTTGGGGGTCAAAAAGGAAGACAATTGGGAGAAAAAACAGTGTGGAGCTACTCAAGCTTGTCTGCAGCTTCAGTTTTAACCCCACCGTGTGATTTCAGAAATATGACCAGGCAGTTAACAAGCCCAGTTTCGCTGCTATTGTTTGCACAGTTAAGAATTATAATCCTGCTCAGCTGCATGACTGCTCATCCTGGTCAGAGCTGGTTCTCACACTGAGTACAGAATCACAATGCCAAGCATGCTAAAGGTCCCCTCCCCACCCCAGCATGTAACCCACACACCACACACATAAGTACTACTTCTGTCAGCTGTGGCAGACCCAAGGAAGAAAGCTGGGCTGAATCCACAAGATGCTGCCCACAGAAAGGCAAAATACCAAGACAATTATTTCTGACATTCACAATAACACTGTCTGTGTTTCGTTCTACCCTCCTGGCCACCTGCTTTATAATCTGCCATGTTAGGTTGATTAAAAGGGTTCAGAAACAATGTTTGTTGTTAACTTTTGGTCATATAATACAGCATTAAAAACCCCTCAAAATTACAAAATTGATCATTAATACAGCCAAGTTTGGTTAGAAGGTGTCTGTCCTACACTTACACCAACAGGGAGAGAGGTAATCCAATCCAGCAATCACCTACAGATGTCTCCATCACTGCAGTATTTAACCTGCTATGGTCTTGATTTGATAGACTGGCATGAACATAGTGATAAACTCCAACTTCTCTCTCTCCCTTAATCAGTGTGTCCAGCACCAGCAAGAATAAAAAAGAGAACTAACAAAAACCTGTAGCAAGCATGTGTTACCAAAATTAATTGGAGCTGGTTTACAAAAGCTCTGTAGTGGCAGCAAATCCTCCACAGACCAGCTGTCCCTCTGTTGGGATTGAGAGAGAACCAGGGTGAAGCCCAACCCAGCCAGAATCTCACCACAGCTCTGCCCTTCCCAAGAGAAAGCCCCTCAGGTATGAAAGCAGCCAGCTGCACCCTTCCCCCACCTTGGCCATTATTGTCTCTTACAAAAAGTGGGAACAAAATTCCATGGGAGAAAGATAAAAGAAAGAAAATCGAACTTCAGTGGAACAAGGCTGCCCTTTAGCCTGTGTACAGAACCCTTCACTGGTAAGTGTGCTGCTTCTGCCTGGGGAGCACAAAGAAATTATTAAACTTGTGTTTTCTGTTCACTTCAACAGGAACTAGTGAGTTCCTACTCCTGCTGTGTAGGGACCACTGCTGTTTCAGCATAACTAATCTCTAAGCAGGATATACGTGCCAACAACGAGGCAAAAGTCAACAGCCTAAAATAATTTTGGTAACCTTAACAAGAAAAAACTACATCAGAAAACATGTACACCAGAAACTCCACAAAGCTGTGTCTGCCAAAATCAATGTACTCCCACCTGCACAAGGACAGAGCCAAGGATAGCAGGGAACTCCATGACTCTCTAAATATACCCAAAAGCTATACTGCCCTCAGTAGTTATGTTTCAGTTATTAAATAACTAACAAAATTTTCCTCCAAGTTCTTCCAGTGTTTCTTTTTGCAAAAACTTAAGTCAGTCCCTGAAGACAATGATAATTAAGACAGGTTTTCTGATTTGAATTTACTGACTTCCAATCAGCTTTTACCTGGCACTGAGTTCTCACTTTAAAAATTAAGGATAGTAGAAATATTCAGGTAAGAGAAGTAATGAAAATTTCTAGCTAGGTAAGTACTGTGAACAATGGGGAATTCTAAAGGAAATAAGACAGAATTTTCATTATCAAGCAGTAATATGATGCACAACACATAACCTGTGGTTGTGCAACAATAGTAATACTTTAAAAGATATTAAATTTTGAGAATGCAAAGAAAGGTTCATAACCCATAAACATAAAACACAAAAGAAATGGACAACTTTGATTAAGGACACTGAGGCAAAAAAACTGTGATGAAAAATGTTGTACAATTTCCTAACATGAACTTACCAGAAACAAACTTCCTTTTTAATAACCCTGAGCTGCCATGTAATTTTTGGGGAAAAAAACCCATAAGAATATGTATTTGATGAAGAAAAGGACTTTAGATTGCAAAAGTAAACCATTTTAATGAGAAAATTTATGCATTGCATTCAGGTCTGTTTAAAAAAATGTTTATTAGTGTCCATAGGTGCAAAATTTCTGAATATTCTGAAATTTCTGAAAAATTCTGAATAAAATCTCATTTATTCAGCAAGATGACTGCATTTTCTGCTTAGAACACAAGGAACACCTTGTTCTCTTTGCAGTTCACATATCAATATACTATAAACCAAAGCAAACTGCAGAAAGGTAGGGAAATACCAGACTTTATTAATGAACCACAGAAAAGACACAAATATCAAAAGGAGAAAGAGAAGATATGTCATCTTCTGCAGACTCAATAAAAACAGCTACACAGGTGACAATCAAAAGCAGTTTGCTGTAGTGTTAACATGGCTATTGATCTAAGATACAACCAAGTTAAATGCCATATGAAGGTATTTTAAATAAAAACAGAATACAGATGGTTGTGGACAATTCTACTGGCAAAATTAGCTATATTTATCTTGCAGGATAAAGAAGAGAACAACTACAGACACCTTTTAAGAAAAGCACACCCATGAAAAAGATAAAACTGCAGTCAACTTTCAGGTGGCTTTTATGAATAATCTTTTAATATATTCAGAGGTGATTTAACATAAGCCTTCAAAAGCAATTACCAGCTGGCTTAAAAAGCAAAACCAAACTTGCCTTCCTGCTCACACCCCCCTCTGCACCCAGCAAAGCCCTGTCATACTGAAAGACAGAAACTCTAATTAGGCCAGAATCTCCATGAGAGATTTTGCTGAAGATACATGGTGAAAGTAGTGGAAGCTACATGCATCTGTCATCATGGCAATAGGAAACCACTTAAGCAGAAATGAAAAATGCTCAGTATTAGCATCATGCACGTGGTTTTCAATTGGAATTAAAGCTGCAAGTTCAGGATAAAAATGGTGTATTTGAAATATTTTGTAACTGTAAAGAGAAGACAAAAAGCGATTTAGCATTCTGGTAATATTGCAATTCACATATCATGATAATTCTTGTGATAATTCTCAAGTATTAAAAGGTCTTTTCTTCATACTTAGCTCATACTAAGCTTAGCTCAGCTTTATTTTTTCAGATTTTCCACCTAATAAAAATCAGATCAGGTAATTAGATTATTTCTTCTTTTCATAGATATTTACTGATTGCATAGAGGAAAATAAAAACAAACTAGAGAAAACAAAAACAAACCCAAAACCTTTTGGTCAGGCCACATAAAACTGCTCTCAAAATCAAAATAAACATATGAACATCATCAATATGACAAACCATCTCTGTCAGCTCCTGAAAACTGGCACTGTCCTCCCTCCTGTGAGTCCTGACTCACAGCCTGCAGAGAATGCAGCTGATGTGCAAGTGCAGCAAAGTGTAACTTCTGCTACAGTCACTGCTGTGCCTGTAGGGCAACAGAACAACCAGCATCCTAAATTTAAAGCCACCAGAGATGAGGATGAAGTTCTTTGGCCACACCCCTCCTTAGGGCAGAGGAATCCATGTCTGCAAAGTTCTGAGTACGAAAGGCTCTAATCTGTGACAGACACAAATAAATAATTACTTGCCCACTAGTCATCACTGTGCCCACAGGCTCCTTTGCTTTGTCCTTTCAAACCTGCTTGTGGCAGCTGGAGAGCAAATCTAGTACAATTACAGCACCCTTGCAATGCCAACTCACAACCCTGTTTGCAAGGAAGATTTCCACTGCAGAAGTAAAAAAGCCTCCATTGAAATATCAGGTGTACACCAGTAGGCTTATCTTGATCCCCTTAAAAACATCCCAGCTCAAGCCACAGTAGTTTAGCAGGGCACAATTTGTACTATGGCTCCAGCCACCAAAAAATCCTGCACAGAGCCATCCTACAAAAAAACTCATACCTATCAATCTCTTGCTGATGCCACTGAGTCACTTCAGCTTCAGAGGATTTGCAAAGTTTCTTCTCATGTTGTAAAAGGAGATTAAAATTTTAAGGGAGAGAATAGTATTATAGGCTCATTTACACTTCAGCTAATAAAGGCTGAAGGATTTCCCATGGGAAAACAGCTTGGATTAAACATCCCTCATTCACCACAGCCCCATCTACCTCTGCTGATGTAAACCTTCAACTCCATCTCCATCATAAAACACTTTTACTCTCTGTAATCAACTGTCTCAAATGCCACATCTTGGACGACAGAGTGGTTTCTTTTTCTGAACAAATCCAATATAACCTGCCTCTGGTTCAGCTCTGACCCATCAGTACACCCAGCATAAGTACAATAATAAAAACAACTTTCTTCAGGTATGTGCAGAACACTTCTTCATGAGAGGTTTTCATAAAAGCTCCTGCACTAAGATATGCTACCACACTTCAAGTTCACTCTGATACTAAATTTCTGCCTCTAAACTAGACTTTAAAAAAATACTTTTCTTGAACTTCTTGTGCAGCAAAAGACTGTCTCCTTGGACAAATCATTTTATACACAGTGGGGACAACAATCAATACTGAATACTTCTGTCCTACCAAATTTGCAGCGAACAGGAAATGACCTGCCTGCAGTCTGCACCTCATGTATACTTCTAAATTATGGAGAGTTTACCACTTCTAAAACCTGCTGCCACACTCCATTGATATCAGCACCATGAATATGAATATCCAGAATTACAGCCAAGAGGTTTTTCCAATCCTTTTGAACTGCTGACCTAGTTTCCTTTAGCCACTAGTTCCACAATACATGAAAAAGCACTTCCCTTTACTGGAATGCAATTTTCAGTATTTGCTATTTGTGTAGAGCCTCTCTGCACCGTTTTGAACAGCAATTCAAATGTATTTTTTGGCTGGTTTTTATTTGGCTGTGCTATTACTTTTATCTGGCTGTTCACTATTAGAAGCATGCATACCCACTTTTTGGTTCAATATAAAGCAGTAATTGTGGGATGTTTGTGTTCTTACCATCAATTTTACTGATGCTGGAAAAAAAAATCTACCTAGAGCTATGGTGGCCAGTCCATTCTAGTGTAGTGTTTATTTATTTAGAAGAAAAGCAGACCACAGATGAAAAAACAGTGCTAAAAATCTTAAACCAATTCAAAGAGAAAGGCATTTATCATAAAGGTTTGTGTGACTTGTGCACTGCTTTTCTCACACGAAGCCTGAAAATTCTGCAATTACTTTCAAGTTTCTCACACTCTGGAGAAGATCCTTGGGTTGAGTGTTTTCTCATTTCTTTACCAATGGTCATGCTGCCACAGGATTAGCAATATCCAGGTATTTTAGATTTGAAGTGGTATTTAATACTTTTAAAACCAAGAAATATGCCAGACACATGTCAATGTTGATTCTAAAATCCAGTTCTTCCATTTTTGTTTGTCTCAAAAATGAGGCCTTTTAATCAGCATCATCTAAAGTTTTATTTGCTAGTGGAAGTCCATTCCTTGATGCTGGCAGCAACTAAGCTTGTGGCCAGAAAGCTGTGACAGAGACTAAAGAAGGGAACATCCTGACCTTTGCAGCAACACAAGAGCTACAGAAGCTTCACTCCAAGATCCTCATAACTTTAAGTACCACCTGCCCTTCTGTTAGGTGCAGCTTCGCTGTGGTCACAGCCTGTATAATGCACACTTTACCTTCTCTTTGAAAAACTTGGCCAAGTTCTCAAGGCTCCTCAAGCTGCAACACTATTTTGCCAATTTTTAACAGGAATGTAACTGTTTATTGCCTACAGAACATCCATCCTCAAAAAATGCAAAAAAAGCCTAAAGCCCACGTTCTTTTTCTGGATGCAGTGTGAGCAACCTCGCCTAGTGGGGGGCAGAGCAGAAGGGTTGGAACTACAGGATCTTTAAAATCTTTAAAATCTTTAAAATCCCTTCCACGCCACAGCACGCTGTTGTGAAAAATGCCTATTTTACGATTAGCTTTTTGCAAATGTGACAATAAATACTGTCACATATTGTCACAAATAAATAAATAAATACGTGTAATGTTAGAAAGTTATGATGTATTAATTCTCTTAAGCAGTGTGTTAAATATAGTTTTAAGTTACAACATAATGTTAAAATAGAAAATCTATAAGTTTTGCTACTGTATTAATTCTCTTAAGCAGTGTGTTAAATATAGTTTTAAGTTACAAGATAATGTTAAAATAGAAACTCTACGATATAAGTTTTGCTACAAACTCAAACAAGAAGATGAAATAATCAAGACACTCTTCACACAGAGATGCCAGCGAAGGGGGCCCATAAAAAGTTAGTGCCTCCTTATCAGGAAAAAAACAAACATTCTTCCACCTTCTCTCCGTATTTTTAAAATCACCGAGATTAAAGAGAAGTTAACAAAAACCAAAAAAGTTTACAAGTTACAAAAAAAATGTATGAATCATGTATGAGATATATAAATATACAATAAGATATTAAGGTTATTCCTTTGTTCACAATGAATGGTTTTCATAACTCAGAGCATGCGGATGTCGGCGATTCTTTGCTTTTTACCGCCTTGCAGTTGTCCTAACTCTAAATTGTATCATCGTAGTTGTACTGCTGTTTTTGTAACCATTTTATTATCGCTACGCTGCCACAATTTCAAACCCCGAGCGCCCGGCGCTGTCGGCGGACCGCGCCGGCTCGCCAGGCGCGCACGGCGCTTCCCCGGGGCTCGGGAAAGGACTGAAGGCACGGGGAACGCGATTACCTGCGGGGGGGTGGCCGAGCAGCCTGTGAGGATCCCGGGCACGGCCACAGCGACAAAAACAGCGACAAAAGCAGCGACAAGAGCAGCGGAGCGGGGCGGGCGGCGCGGAGGCGGCAGCGGCGGAAGGGGCGGGCGGGAGCCGCCGTGAGGGGAAGCCGGAGCGTTCCGGGGGCTGGGCAGGAACAGCGGGGCTTGGTTAGGGAATCGTCAGAGCAGCCGGGGTGAAATTGGTCCCTGGCCTGCACAAAGGGAACGTAAAAGGAAGAGAGAAATGAATATAAGAATTAAAGGGGGAAAGAGAGACAAAGAGAGAGGGAAATGCATCCGGCTGAACGTGCCTCCATGTTCAGCGCACGGATGCCTTTGTGTGGGTATTTCCCAGCCCTGAAGGCTCGTTTCTCTCTATATAAATTAGTTCTCACGCACAATCTGTTCTCTTAAGGGTCTAGAATGGCCTTGATCGCTCCCACAGCCCATGCCCATGTCGTGGCCTCATTCCTGTGCTTTGCACTGTGGTTTGTTGTGCTTATCGCCAAGAATTTAAGAATGTTTGCCCGAGAAAAGTGGTGCCCTTCCTCCTCATAGCGCCCTTCTCCGGTCACAGCTTGTTCTTCCTCACTCTGTGTTATTACCGACAGTCTTTTGGTATTACCAAGAATTCTTGTCTGATGGGATTCCCGTCTGATTCATTGGCTCCGCAGCCATGCAGTTATGGGTGTTTGAGACACACATTAGACCCTTATCTTCTGCGATTCTACAGTGAGGAGGGAGATGCTCTTGTGAAAAATTCATATGTTATGATTGGCTTTCCGCAAATGTTACAATGGATATTATATGTGTAATGTTAGAAAGTTATGCTGTATTAATTGTCTTAACTAGTATGTTCAATATAATTTTAGGTTCCAACCTAATGTTAAAATAGAGACTATGTATGTAGGGGGAGGTTTTTTTAGGAATGAGATACTCGCTTCGAGGAACACCTAAATCTTCCAAAGGAGAGGAATTCATGGCTTTCTTATCAGAAGAAACGAATTTCTTCAGGCCTTGCTCAAACTCGAATACGCCTTGGGAGTTAAAGGAAACAGTTGACATACAGCAGACAGAGTTCTTGGTTTAAATAGAATGTATGCATAACCATGAAGGATGTATGAATGTGCAACAAGTGTATTGTTTTAAGGGTGATTCCTTTGTTCACAAGGCATGCTTTTCATGCTTAGTGTCCGAGAGCATCCGGATGTCCATAATTCTTTGCTTTTTATTGTCTTGTAATTGTCCTAACTCTAAATTTTATTACTCTAATTGTATTCTTATTTTTATAACCATTTTATTATTATTAAACTTTTAAAGATTTAAAAACCAAGTGATTGGCGTTTTTCACACTCTTTTAAAGCAGGAACATGCTTTCCAGCCGCTGGCTCCTCTGAGTGAAGAAGGTAAACCACCAGCATGATATATTTCCAGCTATTCCCAAGCTCTTCCAGTTGCTTCCTGGAAAAAGGGAGTCACAAACTGTGTAGAGGTGGTCTCCTAAAGCCAGAGATTGCACAGAGTCATCCCAGGGGTTCAGCACTGGTTCCTGCCTGACACTGCACATCTTCACCTCACCCTCAAGGGAGACTTGGTTTTCACTTGTATTACTGGCTGTGTTTTCCACTGTGTTTTCCACAAGTCCAGAGGAGGCTACCACAAGAGTTGGAAAGACAGAGCACTTCTTCTGCAAGGGAATTGGTTGTTCAGCCTGGAAAAGAAGTGGCTTAGGAGTGGCCTCCAGTACCTGAAGGGAACCCACAAGAAAGAGAGAGCAGGACTTGTTTACAAGGGCATGTGAGGACAGGACAAGAGGGAATGGATCCAAACTAAGCATAGTTTTAGATTAGGTATTAGGAAAACATTCTTGACTGTGAGGGTGGTGAGGCACTGGAGCAGGCTGCACAGAGAAGTGAATGTCCCATCCCTGGAAATGTTCAAGGCCAGGCTGAATGGGGCTCTGATCTAGTGGAAGGTGTCCCTGCCCATGGCAGGGGATTGGAAGGAGAGGATCTCTAAGGTCCCTTCTGACCCAAGTCATTCTAGAATTCTGTAAGATTTCAGCAAATAAATCTGGGTTCAAAATGCAGTGGATTAATATTTCTCCACTGCATAAGCTCACTGATTGGAAGACTGTGCCAACACATCTGTGGCTCCCAAAGATAAGGTTCTCATTTCACAGGTTTACATTCTGATAAACAGTAAAGCAGAAGTCAGTATCTGCATCAGCAGTATTGGCATTACTTGCCAAAGACCTCTTTTTGCCTCCTGTTCACAATCTCATCTGAAGCTTATTGTAACTCAGGTTTTGCAGCATATCCCCTCCAAGATAAGATCACTGGAGTCCTTCATCAGAGTTGAAGAGGGCCTCCTCTCAGCAATAGGTTACCAGGAGCCTGCATGTGGCTAAGTTGTGGCTGGTTGCCTGAAGGAATGTGCTGAGCTGGCTTGCTCAGCGACAGAGTTTTTAGAGGAAGAGAAAAACAGGTCCTGTCCGGAGAAGGACAAGTTCAAGGCTGGGGAAAGTAGAGTTGTATCTCTAGGGAAAACAGGAGTAGAACTTGGGCATCTTACCTAGCTTCAGTGCACCTCCCTGTACCTTCAGTGCCTTTAAAAATACCACAAAAGTGAGCTTCCATTTAATAAGCTGGTTTACATCATCTGAGTGCTATACTATGTCAAATCTAATTAGATCAGTGTGTGCTGCAAATAAGAGTCTTTCTCCTTAGTCCCAGTTGGAAACATATCCAAAGACCTTCAGATGATGTTGTTACTTGTTTACTTCTTGTCTCCTTTTCCTGCAGGAGATTTGAAGGTTTAACTCTTCAGTTTCAAACAAAAGTGGCTGCAAATGAATAAAAACTTGGGTTTTATGAGTATTGTAAAAGCAGCAAACACAGGGATTATTTAAGAGCCTTTCAGCCATATGTGGGACACGGTAGAGAATGGTATCCCTACTATGTGCTAATATTTTGGTGTAATAATAAAATTTTTCACTGCATTTTCCTAGAATTTTCTTATTTTCAAAAAACAGTCTTTTTATTTTCTCATGTTCATTTTTACTAGTACAAGTACAAAATTATGCACTGTAAATAAAAGGGAATTTAGGAGAGTTTTCTTTCCAAAATGTTCAGAAATTGAACAGTCTGAAGGGTAACAGACAATTAGCAAGACCTGCACTCCTAAGCAGAATAATACTTTGCAATTCTAGTATACCAAATGTTTACAAGGAGGTCAGAACACTTAACATATGTTTAGTTCATTCTTACCTCAGTATTCACATGTCACAGATCAGGAAATACAGAGAGGGGATTTGACTGATAGACTAATTGATTTACCAAAAGTTAGGTAGAAATTGTTGCCAGGGTCTTATTTCCTAAACCAAATATTTTGTTTCAATTACAAGATCAAAGGAAAATGCAACACTTGCTGATCAATGTTCAGATTCAGCCAACTCTGTTTGTAGAAGATTGTAACCAGGTAGAGCATTAATGCAGTACAGATTGTGCTCCCTATTCCCTGGTCATACAGTGTGGCTCTGTCTCCTTCTACTGGTTTACATTTGTTGTAGATTTGCTCCTTCTGGCTCTGGGCTACTACAGATTTATACTTTTGTTAGTTATCTGGAGTTCCTACACTGAGAGCCTTCACTGAGTGCCAAGTCTTGGAATTTCTCAAGCCAATTCGCTCAGGAGATTACTAAGTATAAAAGCATTCATTTTCTGCTTAAAATGGCTGCAATACCTGTTTGGTTTTCAGGAGCAGTGAGTGAGGAGTTAAGAATTCACATTTATGCCAGCCAAAATCTGATTGAGATACAGCTCATATAATTCAAATGGTTTATGCTAGTGCCACTCTGAAAATGTATTATTATTTTATTTATGGATGTCTATAGACAAGTCTATCCACAAGAAGCTGTACTGGCATCTGGTACTTAATGGAAACCATTTCATTTGAGAGGCCTATGAATGATTATTGATTTTTCTCTATCATTCCCGAAACAAGAGCAAACAATCCTGAATATTTTTGCCGAAGTAGTCAAAGTGACAGGCATCTTTAACATAATTACTGCATTATTATGATGCATCTCATCCACTGTACCTACAACATCATGATTCCTGCAAAGTCAGTGTTCTTTGTGGAGCAAAGTGGAGGTCAAATCCTGTAGTCTTGGCCTCATTGGAATCATTATATAGCCTGAGTCATGCAAAGCACCACAGCCTGATGTACAGACCAGCTGTGGCTCCTCCATCTCCCTGAAACAACACCACTGAAAAATCTTTGGGACACGTCACACAGAATATAATGTAAATTTAAAAATATAGCCTAGATTCTTCTGCTGTGAATCTGCTGTGAATATAACAAAGATGAAGCTACTTGTAACAAAAGGGTTAATAAACCATTGGCAGGATAAAAATAGACTCTAAAATCAGACCAAAAAGTCTGGCAAGCAGACCAGTTTGGGAGATGTTCGTGTGTGTAGTACACATGTGTCTGAAGGGCACCTTGGGCCTTTTGGAAGAGGCATTTTGTTTTTTGTGAGGCCCACTTCTTGGCAGTGTAATCTAATGAATTTGCAATCTAATTTCTTTGCAGTGCAGTCTAATGAATTTGCAGTCCCATGTGTGGGCAGACAGCAAGTTACCAGAAGAGGGTGTAGCAGGAATAAACTGAAGCACAAACATCCATCTGCCAGGATTGCCAACATGCACTTGTTCCTTGGTGGAGGAAGGGCAAGTACCCAATGTTTCTTCTGGTAAATCAGAAGACAGACATTCCTAAAAGGACAGTGACAGGCAGCTGCCTGGCTCAATGCCCTGTTTATGGGAATTTATGTCTCTGCCTGAATTCTGCTGAGACCAGATGTATGCAGGGAGGGAGGGTAGGGATAGAGATTTTACAGTGATTTATTACAATGCAGATGGTGAGACCAGAAAGAGAGACCAAGGTATCTATCTGGCTGCCAGTTTTGTTTTTCTTACGTGCTAGATGTGGTTAAAAGGGGAAGAGAGTCTTGAGGCTAACCCACATTTTCAGCAACTAAAAATCCTATAGTAGTGATGTCAGCACAGTGGAAAAGGAATGTAACCCCCAAAATTTTCCATGTTCTGTTACACTTTGCTGAACTTAGGAACAGTGCATGTGACAGGCTGAGCCCAAGTGAACTGAGACTCACCTTTCAGTTAAAATGCTCTGGAAGTGCCTTTTTTTTTTTTTCTGCACTCAGATTAAATTAGAATGGCTTTAAACTGACTAAACACAGACTCTTTTCTCTTCTGAAAACATATTTCTAATCAAAATACAGATGCAAAAGTACACAGAAAGAGGGAAACTGAGATTGATGTATCTTTGGTTTAGGGAGGAAAAATAATATAATTCAATAAGACTAGCTTAAGCCCTCTAATTACAGCTTTTTTAGCATAACAGATAGGGAGTATGAGATCTACACTGAGATAGTCATAGTTGGTACAGATCAAAAGAGCTTGTGTTCATGCCAACTAGATTAAATGACAGGATGTGGTGAAGTACTGGGTTACTTTACTTACAGAGCCTTATTTATTGAATGTACAGATATCTATTAGGTGAAATGCATTTATTAATGGGAACTAGAAATAAATTGAAAGCAGTCTATCATGTGTAGAATATATGTTCTGATACTATTCTAAGATTGCATTTCTTCCAATTAGTATGTAAAAATGTAATTTTTTCACAGCTCTCTTTTACTAAGATTGGAAGTAAATTTTATTAGAAATTGAGGTTTATTTTTATATGCATTAGCATTCCACCTGTCTCACTTGTTAGCTTCTGTGCCTAAATTTAATATAATCATATATTTTATACTCTTTTTTAGCAGAAAGCCTAAGACAACTTTATGAGTAAATTAAACTTAGGACCCAAATTGTAGTTGTCATTTTAAAGTGGTTTTTAATATTTATTTATCCACACATGCCCCCTGAAGAAGCAGGATAGAAGTCTTTGGCCTAACCAAGTGTGGCTGGCTGCTGTTAAGTTCCTTATGCACTCTGCAACAGCAGGAAGTGGGAGGAAAGGAATGCAAATGTCAGGAAGGGAAAACTGCTGGATATAAAAATGCCACAGGCCTGTGCCATCACACTCTTCTGCAAGGCAGGAGTGTCTGTCCCTCATGTCTGCTGAACAGGCCACCAAGTCCTGCCTGGATGAGCTGTGCTAGAAAGAAACAAGGAGGGTTTCTGGCATCTCTGCAGGAAGACTGATGACTTAAAAATGAAAGGTTTAGCATGGGAGGCAACTGAACTGGTTTAATTAGCTGCATCTACTTGAATTTCATTAGCTACATCTACCTGAAATAAAACCCAGTGGTGGGTTTTACTGTAAGTACACGCTCCAAAAGCAGCAGGGACTTAGGGAGTTAAGTAGGAATTTACTTGAAGGAAAGAGTAATTTCAGCTGCAAAGCTATAACAGCCAGTCTAATAGTGAGCAACTGATACAACTTTCTCCCTCCATAAAACTTCATGACATTCTTGTCCTTCTGAGTTTCCTGCCCTTTCTTCCACAGGTCATAAACTCTCTTGCTCCACGCTGCAGTCCTGAATCACACCAGCAAAGCATTGGGCCAGCTGGCCCAGAAGAACCATGTGAGAAAGTAACACTGGAGAATATTACTGGGAAGAGATGTCCTGCTGTGATCATCTTTCCTGCAGGATCCTGCAAAACTTCCATGACAATTGCCTTGTTGGTCGCTGAGGAGGAGACAGACCAGAATGTGGGGCAGCTACTCAGTGCCCTTGAGACCCTGGATACTCTTGAGGCCATCAGGAAACACTAATCCAGCTCCAGTGTCCTCTGTGGCTCAATGCTGTGCAACTCCCAAGGCAGGCTGTGCTGTGGGAAGCAGGTCCTCCCAAAAAGGCCAGAAGTAATGGGAACATTTCACAGCCAAGGCTAGAACTGGTCACCATCACCAAGTCACCGAATAGCTCTGGCCCAGATCCACAGAAACCCCATCTGGGCTGAACCTGCACTGCCAGAGGCAGTCCCACAGCCATGCCTGGCACTGCACTCCAGGTGATACAGCTTTTGGCCCCTGCCCAATGTACTGGGACTTGGGTTTGCTGCTGCAAAATATTTTGCATGTATAAAGGCTTTAAATACAGGCTAGACATACAGACTGTGGTCTGAACATTTCTGAGGAGTGGGCAGTTCTGTTTGAAGTGAATGCTACTGAAAACTCACCACTAACAGCATCATGAACAAGAAAATGCAGGATTAATAACGGCGTAAAAAAGGCAGTAAATCAATGTATTTTTCTGGCACTTTGTCAATACCAATTTTAGACAACTTCATTACAGAGCTGAATATGCAGGCCACAAGCCTCTTACTTACAGATCAGTCAGCTTAACCAAAAATCCCTCTCTGCTATCAAATCTATTTGAAAGGAATAATTTGAGGAAGATTAGCTGAACTGTATTGACAAGCTGTGTCTGCTGTCTCTAAGGAATCACTGAAGAGCACATCTTCCTTTTTCTGTGCAATTCCCCATCTTCCTTCTTTGTACCAATTCCAGGATGTCCCTAATAGAATCAGTGGTTGTGAAGAGGTGAGAGCACAGCATTGTAGCTTCCCATACAGAGTTACAACTTGCCTTACATTGCTTAAAATTTGGTCCAAGTCATGCCTCAACTGTAAATTACAATTTCTTTTGTGCCAAAAACTATATATTGTATGCAAATACTGACTCCATGCACAGAGACCTTGGAGGGTTGTTATCTCCAAGAACCTGTACAAATGGTGAAATTCAAAAGAACTGGTGTGAAACAGAAGACCCAAACCTGATTGCTGGGGATTTGAGCAGCACCTTGTTAAAAAAAACCACAAAGCACAAACCCAAAAAACATGCAGCATGTCCCTGTACATGGACTGCAGTCATGTCTGTAAACAGATTTGTTTTCTTCCATGAGCACACAGGGATGGTTTGCACAGGAAACAAGCGAGAGCTGCCAGGCAGCTCCACTTGTTAAATGTAGTCACTCCAAATTTGGGAGCCCGTTCCATTTCCTGACTTGGGCGAGGCAGGGGTTTTCCAGAGCACTCCTCTGAGCTGCGTCAGAGAGCGTTTGGTCTGGGCATGACATCTCAGATGCATTAGGATTTTATTTAGAACAAACTTCAGCTCTGCAGGCTGCAGAGGCAAGGTGCCACACTTCAGCAAGAAGGGGAAGGACTATAAATAGAGCAGGCTGGGCTGCCACAGGCAGCTTTTTCTGGTTTAGCCTCGAAGAAGCAGAAATCCAATCTGCTGAGATAATGCACAGTACAGGCACAAGCAGCAGCTCTTCTCTCCAACCAGTAACTGTCTTTCATTTTGTAGGACACAGGTACAGACACTTACCTTTAAGGAACAAGGACACACCACCTTCCATCTCTGCTTTCCTCCAGCTCTCAGTTTTTTTGCAAGCTCCTTATAATGTTTTCATGAAACGATGTTCCCCTCCACTCATGAGGGGAGCACATTCCTTCATTTACAAAACAAGGAATAAAATTAATCTCAACACTAAGTGCAGAGAGGTAACACCCATTTCATATTTTTGAGGCCCAAGGAGCTTTAAGAACTGTTTAATAGTTCTTGCTCTAAATTGTATCCTACTAGGAGATCTCCCCAGAATTGTTTGAATAAAGAAGGGACATTTTTGCTGCAGGACAAGTACATAAAAATAGCACCAAGAGCCCAGTCCTGTGCTCAGGAGATTTTTGGTTTCCCTTGCAGGTACCTGTGGCAAGCACATTTCTCTCCCTCTCAGGATTTTTCATAGAGGTGCACAGAGAGAAATGGAAAAGAAAACAATTTCTATTTCTGCTCCTTGTTTTTCTCATGTGG
Organism: Chloebia gouldiae; assembly: GCA_003676055.1. Taxonomy (NCBI): domain Eukaryota; kingdom Metazoa; phylum Chordata; class Aves; order Passeriformes; family Passeridae; genus Chloebia; species Chloebia gouldiae. The sequence continues at coordinate 2,926,118 of QUSF01000008.1, forward strand.
AATGTGTTTGGAGAATTGTTTACCTGGAGTGAGTGCTTGATTGGATTCTGGTGAGGATTGTTTGAGCCTGATGGCCAATCCAACCCACCTGGGGCTGGACTCGAGCGAGAGGGTCACGAGTTGTGTTAGAGATAAAGTAGTATGTAGTTTTAGTATTCTCCTTTTATATAGTATATTAATGAATTTTAGCATAGTTATAATAAAGAAATAATTCAGCCTTCTGAATTGAGTCAGACATCATCATTTCTTCCCATTGGGTTCTCCTGCATTTACAATAGGTACCTACACTAAGAGCTTTTTCTTCCCTTAGTCTGTGCTTAACTCAGTCACTGTTAAAGAGAGAAAATGTATTTCTACCTATTTCCACAGCCTTTCACACCTTTCAGTGAGTATATTTTATTTACAGCACAAAGCTAATGGAAGTCATCTTTGAACAGTGCATTTTAGACCCAAAGCACTTGAATTCTTTGAATTCCACACCCCCAAAGCTGCAGCCAAGAGTGCAGAGTAATGGGTCCCCCTATTCCCTCCTGCTGGAATGCACTTTAAGGAGGACAATATTTAAAATCATTTCAGAATAAGCTCTCAACATTACACCATGCACAAAAGGAGATGCGATTACTTGGGTCAAAAAAGTCAGATACTAAATATTACACTTGAAAGCAAACCATCAATTCTTAGGGAAGACAGGTGAATCTCATAAATCTCTGTCTTCTACAAAATATTTAGCCTACAATGCCTGTGTTTTCATCCCTGCTGGGCCTTGCTAAATCTGAGATACAAGAACCTATGTTTGTAGAGAAGAGCCTCAGTGACCTACTAAAACCAAGAACTTCCACAGATACACTTTGTTTAAGGTCTACTGTAATGTTCCTCCTCCCCACCCTCTGCTACAGGCATGAAGGACTTCTCAATTCCACAAAGTTTAGGGTTTAATAACCTGTGAGGTTTTTCTGTACATCACTTCTCTAAATCTCTGGATATTCGAATAATATGCTTTGATCATATTAAGGAAACACTATATATAATTTTATTTGAAGAATATCAAGATGAAAACAGATCTAAAAACAACAGAACGTATAAACTGAATGGGAAACCCAACTAAAATAATAAAACAGTGCATTTTGCTTGATGGTTTAGTTTCAGTATGATCTTCAATAAAAACCTTACTCCTTTAAACCTGAGTATTTTAGCCTTTGTTATAATTTCTCTATTGTAGTAAAGAATCCTAAGTCACTTTAACAAACATTCTATTTAATAAATCCAGTAACACAACAGCTTTCTGTAGAAGTTCCCACTGTATGAATGCACATGGACAACACTGTATATAATAAAACCAAACCATTTAACAAGTGTGAAGAGATTTGCACTATGAATAAACTGAACACAAACCCAAATGAACTCTGAAATTACAGAGCTATGTTAACACAAAGGCACATTTTATTTTCAGTGTAAATTCACATTTCTAGAAGGTTAAATTTTGTGCCCAGGCAACTTCAAGTCATCACAGCACAATCAGCCAAACAACTCTGATTGCATGTATCTGAACTTTCAATAGAAAAATCTGGCTTCTAATTCTTCAATCCAGTTTTATTAAAGAAGAAATTAAATTAGAAATAGAAGGGCTCCCCCTCCCATATTTACAGACTGCAAACCATATTTGCTTTCTCATCAGAAATTTTTGTTTTCCTCTCAAATTTTGTTAAGCTTTGTAACTATCAGCACCCTCACAGTTTGGTCATAAGCCCCACAGACACAAAGCCCTGTTTTGTCAGGGCTCCAGTCCAGGCTAGAGATGGGCTGTGTTGACAGAGTCACATTCTGCAAGAGGCTGAGAGACCCTGCCACCCCCATCTCACATCCTTCCGAATCCTTCTTCGAGCGCTGGGCTGGGTACTCGCTGCCAAGGAGAAAATGAAACAAAAACACCTACTTAGAGATGCATTGATACAAACACATCATCATCCTCTTTATTTCCTGCTCTACAGATAAGGCAAATAAATGTCTTAAAAGTAATCAATAATCATATCCAGCTGTATGGACGCTGCATACTTTAGTAGATATTTCATGAAAGAAGAAAGGGGGTGGGAAATTTTGAATCCTGACACCCCTATCCTATACCTCTTCATTTTTTTAACTGGTTGGCTTTTACCACAGCCAGAAAAATTTCATCACAACTATGCTTCTGAAACTTAATGCACCAACTTCATTGCATTTAGGATAATTAAAGTATATTTCCATGTAATGTAAGAAAATATAAACATAAGAATGATTAAGTCAAGGCTTCAATATTCCTCTCAGATGTAACTGATACCATATTAGAATTTTAAGAAACCCATTTTTTTCCATTTATCATCTTGTTAACCAAGGATATAATTAGATCTTCATTACATGAAGACAGCAAGGGCAAGACTCACCTCTGCTGTAACACTCTCTTAGGCATTAATTCAAGATTCCAGATCAAGTACTGACACTGAAATCACCCTCTCTACTGCATTTGTAAGCAATAATTTTAACCAGATATTCTGAGGTTGGAAGCAGGACCCCACTCATCATTTTCAGAAAGATTCTTTCTTAAAACATTAAATGGTTGGTTTCTTACTCCTGGCTGGAGAAGTGATCACTTACTATTTCCAGAGATGAAGGCTCCCAGATCCTCCACTTGTCATAAATATATCTCTGTTCTGTGGCAGGTGCCGAACCTGCCAAATGGTAGATTTTTGTGCCTAATAAAAAGAAATCAGCATTGTACAAAAGTCATTTGGAGATGAACTTCACAGGAAAGGACACAGAATCTTAAAACAGAGATCACTTGTATGAAAAGAGCCTTCTCAAAGTGGATAGTTAATTTCACTGTATGGTACCTCTTAAATTCACTACTGGAGGGGAATATATTACAAACAACTGTGCAAACACAACACACAGTCAACAACTCAAACCTCACTAGGGCATTAAGATCATACAGCAACAGAAATCACTCAGGGAAAAACCCCAACATGTCCTCTGACTTAATGTAAATCTGTCTGCAAACGTCCACAAGGAAAAGCTTAAATGCACTAAATGAACAACAAATTCTATTTTCACATTTTATTACAAAATTATTTAGAAAAAAATAAATTAGATTTATTTATTTATTTATAATATATTGGTTTTATTGTAAAAAAATTTCTTTGCTTCAGAACAAAGTACCTCCAATGTCTTATCTGCTTTGAATGATAGCATGGAAATACTAGGAGCTACTAAGTTGAAGCTCAGCCTTTTCTAAAAAAAGGAAGTCCTAAAGAACTTCAGCCCAAAAGTGCCTTTTCTTGAATTATCACCAGATTTTTTTCACTAAAAAAAACAAAAAAAAACAAAAACAAAAAAAAAACAACAAAAATCAAACAAAACAAACAAAAACCCCCAAACAAACCAAATCACAAAAAATTATGACGTAACCTGGGCATTTCTTACCATTTATGTGGTATTACACCACAGGTATTACACCTGTAGTAATTTGACAGCATGAATTTAGAAAGTTTGTCTCTTATAAAGAAATTCTCAGTCTTCCCATACCTTCTCTGAAACATAAGCAAAACCTTTGGTTGGATGCTGAGTTCTCATATCAAACACATGGAATTTCCCCTCAAGCGATGTGGCCACCAGCTTATTCATATTTATATCTTTTCTGTCAAATTCCACACTGCAAACCTGGATATAGAACAAGATAAATTCAGTTTTGTAATTTAGTAATGCTCTAAAAAAGGGTCTTTTGTGATTTGTAAACATGTATTCATTATTGTTTTTTTCCACAATAATACAATCATCAAACAGGAAATAAACATCCACTGAAAAATAACCCATCCTGTCCTGATCAAGAATGTAAGGGGTACAGCTTGCTGAGCCTAAAGAAAATTATTCCTTGGTACAATCTCAGCAGAAACATCTGGCTAAGTTTCACACAGACAGTCCTTTTAATTTTTCCATCCTACATAGGAGCTGGAATAAAAAACACTTTTATGATTTCCTTACCCCATTCTTAATGTTGGTCTCCCATCGTAGCGACATGGTTTTTAAGTCAAACAATTTAATGTCCCCATTGTCATATCCAGCACATACAACACGTTCCTCTAAATTGTAAGCATTGCCTGGACACAGAGAGAGAATTAACCAGAAAACACAAAACCTCTTTAGCCTGTAGATTTCAGAAGTCCCAGGCCTGCAGTTTCAACTTCCATTTATACAACAACAACAACAACAAAAAGCTGTTGGGATATTAAGATGTGGTGAACCAGATGGTTTTCAAACTTGAAGGGTCTAGAAAAATCTTGTGTGGGACACAAGCAGCTTTGCTCTCTTCAAAGAAAAATACACAGCTCCCATCAATAATTGCTGTTTTCTTTAATTAACTCTTAAGCTGCAAGGGTTCTTCTTTTAAATTAACTCCTTAAGGCTTGGTAGCTGCAACCACACCACAACAGTGGTGAGTTCCCTGTACATGGCAACATTTGCACTCCTTCAGGACCACACAGCTAGATAGACTGTTTTTACACTTCTAGGCACATAAATAAAGCTTGCACAGCTTCTCTGTGAAACCACAGAATCATCCAATCATTTAGGTTGGAAAAGACCTTCAAGATGTTCAAATCCAACTACAAACAGTGACCAAAAGCAATTAGAGCATGAGTCCAAAACTTAACTATTACAAACCCACAAAGCTGGTTCATTTTGAAGAAAAAAAAAACCCACACATAAATTTAGCAGTGTAGAAAAGCAAAACCTGCTACTTATGCATCCATACAAAACAAAGTATTCCATAACATCCTGAAATACATTGATAATCATCAAAACACATTCGTGTGAGAGGGAGGAATGGTCATCATCTGATCAATTACCAAATGCCACAGTCCAGCAGTCTCTTTTGCTCTCTCCCTGCACAGATTCCATATTAGCCACAGGAATCTCATTCTGCCTTGGGTCCCACACCTTCACAGTTCCTGGGAAAGAAAGACAACAGATTTTCCATTAGGAATACAATCATACTGTGTTCACCTTCCTAGAAAAGCCCTTTGCTTTTCATCCTAATCATTCAAAAGACAGGAGCAACTCTTTCAATTCTAGCAAGCCTCACTGTGTTTTGTGGATATAAGAAAGAACCACAAAACCAAACAGAAACAGAGTGAAAGCATTTGTTGAGGATGTATTTTCTCTAGCTGATATTTTGCTTTTATCATGCTTTGTGATCCTCCTGTCTCATGCCCAGTGACAACAGAACCTTTTGCTTATCTGTGGCTTCTAGAATAATTAGGGAAAATCAGTCCCAAGCAAGATTCAAGAAACAGTGTACAAAGAACTAGTTGCAACAGCTTGTAACTAGTTCAGATGGCAGACTGTGCCCTGCCATCAAGAGCTTGCAGGCTCAGAGGAACTGGGAAGACTTGCAGAGTTCACTAACTCACCATCTCGACTGCCAGTCACAATTTCTGGTGCACCTTCCCCAATTCCTAAGCCACCTACACCATCTATACTGTTTATGATTTCCTTATGACCTTTCACAGAATACACTGGTATTTCAGGAGCTTCTAAATTCCTAGGCAAGAAAGAAAAAGAACAGAAAACATGGCATTTTTCCTTGACACTCAGGATTTGTATAAAAATGAAACTTGAGCACAAATCATAAAAGCTCAGATTAACAGTGAGAACAAATATAGATCACCACTAAGAACCATGAGTCTTTGATTCCTTCTTTGGCTACTGCTTTGGACTGCTCCAAAAGATTTTGCTCTGTTCTGGATCTCCCTGTTTGTAAAGGCAGTTATGGGATCCACAGCAGCCACTCAGACCCAGTTTTACACACTGGGCTCAGAATGAATCAACTACAGATCAAGATACTCCAAGTATCTGTACTTTCAGTAGGTTTATAAAATAACTTGATTCATTGATCCCCATCTAGCACTGACTACTGCTCTCTAACTTCAGTGAATATTGTATCCAGCCACAAGTTTCATGGTTATTTCCTACTGATTCCTGTTCTTTGAGAATCCTTCAGAATTTTATTTTACATTTCAACTAGTAACTGTGATGTAATTCTTGCTATTCTAACAAGAACCAGTAGTTCCTTGACACAGGGCAATATAATAATGATAATAAAAAAATCTCCTTTTGACACTACTACTTAATTTGATCATAAATTTACCCAGACATTAATTACACCAATAATTCAGGGACCTAGAGGAAACATTTGATATGTCAAGATTAAAAAGATATATTTAATCTAGACAGGATATTTAGGTTGAACACAACCTCTTGTTTGTACTCATGCATCCATTCAAAAGCCTCTTTTCAGAGGACAATCTCCCAGAACTTAATCAGGTTTTTGTAGCTGCACAAAGAAGATGGGAGTGAAGCAGCACTGAATCAAACACGGTGCAGAATTCTGTGTTGTTTCTACAAAACAGGCATGGTCCAAATACAGTAGCCAGCAAAGCTTGCACTGGGTCCCAACCACGGGCAGCATGGAGAGCATCTCATGCAAAATCCACAAACAGAAACCTCTGTTCAGACAGACATGGACAACATCAAGTGGAAACGCTTCCAGAGAATATCTGTGCTTACCATATGTTAAGGTTTCCATCGAAATCTCCTGTAGCTAAGTATCTTTGCTGCAGAGATGTAGCACCAAAAGTTCCACATTTTATAGGTTTGGGCTTTTCAATCTTTTAAAGAAAGGAAATGTCTGTGTCAGCACATGGAAAAGGCAAAATCACCCACAGGCCACACGGATCTTGGGAGTGCACAGGGGCAAGTGTCAGCAAAACACAAGGGGATATTTGGTGCAAAATACTAATAAAATGCTATTGAAGGCAAGCTGCAGTTTGAGTTTAGTCCTTGTGCA